>OX352295.1:3232500-3877500 GCA_947086415.1 Pammene aurita | reverse complement strand
ATCAATCCCGGTACTGGTGGTGGATTCCAGGTTACTAATATTTTTTGTAACTTCATCCACAGTACAAGGTTTGATAATATTCATTTTTACTTTGGGAGTATCTTCAATGTAAGTTTTTGAAAATTCAAGCCCTAAAAGGGGCAAATGTGGTCACAAAGTCTGAAAATCAACATGGGTATCGTATTCTTTTTGAGTACTTATAGTACGCGGGCGAAGCCGCGGGAAAAGGCTAGTTACTTAATATAACGACCAAGGACCGATACAAAACTAAATCCTCCTAGCGTTTCTACCGGCTTTTTGCCACGGCTCAATTGAGCCTGGGGTCCGCTCGGCAACTTAATCCCATGAATTGGCGTAGGAACCAGCTTTTACGAAAGCCCTTGGAAGGGCACCCATAGGGGAAACTAGGCCTTATTGGTTTTAGGTCCGGTTTCCTCATGATGTTTTCTTGCACCGAAAAGCGAATGGTAATTATAATGCGTACATTTGTTCTGAAAAATTCAATGGTAGGTACAAGCGAATTTGAACCTGGAACCTCCGGAAAAAAGGACGGGTGTACTACCGTCGTACCAGCTTCTAATATATCACTCAGAAACTATCCCATAAATGTGTATCACATTTTGATGGAGTGTGCCCGAAATGAGGGACCTAGACGACAGCTTTTTTAAGACAGTTCCATTGGATTATGTAATACCTTATTGTCGAATCCGATGTCTGATGTGGTGGGAAAAATATTAAATATGGTTAAGTGAGGTCTAAAAGGACAGAAATGTGTAATATAAATCTGTTATTATTATTTTAAACTCTGTTAATTAAGTCTTCTCTTAATGGGGCGACATATTCGTTTGTCGAAAAAGCTGCTTAATAAATGAAAAAAAAACCGGCGAAGTGTGAGTCTGACTCGCGCACCGAGGGTTCCGTACAAACCTGTAGGTATATACGGGTAGTAACTTTAAAATTATTAAAAATAAAATAAAACAATTAAAAACGGATTTTATCGCGTGTATTGAGCTTAAATTACATCCCGACGCTTCGAACACTTTACAGCGTTCGTGGTCAACGGGTCGACTCAGTCGCTGTAAAGTGTTCGAAACGTCGGGATGTAATTTAAGCTCAATACACGCGATAAAATCCGTTTTTAATTGTTTTATTTCATAAATAACTATCGCGGCAACCGAAGACAATATTATTAAAAATATTTTTATTAAATGATGTAACTAAAAGTTTACGGTTTTCGCAATTTTTCCTTTATCTGTGCTATAAAACGTTACTTCGTACCAAATTTCAAGATTCTGAGTTCACGGGAAGTACCCTGTAGATTATGATTCCCTTGCGAGTTTCGAAAATTTTGGAAAATTTGCGGCATAAACGGCTGTATCTTATGATTTTGTTGGCTTAGAAGTTTGATTTTTTCACAGCTCCAAGGGACAGTAGACCTGAGTATTTGGTATAAATTTCAGCTTGATACCTCCACGCGTTCCTGAAAAAAAGGGTCTTGACAGACGGATAGAAGTACAACAAAGTGATCCTATAAGGGTTCCGTTTTTTCCTTTCGAGGTACGGAACCCTAAAAAATAATTTAAAAAAATGTTTACCAGCTATTGTTGAAGCTCTTCAAACGAACGACTCCATGTATATCGTACTTGCACGTCTCTTCAGCCAGGGTGAGGGGGTAGTCGGCAGCCCTTGCTAGTCGGGTGTGTTGGCTGCAGAGGTACTGGAACACTTTCACCAGTGGCCTGCTCTGGCAGCCGGATTTGACTGTATCGTCGTAGTATGTGCAATCCATTAGTTGCTGAGAACAGTTGAACAGATAGTCTAGATCTAAACTAAACGTACGGTCAACCAATTTGACTCCTAGGCCACTGTAGAACCTTGTCGTAATGACAGTTGCCCGTGGATAAACGTAACCTATTCGCTACCAAACTAGCTATAGTGACAAGGTTCTAGAGTGGCCTAGGAATCAAATTGGTTGACTGTACCATCGCCCACACTGTTAACTGTCCATCAGTAGACCTTATGCCTTTTGTAATAAGGTCCACCGATGTACAGTTAAGAGTGTTGCTGTTTGTACCATTCGGTGGCCAGCGCTTAAACATTTATTGCTCAAATACAATATTGAATTTTTACAATTTACAACGTAAGCGGCTTCCACCCAATGGTACCTTTTCCACAAAATAGTCACATTTTTTAAAAATAAACGGAGTGGACTTTTTTGTGTTCTTCTTCTTCCTCGTAGCATTTGTCCCGGCTTGGGGTCCGCTTGACAACCTAATCCCACTAATTGGCGTAGGCACTAGTTTTCACGAAAGCGACTGCCATCTGACCTTCCAACCCAGAGGGGAAACTAGGCCTTATCGGGATTAGGTCCGGTTTCCTTACGACGATTTCCTTCACCGAAAAGCGACTGGTAAATACCAAATGATATTCCGTACATAAGTTCCGCAAAACTTAGTGGTACGAGCCGGGGTTGAACCCGAGTATTGAAAGTCGGACGTCTTACCGTCAGGCTAGCAGCGCTCTTGAGGACTTACATTACACTCTGTAGCTGAACGGCGGATGATGCAAGTGGTTGATTCCCGCTCGTCACCTTTCATCTCCACCTCAGTGGGAAGATAGCCTTAGAATCGGTTGTACCAAACCGTCTGTTAACGTCATTGTAAACGTTAAAATTTTCTTGTATGAAAAGCTAGATATTTCTCTATGGGATGACAGCTGCGTCGCCATATTTAACGCTAATCAGTCTGTTAAATATGCGTGGTGCAATAACCTACCCTTAGGGCCGGTTGCACCAAAGCGTCTGTTAACGTCAACGTCATCGTTAAAAAAATCTTGTATGAAAAGTTCGACAGTTTTCAATGGGATGACAGCTCCGTGGCCATATTTAACGTTGATCAGTTCGTTAGTTATGCGTGGTGCAACCCACCCTTAATCCGTCAATGTAAATAATTATGATGTACCTGTACACTCAAACTGTGAAAGCCGTAGCCATGGATGGCAGCCATGGTCTCCATGACGCCCGCTATACTGGTCGCCCAGCATATCGGGCATGTTCCTTGGTTTATGATCGGTCCGACTACATTCCTCTTGCGCCTGATAAACAAAGCATTTTTAGATGGATACCGAACAAGGAAAATATTTTAGGTGGATATTAATAGCCGTACGAACAGGAAAGCCTGGATATAGTACCTACAATGTCATCGAGGAAGCGAAGTTGCCTATTGCTGGCTGAGTACGTATTATATTTAAACGGATGACCTTGGGAGTCTAAACTGTCATAAACTGTGTCATTTTCAAGCCAAAGGTAGGTACGGTCAGCTGTAAAGAAAACGGCCCACGCTGCATAAAAAAAATGTATGCAAGAGAGGGTCCTTTTCTCTGCAGCTGACTGTCATCATTGTCAGATATGGTTTCAAAGATATTGCGAGTTTTATTAATCATATCGATATTAATGAAATTTTGTTCTGTTACCAAGTAGCCAGTTACACATTGTAACGAAAACTTGAATAAAATAACGCTCAGTCAATGACTACAGTCATTAAACTGACGCTCAGTTTAACTGAGCGTTATTAGTCTTATTACTGCTGTCTAAAATTCGGCTTTTATACACATAGAAATCGAAGTTGACTATTTAATGATTTTTGCTTGAAATGGCTTTTACTAAATTATAATTTTTGATATAAAAATATTACAAAATTATGAAAAATATAATATACAGAATGAGGTACACATCATACCAGTACCAAGTTGCTACAACAATTTGGAGAAACTCCTATCTTTATTTAAGACGGTTAAAAAAGAGAAGTAGGTAGGTAGGTAGCCAGTGAGTGTTTAGCATCTAAATAACTATGTAACTACTTGAGTTTATTCTAAAAACCAAATTGTTGTAGACTTTCTCAGATAAGAAAACTTAAAAAAAAAACCGGCCAAGAGCGTGTCGGGCCACGCTCAGTGTAGGGTTCCGTAGTTTTCCGTCCGTCACAGTAAGTGTCCCCACTTAAGAGTTAAAATAACACCGCCATGTAGGATATGATATGAGCGTTCCACGTACAGCGACATCTATCGGCAAATTAAGTAAACTATTGCGCGCGAGCTTAAAGTATGGAAGATGATTTTTATGGGATAATTCTTTATTGGGTGAACCGATTTTCACCGTTTTTACTTTATTTGAAAGCACGTCATTTCATTGTGATTTTGTAGAGATTACAGGTACAATAAACACCTGCTTATACGGTTAAATTACAAACTTAGTTCAGAAATAATTTTGTATTTTTTTTTCAAAAACTATTCAACCTATAAAGTTCAAAATAATTTTCCTAGAACGTTTTTATAAAGTTCTACTTTTGAATTTTTTTTCATATTTTTAAAACTTATGGTTCAAAAGTTAGAGGGGGGGGAAACATTTTTTTTACTTCTGGAGCGATTATTTCCGAAAATATTTACATTATCAAAAAATGATTTTAGAAAACCCCTATTCATTTTTAAATACCTATCCAACAATATATCACACGTTAGGGTTGAAATGAAAAAAAAAATCACCCCCCACTTTACGTATAGGGGAGGTACCCTAATAAAACTCTTTTTTCCACTTTTTATTTTACCACTTTGTCGGCGTGATTGATATACATCTTAGTACCAAATTTCAGCTTTCTAGTGCTAACGATAGCTGAGATTATCCGCGGACGGACGGACGGACGGACGGGCAGACATGGCGAAACTATAAGGGTTCCTAGTTGACTACGGAACCCTAAAAACGATAACATGACTGGTACCGCAAACATCAAAATTTCGAGAATTTATCTCTGTCACTCCGATTAAGGCGGCATTAGAGTGACAGAGCCAGATGCCCACAATTTCCGATTTTCGATGTTCGTGGTACCGCGTCTCTCTTCTCGTGTACGTTGAATTTATGATTGATTTGATCCAAATATCACATGCGCTGTCTCGTAATTAATTATACAATTAGTGTAATTAAGCGCTCTTTGTTTACAATGTCGGATCGTATTTTTGAACATTATTTTTATCATTTACTGACTGACTGTTGCTTTAAACTACCCTGTTATTCTTTTTAGGGTTCCGTAGTCAACTAGGAACCCTTATAGTTTCGCCATGTCTGCCCGTCCGTCCGTCCGTCCGCGGATAATCTCAGTGACCGTTAGCACTAGAAAGCTGAAATTTGGTACTAATATGTATATCAATCACGCCGACAAAGTGGTAAAATAAAAAGTGGATTTTTTTTTTATTAGGGTACCTCCCCTATACGTAAAGTGGGGAGTGATTTTTTTTTCATTTCAACCCTAACGCGTGATATATTGTTGGATAGGTATTTAAAAATGAATAGGGGTTTACTAAAATCATTTTTCGATAATGTAAATACATAATTATTTTACATTTTTTAAAGTGGGTATTCCACTCATACATTAGTATGTTATTTCAATCAAATACAAACATTGAAAACATTGAAAAAATAATCAACCCAGGTGGACTTGAACCAACATCGATACGCCTTACCGGGGCTCGATATCGCTTTACCAATTAAGCTATGGGTTCAGTTACCGAGCTGACGAAATTCTCAATGCCTTCAATCATATTTTTGCATTTATTTTTACATCGACTTTATAGCAGCCGTAAGCGACATCTAGGTGCCAACCACTAGAGTTAGATACCCTTCCCGCCGACCCTTTTACAAGTGTCACAACGGAAATAACAGATGGCGCCTGCTATCAACTCATAATTATTTTACAATTTTTAAAGTGGGTATTCCACTCATACATTAGTATGTTATTTCAATCAAATACAAACATTGAAAACATTGAAAAAATAATCAACCCAGTTGGACTTGAACCAACATCGATACGCCTTACCGGGGCTCGATATCGCTTTACCAATTAAGCTATGGGTTCAGTTACCGAGCTGACGAAATTCTCAATGCCTTCAATCATCTTTTTGCATTTATTTTTACATCGACTTTATAGCAGCCGTAAGCGACATCTAGGTGCCAACCACTAGAGTTAGATACCCTTCCCGCCGACCCTTTTACAAGTGTCACAACGGAAATAACAGATGGCGCCTGCTATCAACTCATAATTATTTTACATTTTTTAAAGTGGGTATTCCACTCATACATTAGTATGTTATTTCAATCAAATACAAACATTGAAAACATTGAAGGCATTGAGAATTTCGTCAGCTCGGTAACTGAACCCATAGCTTAATTGGTAAAGCGATATCGAGCCCCGGTAAGGCGTATCGATGTTGGTTCAAGTCCAACTGGGTTGATTATTTTTTCAATGTTTTCAATGTTTGTATTTGATTGAAATAAGATAATGTAAATATTTTCGGAAATAATCGCTCCAGAAGTAAAAAAATATGCGTCCCCCCCCCTCTAACTTTTGAACCATAAGTTTTAAAAATATGAAAAAAATCTCAAAAGTAGAACTTTGTAAAAACTTTCTAGGAAAACTATTTTGAACTTGATAGGATGAATAGTTTTTGAAAAAAAATTACAAAATAATTTCTGAACTAAGTTTGTAATTTAACCGTATAAGCAGATGTTTATTGTACCTGTAATTTCTACAAAATTACAATGAAATGACGTGCTTTCAAATAAAGTAAAAACGGTGAAAATCGGTTCACGCAATAAAGAATTATTCCATAAAAATCATCTTCCATACTTTAAGCTCGCGCGCAATAGTTTACTTAATTTGCCGATAGATGTCGCTGTACGTGGAACTCTAATATCATATCCTACATGGCGGTGTTATTAACTCTTAAGTGGGGACACTTACTGTGACGGACGGAAAACTACGGAACCCTACACTGAGCGTGGCCCGACTCGCTCTTGGCCGGTTCTTTTATTTTAATATAGCAATACTGTAGCGTCTCTGCTAAATTTTAACATTAATAATGTTCAAACAACAAGATAAGATGTAGGTAGGTTTGTGAAGCGTCGTCACGTGACCGGTATCATGTACCATCAACTAGTTTGTTTGTAACGCTTAGCTTATTCAGTCTACAAGATCCGAAAGGCTACCCCGAAAATCAAAATTTGAAGAACGTCGTGTTTGCCTCTTTGTCGCTTGAATATGCAAGAGTTATAGAGACAGACATAATGATGATGGATGTTTTTCGAATTTCGATTTTCGTGGTAGCCATACCTGTCGTCATGTAGGTATCAATAAACACCGTATAGATCGAGCAATAAAGAGGAGGACCTCGGACTAATTCCTCAGTAAAAAAACCTTTTATTTACAGTGTGGTTAAGTGTCTTATGGGGAATATAGATTACTATTTTTCCAAAAAAAAAATCTATGATAGGAATTTGTACATAAAACTGTTTTTCTTTTAAGTATATTTTCTATCAGAAAAATTATCCGTTCATTTTTTAACTTCTTCCCTCCTACTTACTCCATTCACGAAGAAAAAGAACTGCGACCACAAACATTGAAAATCGTAAATTTCGAGAAATCTCTCTATCGCACTTACATATTTGAAAGAAAGGGATGCAGATAGAAAATTCGAAATTTACGATTTTCGCGGTAGCCGGCCTGTTTGCTAACCGATGTGGTGCCTTTGAATTTGTAATAAACGCTGCTTATTCTTGATTGTGATTTTACAGTATCTGAGGAACAGTTTCACTGTTCAATTTAATGCTCCTGCTAGGAATTTTTTTATATATATGATTTTTATATAACCACATAGGTACCACATCTTAAAAGTAACAACTTTTAACAAATTTTCAACCAGAAAGTATTTTACAAGTTAAGTAATGTATTTTCAGCAACATATACTGTTTATTATAATAATCAGTAATATTGTTTTAACGAGATACCATTTAACAAGTTAGGTAATGTATTTTCAGCAACATATACTGTTTATTTTAACAACCAGTAATATTTTTTTAACAAGATAGCATATAACAAGTTAAGTAATGTATTTTCAGCAACATATACTGTTGAAATTATCAAACATTATTTTTAGTTGAACATGACACCAGCATGTAAATGTTACAAGTTTAAGTGTTATTTAAATCAACAACTCGATTATATAAAACCAACATGGCACATATTGTTTTAAACATATATTTGGCTGATTCAATCCAATATCTTTTAACAAGTTTAACCTTGTCCTTCGTACAAATTCGACTTATATTATCAATATTGAGATCGATTCGGTTTACTAAAATACTTTAGTTTCAAACGGATAAACACGCAACAAGTCGAATTTGTTAAATTCACAAAGCAAATTTCTCTCAGTGTAGTAGGGCTTGCAATCAGGATATCCGTTTTATTCGGATATCCGTTCAATTTACTATCCGGATTTCACTAAGTATATATTCGGATAATACGAATAATTCGAATAACATTTGATTCATAAACTTACATAGATGTCATATACAAAAGAAAAAGTAACCTAGGCCTCCGGTGCCCAGGGCAGGGCAGGGCAGGGCAGGGCCAAGTGGTTAAGGCGTCTGCCGCGAATGCAGAAGACGCTGGTTCGATCCCAACCCTGGGCACGACCGGAGGCCTAGGTCACGTTTTCCTTTGTATATGACATCTATATAAGTTTATGATTTATATAGTAGTGTGTCTACTTAAGATAAACAAATCAAAATATTGAATTATAATAATTTTATTTGTTCTTCAGTTTTAACATTCGATTCATACATACTTGTAATGACAATTACAAATTTTAAGAACACTATTAAAAACATTCAAAGTTGTAGGTTGATTTTTAAGTTCGATAATTATTAACATGCAAAAAACGGGCCAAGTGCGAGTCGGACTCGCGCACCGAGGGTTCCGTACAAACCTGTAGGTATAATTGCTGTTTCTTTTGATTGCGTTGACATAGAAGTTTGATTTTATTACAGCTTAAAGGTATCATAGACCTATATTTGATATGAATTTCAATTTAATACCTCTACGCGATCATGAGGAAAGGGGTAGTAACTTTAAAATTATTAAAAATATTTTTATTATTTATGATGTAACTTAAAAATTACGGTTTTCGCAATTTTTCCTTTATCTGTGCTATAAGACGTTGCTTCGTACCAAATTTCAAGTTTCTGAGGTCACGGGAAGTACAGTACCCTGTAGGTTTTGATTCCCTTGCAAGTTTCGAAAATTTCCGGAAATTTACGGCATAAACGGCTGTATCTATTGATTGCGTTGGCTTAGAAGTTTGATTTTTCATAGCTCCAAGGGACAGTAGACCTGAGTATTTGATATAAATTTCAGCTTGATACCTCCACGCGTTCATGAGAAAAAGGGTCTTTACAGACGGACGGGCGGACGGACGGACAGACGGACAACAAAGTGATCCTATAAGGGTTCCGTTTTTTTCTTTTCGAGGTACGAAACCCTAAAAACTGTTTAATTAAATTCAAAGTAATAATAACACACCACACAGATAATGGAACAATCTTACACAAAGCAAGCTCGTCCCACAGTAAACTCAATAAGGCTTGAGTTGTGGGTACTAGAACTACTACAGACGATGATAATCATTATCTTAATATGGTTTATTGAAACCATGGTAAAAAACAAGCTGTTACAATTAAAATTGTGTCTCATGGACCTCAGTAGGGTATGGCAATCATTTCCTTATACTAAGGGCCTGTTTCACAATCTCCAGATAAACTTATCTGCCAGTTAAAATTATTGCTATCCTTTTCTCCAGTCATATAAAAGAAAAGGACAGCAAACATTTATCTGACAGATATGCTTTAACTGGAGATTGTGAAACAGGCCATAAGTATGTTTAACATACCTATGTTACATAAATAACAGTCCATACAATAAGTATGACCACTGGTCATATGTTTCGCCTGTCAATGGCCGCTCCGGTTGAATTCTCTAAGCATTCAAAAGATAGACAAAGTCGCACAAAAGCGTTCCTTTTTAGGATTCCGTATCCAAAATGGCAAAAACCAAGGCAGCCTTAATACGTGACGGGGCCCTAGGGTAGGTACTTTGAGAATCAGGGGCCCTCAGGCGCTCAATTAGGGACAACGTTGACTGTAAAAAAAACTTTCGGGGCCCCCCTGGGGGCCCTGGGGGGGCCCTGGGCACGTGCCCCGTGTGCCCTTATGGAAAAGACGGCCCTGGCAAAAACGGAACCCTTATAGTTTCGGCATGTCCGTCTGTCCGTCCGTCCGTCCGTATGTCACAGCCATTTTACTCGGAAACTATAAAACGTATCTTAATAAAATTTACACATAAGGTGTATTTTGTATGCCGCTACTTATTTATGTAAGTAAATTGCAGAAAAAAATATTTTAGAGAGGGCGCTCCATACGTCTCACTAAATTAAAAAAAAAAATTTGATCAAATATCAACATGTGGCATATCAATCGACAGGTCTTTAAAAATAACATTGAGGTTCTTTTGAACATTTTGTGATAACGTGAATATTTTCTGAAATAATCGCCCTGTAACTTTTAAACCGTAAAATATATGAAAAAAATTGAGTAAATGCGCCTTATTACATACTATCTACGAAAATTGTTGAACATTATCGGTTCAGCCATTTTTGAGTTATCTTCAAAAAATTTCTTCCATAGGCATCAGATACGACCTTTTGGTATTAATTTGGTTACGAGGTACGGAACCCTCCATTATACGTGGTCCGACACGCACTTGGCCGGTTTCAAAAAGTAAACTTACCAATCAATTTCTTCTGGAGTTTCTCCCTTTCTAAAAACCCGTTTTCTGTGTCGCCTAGAATTATCGCATTCCAGAGCCTTAGGGTCACAGTGGGCACTCCCCAGACCCGGCGACAGCATCTGCTGGCGCTCCTGCTTCGACCAGTCTGAGAACTTAGTGACGCCGAACACGGCAGCATTTCTGCCGTCGTTGACGTCGTTCAGTCTCTCTATTTCTTTCAGGGTTTTCTGGAATATTTTAGGAGTGAGTAGGTTTCTATACCGTAAACCACTTTCCCTTACCTCTTTACCTCATAGGTACGAAGTTATACAAGGCAATTAAAATTTTCAACTGAACACAACAAAAAATATATAGGTAGATAAGTACTGTGATGTTTTACGTATTTTTTTCTACCTATTATTTAGGCACAGCCAGGGCTTGAAACCGGTATTCGCAAAAACACCAATATTTCATTATTTTATAATATTTATTTATGGTAGAACTGAAGGCCCTGTTACACTTTACTTTTTTTAGTATCCTAACTAGCATCCTAATTATGATCCTAACTAGTTTTCATAATAAAATTACTTGCTAAATGCGGTTACACTTGACTAAATTTAGTAACTCATTTACGATATTAACGACCTCCTAGCCTAGTTGGTAGTGACCCTGCCTATGAAGCAGGAGGTCCCGGGTTCGAATCCTGGTCAGGGCATTTATTTGTGTGTTTATCACGGATATTTGTTCCTGAGTTATGGATGTTTTCTATGTATTTAAGTATTTATCTATATCTATCTATTATATATATCGTCGCCTAGTACCCACAACACAAGCCTTATTGAGCTTACCGTGGGACTAGGTTGATTTGTGTAAATTTGTCCCATAATATTTATTATTTATTTAGGAATTTATTTATTTATTTAACAGGACTTTTAGTATTGTATTTAGGAAATGACTTCGTATTATAAGATTGTTCGATTAAAATTAAAAATGAAATAGTACACGAAAGACCGAAAAAATACCGTATTTTATTTAGTATGGAGCAAATACCGGTTTTCAAGCCCTGGGCACAGCAAACGTCATACATCTATCTCATTGTAACGGTCCAGTTGTTGATTAGGTATAGTGGTAATTTTTTAAGATGTCGGAATCTTACTAAGGAATAGGCATGGTGAATTTTTTGCATGTATAGTATCAATCGATTCGTTTTGTTGTGAGGATCAAATGGGGCCAATTAGGAATATGCATGATTTTTTTGGAAGTCGTCATTCGATTCTGTTTCCCTGTAGATTCAAATGTCTCTAATAAACCTACTATCTATGATAGCCCTGATACGTCAAAAATGTGAAAATATGTTAGGCGTCTGCGCCGCGCGTCAAAACGCCCCATACAAAAAGTGTGTAGATTGTGACGTCACCGTTCACAAAGTTGCAGAAAACTGTTTGGATGGAACAAGTTTTTGTAAGATTTTTGTAATTTTAGGCACGAAAAAATGCGTTTAGCTATATAGTTGTCGTACATTTTTTTTCTTGTTAGGACATAAGTAATCGAACTGCCGTTTCGAAAATACATTTGATGTATTAAAAAAAATGCCTAAAATGTTACGTTTTCAAACCGCAATATCTTTAAAAAACTGTTAAAAATTATTACGGATTTCCACTTGTTTATATTAGTTTGGGGTTGTTGAACGTGTTTATGCCACAGATTCAATTAAATATTTTTCATGCATGTTCTCTATTGCGTTAAAACAACACAAAAGTCAGAAATGAGACTTAAAGTCCGAGATTTACATTTGTTTCTCAAAACGCTCCTAACAAAATGACGTGCAAAAGTGACGTCACGATCACATAGTTGCCCTGTTTAAAGTATGGAAAAAATATGAAATTGCTATTTTTACAGTGAAATGTTGCGTTTATGTATATGGTTGCTATACAATTTATTTTACAGTAAAATGTTAAAAATCGAATGGCATCATTGGTTTTTTTTAATTTCGCACTTTAAAAAATCGTAAAATTTAGAAATTTTGCAGCTTGATATCTTTGAGCCATTTCAATAGAATTGATATATTTTCATTCATCATTTTGCATCCTATCAACTAAAATTTATTGCATAATTCATCATGTGTCATCATGCCTATTCTACTGACAATACCGACACCTTTAAAAATCTTACTATACCTACGTAGGAACAATAAACAACAAAAGTAGCTAAGCAGGCGAGCTGTTCAAAATCAGCTTGACACGACTTTAAGATAACTAAGTATTGCAAATTAATAATTTACTAATTTTGATAACACCATGTACCTATAAGTTCCCTCGCTAGAAAAACTGCTTTCAAATAAAGAAAATCCTCAGTTAAATCGGTTCAACCGTTTGAGGGTTTTGGCGATATAGTGCCATAGAGGGGATAACATTGACCAATGTTACTCTGCGTCCGTAGGAAACACCTTAGACAACCCTACACGTGATCCCTGGGTGGTGCTAAAAGAGTAACAAACTTGGCAGCTGCACTGTCCCACCTGGACGTCGCAGCACTCACTGGATTTTCTTCATCATCTGCTTTCCCACCATTACTACCCCAGGGAAGAAATGCCTAGCTATATCCAGTTACATATATGTAGTCATACGATAAAGAAATAGTGCCATAGATACACATACAGACACACATAGCGGTCAAACTTATAACACCCAGCGTGTCCTCGACCTCGCACGCTTAGCCAAATTTGCTGCACACTGTACAAACAGCAACACTGTTAACTGTACATCGGTGGACCTTATTACAAAAGGCATAAGGTCCACCGATGGGCAGTTAACAGTGTGGGCGATGGTACACTTGTACAGTCAGCATCAAAAATATGTAAACATTTCGGCACTTATGAGTCTTATGACTGTGGGATAAGACTCAAATTCGTATACATATTATTGATGCTGACTGTACAGTCACGGCCTTTAACTGAACCATTTACTGTTCAAGCTATTTTCTTTTGTTTAATACTTAATCTATCAATTGTCCAATGTAAGATGAATCTTAGGCTCTAATACATAGACATAAAGCTTGTCCCAGAAAAAAATGTCGTTTATTAGTTAGTATGAAATAATGTAAGCAATAAAAAGTTACCAAATTTTTGACAACAGTTTATTAGAAATGTAGTAAACAAAACGTATTTTTGTTATGTTTTTGTTCTATTGTTTATTCATCCAGAAACTTCGTAATTTTCTTTTGATACCTGCCATCAGGTTTTGTACATCAGTGTCTGTGATTAGTTTTGAAGCTGCATTCCATTTTCGCTTGAAGTTTTCAACTGATGTGGCGTTAGTTTTATGTTTTAAGAGCTTCTGCTTCATACGAGCCCAATATTTTTCTATAGGTCGTAATTCAGGACAGTTAGGAGGATTTTGGTATTTTTCCACAAATTCGACATTATTGGCTTTGTACCATTATATCACATTTTTAAAATAGTGGCACGTGGCCAGATCAGGCCAAAACAGAACTGGCTTCTTGTGTCGCTTAAAAAACGGCAATTATCGCTTTTCCATGCACTCTTTAAGGTATACATCGCCTTTCATAGTTCCTTTAGCAAAGTATGGAGTGCTGCGTTTGCCGCAAGAACAGATCGCTTGCCACACAAGAACCTTCTTCGCAAATTTATCCGTTTTTATGACATTGTACTCGTCATTGATAGTTTTTCTATCGGTCCCCGAATAAAAATGATGTCCCGGCAGTGATTTAAAAACAAGCTTGCAATATGTTTCGTCGTCCATCACAATACAGTATTTTTTGTCGTTAATTTTGAATACAGTTTTCTGGATCTCGTTTTAGCGTCAGTTTCTTGTTTCAAATTTCTATTAGGCACTTTAGTTTGTGTGAAAGTCTTTACAGAATTATTTTTCTTTACTCGTTGCACAGTGGATTTAGACGTTTTAAACTTTTTAGCTAAATGTCTTACAGATGATGTAGTTTTTTTCAGCAAAGCAGCTATGATACTCTTCTCAATATTTTTCTTAACAAACCCGGTCTTCCGACCACTTCCAGGACGCCGTCGAATACCGCCAGTCTCTCTGAATTGTTTTAGGACCCTTTGCACAGTTCTAACATGCTATCTATTGCTCCATTGTCACTTTTTTCGTGAAAATGCCTTAATATTGGACATATTTGTACAATATTTTCTCATGAAGTATTTGTTGTGGAGACGAGATCTTTGAAAATGTGACTGTGACAGATTTTTTTCTAATATTAAATAAAGAACCGAGATGCATTTAACATATAACCAGCCAGTTACAACCATTTTCGTTGAAACCTGATATACCAACGCTGCGTAAACTAACGACATTTTTTACTGGGACAAGCTTTAGGATAAAAGGTATAGAAGGGGGATGGCAATAAATTGGTATTGACTAAGATCGAACGGAATGGTCTTATTACACTTTCAATAGGTACGACATAGAAGGTGCTATTGTTGGTCCTTGTCATAGACTTACATTTTTTTATTACCCTCCACGCCATTACTTATAGCAGTGCAGGGTCACAAACAGATATAATTCGCGATTTCTTTACGAATTTCTGTGTTTACTACGAGAAAACCTGATATTTTTCTTGTAAAGTTGTATCGGCTAAGGAAAACAATGGTAAATTGTTCTGTTTTGTGCTGTAGAAGTGATTTTATCGTCATCTGTCTATCCTTTACGGTAGTACGCGTGTGCGGTCTCTATGTAGTTAAATTCTTATTGCTTTGAGCTCTAATAGCTCAACAAATAAAGTCCGTGACCGTAGGTACCTACTAGAATGTAAGTGGTTCGATTTTAAGCTGACATGGTCATTAACATTACATCATCATCATTATGAGCCAATATTGTCCCACTGCTGGGCAAAGATCCTCTTATTTCTCCACGTATCCCTATCCCCTGCAGTCTCCCACCAGTGTCAAAGGCGTCAAGCTCGTCTCGCCATCTCCGACGAGGTCTGCCGTGACGCCTTACAATCTGTGGGACCCTACGGGTGGCAGTTTTGGCCCACAGAGCATCCGGCATACGGCAGACGTGTCCCGCCCAGTCCCATTAAATACAACAACATTACAAATGTAAGAAATATATGTAAAAAAATATTTCGGCACAGATACATGCGCCAAATATTATTGTAAACTCGGAAAACGAATACACATGGTAAATACCCCGTTTTAAATAGTTTTTGTAATGGTTAGTAGACGTTTTTCTTACCTTAAAATGCCGAAACCTTTTATGGATTTCATCAATTCCGTACGATTTATTGAACCTCTTCAAGTAATCCGCAAACATTTTCCTCTTCCCAAGTTCTCGACCTCTGAACTCACTTCTAAAATACATATTGACCACAACATTATTTGGAAGATAACTCAAACGTTCTAGAA
Organism: Pammene aurita; assembly: GCA_947086415.1. Taxonomy (NCBI): domain Eukaryota; kingdom Metazoa; phylum Arthropoda; class Insecta; order Lepidoptera; family Tortricidae; genus Pammene; species Pammene aurita. The sequence continues at coordinate 3,861,471 of OX352295.1, read as the reverse complement.
AGATTATAAATAGTAAAATAGAAGAGCAAATCGTTATTGTTTTAAAGGACATTCTGTAATATGATAGATCTGATACTGAACTGTAATAACTGTATACAAGGCAAAACGAGCGTCTGTTTCGGTATTTCCTTCCCTGTTGACGAATGTGTAGGGAAAATAGGTTATTAATAAATTAATTATAACACTTTGAAGAATACACATATAACATTTGTGGCACTTGTGGCAGTCCAGGGAATTATTTCGAATAATTTTCATACAAATTACTATTCGAAATATCCGGATTGCAAGGACAATATACGCTAGGTTTCTGTTAGTAATAGTAGTTTATGTAACTGTTACGTAATAACTGTAATAAGGGTCCTTAAAGTACGAGTGTGGTTTTATGAAACGAGCCGCAGACGAGTTTCATAATAAGATCACCTCGTGTTTTAAGGCCTAATTACGTACAGTTGCATACACTGCTTTATCTACACACATATTATAAATCCTAAATGATGTGTTCGGAAACCAGTAGAATGACCGCCATTGCACCGCCATGACCAACTCGATTGTGTCGGCGGTCGCGCGGGCGCGTGCCGGCGCTCGGGGAGAGCGCGGATCTTGGTAACGTTACCGTGGGTAATGAATTTTCATACGTTTTTACCACACTGTCAGAGATGTTACGTTACTGGTTGCAATAATGGTGATAATTACATACGGTTTCCGAACGCGGAATAGAGGATTTATGATATTGGTGTCGATAAAAGAATGAAGTGTCTCTGTACTAAAGTCATCTACATAAAACGTATAGACAGACGTTGGCCACGTCAGATATGACACAATAATGAGAGCAACGAAAACCCTCTAGTCAATTTGCTATATATACTTATTTCTAGATCCGGACATCTGGCAGCTGTATAGTAGTGGAGGTCAAAGAATGCAAATAACTTGAAGAAGACAAATCCTAGGGTTTGATGCAATATTATGGAAAATTATGGAATTTAATTAGATTATATCATAGCCAGAAGCTTCTGTTGGGGAAAACTAGTGCCAAATGATGTACACGGTGCTCGTGAGGATTGCGAGAGATTTTAACAGTGTATTCCTGATCATAATTGGAGACTAAAATGTCGTATAAACTTTTCTGGAATTAAATAAAATATTTTTTTTATAAAAAAATTGCAGTTTGTTTGTTTTGCATTGGCAAAACGCTTTTTTGATGGCGATTTCACCCTTAATGGGGTCTAGATTGACAGATTAAGTGCCAAGTGCCAAGGAATAAATACTTTACGTAAACTATTTTTTACGAAAAAAAATTTACTAATTTATTTTAATCGACAGTTTTACCAATAACATTTATATTTACATGTTCAAAAGCATTTAAAAAATCGGGAAAAAAAACAAATAATAAATTCATATAACATTTATTACTCCTTATGATCTCAGGAATTCGTGGTTAAAATCTCTCGCAATGCTCACGAGCACCGTGTATAATGAAATTTATAGTTAGTCGCCTTGTGTTTTTGTTTCCGCAATATTACACAATGTTTTTTGTCTCTATATATGACATAACTTCGGCAGTTTTTACCTATTTTGGTATTACTTTTTTCCAACTTTAAAAATTCCTGGATCTGTCACTCTGACCTCCACCTATTAAAATCCGCCAGATGCCCTGATCTAGCAATAAGGGTAGTAAAAGTAATCTAACTAGACAGGTTTCGTTGGTCTCTTTATTGTGTCATATCTGACGTAGCCAGCTCTTAGTCTAGTAGATTTTTTCACATATTCCCGGGGTTGTAGTTTATACAGGGTGTAACAAATGTGCTCGTGATCCGTTTAAGGGCATAATTGGTATCATAATCTTATTACGAAAACATAAGAAAACAAAATTTTCACGCAAAAAAACTTTAGGCTAAACCTCAAGTTTTTTGGAGATTTTTTTTGGAGCGTCGGCCGCCTGGGATGACGTCTCCCATACAAAATTACAATACCACACGCACATTTTATAAAACTGGTATATAAAGAATAAAAGAAGAAATTTATTAAAACTTTTATTTGGAGCATAGCATTATATGGGTGTGAGACGTGGACCATGACACAGAGAGACAGAGAAACATTGGAGGCATTTGAAATGTGGTGCTGGCGAAGGATGGAAAAAATTAGTTGGATAGAACATGTTACGAACGAAGACGTATTGAAAAGAGTAGGAGAAAAAAGGAGATTATTGAACACGATAGAGAGTAGAAGGGGGAAAATGATTGGTCACCTTATACGGCATGACGCGTTTATAAAGAACATCATAGAAGGCAAGGTTGAAGGCAAGCGAGGAAGAGGAAGACCGAGAATAAGTTATATTAACCAAATCAAAGAGAAGATAGCCGTCACATCGTATAGGGAGGTCAAGGAGGCGGCTCTGGATAGAAACAGATGGAGAGAGCTACACGCTCCGTCAGCTACACCGACAAGAGTTTGACTCTTAAATTGGATGATATAAAGAATAATCTATAAAAATGTCAAGTAAAATTTGAACAATTTGAAAAAGACAAATTCAATGTTTTGCCGGTGGTCGGGGAGCAGGGCATCCGGGTGGGCACCGGCTCAATCCACAATTAACACAGCTAATTACTTTCCACCCTAGGGATGGAAAAGCAATTTTCCACCCGACTATCTACCCTGGAAAATAAAACTTTCCTCACAGTCGAAATGAAAAGCAGAGTGTTTAACTCGGGTGAATTTACCCATTTCACCCTCGAACTATTGGCGCTCTCACTTCGTTCGAGCGCCAGAAATATCTCAGGTGTAATGGGTCACTTTCAACCCTTGGTTAACAATTTACTATTTATTTCGCGTCAAATTTTTTTTCCTACTTTTTACTTTACAATACTGTACCAATTATGCCCTTAAACAGATCACCAGTATTTTTATCTACACTCATATTGTAAGTTCTCTAAAACGTGTTCGAAAACGGTAGGCAATGGCTAACATTACCATGACCGATTTTACTATGATAAGCTTTTTATCTGAGGCAGTAACGTAATTTTAACTTTTCATGCTCAATTATTGATGTGCTATGAGTTTTGATAACATAATGTACACCTGCACCCTCCCGCGCATCCGCCGACAGCCCGACACGCGCCTCCCCGACACAATCGAGTTGGCCATGGCGGTGCAATGGCGGCCATTCTATGGTTTCAGAATACGGCATTTTGGATAAATAATATGAGTGTAGATAAAGCAGTGTATGCAACTGTACGTAATTAGGCCTTATTACGTATCAGTTACATAGACTACTATTGTTACACCGTATATGGCAACCGTTTCTAGAAACGGTTTAAAAAAAGTTTAAAAACGAAATTTAACCTTATGTCAAGGCAATAAAACTGAGGAAATAACTTACTGAATTCGTACGGTGAATGCTGATACGAATACCTACACTGGACTGTAATACAATAATAAAAAGCGACTATTAAAGAAAACTCTTTATTCAATAATAAACCACAAACAAAGGCACTCCGGGACGGTTAATAGTTTACGTACAGCTTTACTTAATTGAGATAAATGTGGTAACCTAGAGAAAAAGGTACCGTTGGCGGCCGGCGCTTACGCTTTTATTGCTCAGTCGCCATCAGATATATCGGAGCGGCCAAGGTGGTCACAAATATCTGAACAACGCCTCTATTCTCAAGAAGATCAAGTGCATATATGTACCTTGGCCGCTCCGATATATTTGATGGCGACTGTACTACAAGCCTTCTTCGAAATGGTACCTTTTCCTAAAGAATCGCAATTGACCAATTTTAGCCCTTATTTCAAGGAAGTAAAGTTTAAAATTGGTCTCACGTTGATTTATACTATGGTAAATTAAATACAATTGGTAAAGGAAAACTTACATGTGAGCAATATTTCCTTAACTACATGATATAATTAGGACTATTATTATACACACAATGGTTTTACATTTATTTATTAATGTATTTATATTATTATTATTAACACAGAAATGAGAGATAACTTCTCTGTAAATATCAGTCTTAATTAATATCGGAATTAAAGTTTTCATCATAAACTCAAAAACTGTACTGACAACATTATGGCAAGATGTATTTTTATAACACTGCGAATTTATATCAAAAAATCTTTTATCTACACTCATATTATAAGTTCTCTAAAACGTGTTCGGAAACGGTAGGCAATGGCTAGCATTACCACGACCGATTTTACTATGATAAGCTTTTTATCTGTGGCAGTAACGTAATTTTAACTTTTCATGCTCAAATATTGATGTGCTATGAGTTTTGATAACATAATGTACACCTGCACCCTCCCGCGTATCCGCCGACAGCCCGACACGCGCCTCCCCGACACAATCGAGTTGGTCATGGCGGTGCAATGGCGGCCATTCTATGGTTTCCGAATACGGCATTTTGGATAAATAATATGAGTGTAGATAAAGCAGTGTATGCAACTGTACGTAATTAGGCCTTAAAACACTCGTGTGATCTTATTATGAAACTCACCTGCGGCTCGTTTCATAAAACCACACTCATGTTTTAAGGACCCTTATTTTATTACGTAACAGTGACATAAACTACTATTATCTACACTCATATTGTAAGTCTTCTAAAATGCGTTCAAAAACCGTAGGCAATGACCAGCATTACAACAAACGATTTCACTATGATAAGTTTCTTATCTGTGGCAGTAATGTAATTTTAACTTTACATGCTCAAATATTGTTAAGTTATGAGTTTCAAATTTGGAACAGCTGTCAAAACCAACACAATTTCAATGGGTTTCTATTCTAGTATCCATAGATTTTAAAATGTTGTCGATACGAAACGTCAGTACGATATATTTTTTGACATAAACCGCACGACATTTTGATCTCGGATGACATGAGAATAAGGACTTCGTTCGTTGGCTAATATTAAAAAAAAACTCGCGACAGAAGTTTGTGCGGCCGCCATTTCTGTTATCAACTTGTCAGTTATTGTTTGTCGAAACATTTTAATTGCGAAAATGTAAATGTTTACTGTTAACTATATTATAATAAATAAATATACTTTCCTTATCAGTTCTAATTTATTTATTTTTATTAAGCTTACACCTGTGGGTATGTTTCAGCACTTGTATCTATCTACCTAGTAATGCAGGTCAATTGCCTTCGGCTTCTGAACCCATCTTTGAGTACTTGCAATATGTGTGTAGATAAAGTAATGTATGCAACTATACATAATTAGGCCTTAAAACACTCGTGTGATCCTATAATGAAACTCGCTGCGCTCATTTCATTAAACCCCACTCGTGTTTTAAGGCCCCTCATTATGTATCAGTTGCATAAACTACTAATAAACTATAAACAATAACATAATGAGGTATAAAATACCCTCAACGCGTCTTCAATTGAAGCGAAGTGGGACTAAAACATGGCTTTACTTAACACCTGGCCATAATGTGAGTTTTACCGCACGCTACGCGTACGGTAAAACTCGCATTATGGCCAGGTAGAGACGTAAAATTGTGTACTCACCACGGGCAGTAAAAAAGAAAGCCCTCTATCGCATATTTACAATCCTCGTCTGCGGCTCGGGTCACAAACACCTGCGATTTCGGGCTTTCTTTCTTTTACAGTCCTTGGTAAGTAATGTACTATTGTATAAAAGATAGGATAATTATTAAATATAAACTGTCATGAGACATACTATCAATATAAAATATAACGGTTACACGGCTAAAGTGACGTGAGTGTAACCGTTATATTTCATAGTGAAGATAGGATAATACTCGAGAAAATTACATTACACGATAATAATGAATAATGGGACCCTTTGACCTCTACAGTACTAAAAAATTACAATTATACGACTAGTGTCGTGGGTAAAATTGGGGCTCATCACTACATGGTATAAAACAAAGTCGCTTTCCGCTGTCTGTCCCTAATATGTATGCATAGATCTTTAACGCAACGCAACGAATTTTGATGCGGTTTCTTTTGATAGATAGAGTGATTCAAGAGGAAGGTTTATATGTATAAAGGTGCTACCACACCGCTGCTTAAAATACGGCGACGTTATGGAATCTCAGTGACGCATCGTATCCGCACCGTTTTTATCGCATGCCCTCCACACCGCTGCTCAAAATACGCTGACGGTACGCCCGGTACGGAATAACAAAGACGTGCCGTAAACGTCACGACTTTACCGCATGCTCTCCACACCGCTGCTCAAAATACGCAGACGCAACGTGTACGCAGTGACGTGCCCCATACGAAATATTTTTGACGCGAACCTTCCAAACCGTATTTTGAGCAGCGGCGTGGAGGGCATGCGATAAAAACGGTACGGATACGATGCGTCACTGCGATTCCGTAGCGTCACCGTATTTTAAGCAGCGGTGTGGTCGCACCTTTATACATGCATAATATAGTATAGAGAAACACTGATATTTTTAGAGGTTTCTAATGTGATGTCGTAAATAAACACATTTTTTGCGCTTACATTGCAAACATTGAACCCTACGTGATAGATCAAAATAACGTACTACAGTATTGTACCAGTAGCGTGCCCAGAGGTTTGGAGTAGGGCAAGCCTAAAGTAATGATTTCGTACTAACTATTCAATATTTATACACTCAAAATGTCATCATCTTTCGAAAAAAATATGCTACAACAGCAATATAAGTTATTTAGAATGAAAACAACTAACAATCTAGCCTAGTGTATTTTGTAAGCAGCCCTACTAAATTTTCGCTTTTGCAACTAGTTTATCCGAGACATGCCTACAAATAACACAAGCCGGGTATTAGGTTTAACGACACATTGATTTTGAACAAACTTCAGAGATTTTACCTTGCCTTTGTTGATCATGATCAACACTTGGACGTACCTCAAACAGTCACAAGGAACGGCTTCATCCATTATTAATAAGTAATTTTAACACTTTTACAAGTTTCACAAAAGAATTAAGCACTTTTACTAAGTCGTAACCTCACCTCACCACAATACCATTCAATTCACATTGACTTGCTCAAACAATTAATTTGCATATCAAATTCGACTTTTGTAATATAATACACTTGAAGTTGTCCGTTAACGCTCACTTGCGTCGCGCGATCTTACGGCATGCGGCCAACTTCACACCAAAAAGCTGGTTTTAAATCGCCGTATTTTGCTATAGCTACACCGGGCAAAAATTGTTGCTCGTTGTACAGACACCAATAGGGCGATTTGTATAGGCGAAATGAATGCCCGCTTGTATGCCGCTTGCAAGGCGGCGGCGGTGGTGAGTGCGAGCGGGACAGCAGCATGTGCTACGTTTAGTTTCGTTTGCCTCAGTCGTTTGCGCGGCAGTGGCGACACTTTGTTGCGTGTGGCAAAATTTATAAACAGCTCACTCGAAATAATTAATACGGGTTATTTAGCGCCACGATTAAAATACGTAATTTCGGTGAGGCAACTAGGGCAAGCCCGGCTTTTGGGCTTGTATGGAAGTACCGCCACTGTATTGTACATCTTAAAAAGGTCTACAAATAGTCCTGTGCGAAGCCGGGGCGCGTCGCTAGTACATTATAAGACACAGCTCTCTCGGAACAGACTCGAAAGATCATGTTATCCGACTGCAATGTCTGTACAAAGTAATTTCCAACAAAAAGAACCGACTTCACTTAGACTCCACCTTTCCAAATGGAAATGCCCGAGCTACTGTAAAAAATATTGAAATCACTATAGGTGTGCCTATAATAGTTAAAGAGATCCCTCGATTTCTCCAGGATCCCATCATCAGATCCTGACCTGGTTACAATGGGACCAACAGTCAAGAGAACCAAAAAAGAATTTTCCAAATCGGTCCAGCCGTCTTCGAATAATCGATGAACATACATCCCGTAAAATATTCCAACAAAATCAGTCACATTTACAGTGTTGCTATTTTATTACAAACTTATATAGATGTCATATACAAAGGATGTCATCATCCTCTTGCCCTTATCCCATTTACTTGGGGTCGGCGCAGCGTGTCTTTTTCTTCCACACCTCTCTATCACCCGTTATCTCATCACTCACATCCTTTCTTTTCATATCATCTCTCACACAGTCCATCCACCTTTTCCTAGGTTTGCCTCTTCTCCTACATCCTTCCACATTCATTCTTAATACCTTTCTCGTAACATGACTTTCATCCCTCCGCATAACATGCCCGTACCACGCTAGGCGATTAGCCCTTAATTTGTCAGTTATGGGTGCGACTTTCAGGCTTCCTCTTATATATTCATTCCTTATCCGATCCATTCTCGTCACTCCACACATCCACCTTAACATTCTCATCTCCGTTGCATGCAATCTCTTTTCATCCGTCACCTTTAGGGCCCAACACTCTGATCCATACATGACGACAGGTCTTATAATGGATTTATAGATTTTCCCCTTCAGGCGAAGGAGCATTCGGGCGTCGCAAATGATTCCCGTGACCTGTCGCCATTTCATCCATCCTACGCTAATCCGGTTTTTGACGTCCCGGTCAATATCGCCATCGCACAATAAACAAAGGATGTAATATTTATTAAAATAATTTTATTTGTTCTTCAGTTGTTATTTTATTGTATATTTTTATTTCTTGTTTTAATGATATTAAAATGAATAAGAGTGTCGTTGGCGTATGTGTCGCCACTATGACCTAGTTTTAAGTTAAGTTAAGTAGGTCCCTACTGAAAACCAGCGCCACGGCCACGGCCTGCCGCGGCATTACGCTGAGTAGGGATCCTATTTTAACGTCTCATTGTGCCTGTGTTGTTTCTAGGTTTAAGATTGTTTAATTTTGCGGCGTTGAAATAAATGTATTTTCTTTCTTTCTTTCTTACTTTCTTAAAAGAAAACAAAGATCCCGACAAATTATGAACCTTCTCCTTCGAAATCTTGAAGTCGGTTGATAACGTTCGTTAAAAATGCAGGCAAATATACCTCAGTGTACCGTATCAGCCACCGCAGCGCAATCTTTTGAAGGGACCTTGAGTAATTTGGACAGCGTCAATCGCCTCACGCGACGTGACGCGATAGGGGGCGCACGTGTGTTTGTCTAAACTACTAAAACGCAATTTTTTTATATACAAATTGCAGTCCAGGCTCTTGGTTTTTACTAAACCGTATTTATAGCTTCCGATATGGCTCACCCTGTTCATATTATTGAGGATATCTTAAATTAAATGTTCTTTTCATAATATAAGCGTAAATATCTAACACACAATAATATAATGTACTTATACTTAAACTAGTACGTCTTAGTTGGTCCAATGTACAGTCGCCACCAGATATATCGGAGCGGCTAAGGTGGTCACAAATATCTGATCAACGTCTCTATTCTCAAAGTGCATGTTCAGATATTTTTAAGTACCTTGGCCGGTCCGATATATATGTTGGCGACTGTACAAAACTGAAAGTGAAAGGAACAGTGAAAACTCTGCCTGTGGACTACAACGTCGGCTCTGGCCACCTCTTTGGGCCGCACATGCGTAGTCGCTATTAGCAACCTAACATTCGGGCATCCTGACGCGGACTCGTCCCCGTGCGATCCTTGTTAGACCAAAAATATTGTATGATCGCCAGTTACTGGCCACCATTCAGTAACTGGCCACCTCATACTAAAAATTAACTCTATTCTTGGCCAGTTATTGAAGAGTGGCCAGTAATTAATACTAAAATTAGCCTTTAGGACCATAAAGTTGAATTCCCATAAAGTTGAATTCCCAAAATGTTGAATTTCCCAGAATGTTGATTTTTTTAAGTTTCGCAAAATGTTGAATTCTCATGACGTTGAATTCCCAAAATGTTGGATTTCCCGGAATGTCGATTTTTTTAAGTTTCGCAAAATGTTGAATTCTCATGACGTTGAATTCCCAAAATGTTGGATTTCCCAGGATGTTGATTTTTTTACTTTCGCATAATGGTTGAACTCTCATATTGTTGACTTTTATATTTTAGCTAAATGTTCAATGGTTTACGGGTGCGGAACCCCCTACCACGTGCAGGTCCGATAACTGTTTCACAATTAATTGTATTTCATTTCCACGCATAGAACCTTTTTGGTAAAATAGAATTATTACTCTTTTCTATTACACGCGTATAAACCACTTTAGATAACGATAACTGTCAATGATAGTCAATGTCATTTCAGAATAATCTGATCGTTATATTAATACGTACCTACAGAATTATAATTTATAATGAATCCCTTTAGGACCATTTCTTTTACTATAAATAAAAAAAAACGAAAGCTTCTTGTCCTAAGAGGTAAATACACGCTGAGCAAAGACGGGAAAACCAACAAGAACGGTACAACTAGATGGAAGTGCACTAATCGGGACGTTTGTTCAGCAACGGTTACGTTGCATAAAAAGGCAAACAAAGCATACCTGTATTCCAGACAAAAATAAAATAAAAGTTACACAACTGATAAACGACATACGACGGCAAGTATGTATAAATTTAAGCCCTATAGAGAGAATTTATGAAGAAATGGTGCAAGAGTTTCAAGAAAGCAACCCTCTTTTGCCTATTACCGAAATCCCATCATTCCTTTCATTAAAAAGTACATTATACAGAACCCGGAAAAACTATTTGGGCACAGATTTGCTTGTTTTCAAAAGAATCCAAGACGTTAAAATTCCAACGAACGTTGATGAAAACTTCAAGGTCATCGAAGATGGAAATAAAGAAAAAATTATTATCGTTACCTCCGAAGCCGCAATATTGGCAATGAAGTCGTCAAAATTATGTAGTTACTGTGGTGATGGTACTTATAAAACTTGTCCACGCCCTTTTAAACAACTTTTTGTTATTCATCTTGACATTTTTTCTAACCATGAAACAGTAAACGTTTTCCCTGTTATTTATGCATTTCTCCCGAATAAGACCCAAAAAACTTACAAGAGGTTATTCAACATAATAAAAGAGAGGTTGCCTGTGGTAATTAAGACTTATAAATGTGACTACGAGCTAGCTCAAATCAATGGTGTCAAAGCGATATTCCCAGATGTAAATTTGACTGGATGTTATATACATTTTAGTAAGGCCGTCTGGAAAATGGCTAAGGAATTGAAGATAGCAAGACAAAAGGCACCTGCGAGTAACGATACAAATGCACGAAATATTGTAAAACTATGCTCAAATTTTGTGTTGCTTCCACCCACTGCTATGGCCCAAGCTTGGAATGATATAAAAAAGGCTGCCCCAGCATCACGAAAAATGAAAAAATTTATAAAATACTTTGTAAAGCAATGGTTTAACAAAGATCATAAAATTATTAGTTGTGCGGGAGACAGCCATAGGACCAATAACTCGTGTGAGGGGTACAATCGACGAATTAATGGGAGATTACCAAAAAACCCAAATTTTTACCAAGTGTTCGATACACTTTTAAAAGAACTGAAACATTATGGTTGTAAAATAGGAAAGTATATGTCTTTTGTGCAATTTAAAAAGAACAGACGAACAAGAGATATCTTGTTCGACAAAAAATACTTGTCGCTGTTAAAGAAGCTTGAGAGGAAGACAATAACTCCGTTGGTTTTCCTCAGAAAAATTATTTTTGCCAGGTTAAAACTTGGTTTTTAAATGTTAAGAAATATGCCTGTAATGAATGTTAGCTTCATTTTGTTTTAAGTGGTCCAAAACGGTAAGGATCTTATTATTTTATTATTTTGTTGTAAAAATATTATTACAAAAATAAACGAATTGTTTTGTACTATGATCGTCGTTGTTTTTCATTTTGTCCTACCCACTACAGAAATTATACCGGGTGTACAATCCGATGCAGAATGTAATCTTTATATATATTCTTTCTTAATCTTTAATCTTCTTTGCCTTATCTGTCAATAATAAATTTGGAGTGAATGATGACATTATTATTTAAATATACTGGGGGTGTTGTGTTTATAACACGTTTGTTATTATAACAAGAACGCCGCACGACCTGCCTTGCTGCACGTCACGCTCGAGCGTCGACGAGGGCCTTGCTTTTTAGGTTTTAACACTTCTCACGTGTTTGAGCCTAGCATTTCTAAATTACGTAGGTAAAAAAACTAATGAGTGTCGTGGGACACTCGGTTGGAACGAAGCTCAAAAGGAACAGTACGTGTATTATTATTTAATGATGATTCCATGTATGCGAATTAGTCGAAATCGCCGGCCGAAGTCGAAGGCCGAGATCGCAGATGTTTGCGGCCCGAGCTGCAAGCGAGGGACGTAAATATGCGATCAAGGGCTTTCTTTATTACCTCACGTGTTAAGTACATAATTTTATGCCCACACTTGGGCAGAAAGCGGCTTTTTCCGTACGCGTAGCGTGCGGAAAAAGGCACTTTGTGGCCAGGTGTGGCATAAATAAACTTTTAGCAAATTCAACTTGTTGCAATTCAACATTTTGGGAGTTCAACTTATTGCAAATTCAACTTATTGCAAATTCCAACTTTTTGCCAATTCAACATTTTAGGATTCAACATAGTGCAATTTCAACATTATGAGATCCAACGTTCTGGGAAATTCAACATTTCGAGATTTCAACTTTATGGGAATTCAACTTTATGGTCCTAAAGGAAAATTAGTTCTGTTTATAGGTGAATAGAGTTAATTTTTTGTATGATATAGTTACTGGCGATTTACCCTACGTAATGCACGCCTGATGGTAAGTGGTCACCGTAGCCTAGTGTTGGCTGTCACTCCAAGAGTATTACATGCGTTGCCAACCCTAGATGATGATATGAGAGCAAGGAAAACGTGTTACATTTTTTGTAATCCTTTACAAAGGAGTCTCTTTTACTGATTTAAACTTACACGGGTTTCACTCATTATTTTGACAAAAACGGGGCTTAATCGCGTAGGTACACTTACTTTTATTATTTTCTTGATGTTTCGAGCGTATCTGCCTGCGACCACGAGCGTTACGCTCGAAACGTCAGAAAAATAATAAAAGTACGCGATTAAGTCCCGTTTTTGTCAAATAAGTCTCTTTTATATTGTTATTAAATCAAATACAAACATTGAAAACATTGAAAAAATAATCAACCCAACAGGACTTGAACCTGTATCGATACGCCTTGCCGGGGCTCGATCGCTTTACCAATTAAGCTATGGGTCAAGTTACTGAGTTGACGAAATTTTCAATGCCTTCAATCATCTTTTTGCATTTATTTTGATCTACTTCGGCTTTACAGCAGCCGTAAGCGACATCTAGGTACTAACTACTTGAGTTACTATTTTATATTGCTCTTAAATGTATTATTTGGTGTGTTACAAAACATCGACGCTGGCCACCTCGTTGGCGAGTCCGCAGACGTTCCCTCCGACGGCGAGGCGGAGGTAGCCGCCGTTGCCGAACTCCGCGCCCCACGAGTTCTTGGCGATGTAGTGCGGGACGTCGCTGGAGAGGTCGTAGCCGACCAGCTCTACTGCGTGGTTCAGGTCTGTTGGGGCACCTCTGAAAATATATTTAAGAACATAATTTTGAACAAAAAAGAACCGACTTCACTAAACATCCACCTTTCCAAAAGCAAATGCTCGAGCTGCTGTAAAAAATACTCAAATCACTATAGGTGTGCCTATAATAGTTGAAGAGTTCCCTCGATTTCTCCAGGATCCCATCATCAGATCCAGACCTGGTTACAATGGGACCAACTGTGAAGTATACTCTTTCAAACGAAAAAAGAATTTTTCAAATCGGTCCAGCCGTTTTCGAATAATCGGTGAACATACATAAAAAAAAAAAGATAGCAAAAACAAAGATCCCGACGAATTGATAACCTCTTCCTTCGAAATCTTGAAGTCGGTTGATAACAGGGTGGATTTTCCAAATGGGTCAATGAGGGTAGCTAGGATACAAGGGTGATTAAGACATGGATTGACAATGCCTATACAAAATAGCACTCCCTTATTTCGGGCTAAAGCACTAGCGTCATCTATCGGTCACCACAAACACTAAATTCCTACTTAACCTTTCTGTTAAGCCCAATGGTTGACTGGTAGAAAATGCCTTATGGCATTAAGTCCGCCATTTGTACCATCTTATTATGTGCAATTAAGATTAAATAAATAAATTCTAGTTTCTAATATTTTGTTCGGCGATTAACGCTGACAGAATAACTCGACTCCAGACTCAACAGATGGCGCTGTGGCACATTGTACCGAAAACAGACGTATAGCCTGAAGGTTCAAGGAACGCGATTTTGTATAGGCATTCTCAATCCATGTCTTAATCATCCTTGCTAGGATATTACATGATGCTACACGAAAATGGTCTTACGAAACCTCCCCTGTGTGTCTGACTTTTTAATTAACACTTTGACTACCGAGAACCCGCCTAGTAGGCACTCGAAATGTTTGCTCAGATGACGGGCACGCGGCGTGCGGCATTGCGTTGCACGTCGTAGCATCGGCGTCGCCTGGCGGGTTCAGTCGGTTTCTGGGGTATTGTTCAAAATTTTGCCCGGTTGCGAAAGTGTTAACGATTTATTTATCATATGGCTATATGTCACTGGATAGAAGTAGGCATTTCTTCCCTGCGGTAGTAGTAGTGGGAAAGCAGATGATAAAGAAAATTGACATTTTCAGACTTTCGAAAAGATTTGCAGTTAGTGAGAAAATCGTAAAATTTGAAATATATCAAAATATATATTTTAATGCCGAACTGTATAACAAGGATCAAAGTTTTCTTCCGGAAAGCCAAAAACCAAAAATAAGCTAACCAACGCATAATAATAATACACAATATTTGCATTGCATGCTTATCAACCGACTTCAAGATTTCGAAGGAGGTTATCAATTCGTCGGCATTTTTGTAGTTGCTTGTTTTTGACGTGATAACGTCTTTAAAATCGTTTTAGTCGGGTGACATGTTCAGAAACTTGTGTCACACCAAAACCTCACGAGCGCGATCGCAGGTATAACGAGAGAGAGACGGACCGATCTCCCGTCTCATCTCGAGCGCTGCCAGTCATTCCGTGAAACTTGTCACGCGGAATCCTCACGAGCGGTTAGACGTTATCACGTAAACATCTCGATCGTAAACCTACTTTACAAACAACCAATTTTTTTTTTTAATGTATGTTCACCGATTATTCGAAGACGGTTGGACCGATTTGGAAAATCCTTTTTTTGTTTGAAAGAGTATACTTTACAGTTGATCCCATTGTAACTAGGTCAGGATCTGATGATGGGATCCTGGAGAAATCGAGGGAACTCTTCAACTGTTATAGGCACACCTATAGTGATTTGAGTATTTTTTACAGCAGCTCGAGCATTTCTTATTGGAAAGGTAAGTCGGTTCTTTTTTGTTTAAAATTATTTAAGTAGAATGTACGCACTTAACCTGTACCTTGCAACTGTATTTATCACTACATTTTGCAAATAAATATTTAATTTTATTTGATTTGTATATACAATCTTTGTAAATGCTAGGACCATTTAAGGTAGAACAGTATGTGCAGTGGGTGTGCTGGCCGGCGACTGATGATATATCTAGACGTAGAACTTCAAACAAACCGTCAGCGTGAAACAGGGAAACAACTCGGTATACGCATGCTCACTACGCTGCCAATCAAACGCGTCAAAATATTAGTCTGTTTTCAATTACAACAATTACTTAAAATACGATTGGTCAATCGCAAAATGATTTTGCTGTGATTCGTCGTAGCACTGACACTTGAAAATGACAAGGCAACAGTGACATTGGAAACGCATTATCAGTGGACGGTTTCATAAAATAGAGAGCAATTTTCAAATGTATATTTTTTGTTGTAAGAGGTTTGAATTTTATTTTAAAGTAAATAAGCAGATAGGTACTTGGTCACTTTACTGGTTACTTGCTTAATACGTTTGCCGCAAGACTTTTATGTCTTTGACCGCGGAGCTTTGAATGCGGGGCCTGGTTGTGCTCAATGTGCTTCTTAAACTGAGCTACTTTTAGTCTACAACTATTTGAATAAAGGTTATTTTATGATAATACTTCGTTTATATAAACTAAATTCTCCTAGCCTAGTCGGTCGTGACCCTGCCTATGAAGCAGGAGGTCCCGGGTTCGAATCCTGGTCAGAGCATTTATTTGTGTATTTATCACGGATATTTCTTCCTGAGTTATGGATGTATTCTTTGTATTTATCTGTATCTATCTATTATACATATTGTGCCTAGTATCCGCAGTACAAGCCTTATTGAGCTTACTGTAGGACTAGGTGGATTTGTGTAAGATTGTCCCATAATATTTTTTTTTCTTATAAATACTATTTCCTTATACCACATCCAATGAAGCAATTGACATCGTCTGTCATACTTCAAAAACTGATGATTTTGCAGTAAATTAATTCTCAAATATGTCTTGAATTGTATTTTTTTTACAAATCCAGTTATTATCATAAGTTGTAGTTTATGAGCAAAATCGATCCTTACATTTGAAGCCCATGGTCAGAGGCATACTGTATACTATTAACTTTATCTCCGTGTTATGAAAAACGAGATGTAAACATGTGTATTTAACTTAAATCAAAATATTTATCTCATTAAAAAGTAATAAAAAAATATCGTAAGAAGTTTTAATGGTTGTTCAAAAGTTGGCATAGCACCATCCCCATGTAAAATTATCCCGTAAAATAAATTTATAACCATATGTTTTCGGCTTAACTTACGTATGATAAGGGAGCCCGTATTTTTTATTATATTTTCCAGTTCTACTCTGACACCATTTTACGGCGCAAGAAGGCATGTTTAATTTTCTGATAAACTTCACTACCACCGTGTCACTGAACCGCCATTTGTAAACTAAACGGCTTGGCGGCTCAGTTTGTAAGCCCTGCCCCCCGCGGCTCACTTTTAGTGGGGTCATTTTTCAGAGCTACTTCATTGTCTATATATCATCAGTCGCCGGTGCTGGCAGATATAAGCTTTTTTAATGAATGTTAAGTATAATGGCTAAACCAAAAAGAGGGAAAGGCAGGCTTGTCTATACTTCGTTTTATTTGAGATTAGAAAAATGTTGACAGAACGATGTACAGGGTTCTTTATTTAGCACGATAAATGTCACAACTGTCAAAGTGCCTACGCCGTCATTAAACATACTTAAATATATTTGTGTTTATAGTTAAAGTCATCCCTACGTATTTGTAAATGTTATATTGAGTATGTATTTAACAATATTTTCGTAGTAGTTATATGCACGATTTTATTTTTATCATTGCTAATGTTCTTGTGAATGTTGCACAATAAAATACCTAGAGAAGAAGAGGTTCTAAACGGACGGTTCGATTTTTAAATATTTTCTCGCGTCATCTGTCATTAGTATATCTCAGTCATACCTGGATAGTTTTTAATGTTTAAAGCTTATTGTGATTCTTATTTAAGTAAAGGTATTTGCTTGCTATATTATTGTGCGTTTGGTTGGAAGGTTATGGAGCAATCAGAGGCAGACCCGAGTAGCATACAACAAGAAAATCCACCTCGTAGTCCACCAAATCTTGTATCATCACCTAAGACAATTGTTTTATTATTTAGTATTATATAATAAAACTATTAAATAATGTTTAGAAGCACTTCTATTTACGAAAATTTATTAATAATTTTGGTAAAAAACTAGATGTTAAGTTTTCGTTTTAGAACGTACGTGCGTCACTGTCAGGTCAGTTTTTCATTTTTCATGTGTCTGTAACGTAATAATCAAAACGAAATTGTCTTTTTATTGCTGTGTTGGATTATTTATTCTGCAGTTTGTTATTATTTATTCACAAATGTGAACTTTTAATCATGTTAACTAATCGTTTGTTGGTGTGCTTGCAGTGTGTTTAAATTGCACATTTAGAACAGGTTGGCAACTACTGTTTCTATGTTTACTCAATTTCTAATCTCAAAAAAAACGAAGTATAGTGACAGTAGTGACGATGCTTGTCAGCGAAGTATATGGCGTCTCAAGATTAGGAAAGCGGACCCCGAGTAACGGGAAGTGGCGAGGATAAAGAAGAAGAAGAAGAAGAATGAATGTTGCGTATCTGTATGAACTAACTATTATACGAGTATGAAGGGTACACGGAAAGAACATCTAGTCACTTTTTTGTAAAATGAGATTTTTATGTCAAAATGTAGAGCTTGCAATGAACTAGTAACAACTTCTGTTACAGATGTAAATTTTAACGTATATCCACTTCTTAACTCATAAAAACCATCTAGTTACGAAAATAGTATGGTTAATTGAATCGTTCCAAATTTTAAAACCGCTATAACTCAAAATATTGTCAATGTGACTAGACATGTTCTTTCCGTGTACCCTTCATATGATCTATACTCACGGGCAATGGTACTGAATGACTCCGCCGAGGTAGTTCTGCCACGTGATGGCGTTTACCGCTACAGACACCGGCCCGTGCGTAGCGAGGGCTTCTAGTATCTTATCTTCGGCATTCACGAAACTGAAACAATATTCATATTTTACTGATATCGAAACTTGTATGCACTATTTTGGTCTCAAAAAACGGTTGACGAAAATATCGTGCGAAAATCGTAACAACACCTCCTCAGTGAGTCCTCCTTTTTTGTAAAGGGTCGGCAACGCGCATGTGACACCTCTGGAGTTGCAGGCTTCTATAGGCTACGGTAGGTGCTTACCATCAGGCGGGTCGTATGCTTGTTTGTCACCGTCGTGGCATAAAAAAAACCTGGGGGCGTAGTCAACGTGTCAATCGTTAACGCTCCGTAGCGTATCGTAGTCACCTCTCTCTATCACTCTTCCATATTAGTGCGACAGAGACAGTTCCGTTTCGTTCGCTACGGAACGTTAACGATTGGCAAGTTGGCTACGTACCCTGACCCTCTCCCTCCCCTAAACGTCTCATGCAAAAATCGACGGAAACATTCTTAAATTGTTTCCTCTCATTTTTCAAGGATACATGGATGCTTTCGCACAAATGGAACTTTCAGGTACTTACTCGTGACATGTGAAAGTTCTGACCCGAACCCCAGTAGCATTCTTAGTGAGCCTGCACACTCCATCCATAAGCTGCAGCGGGTATTACGTGGTAGTCTGGACTGCTGTCTTGTATACTTCAGTCTAGTACGATGATAGCTTACTCGTCACAAGTGAAAGTCCTGACCCGAACGAACGCCAGTAGCATCCTTAGCGAGCTTGCAGACTCCATCCATGAGTCTCATCGGGTATTGTGTCGGTCTGTGTTATATGTATATCTGATTTCAATACAGACCTGCTGAAGGACAATGTCAGGTCGCGTAGTCTTAGGTCAATAGTTCAAGCCAATGATTTCTCCATCTTACCCTTAAAGGCAACACATCTTAAATTGGATTCTCCTGATACCTGGTTAGATGTTATTCTGACATCGTCTACGGAGCACATCATCAAGGCGGGGCAATTATTGGCGCCGGGGTTCTCTCGACACGACTTGATATATGTTACCTACAAAATAAAAGCACCCAAGCCGAAGCCCACTGTGGTAAAAGTCCGTAACTTCGCTCGCATGGACACTGACAGGTTGAAGCTCGATGCTTCCGCGGCTGACTGGGCGCCGATGTATGCTGCGACAACAGTTGATGATAAAGTCCAAGCGTTCAACACAGTGGTTCAGCAATTGTTTGACGCACATGCACCGGTGCGTGAAGTGAGGTTGAGGCGGCCTCCAGCTCCGTGGATTACCAGGGGTGTTCGCATGGCGATGAGAAGACGAGATAGAGCCTTTCGAAAATTTAAGCGTGATCGGAACGACGACAACTGGCGACTTTTTAAAGTCGCAAGAAATCGTTGCAATCAAATGGTGAGAGCTGCAAAGCGACGGTATATCCATGAAAACGTATTATATTCCTCCATGGCTGACACTTGGAAATTTCTGAGGTCCCTTGGGATTGGAAAATCCAGCACGTCGTTTGATCCATCTTCTTTTTCTTTAAATGATTTGAACATCCATTTTTCTCAAACGTCATTATTAAATCCAGTTATCAAATTTAAAACCATATGTATTATAGCTTCCCTTCCCTCTCCTAACATTGCGCCATTTGTCCTCCGTGCTATCACTACTGGAGAGGTAAAAAAGATAATTTGCTCTTTTAAGTCAAACGCAGTCGGTCATGACGGAATAGGAAGGACTATGATCTTGCCTATTGTTGAGAATATTCTGCCCGTAATCACACACATTATAAACTTTTCTATTCTTACTGGCGTTTTCCCTTCTTGCTGGCGTAAGGCATACGTCATTCCGCTTCCCAAAATCTCGAAACCGAGTTCTGTAAGTCACTTTCGAACTATATCTATTTTGCTATATCGTTTCTCTCCAAAATCCTCGAGGATTTCAAAATTTGTGAATCTTAACTGTCTCCTGTCTCCGTATCAATCTGGATTCCGACCAGGGCATAGCACAACGACTGCGTTATTGAAAGTTACTGAGGACATAAGGCAAGGCATAGAGTCGACTAAAGTGACAGTCCTAGTGCTC
Organism: Pammene aurita; assembly: GCA_947086415.1. NCBI lineage: Eukaryota > Metazoa > Arthropoda > Insecta > Lepidoptera > Tortricidae > Pammene > Pammene aurita. Next base: position 3,841,032 of record OX352295.1, on the reverse strand, counting down.
ATTGACTTCTCTAATGCCTTTCATGTAGTCGATCACGATCTTCTCTTTGCTGCCCTTTCTCATTTCAGAATCTCTCCGGAAACGACTGCGTAGTTTGCCTCCTACCTTTCCTGCCGTTCTCAGACTGTTCGTATAGGTCAAGCCCAGTCTGAATGGACTGATTTGATCACTGGCGTGCCACAAGGCGGCATCCTGTCCCCTTTTCTTTTCTCCGTTTTTATTAACCTGATTACGTCTGGATTAAAAAGCTCTCACCATTTGTATGCAGATGATTTGCAGTTGTACGCCCAGGCGGAGGTAACGGACCTGAGTTCCGCTATATCTACTCTTAATGTTGACCTGGACCACATCGCTGACTGGTCTCGTAGTTTTGGCATTTCTGTTAACCCTTCGAAGTGCCAGGTCATCATTCTGGGTGGCTCGCGGCAACTCATTAAGTTGGAAACTGCCGATCATGTTTGATGGCTCGGTGATCCCGGTCTCTAACCAGGTGAAAGATGCGATGCCTTGTCATTGATAGGAATCTTTCCTGGGATGGACAACTGTCGGAAATTACTCATAAGGCTACTGGGACACTACGGACTCTGTATAGGTTTAAGAACTTCCTGCCTGTGAGTACCAAGAAGCTGCTTGTGCAGGCCTTAATATTTCCTATTATAGACTATGCTGATGTGTGCACTACCAACATTTCCCAGGCTTCCCTAAACAGGCTAGATCGTATATTAAATAATGGCATACGCTTTATTTTCGGCTTGCGTAAATTCGATCACGTCTCATATTATCGTCACCAACTCCAATGGCTGCCTGTACGTCAACGCAGGACTCTTAGAATTCTCTGTACTCTCTTCTCTATTTTGTTTGATCCCTCTGCTCCAGACTACCTCAAGTCCAAAACTTCGCTCCTCCCGGTCTCTTAAGCTAATAGTACATCCTCCCCATAGCGGTTTTCCCTCTTCTTCTTTTACGATCCAGGCTATTCGTCTCTGGAATGCACTTCCCCCGACAATAAGACAAGCCCCAAGCAAGTTCGTCTTCAAACGCTTGCTTCACAAGCACCTGCTGGATCATAACCAGCGTTTAATAAGTTTTTCTCCTTTGCGCATATGCATTATAATATATATATATAGATATGTGTAGATTTAATAGTATGTGTATATATTGGTATTTGTGTAGTTTATGTAGTAGTATGTATCGAAGTATATTTAAATACAAATTAGTTTTAGGATAAATCAGCAAGTTTTCTCATACAGCCCCCATTTTAGCAAATCTCTGTTTGGCCCTATGGTTGATTGGTAGAGAATGCCTCTAGGCATTAAGTCCGCCATTTGTACTTATTTTTATTGTGCAATAAAGTTTAAATAAATAAATATCATGAGCCAGTCTACTATTATAGGTATACTTACTCGTCACAAGTGAAAGTCCCGACCCGAACGCCAGTAGCATTCTTAGTGAGCTTGCACACTCCATCCGTGAGTCACATCGGGTATTGTGTCTGTCTGTGGTGTATATCATGAGCCAGTCTATTATGATATACATACTCGTCACAAGTGAAAGTCTTGACCCGAACGCCAGTAACATTCTTAGTGACCTTGCACACTCCATCCATGAGTCACATCGGGTATTGTGTCTGTCTGTGTTGTGTATCATGAGCCAGTTTACTGTGATATACTTACTCGTCACAAGTGAAAGTCCTGACCCGAACGCCAGTAGCATTCTTAGTGAGCTTGCACACTCCGTCCATAAGTCGCAGCGGGTATTCCGTGGCCGTCTGGACCGCTGTCTTGGATATCATGAGCCAATCCAGGAGTAGGCAGATGTCTCCACCTTGGCAGCCCGCGTTGCCGAGGGTAGCGCAGTCTATTGCTTCCTGGGATTGTGACAAGATAAGATAAGATACATTTTAATGGTAAAATAAATACGCGGGAACACAACACTATGGACCCGGGTAAGTCCTTAAACTACGTCCGGACACGGATATGTCCTTAAAGTAGTTTAAGGCAGTAATAATATGCGATACGTTCTTATTTGTAGGGCATAAGAGCGTGTCACATATATTTGCGGCCTTCATGTAGGAAGATACTATTGCCGGTGACTGTACACACCTATATTTTTAGACTAGATAATTTAACAATACCCTATGATATAATGCCGCGTTACTCGATCACAGTGCATATGGTTTAGCAATTGAAAGGTCAAACGCCACTTAACCGGCTCGGTTCATGGCAAGTGGACATCCGCTTCTGAACTAGGGCGCGGTAGTTTGACCAATGTTCGGCTCCGAATTTATACGTACGAAATACATCATCATATGGCTCAGTTAGATAGTTGTATCATACACAATTCATGCAGTGCGCTCAAATCTGGAGCAGAGCCCGACTGGGGAAGTACCTCCACCTTACAGAAAACCACAGCCAAATAGCACTAGACCATACTCGTAGTGTTGTGTTCCTGCTGGTGAGTAAGGTTGCCAAAGAGTTCAAAGAAGACCCAGTGTGTTGACAACGAGGGACCCTCTTGTCCTTTTAGTCGCCAACACTGTAAATCCTCCTTTATATTAAATGGTCGGCAACGCGCATGTGACACCTCTGGAGTTGGAGGCGTCCATAGACTACGGTAGTTGCTTACCATCAAGCGGGCCATATGCTTGTTTGCCATCGTCGTGGTAAAAAAACACAAGCAAAACATAAAGATAATTTACTGTCAAAACTGTGTACAAAGGTATAACATGTCATATGTTTACTGTAGGGGTCAACAGTTAGCCCATTTCGAGCGTACAATGGCTGGTTTGTGTTTGATTTTACTAATTTGTTACTGAAGAGATAATTCTTGCAGCATCTAGACAGAAACTTAGAACACCATTTGAATATATAATATAACTGTTATCAGTCCTTTTTCTTGGTTTTGTAACCTTATCTCTGGTTGACATGGATACACGCAAGAGCCTTTACTTAGGCAAAGGCCTAAGGAGAGACTTTGCCCACATAAGGGGCAATGTTCTATCGATTGTGCTATGAGTTGTACTCTAACTGTTTGATATAATGCCTACGGCAGCATTCTTTATCCTCACACTTGACACACATTAGTCGCGCACTGTGCGGTTTCAGAGGGATTTCATATGGGAGTGGTTTCAATAAATGATGTCCAAATCCCTTGGAGGCGCGGAGCAATGCTGGTCGCTTAGCCGACCGCGCCGCAAAACACACCAATTAGGCCGTACACTGTACATTCAGCGAGACGAGCTTGCCGCTCTTAATGACTGCCATGGCCTCGACGATGCCGACGATGTGATGAAGGCCCAGCACGCACCGCACATGCCCTGTCTCCCGGCCCTATAACACCTTTCGACCTTCTGAAGTACAGCCCTATTACGCTCTTTTGCCCTTCTGAAGTATTTGTTTATTTCACAAGAAGATGTAATTACAGCGTACGCCAAAACATTACAATCTTAATAAACATTACCTCCTTATATTAATTACTAGCCTTTTCCCGCGGCTTCGCCCGCGTACTATAAGTACTCAAAAAGCAAACGATACCTATGTTGATTTTCAGACTTTGTGACCACATTTGTCCCTTTTAGGGGTTGAATTTTCAAAAAACCTGAAACACGTGTTTACTCATTTATCGTTAGAAATACTCCTGTGAAGTTTCGAATAAAATAGTCTAACAAATCTTGATTCGCCATACAAACTTTGGACCCCCATTTTGCCCCCTTAGGGGGTGAATTTTGAAAAATCCTTTCTTAGTGCATCCCTAGACCTTATAAGGAACCTACCTGCCAAATTTGGAATCTCTAGAACCAGCGGTTTGGGCTGTGCGTTGATATGTCAGTCAGTATGTCAGTCAGTCAATCAGTCAGTCAGTTTCTTCTTTTATATATTTAGATTAGTCTAATAAATGAATTAAATGAGTACCATAGGCTACCTAATACATCGATTCAAATACTTTTTTACATTCTTTTATAAGCTGCGGCCATGTGGCTGCGAAAATGTCTGTAAGCGGTGCCGCTTCGTGCACGGAGTTGAGCAGTGTAAGTGCAGTGTGCAGGGGCGCCTGGTGCAGCAATATGACCCTACCGCGCCTTTTGACGTTCTGAAGTGGCCCAATCACGCCTTTTGCTCTCCGGAAAAACGCCCTTTGCCCCGCTAAAGCACGACCCTATCACGCCTTTTCCCTGATGTATGATAACTACAATACGCAACTGCCAGTTAAAGAACTAACAAAGTTACCTGCACACTGAGTGGGACGAGCTTGCCGCTCTTAATGGCAGCCATGGCCTCGACAATGCCGATGGTGCTGAACGCCCAGCAAGCGCCGCACATGCCCTGGCTCCGGACTGGCCCTATCACGCCTTTGGCCCTCCTGAAATATGAAAAATATAATTTAGAGAGAAATACTAGGCAGGTAATTAGTTAAGCAGCCGCTTCCCGAGGCTAAGGGCCTGCAAGGTTACTTACGAGTTTCCACGTGACGCGATGACTGAGCTTTAAATCAACCGATCGGAATCATATTTTTTTTTAATAATTAGCTTAGTATCTTAGTATCTATAAAGTTCTTAATTAACATTATTTTGTTCCCTAAATATGACTAAAATTGTAATTTTTTACAATTCCTTTTTGGTAAAAGAAAACATTGTAAAACCAAACTAATTCCTAACCTCTTGGAACACGTAAGCATAAGTCTGATACCTAAATCTTTAATTAGCTAGAAAACTAACTAACATTTAATCTACTTCCACGATTAGAGATTTTAATTTTACATAAATAAGTTAAAGCTTCGCTTGCTTTTAACACTTTTGTTTAGTTTCGTAAACCAAATATCAACATGTTGCACATTAATCGATAGGTCTTTACAAATAACATCGAGGTTTCAACATTTACGCGCAGGCTTCGTCAAAAAGGATACAAAACGACATAAGTTAAATGTCTTATCGATGTAATTGTATCTACTCATTATAAAACGCTTTGATAAAGTCATACATTTCTTAAGTATATACCGACCCCAAAAGAACGTAAAACAGACAAATTTGGAATCTCTCTTCGTTAATATATTCATCAAACAGTCATTTTGTAACCCAATCTGCCTTTAGAACATCGAGTCGAAACGGAACCGGTTTGTATTTTTATAAACTCGTTCTAAATTTATTTAACCTTGTTAAAATGTGTAAAACTATTTTAACAATGCCACTATAATGAACTAGTTTTGTCATCAGAAACTGATTGCAATTGTTGGCGCCTCGATAACTATATTTAATGCTCTAATGCGTCTAATGACGATGACGCGCAGACTACTTATAAACTTTTGTAACGATCCAACCAATTTTTGTAAGTTTCAATTCAACGAAACAAAAGAAACGCTACTTTATTATTATGCGGCGCATAATCGAACGAGCGGAGTGTAAGCGAAGCAAATTCTTACAAACAACTTCTGGCTAGTGGGACGTCTCGGCATTTCGATGGCTATTTGATTTTGAGAGGTTGTTCCGCGATAACTTTAGTAAAGCTTTTCTGATTTTCATGAAATTTTTTGGGGTTGTAGCAGAGATACATAAAACTTGAGCTTTCGTATATGAGCAGGATCTACCAAGGGATTATGGATCAAAAGGGTCTTGTTATATTGGTCATATCGTTTGCAAGGAAATAGCGAGTTCCGAGTTCGAGGCGAGCTACTACTGAGCGAGTACCGAGTTTCATCATAATGTGAAGCTTCCCTGATTTATATCTAGGTCTTCAATGTCCTCTATTTAAAGTAAGTCCAACGACATGGATCGGATGGAGTAGCGTCATTGGTCGCAATAATGTAGACCCGACTCTAACATTAATTAATTAATCTTATCTGATATATCAATGTGAAAACAATTTTTTTCGAATAAGTAAATTCGCAGAGGTTTTATGTTAATTGAATATATCTACATATATATAACTCAAAGGTGACTGACTGACTGACTGACTGACTGACTGACATAGTGATCTATCAACGCACAGTCCAAACCGCTGGTTCTAGAGATTCCAAATTTGGCACGTAGGTTCCTTATAAGGTCTAGGGGTGCGCTAAGAAAGGATTTTTCAAAATTCATCCCCTAAGGGGGTGAAATGGGGGTCCAAAGTTTGTATGGGGAAACAAGATTAGTTAGTCTATTTTATTCGAAACTTCACAGAAGTATTCCTAACAATAAATGAGTAAATACGTATTGCAGGTTTTTTGAGAATTCAATCCCTAAAAGGGGGAAATGTGGTCAAAAAGTCTTAAAATCAACATGGGTATTGTTTCTATGGTTTATCGGGTCGTTGATTACGAAAACAACAACGATTTTAAAATCCGACGTGGCGGACGTGAAATAACATCTCCCCTGTTAGGGTACAATGGGGTTAAAATGTCTAAATATCCATATGGGTGTCTTTTTTGTGATTTTTTGGGACGTTAATTAAGAAAATGGCATCGATTTTGAAATTTAATATTGTGGACATGAAAATTCTTGAAAGTATTTGTGCCAAATTGCAATCTTCTTCTAAATATATAAAAGAAGAAACTGACTGACATATCAACGCACAGCCCAAACCGCTGGTTCTAGAGATTTCAAATGTGGTACGTAGGCTCCTTATAAGGCATAAGGATGCACTTAGAAATAATTTTTAAAAATTTACCTCCTAAGGGGGCAAATGGGGTTCAAAGTTTGTATGGGAAACGAGATTAGTTCAACTATTTTATTCGAAACTTTACAGGAGTACCTATTCCTAACGATAAATGAGAAAACAAGTGTTTCAGCTTTTTTGAGAATTCAACCCATAAGGGGGAAATGTGGTGACAAAATTTAAATATCAACATGGGTATTGTTTCTATGGTTTATCGGGTCGCTGATTACGAAATCAACACTTAAGGGGGTGAAATGGGGGTTGATAGTTTGTATGGGGAATTTTTAAACGTTGAACCAATTTAGATGAAACTTGGTATAGAGATAGTTTGTGTACCGGGAAACGACATGGGACAGTTTTTATCTCGAAAATCAATCTTTAAGGGGGTGTAATGGGGGTTGGAGGTTTGTATGGAGATTTTTTTACCGCGAACCGATTTAGATAATTTTGTTGTGGATATAGTTTGAGTCCCAGGAAACAATACAGAATATTTTTTAAGCCGAAAATCAATCTTAGAGGGGTAGAAAACATGTTGGTAGTTTGTATGGCGAATTATTAACCGCTCAACAGACGATTGAAATGAAACTTGGTACATATTATATAGATTGAGTCGCGGTAAACAATATAGGATAGTTTTTATCTCGAAAATCAACCCTCTAGGGGGTGAAACGGGGGTTGAAAGTTTGTATGGGAAATTAATAACCGTTGAACCTATTTAGATGATTTGGTATGGAGATATTTTGCGTTCTGGGGAAGGATATATAATAGTTGTTATCCCAGAAGTCATTCCATAAGCGGGTAGAAAGTTGGGTAGATTACTAATTCCACGCAAATGAAGTCGCGGGGAAAAGCTTCTATTCAAGAGTAGAAATCTGTATTAATCATAATCTCTCAGTAGTAAGTCGTTGATGGCGTAACAATTAAACAATTATTGCAATAATTTCTTTAAAATAAAAAATGAGGGAACCGCCGTCTTCAAAACGTGGTATACCGAAACCTCCAGAATGTAACGAATACTTTTCCGAAAACCGCTTCTAAATCAGTTCAGCGAAACGCAAGATGATCGCGGACAAACATACATTCCTACATACAAACATACGAGTCTAACTGAGAACCTCCTTTTTTAGCACTTTTAGTACGCGGGCGAAGCCGCGGGAAAAAGCTAGTATAGTATATATTATTATCTGGTGTATTTTGACATTTTTGACTAATAGCTTCTTCATTATAAAAAAACCGGCCAAGTGCGAGTCGGACTCGCGCACCGAGGGTTCCGTACAAACCTTTACAACTTAAAGGTATTATAGACCTGAGTATTTGATATGAATTTCAATGTAATACCTCTACGCGTTTCCGAGGAAAAAGGTAGTAAGTTTAAAATTTAAAAAAATATTTATTGTATGATTTTACTAAAAATGTCTACTTTTCGTAATTTTTCCTTTGTCTGTACTATATGAAGTTTCTTCGTGTCAAGTTTCAAGTTTCTGAGTTTACGGGAAGTAACCTGTAGGTTTTGAGTTTCTTGCGAGTACTCAGTTTCAAAATATGCGACTTAAATTGCTATTTCTTTTGATTGCGTTGACATAAAAGTTTGGTTTTGCTACATCTGAAAGGTCCTATAGCCCTGAGTATTTGATATGAATTTCAATTTAATACCTCTACGCGTTTCCGAGGAAAAAGGTAGTAAGTTTAAAATTTAAAAAAATATTTATTTTATGATTTTACTAAAAATGTCTACTTTTCGTAATTTTTCCTTTGTCTGTACTATATGAAGTTTCTTCGTGTCAAGTTTCAAGTTTCTGAATTTACGGGAAGTAACCAGTAGGTTTTGAGTTTCTTGCGAGTACTCAGTTTCAAAATATGCGACTTAAATTGCTATTTCTTTTGATTGCGTTGACATAAAAGTTTGGTTTTGCTACATCTGAAAGGTCCTATAGCCCTGAGTATTTGACATGAATTTCAATTTAATATCTCCACGCGTTTACGAGAAAAAAGGTAGTAAGTTTAAAATTTAAAAAAATGTTTTTTGTATGATTTTATTAAAAATGTCTACTTTTTGTAATTTTTCCATTGTCTATGCTATATGACGTTGCTTTGTGCCAAATTTTAAGTTTCTGAGTTCACGGGAAGTACCCCGTAGGTTTTGCGAGTGCCGAAAAACTAAAATTTGCAGCGTAAACGACTGTATCTTTTGATTGCGTTGGCTTTTGAGTTTGATTTTTTCACAGCTCCAAGGGTCAATAGACCTGAGTATTTGGTATAAATTTCAGCTTGATACCTCCACGCGTTCCTGAGAAAAATGGTCTTGACAGACAGACAGACAGACAGACAGACAGACAGACAGACAGACAGACAGACAGACAGACGGACAACAAAGTGATCCTATAAGGGTTCCGTTTTTTCCTTTTGAGTTACGGAACCCTAAAAATGGGTATTAACTATTAAATTATTGTTATTATTTATTAATACACTAGCAGCTCTTAGAGCTAATGCGTGTATATCACAGCACTTGTGTTTCTTTTGCATTTTATAAAGTTCTAGTCTATTTTCGAAAGAATTCACTGATGGTGCACTAACAACAAATTCTGGTAGAGAGTTCCACATATGTATGACAACGACAACCACTGCTAATTTTATTTATATTTTGAAAGTATGTGTAATTTATCTCTAGTGAATCTTGAATCTTGAAGCAAATCAAATTATTTTCTTCGATATTTTTTGATTTGCAATTTTTTAAAGTAGTTACACTACTATATATAAATTGAAAATAGATGTCATATACTTAAGAAAAAGTGACCAAACCCTCCGGTGTCCGAGGCCAGATTTTGAACTGGCGTCTTCAGCTTTCGCGGCTGACGTCCTGACCACTAACCGGACCGGACCGTGACCGGGTGGTCTAGTGGTCAGGACGTCAGCCGCGAAAGCTGAAGACGCCAGTTCAAATCTGGCCTCGGACACCGAAGGGTTTGGTCACTTTTTCTGAAGTATATGACATCTATTTTCAATTTATCTCTAGTGACCAAATTTAATTTCAAGAAATTAATTAATCGTTTAATTCATTTCGGAGTCATGTCCACATTACTGCGAACAATGTCGCTACTTCGTCCGATCCCTGCCAATGACACGACGGTTATCTTATTTATTTGACAAGAGCTTTACTTACTCGTACACTTCTTATCTGCATCGAAGTTTGAACGAAGTAGCGATATTTCGCAATGCGTCAATAGTTTGTTTATTTATGTATTGCGTTTGCGTTCCATAGTTCTTTATGGGCTCATCTCAGATGTTGAATTACTCATAACCATAATACACTTATACTCGGTTCATAGTATTTCGTAACCTATTAACCCGTTCCAATGACTTGAACTCAAGTATTCTCACCCACCAAATTGGCACAAACGACTTAAGCGAATGGTCTATGGCGTTTAAGACCATTGTGAGTTCGTGAGTTCGCTAAGATATTGTATATTTATCAAAATGTTGGTACTATACATCTATTCGGTTTTAGCTATGCTCGCAAGGTCTACAGCTCACACAGCCACTAGTAAGTTAGTTTAAAAAAAGTGTGTTTTTGTTTGCATACAAACGAATGTTCCTATTTATCTCCAAAACGGTTAGTCAATTTGGTTGCGGTTTTCGAAAAATGATAGGTGGTACAAAAGAGATGGTTCATGAATAGGTTTTAATTATAAAGATGGCGCTGCTATTATTTTGTCGCGAGTTTATAAACGTATCATTTTTTCAACCTTGTAAGGGCCTTCATAATACATAAGAACTTCGTATGCTGCGTTATTAAGAATATGGTCGCCACCACGAATCTTTCTCTTGATTTTTCTAGCCAAGTTCCTGGGACCTTAATAATTAGGTAATATGTACCAAAATTTTGTAAGACTGTAATGTTTTGTGTTGGTACATTAAAGTAATAATAATAATAAATACTCTTTATTGCACACCTCATACAGTTACAAGCACAAATTTTACAATTAGATAAATTTAGGTAGAGGTAACAACAGGCGGTCTTATCGCTAATGAGCGATTTCTTCCAGACAACCTTTAACCTTAAAGTATTTACTATAACCATTACCATGTATGTATAAAACCCCGACAGCACAATACATTTCATAATATATGAAATAGATTGCTACAGCACAGTAATTCACTTTAATTAAATATCGATTATTTAGTGGTTAACTAATTCTCGTTAGTTATAGTCATTTGTTCATTTTGTACCGATAATGAATTGTCATTAATAAAAATTTAGGTATCATCATCCTCAGATATGATATGATACAATAATGAGAGCAACGAAACCCTTCTAGTCAGTATACAATGCTTATTTCTAGATCTGGACTGGCAGCTATAAAGTGGTGGAGGTCAAAGAATGCAAACCACTTCGAAAAACAAATCCAAGAGTTCTGGGTTTGATGCAATATTATGAGAAATTATATAAATAATAAGATAACTGAGAGAATAATATGTAATATGATATGATATAAGCTGTGCCTTGACACTTGAAACCACAACCTTACAGCTGTCCAAGGTTTACAACCTTGAAGGATCTTACCGCATCTAGTTCAGTACTAAGTACAGTCACCGGCAATAGTATCTTCCTACACGAAGGCCGCAAATATATGTGACACGCTCTTATGGCCCTACAGTTAAGAGCGTGTCACATATTTTTGCGGCCTTCATTTAGGAAGATACTATTGCTGGTGACTGTACAGTCAGCAAGAGGTGATTTTCCTAGAACATTAGCTAGTAGAATATTAGTTTGACTCTGTAAAATCACAGTTTCACAGCATCACAGTTATATTATCAGGAAAAATGATTTGTTTATAAGTGGCATTTCTCACTTCAGGGCTCAGCTCAAGTGGCTCCCTATTCGTCTTCGTCGTAACTCCCATGTTCTGTCCCTTCTGTACAGTATTCTATTCAACCCCGCAACTCCCCATTACCTCAAAGAGCGTTTCAGTTACCTTCGTTCGGCTAGATCCGCCCAAAACATGCTTCTAGATGTCCCATCCTCTTCGTCAAAAGTCTATAATAGTTCCTTTACCTTCCAGGCTATACGCCTGTGGAACTCGTTACCTCTAGAAATAAGGCGTGCAAAATCCCTAACCGTTTTCAAGAAACACCTTAAGGAGTATTACCTATCTCTCCCTTAACACAAATGTTTGCTGACTGTATTTTTATTATTTTATTTTTATTTACTCTGTGTATGTAGTATATGTATGTTTATTGATTATTTTATTTGTGTATGTTTATGTATAATTAAGCTATTGTATTATATGTTATTTGTTATTGTTTACTGGATTTTCACTGTTTCTTTTGCCTTGCACCTACTCATACGATTATTTTTGACTAAATTTCCGCTACCCCAAGGTTGACTGGAAGAGATCGCTCTCTAGCGATAAGACCGCCTGTTGACTGCCTCTACTTTTAATCTGTGTACTGTACTGTTCTATTTTATTGAGGTGTGCAATAAAGAGTATTTGTATTGTATTGTGGCACTTGTAGTAGTACACTCCAGGACCAGGAACCGGGCAACCGGGGTCGTAAAACTTCTCTTTCACACTTGCACGGCCACAGCAAGAGTGAAGAAGATAGCATTTTGACCTACCGCCAGTTAGTATTGTGGATAGTAACAAGCCCTTATTCCATGACATTCTTGGTAATAGTCATGTCATCATTTGGAGCAGACATTTTGCATAGGTAACTAGAACTAAGTACTCCTGCTAAATGACTACCAATGCCAAGAGTCTGATAAAATTACTTGCATGCTACACTGCCTTTGGTCAGGCTCAGGGTTCGAAATTATCAAGATAATTATGATCTCTAATAATTATCACGATAATTATCAGAGAATTATCCGATAATATCGGATAATTATCCCCGGTCTGGATCTGTTTTCTATTATAGTTCAACTACTAATGTTGAAATGCACGTGCAATATATTGTTTGTGCCATCCGCCTTTACATATTTTGGGTTATTATCAAATCGATAATTACCAGACGTAAAAATCACGATAATTATATTTTCGAACCCTGGTCAGGCTCTTAACAGAACCGAATAAATATTATGAAACTTGTTAACACAAATAAAGTTAATGTGCTTACAAGAATTCAAACCCGTCACTTATTTCACAGGAAGGCCACTATCAACTAGGCTAAAGCCGCTGTTAATATACACTGTACTTACTTACCAGTCAACTGTTAACGGTAAAGTGCCCACTGCCCTTTTCCTCCTCAAACTATAAGAAGGCCCAATTTGCTTCAAGTGCTCCAACCTCTGCTGTTCCCTGAACCTGCTCCATGTCTGATTGTACTCGCGCGGAGACTTCTTTAGCTGCTCATCGGAGAGATGTAGCTCTCTGTACTCGGCTTTAGACATGTCAGAGAGATGGGTCAGGCCGTAGCGGGCCTTGTGTTTATCTAAGCCACGGGATTGACTATTGAGCTGCTCTATTTCTTGTAGAGAAGCCTGGAAAACATTGGTTTTGTATTGCTTTTATTTAGAATAGTTTCTGTAAATGTTTTATTAGTTAATATTGAATAGTTTTCTGTCAATATCGTATTAATAATAATAAATAAATTTTATAGGACAATCTTACACAAATTGACCTAGGCCCATGGTAAGCTCAATAAGGCTTGTGTTATGGGTACTAGATGACAAATTATATAATAGATAAATATGGATAAATACTTAAATACATAGAAAACATCCATAACTCAGGAACAAATATCTGTGATAAACATAAAAAAATGCCCAGGATTTGAACCCGGTACCTCCTGCTTCATAGGCAGGGTCAATACAGACTAGGCTTAAACTTAAGAAATTAATTTTCTAGGTTTATAGAGATTCTGGCTTTTAGAAGAAACTTTAAAGCAGTTTTATTGGTTCTATAAGTAAGAAGTTACTCAAAATTTCAATTTTATTTAGTTGTTTTAATTCAGTCAACACTAGTTTTGAATTTGTTTAATTGGGTGTTTAGTACCTAGTGAATATAACAGGAACTCTGCAGTGTTCATGTTCCTCTTTATTTTGTTTACATAATTAAATTGGAAGTAAGGTGAGAAGATAAAAACTTCTGATAACTACTTTAGACTTTTCATACTTAACTTAAAATATATACATTGAGACCGAGATATTGAACTTACCGTAAAGTGCTCAAATTTCGTGGCGTACTCTTCGGGGTTGTTTTTATAAGTTTTATTGAACTTTTGTATGTATTCATCAAACATTAACTGCACCTGTTGTTTACTATTACTCGACTTATACGAAATAGGTATCACAATTAATAATAAACTAAACATAGCCACTATTAACAAAATATTCCACCACTTCATTTTCAATTACTATATTTTAATTAAATTAGAAATTACAGGAGCTCCTATAAGTACTAAATACCAACTTGCGGTCAACTTCACGAAGCAAGTCAAGTATCAATATCATAGTATCAATAACAAGATAACAAGTTTAATTTCAACTTTCAAGTTCACTAATTGACAGTTGTCTTGGGTGTTGCTAGTGTAATAAATATGAAAACTTCTAAAAATAAAGTTGTAAGGGGCTTCGATAGCTTGTAAATGGGTTTTAATTATTGGGAGATAAAGACAAAAAAACCAAGCAATTGACGTGAAAGAAAATGTACTCGAATCCAAGATATGACAAACAGACAGCACCTTCAAATATAAAATACAAAAATAGAATCATACAAAAACATAGACAATATATATATCAAAACCTATATACAACCTCAACATCCCACCCCCTTGTGTGCGAAAGCACACAAAACGAACCAGGCTAGGCAAGGTTTAGACCTCCAGCCTGACTAGTTTCTTAGAGGGTCGGCGAAGAATACCTCCTGATGTGGCTACGTCCACCACTCTGACTACTCCATCTCTGCCAGGGAAGGTTGCTGCAACGCGGCCGCGTGGCCAGGTCCCTCTGGGCAGATTCTGGTCAACAATGAGTACAACGTCGCCGATGGTCAAGTCGCGTTCCCTGTTTTCTCCAATCTGACGGGGATGCATAGTTGGCAGGATCTCCTTTACCCATCTGTTCCAGAAATGGTCGGCCAATCTTAATGCCTTTCTCCAATCGGTTCGTCTTAATAGGTCTCGATCATCAAGAGTTGTAGGTAAAACCTGGTTTGATGAAGAGCCAATCAGGAAATGAAAGGGTGTCAAGGTTTCCTGGTCTTCAGGGGCAACGGGGACATGAGTTAAAGGTCGTGAGTTAACGATTGCTTCCGCTTCTTGGATTAAGGTAACTAAAACTTCTGGGTTTGGTGCTCTTTCACGTAATGTGGCGTTCAGTGCAACTTTTACGGTGCGAATCAGCCTTTCCCAACATCCACCAAAGAAAGGGGCTGCGGCAGGAATAAAACTCCATTTTATGCCTCTATTAGCGGCGAAATCATTAACATATACTTGATAAAACTCTCGAAGGATTCGGTCGGCTCCGACAAAACATGTGCCGTTGTCAGAAAATATCGTCTCAGGAGCACCCCTCCGTGCAATAAAGCGTCGCAAGCTCATTATAGCTGAATCAGCAGACAGAGAGTGTACAAGCTCCAAGTGGACGGCTCTGGATGTCATGCAGGTATATAGGGCCACATAACGTTTCTCCTGTCTTCGACCAATCGTGGTATTTATTGGGCCGAAATAGTCCAAACCAGTATAGGTGAATGGGCGGCGGTGGTGAGCAAGACGTTCACGAGGAAGGTTTCCCGTCATTGGATTCATTGGTTTTGCTCTTTTAATGCGACAGAGTAAGCATTTGCTAGTTACGCTTCGAACTGTGTTGCGTAGATGAAGAAGCCAATATTTCTGTCGGATCTCATTAACTATCATTTCATTATTAGCGTGACCAGCCCGTCGATGGTAGAAATACACCAACATACGCACTACCGGGTGTCGACCGTCTAAAATGATAGGCGACTTAATTTCTGAACTGACATCTTGTACAGCAACAATTCTGCCAGCAAGATGTAACAGATTGTCTGGTCCCATTCTGGGCGAAAGTTTCGCCAGGCGACTACTCTTGGGCAACAACTCTCCACGATCAATATGCTGTATTTCATCTTTAAATGTTTCTGACTGTAGTTTCTTCAGGACGTGCTTTTCTGCGGCTTCCATGAGTTCCGCTGTCAGGGGTATTAGAGTGGTGGACGTAGGTGTGATCGTACGTTGACGAGGCCTAACATTGGTGCCAGAAGTAACTTGACCTACGCGATCTAATACCGACCGAAATTTAGAAGCGGCTTGTAAAACGCGGGCAGTAGCACGAAGTAACCTTAACCAGTCACTAAAACGACCGAAATCCGCCGTAATAACCAGATGACCAACCACAAATCCTGAAGTTTGTTTGCGTTCTTCCTGGACTGGCTGGCCAGCTGGTTCAACAGGCCAATCCTCCGGGGATTTGAGAAGGAACAACGGGCCCGCAAACCATCGGTGGTTAGGATTAAGATGGAGTGGTTTAATCCTAGTGGCATCATCCGCAACGTTCAAGTCAGTTGGGACCCACCTCCAATCTTGTACACACGTATTTTCGGTAATTTCCGCGACGCGATGAGCCACAAAAGGCTTGAACGTTCGTGCGTCGCTTCTAAGCCATCCGAGAACAGTTTTAGAATCCGACCAAAGAAACGTTCGAATGGTCTTCTTTTTATGAAATTCCTTGATTGTGATAGCAAGGCGAGACGCAATTAAGGCGCCCTGTAACTCCAAATGCGGAATTGAAGTGGGCCTCAATGGCGAAACCCTCGCCTTACTGACGACGAGTGAGAGCCTGACAGTACCATCCGCATATAATAAGCGCCAGTAGGCGACAGTAGCATAGGCAAGCTCGCTTGCGTCTGAAAAAATATGTAGCTCCCTGTGGAGGGGTTCTCCATTCATTTTAGCGTACCATCGTGGAATCCTAATACTTGAAATGTCAGATAGTTCTTTAAACCATTCGTTCCACTTTAAAACCTGTGATGGAGGAAAAGGTGTGTCCCAGTCAATCTTTGACCTCCACGCTTCTTGAAGTAGTATACGGCCTTTGACCACTATTGGGCCGAGCAAACCTAGTGGGTCATATACTTTCATAAGGTGTGATAACACTTTTCTTTTATTTAAACTACCCTGTAATGTAAGACCTTCCAATCCGGTCCTAAAACCAATAGTATCTGATTTAGGATCCCATGCAACACCTAAGGCTCTAACGCTACTTGATTCACTACCAAGCAATACTTCAGTAGATTGGGGTGCGCGCAGTTCTTTCGGCACTAGACGCAACGCTTCGTGGTCATTAGAAATCCAACCACACATTTCAAAGCAAGCGTTACGATGGATGGTCATTACATCGGATGCCAGCTGAGCGGCCTCGGTGGCGTCGTCCAGGCTATCGAGAAAATCATCCATGTAGGAGCTGTGGATGCTCGCGTTAGCTGCAGCTGGATACAAATCTTGATGAGACATCGCGTTTTTATTTTTTATGTATAACGCAGTGAAAGGACTGGATGACGCTCCGAAGATAACAGCTGTCATCCGATATTCTTTTAGAGGTGTGTTTCTAGACTGAACGTCGCGCCATAAAAATCGTAGCGCATCTCTATCTTGTTCACGGATTCGTATTTGAGGAAACATTTCCTTAATGTCGGCGGTTATGGCAACAGCGCCCTCTCTGAATCGAAATAAAATACCTAATAAGTTTTCTAAAAGGTCTGGCCCTTGGAGAAGCAGTGAGTTTAATGAGACGCCCTGATTTTCTGCTGCTGCGTCATGCACGACTCGAAGCTTACGTTTTTGCGGATGGTACACGCCAAAATGTGGCAAATACCACCGTAGATTTGCGTTCGGGTTACTTTCATTATGTTTAGAATCCATGTCTAATTTTATTTTATTTTTATTTGCACTTGACAGCTGGACTTCAAACTTTTGTTGCACTTTATTCAGACTTACTGTACTAGGTTGGGTATTGTCTAATAAAGTGTGAGTTTTATTTGAATAATCGAGTGGATTGTTTTTGTTACACAGATTTATGTTCGTGTGTACGTTGCTAGTGGTTGATTTACTATAATAAGTGTCAAGATTACACTCCTCAGCGTAATTTTTAGCGATCATATTGTCAATAAACTTTTTGTACGCATCAGCAAAGGTTGGTTCACGAATCATTCGCCTCTCGAGGCTTAAAAATCTTGATAAGGCTTGCGGGTAGCTATCGGGAACAACCTGTATATTATCACGCCACGGAAGTCCTACTTCATATCTACCGGAAGGTAGGCGTATGGAAGTGGTGTCAAGAATGTTGACGGCACGAGAGTCCAGCTTGCTATGTAGAGTCTCACGTTTAGAGATCCCAAGCGAGTCGAGTTTGTACTGTTCTTTTATAAGTAGTTCTAAGCGCTCATTTTCTGAAGGCTCAGCGCGGTCTAAATGACAGTGGTTGATAAACTCGACTGGCTTAGTTTTGCTGCACGTTGGGCCATACAGAGTCCAGCCAAGCCTAGTACGACAAGCAGCGGGCTCGTTACGTCTACCTTCACGAACTTCCCGACATATTGACAGATGCCAATGCTGAGCACCAATAAGTACGGTTGGTGTAGCGTCAGCATAAGTCAGGTAATCGGCTAAGTCTTTTAAATGCTCGTAGGAGTCCAGAGTGTGTTTAGACAATGTTTGGGTATTCAAGCCTAATGAGGAAACAGCCCTGGCATGATTTACCAAATAAATATCAGGTTCATATTTGCCTTTTATGTAAAAATCTACACATGAAATCGTAGTAGTTTTTTGTAACCCAAGTATACCATTGACGGTTATGTGCTCTTCAGAACCTGACAAACCTATACGAGCAGCCACGCTGGAATCAATCAAAGTCACCGTGCTGCCGTCGTCAAGAAATGCGAAGGTCTCGTAACTGCCAGTTGGCCCTGAAATTGTCACTGGTAATACCTTTAACAAAGTCATGTTTGAGTGTAATTCATTTGACTTTTTATTTTGGTTACACAAAATACCTGTATTAGACACCGTCACGTTCTTTTCGGACATCTTATAATCGGCTGGTGAGGAATATGACGTTTGGTGGGCGTCACTTTCAGGTGCAGTTACACCCTCGGTATTGGTACACGTCGTCTCGGGTGTTTGCAGTGACGTAAACGTATCCCTAACGCCATGTAAAAGAGGATTATGTCGAAAAGTACAACCGTTAACCCCGCATGGGTCAGCTCTGCATAACCTCCAGGAGTGTGTGTGGCCATTAAGGCATTTATAACAAACTTTGTGTTCACGCAACCAACGCCACTTATCTTCAATCGGCAACGATATAAATTCGGTACAACTTTTAATGTTGTGGTTTTTATTGCAATAAATACACACTATCTTACCAGTAGTTTTATTTCTGACATGTGAAATGGTATGAACGCTTTCACGTTTTAACTGTTTGTATGGTTGATAAAATGTGCGTGATTGTTGAGGCATAGTAGCGCTAGTACCAGCTATTTCAGGCGACAAGGCGAACTTTATGTACCTTTCATGTTCACGCGTGAGAAAATCAGACAACATTTCTAACTTTGACTTGAAATGGTTTGACGTTTCTGACAAATCTGACGCGTAGTCCGACCATCTCATTTTTATTAAAGGGTTTAATTTGCCTAAAATACTATGAAACAGCTCCGGCGATTGCAAATACTCATTTAGCCCTAATAATTTTATAGTACATAAACTATTGCGTACCTTATTTGCGAAAATACCAATTTCCTTTAGGTCCGCGCCAAGCCGAGGCAGCGATTTCAAAATTTGTACCTCGCCGAAGACAATCATTTCGGGACAAGCAAAAGTACGTGCAAGCGCAGCCATAATATCTTCTGCAGCTGCCGCGGTGTTCAGCAAAGAGGCGACGGCCTCACGGGCAGGCCCGCGGAGGGCCACATGTAGACGGGCTGTATTTTCTGCGGGAGCATAAGTTGTTTTAGTGGTGTCGAATAGATATTTAAATTGGAGCCACTGAGATGAGTTTCCGTAAAATGTTGGAAGCTCGATCTTAGGTTTTCTTTCCTTGTTCTGTGTGGCGAGCGCTTTGGCTGCAGCAGCCGTATCGGCGACAGCTTGCAGAAGCGTGGGAGAGCCAGTTTTCGGCTCTGTGGGTTCATAACAGCGGTCCTGCGGGTTAATAGTCAGATCGGCAACCATAGTTGTAACTGCCGCTTGCGGAGTTACCCCGGTTTCAGCCCGCGTGTCCGTGAGATGCCTATCCTGGTTTATGTCATGGACCCAAGATGATGTGCGAGAGTAAACATTACTTACGGTGCGATTGGACCGATCCTCGGCCTCTAAAAAGGCTAGATTCGCTTCAAGCTCTAGCTGCTCTACCTGTTTCACCTGCTTTATGAGTTTCTGTTCACGTTGAAATAATTCTTGCTCCCTTTCAATGCTTTTGCGGGCCAACTGGGCTTCCGCGGTCAATCGTCGTGCCTTAATCGTGGCCGATGATCGCGTAGAGCCCGAAGCATGTGACCTGCAACTAAGAGGGAGAACGTGTCCGGCACTGGCGCCGGTATTGATGTTCTCGATACCGGTACCAGTCCCAGACGTCCTGGGAAATTCGGGGTTTGGTGCCGAGGGTGTACACGTGGCATCGGCCTTAACGTGGTCCAATTTCGGGGACCGGCCGAGCCCACCCGTAGCGGGCGTACCCGTTTCCGAACATGATGTTTTAGAACCTTTAGCGAGCGTTGCTTTGGTTTTTGATCTCGTCTCCATGATAAAACGGTCGAAAGGACCAAAATGTAAGGGGCTTCGATAGCTTGTAAATGGGTTTTAATTATTGGGAGATAAAGACAAAAAAACCAAGCAATTGACGTGAAAGAAAATGTACTCGAATCCAAGATATGACAAACAGACAGCACCTTCAAATATAAAATACAAAAATAGAATCATACAAAAACATAGACAATATATATATCAAAACCTATATACAACCTCAACAAAAGTATATTTACATCCGGATATTACGGATGTGTTATTCTTGAGATTTAAAGTTTCACGGTTTTTACACATTAATACAAACAAAAAACTCTATACTTAACCGTGTGTGAGAATTTGAATAAGGCGTATGCCTAACAGTGGGCGCATACTCGCTGAAGAAGAGAAGAGATTAATTTGAATATTATAGTCTAACAAACCATTTGTCAGTAGAAACGCGCGGCAAATTCAAAATACGTACTTGTGGCAACCCTTTGTTATGAGACACCGTATTTCGTGACGTACATTTCAATTCACATTTAATTTGTTTCTAGTGCATTTCACTCTTTCATCTTAAGCGCGAGTGAGATAGAACTCCTGCAACGTTCCCAATTAAATTTAAATTCATTTTTAAGCCATAACAGACGTGTGCGCCGCGCCGGCGTGGCGTAGCCGCGCAGTGGGACCCACGCCGCTGCCGCCGCCGCGGATTTTAAAATCCACGCCGTTGGCCAAAATTTCGCCGTTAGCCAATGCCAATTACCGGTGAAGAAATATCAGTTGAAAATTCAACAACGTATATTGAGGAATTAAACCATAAAAACATCTACACATTAAACTAGTCAATTCCTTCTCTAACAGAGCATGAAATTGAATAAATTGTGCGCATCTAGAAAAAGTTGAGAATTTTGAACATAGATAGAGTGCCGCACGATGAGTATTCTTAGTTTTGGAGGTCCGTAAAATGTTTGGACCTTCACGTCTAAATCAGGGGTCCCATGCAATTTAGTAATGCTTAGATTTTTAAAACTACGCAACGGATTTTGATGCGGTTTTTTTTAAATAGATAGAGTGATTCAAGAGAAAGGTTTATATTTATAATACATGCATAATATAGTAGAGAAGCACTGATAATTTTGGAGGTTTCTAATGTGATGACGTAAATAAACACATTTTTATGCGCTTACGTTGCAAACGTTGGCTGAACCCTACGAGATATATCAAAATAATGTACTACAGTATTGTACACCTTATAAAGGTCTACATAGGTACCTCTATAAGGTCACCTTATAAGGATGGTATATGTCTATCTCTTAGGGATAACACAATAACCATTTTTAATCCCGTGCGAATCCGGGGCGGGTCGCTAGTTTTCGGATAAAACAGACATGCAGAATTCATTTTTGATAATAAAAATGTAAAATTCCATATTTAAAAAAAATTCTGCGATGAGGAAAATCATCATATATTTTTTAGAAGGTTATAATAACTAATAATTATCATTCTTTTGAAATATAAAGAGAAAGCGTATTTAATTCAGTTTTTAAATATATAAAATTCTAAGGCTTTTACTCAACAAAAACTACGTGAAAAAAAATCTTTCGCGTCGTGGTGTACATGATTTCTCCATAGTAAGTATTTAAAATCAATATGAACTGCCGTAGTGTATTAACCTTAAAATGTATATATATTGTTTATTATTAATCAATTTTGCTCAAAATATTTTTTACAAAATGCATAAATGGAAAAGTAATCGATTTATGTTTAAGTTAGTACGAAAAAAAGTAATTTTTTAATTCTTTTTTATTTTCATTCTTGCATTTTGTAGAAGTTATTATGAGCAAAATTGACTAATAATAAACCATACATATTAAGGTCAATACACTACTGGAGTTCACGTTCACATTGATTTTAGATACTTACTATGGAGAAAATATATACACCACGACGCGACAGATATTTTTTCACGTAGTTTTTGTTTAGTAAAAGCGTTAATATTTTCTATATTTAAAAACTGCATTAAATATGCTTTCTTACGATTATTTATATTTTAAAATATTGATACTTATTAGTTACATACTGTTCTAAAAAAAGATTTTTCTGGGTGATTTTCCTCTCCGTAGAACTTTTTTAAATATGGAATTTTACATTTTTAATATCAGTAATGAATTCTACATGTCTGTTTTAGTTGGAAATGATACCACACTACCCCTAGCAACCTTAACCAGAGAGTACTAATAACATATTTCACGGGACCCCTGATTTAGACGTGAAGGTCCAAACATCTTACGGCCCTCCAATCCAAAACTAAAAATATTCATCGTGGGGCACTCTATCTATGTATGTTCAAAAATTCACAACTTTTTCTCGATGCGCACATTTTTTTTCACTTTTGTACTGAGTGATAACTGATAACCATACTACTCTTTCGAAAGATTAATAAATGAGTATGATTTAACAGCTCACCAAATAAACTTGAAGTCGATGAACTAATTAATAAGATTGGTAACGAAAATAATAGATCTGTCACCAAAATTAGCCTGAGAAAAGGAGTGTTTTCGGTGGCATGATCCTTAATACTGAAGGATATGTTTGGACCAACTGCAAGTCAAAAAAGGATCTTAATTTATCACAATTATGAGAAACATCAACATAAATGCGATTTCCGAAAAATAGGCAAGACTGAAGTTTACTAGAAAAACACCCGTAAATAAGCAAACAACATTATACAGGGTGTCCAGTAAATAATGGATTGCAACATTTTCCCAGAGTTTATTAAGCACTTTGGACCTCGTGTACATGAATGGCTTGCAAAATTCTTCACAAATATCATTAATTCTGGCAAAATTCCGCCCTCAATGAAACGGGCAAAGATAACCGCAATCCTTAAACCCGCAATACCAGCAGACCGAGCAGACAGCTACCGCCCTATCGCACTCCTCAGCACGGTGTACAAACTCCTTGAACGAGTAATCTTAGACCGCATTGCACCGACGATAGAAAAGCATATCGCTCAGGAGCAAGCAGGATTTCGCCCAGGACGCAGCTGCAGTGACCAAGTTCTTGCGCTCACGACTCATTTAGAAAAAGGCTTCAACGAAAATCTCAAGTCGTCAACTGCCTTTATCGATCTGACAGCCGCCTACGACACCGTGTGGCGCCAGGGCCTCCTGTTTAAATTCCTCAAGGTGATCCCATGCATAAAAATATATAAAATCATTGAGGATGCTCTTACCAACAGACCTTTTCGCGTCCTCCTTGGCGACGAGTCCAGCGGTACTAGGGTGTTAAATAACGGTCTGCCACAGGGATCAGTCCTGGCTCCCACACTTTTCAACTTGTACACTTACGATATGCCTGAGACGCAATCGAGGAAATTCGCATACGCTGACGATTTAGCGCTAGTCTCGCAGGATCGCAATATGAACACCACTGAAGACCGCCTAAAACATGACTTGGCCACCATGGATGAGTACTTTACTCGCTGGCGCCTGTGTCCTAACGCCTCGAAGACTGAAGTGTGCTGCTTTCACCTAAACAATCGCCTAGCCAGCACGAAACTCAGCATTCCATTCAAAGGCTCCACGCTAAACCACAACCCTTTTCCCAAATATCTGGGCGTTACCCTGGACCGAAGTCTTACTTATAGCTCGCACCTCAATAACACCGCAGCCAAGCTAAGGACCAGGAATAACATCTTGCAAAAACTAACAGGGTCGACGTGGGGGGCCTCTGCTAGCTGCCTTCGCACAACCGCTTTGGCGCTGGTGTATTCGACAGCGGAATACTGTGCCTCCTCTTGGCTCAACAGCGCCCACACAAGTGCCATTGACACCCAGTTAAACGCTTCAATGCGTCTTATAACAGGATGCATGAAACCCACCCCCGTGCACTGGCTTCCGGCTCTGAGTGGCATTGCCCCTCCCCACCTCCGCCGTAAACAACACCTGCTCAGAGAGATAGACAAAGCTAATAAACACCCGGAACTGCCTCTAAACAGATACCTCGCCACGTTTATCCACACAAGGCTGAAGTCCCGAAATCCACCAGCCCTACTCACTCACCAGCCGCGCCTCCAGTGGAACCTAAACGACGCCTGGGCAGAAGAATGGCTAGAGGCAGACACTCCAACGGGTCTCTTTGAGCTGAACCCGCGCGAACGCGCTCCTGGATTCAGCGAATCGCGCCGTGTGTGGTGCATGCTCAACCGCCTGAGAACAGGGGTCGGTCACTGTGCTTACCTACGGAAAAAATGGGGATGGAGCGACCAGGAATGCTGCGCGTGTGGATGCCCAAAGCAAACGGTTTGGCATATCGCTTTGGAGTGCCCGCTTACAAAGTATGATGGTCCAGTGGAAGATTTTAAGAAAGTAACGAGCGCAGCTATTAACTACTTGGAGCAATGTAAATTTAGAATATAAGTATTGTAATTTAGACAGTGTACCTACTTGCCATACGATAAATAAATAAATGGATAACCTTCTAACCACCAATAGGCCACCTTAGGCTGGTCCAGAAAATCCACTTTAGGGTTTAGTAAAAGTCCCCTGGTTTTCGAGATTTTCACACTTTTTATAATTTTAAGTTTTCGGTTCCTTATTTGACTGTTATCATCGTGGTAACGAGAAATGTAAAGATTTTTCCGTTCTGTTTTTTGAAAATTTGTCTCAAATAGTGCTACTAACTAACTGATATTTTTCAAAAAACAGAAAGCGGAAATACCACCTAAAATTAAAAACATAAAATTTGATGATCATTGCTGCTTTTTTCACTGACCCTTAGTGTTGTCATACTTTTGTTCGCTGTACATTGCTACTGCGTTCGTTGGCTGGCCAGACTATATCTCCGAAGTTTTCTAGAACGACATTGTTCTCGTGGTCCCGAAGACGACTGGCTAAGTTGACATCAACAACGAACTACCCGCACTTGAGTCGCTTAACTTCAAACTCGGGTAAATCCATCTGTCAGATTATGCTATTTTGGTATAAAGAAAAGGTAATAGGGTAGATATTTGCTGAGAGGATCGAATGAATTTACCTGAGTTTGAAGTTAAGCGACACACTTGGTTTTGTATGTCCTGTCGACCCACACTTTCTAAACCGGTGATATTTGTTACGCCTACTTAAAAGTAAACCCTGGGGCACACTTCGGGGATTCGGCCGAATATTCGTGTTGCGTATCTTTCTTATTTTATAGTAAAGAGAGAGATATATAACACGAATATTCGGCCGAATCCCCGATAATGTGGCCGCAGCATTGGTGCGTTTGCACATCTCTGCGGCGGAATCGACGCCGCGATACCGCGCCGTTGCTAATGTGCCGAAGAAAGTTTTCCACATACGAAAATTTCGGAAAATTCTAACATTTGTGTATGGGGATTGAAACTTTCTATTTCTTAATTTTCCAATTGCCTCCATATGTATATGTCTTAAGACAGGATGTTTCAGAGACCGTTTTATAAACTATATTTAAATTTATTAGTTAGAAAGTTTTCGCAAACCCTAGTGCCTGCGCCAATTCTTGGGATTAGGTTGTCAAGCGGACCCCAAGCCGGGACAAATGCAAGGAGAAAGAAGAAAGTTTCCGCATCTTGCACATCTGTACACGCCACACAAAATGCAGAAACTATGTGCAAGATGCGGAAACTTTCTTTATCTACACTCACATTGTAAGTCCTCTAAAACGTGTTCAAAAACGGTAGGCAATAGCATTACCACAACCGATTTTACTATGATAAGCTTTTTATCTGTGGCAGTAACGTAATTTTAACTTTACATGCTCATATATTGATACGTTGAGTTTAAAATTCCGAACATCGAATTTGCTAACATAATGTAAATCCTGTGCTCCTTCCTGACCAACGGCACGCGCCCGCGCGACCGCCGGCACAATCGAGTTGGCCATGGCCGTGCAATGGCGGTCATTCTATGGTTTCCGAACACTTCAATTAGGATATATAATATGAGTGTAGAGAAAGCAGTGTATGCAACTGTACGTAATTAGGCCTTATTACGTAACAGTTACATAAACTACTATGTTTCTCCTTGCATTTGTCCCGGCTTGATAATATAGTAGTATGAATGGAGTAAATAAATCAACATATTAAAATACACTTTATTGTCACTATGACCTAAAATTATAACTAAGAATCGCAACGTCAGCTTATAGTTGAAAAATGTATATTATGACTAATTTTTGAACACATTTAGAATTATCTGGATGCAAATAGGTCGCTAACGAGTACATTTACACTCGGATAGAACATTTAACCGGTAGATGTACATAGAACATTTACAAATACAATTCACTTACAGAATTATAATTTTTATATACCTATACAAGATCTATTGATATACATCCAATTAAGTATGAAAATCTTTAACGAGTAGGTACCTTAGTAAGTTAACTAAACTTAAACATATTATGCACTAGCTGTTCCGGCGGCTTCGCTCGCGTGCGCTTTCGAGAAATAAAAACTACCCTAAAGGTTGCCCCGGAATATAAACTATTACTATACACAATTACATGAATTTCTGTGCAGTAGTTTTTGTGTAGTTCGCTAATTTCTATCAAAAAATGTGAATTCTCCAACCTGAAATGAAGGTTCGTTGTAGGGTCTAGTTAGAGCGGTTGCCAGTAGTGACATGAATATCAACTGGAACTATTGTTATCACTAATTATACTCTGTATCTTTAGGTATTTAAATAAAAGTAAATAAGATCTACCCTCAAATGGCTCCTTAAGCCAGTTGAGGGTAGATGAAAACATTACACGATCAAATAATATTGGTTAAAGCCAGGTCGTTAAGTGACAGATCCAGGCAGTTTTGTATTTGATTGGTTAACCAATAAAAGTTATAACTACCCGAAAATGTAAAAATTGTTTACGTCACACCTGGCCATAATGTGAGTTTTATCGCACGCTACGCGTACGGTAAAACTCGCATTATGGCCAGATGGAGACCTAAAATTGTGTACTCACCACGGGCAGTAAAAAAGAAAGCCCTCTATCGCATATTTACCACCCTCGCCTGCGGCTCGGATTACAACTACCTGCGATTTCGGGCTTTCTTTCTTTTACAGCCCTTGGTAAGTAATGTACTATTGTTTACTTTTATTTAAATACCTAAAGACATAGAGTACCTATAGGTTAAGTATCGTTTTAAAGTTCTGGTCGCCCTGAAAGTCAGCGTTGTGCTGCAGCTACCCTGTCATGACTCACGCTGGGTGGCAACCATTTTGGTGTACATTTTTTTTTTGTATATTTCATGTTGTTTCCTTTTTTTGCACCAAATAAATATTACATTTCATTTCATTTATGACAACACTAGCTTTTCCCCGCGGCTTCGCTCGCGTTAAATTCGGGGTAACACGGTTCCCCTTTCCTGATTGCCCCCCGGAATGCTCCATACAAACTTCCACCCCCCATTTTAAGGAAGTGGGGGTTAGAAAGACAAAAAGTAGCCTATGTCACTCTCCATCCCTTCAACTATGTCCACTTAAAAAATCACGTCAATTCGTCGCCCCGTTTTGCCGTGAAAGACGGACAAACAAACACACACATACACTTTCCCATTTATAATATTAGTATGGATAGTCAGACATCTTCATTATCATCGTTAAGGCTATTTGCTTTGCGTTAAGATTTAAAAATTAACTTGTAACAAACTGCCTTATAATTAACCCTCCAGTTTCCACATTTCCTGCCACAATTTAAGCGTGCTGCTCCGACTTAATAACATCAAACGTGACATAACACCACCTGGTCTCAATAGACGCCCCAACGCCCGACGTGACCCGGCGGAACACGTCGTCATACTTCTGCAGTATCTCCTGCACAGTCGCCTGGGTCACGTTGGGGGTCATGCTCCTCACGTACGACACCAGGTAGTCGAGGGAGGCGCCGAGCGGGTGCACCATGAGGAAGGCGGTGAGGATGCTGATGAGCTTGGCCTCGGAGGGCGGCACGGAGGGCCCGGACACGATGTACTTGTTGTCGTCGGGGGTGGGGGGAGGGGGGAGGGGCTTGGCGGCCTCCGCGCGCGGCGTGGGCGGCGGCGGCAGCGGCGGGTACGATTGCTGGAATAACATGGGTTTATGATTATTTACTTATTTAAACTTTATTGCACAAAAGAAACCTTATCGTACAGTCGCCATCAGATATATCGGAGCGGCCAAGGTGGTCACAAATATCTGAACAACGCCTCTATTGTCAAGGCGATAAAGTGCATGTTCAGATATTTTTGGGTACCCTGGCAGCTCCGATATATATGATGGCGACTGTACAAAAGGCGGACTTAATGCCATAAGGCATTCTCTACCAGTCAACCTTAAGGCGAAGCAGAGATTGTAGGCGTGCTACAAATAGGCAAGTTAAAAGAAAAAAACATGTTTAATTTAAATAACTCACCTACAGCAAAAAATAGAGGAATGCACAAATACGAATTAAGATACATAATATATAATACAATGTATACGTACTCATAAATATAATATATACATATATATACATATATACACAAATATATATAATAAGGACGAAACAATTATAGAGAGTCACATTGCCGGAAAATTGGACAGTCACCAACCCCCCGAGCAGGCAGGATTTCGGCCCGGCCTTTCAACGACAGACCATTTGCAGACAATAAACCAAATCATCGAAAAATACAATGAATTTAAAATCCCTCTCTACTTGGCCTTTGTTGATTTCTCCAAAGCATTCGACAGTTTAACGCATTCATCTATATTTACCGCACTACAAGAACAAGATATTAGAGTCCACATATATAAATCTTATCCGCAATATATATGCCTCAAGTACTGCCTGCATCAAACTACAGTCACCCGGACCAAGTTTTAACATAAATAAAGGCGTCAAGCAGGGAGACCCGCTATCGCCCAAGTTGTTCACCAGTGCCCTTGAACAAATATTCAGGAAACTAGCGGCTGGCTGGACGAGCCGGGGTATAGACGTCGGCGAAATGCGATTAACAAATCTTCGTTTCGCCGACGATATAGTCTTGTTTTCGTCTTCAGCTGCGGAGCTCGGCATCATGCTACAAGACCTAAGCAGGGCAAGCTTTGAGGTAGGGTTAACGATGAACATGTCAAAGACCAAGCTCATGACCAACAGCTCAGAAATAAAGGTGGTAGTAGATGGAGAGGAAATGTCATATGTTCATGAGTACATATACCTAGGCCAAATAGTCTCCTTCCAGGCACGACAGGACAAGGAGGTCGCAAGACGTACCGAAAATGCCTGGAGGAGCTATTGGTCTATGAAGGAACAAATGAAAGGAGACTTTCCCATATCTTTAAAAAGAAAACTCATGGACTTGTGCATTCTTCCCATCCTGACCTACGGACCACAGACTTGGTCCTTGACAAAAGTTCAGAAATCCAACCTCAAAGTTTGTCAGCGAGCCATGGAGCGTAGTATACTCGGCGTAAAATTAACCGATCGCATTAAAAATACTATACTACGCTCAAAGACTAAAATAGCAGACGTAGCAGAAACAGCCGCTAAGCTGAAGTGGGACTGGGCGGGACACGTTTGTCGCATGCCGGATGATTTGTGGGCCAAAGTAACTACCAAATGGGTCCCACAAAACCGAATTAGAGGTCGCGGCAAACCTCGACGGCGATGGCGAGACGACCTTGACGCCCTCGATAAAAACTGGTGGGAGACGGCTCTAGACCGGGACACGTGGAAGGGAAGGAGGGAGGCCTTTGCCCAGCAGTGGGACACTCTTGGCTCGTATAAATAAATAAATAAATAAGGATGAAACTCACGAGAAAAAGCAACAATTTAGGAATCCGTAATTCTACCAGCAATGAAATCACGTACGGATTTATGCTTGTAACATAGATATATCGATTCGCTACTTTCTTACAAATAAAACTTTTAATAAAGCCAACTGTTCTAGCATTACATACTTTTGTACCGTTTGATATTTACATTGAAAAAAAAAACGTGGTTTTTAGAACGTTAGTCTTTCGTTCGAACGTTGAACGTTGGAAGCTATGTTATTTTATATTGCTCTGTTATTACTAGTTAGGGTTCCGTCCCTCGAAAGGAAAAAACGGAACCCTTATAAGATCACTTTGTTGTCCGTCTGTCTGTCTGTCTGTCAAGACCATTTTTCTCAGGAACGCGTGGAGGTATCAAGCTGAAATTTATATCAAATACTCAGGTCTATTGTCCCTTGGAGCTGTAAAAAATCAAACTTAAAAACCAACGCAATCAAAAGATACAGTCGTTTATGCTGCAAATTTTAGAGCTTTTCGGCACTCGCAAAACCTACGGGGTACTTCCCGTGAACTCAGAAACTTGAAATTCGGCACGAAGCAACGTCATAAAGCATAGACAATGGAAAAATTACAAAAAGTAGACATTTTTAGTAAAATCATACAAAAAAATTAAATTTTAATTAAACTTACTACCTTTTTCCTCGTAAACGCGTGGAGGTATTAAATTGAAATTCATGTCAAATACTTAGTGCTATAGGACCTTTCAGATGTAGCAAAATCAAACTTTTATGTCAACGCAATCAAAAGAAATAGCAATTTAAGTCGCATATTTTGAAACTGAGTACTCGCAAGAAACTCAAAACCTAAAGGGTACTTCCCGTAAACTCAGAAACTTGAAACTTGGCACGAAGAAACTTCATATAGCACAGACAAAGGAAAAATTACGAAAAGTAGACATTTTTAGCAAAATCATACAAACAATATTTTTTTAAATTTTAAACTTACTACCTTATTCCTCGTAAACGCGTAGAGGTATTAAATTGAAATTCATATCAAATACTCAGGTCTATAATACCTTTAAGTTGTAAAGGTTTGTACGGAACCCTCGGTGCGCGAGTCCGACTCGCACTTGGCCGGTTTTTTTTTTCTATAACGTATGGCGTAGGGTTAAAGCCGCACACAGCCTCATTGTAAGGTCTTACCTGCTTGTTGTTCAAGTTGTGTTGAGCGATAAAGTGTGCCTTGAAGGTCTCGAA
This sequence comes from Pammene aurita, assembly GCA_947086415.1. NCBI lineage: Eukaryota > Metazoa > Arthropoda > Insecta > Lepidoptera > Tortricidae > Pammene > Pammene aurita. The sequence continues at coordinate 3,809,670 of OX352295.1, read as the reverse complement.
CTTTCTCTCGGCCTCGCCTTTCGCGAGATGGGCCTCGTTCTTGTAGCCTTCCAACTCGTACATCAAGTTCTCGTGCTCGGCCTAGTAATGTAAACAATGGGAGTGTTAAAACTTAAACATCTAAAAATAAATGAGCCCAACAAAAAGAAATATTAAACAAGAGAGCAAAGTTGTTGTGAATAAATTAAATTTCCTGTAGGAAGTTTCAAAGGGTGCGCTCGCCGCAATATCTTAAGCTGGCTAAGGTCCGGTGTTCCCTCTTCAGCCTTTTGCAGAGCTCACTTCAACGGATAATTAGTAGGCAATTCAAAGAAAAATAATCTTTAACCCTATGTATTTTAGAGCGCGTTTGATAATACTGCGTATTTTAGCTCTTAGAGCTGGGCTGAATTATTTTAATGCAAAGGAATTTGCCAGTAAGCAATGCTGTACTGCAAGATAGTTCTTAATCGAGACCCGAGCCAGCGAAAGATTCCAAAATTGAACAAGAGCGTAGCGAGTGGTTCAAAAAATGGAATCTTGAGCGTGCAAGCCTAAAGGCAAGAGAGGTTAAACAATTTTTTCTACCGAGTATAATACAAAAAAATTCACCACACCAACGCGAGAAAAATACCAGTTCTAAAATATAAAAAATCGAAGCCAAATGAATGTGTTAAAAAATTTATAATTCAAAATCATCTCATTTAAGCCCATCCTATCAGAAGGTAAAGATATAACGTGAAGAAACATGTCAAAACTTGTACCAAACTACTTTCCCCACATGCGGGTAAAATGCGTTTTTCTCCTCCGCTCTCAAGGGATAAAGAATGCCTTATAAGATGAGGTGGTGAAAAAATATTTTCGCTGCTCTTTTAAAATATCATAATTGGTAGACATGACATCATGTGAAAATCACGTTGAGTGCCCCAATATATACCCAACGTTACACCCACGTCCCACGTTACGCTGTTTCATGGCTGTATCTGTATAGGAGAGTGGATACTTATATTAGGGAATCGACTGTACGTCCAGAAACATTTTGACTTTTGAATGGCATGGAAAAGTTTTGTTTGCACACCGACACGGCACCGGTATGGGGAAACCGCAGCAGTCATCGCCAAACTAGTTCGTGCGACTGTCTTTACTCAAGAAAATAATGTACCTTCGATCACGTGACTTAATAATATGAACGTAATATTTGACTCCGCTCACTAGTGTGGTTTATACTTAAAACAATCATCAGATGCCCGTCCTTAAAATGTTTATAAAGTGCCGAGGGGCAATCACGACAGCGGGTAAATTTTAACTAAATCGCAATATCTTACGTTTTTTACATCATTCATTAACGATATTGCCAGCGGCGGAAAAGCGCTTTTTCGCAAGCGCAAACCAAACTTGCTATAAAATAAGCATACTTGCTATAAAACGTGATGTAAATATAATTTGTAAGTACTTAATTGTAACTGACGTACGAATCGTCGAATTTTTTTTATTAATAAATGTCTTATAATCATTCTCATAAATGGCACTATATTATATTAAACACGTAATTTCCCGCAGCCGAGTTTGCCCCGCTGCACCTTAACCAGTACTCACCCTGAGCTCGTCGTATTTCTCTTGGGGCACGGTATTCTTTCCAATCTTCTCAATTTCATCTTCATTGAAGTTTGCCTCAAACTCTTCTTTCATGTTTTCCGTCTCCTGAAAAACAAACATCGATGAGCAAATTGTCCACAAACCATTTTATTCTTAGCCTACACGTATTTCTATTTTCGCAGAAATAACATCTGCAGCTTTTTCACAGCTAATCTTAAAAATTGATAAAACTGCAAAGACATTCATTTCTATTCGAGATATTAAAGTGTTAACATTGTAGCCGGGCGGGACATATTCTTGACGATTCAAGACATGAACCACACAGTCTTAATAAGTATCAGTTTACCTGAACTTCAATACTATACCGTAGTTCCTACTCGCATCGTAGTGCCCATAGTAGACAGTCACGATGGTCGATGAAGCAATGAAGCGACGAGGACAACTCGAAAGACGGGGCGAAGTGATGGCGACGCATATAACTGTAGTAGCCTGGGTGACGTGTAGCCACCGGGGACACACGATGTTGTGTTGTGTAATCTTAAAGTTTCAGGTTGGAGCTTCTTCGCATATTGTAGCGCGATCAGATGCTGTCAGGAGTTTGTGAAGACATGTTGCGCCGCTTGATTTTGTGCTCATTGCGGTCACTATAGTCTCCCGCTGCATCATAGATGGCCCGCTGATAATGTATTAACCTAAGAATATTTTTCGGGTATTTCTAAATGAGTAGGCGCAAGGTCCAGTATTGATTTACCTCGGAGAATACTAGAAGCTTCTAGCAAGTCCCATCACCCCTATCGCGACGCAAAGACTCGCCGGAACCAAGTCGTGAAACCTTTTTGATGAAGCAACAGAAGGTGTGCGGTTTTCGACAACATAGCGCCAATCTGATGGTCTCCTATGGCTCAGGAGCTGTACAAATAGGGTCAGATGTTGAAGACCCTTCAGTGCTGCTCCGTTGTGACGGTGATACACTCTCTGCTGCTACATCAAAAATGCTGAACTGATGAAGTTGTACCATACCAATAGCAAATTATGTCCTCCGCTTGCCTGGGAATTTTCTCATATCTGAGTTCCTGTGTTAGTTCTTCTTTCTTGACTTCTACTACAGTGATAGAGAAGCGTCTGGAGGAAGTGGAGATGAAAAGGACGTGATGTCAGGCGTTTTTTGTGAAAGACATCTCCATCTACGTATGAAAAAACATGTAACGTCTTTATGCTTTTACAACTGCACACATCTTCATTAATCTGCTGGAATGAGTGACTCGCTGAAAAGTGTGGTACCATACCAGTGACGTAAACGCCTCAGAATTCAACTACGAAGTTCTGGTCATATTACGATGGCATCCCCTGGGTACTCAGTGTGGTTTGCTTAAGGGACAAAAGGTTGAAGTTTGAAGATTCTTTCAGTATTCTGGAACACGTTGTCCCGATGGAATTGGAATCCACTGAAGTCTGCTTTGCTGGATTCGTTGCTGTAGGTCTCGCAGGCAGTTATATACAAGATGATGACAAGGTCTGAAGAATGGTGCGTTGCTGTCATTTCATTACCTATAAACCTTAATAAACTACCCTAAATGCTATATACAGCAATTGTGCCGGCTGACATGTACTGCAATTTAGTCATATTTTATATTTTTATAAAAAATAATATTGTTTTTCAACTTAGACCGAAGCAGCACATATTAACCATAAAGCAACGCATTTCTTGACAAAAATACTAATAAGATACTCAATGAAATTCACGTTTGTGCTTAAATATATTTAGCAACAGTTAATCAGTAAGATATTTTGCCCACTTCATCAATCTGAGATATTACAATACAAGAGATTAGTAGTCTCTGATTAACCGTCGCTATAAACCTTATTTAAAACTTATTTAGAGTAATATAGGCCGACAAATTATAAGAGTTTTGTAGTAATATCTGCCAATTGTTGAAATAACTACTTATAGCTCTTTTAATTGGTCAGCAAGTTTGGTTAGTTTAAGCTAAGCGAGCAACCTCGCCGAGGCAGCTTCGAGGCAAGCAGGAACTCTTCATTCGTCTCCCGAACTAATGTGACTGGATCTATCGCGATTAACATACGAACAAGCTTACCGTTCAAATAACAGCTCGGTTTTCTTTTCCTTGCGCTAATTATCATCGTTGAGGCAACCTTGCGTGTTCGCCCTGCGGCATACGCCTCAGTTAGGTTGCTCACCTAGCCTAACCCAGATGATAAAAGTTTTTTAAATATATGGCTTCACTGATTTAAACAACGTCTTGATATGTAGCTCAGTCTCAAGACACTGAAGTTAGACGATAGCTGCTTTCTCGCTGCGAAGATCGTTTCCCTCATTCGTTGGCCCCAAACGCGCTGCTGCAGGAACCGCCTTCCAATTACTTCACGGTGGACGCGTATGTCAAGAGACAGAGCCACAATGTCATTGGATAAAATATTTGTGTATTTTATACCAGTGTTTAAATCAGCGAAGGCCTTAGCTTACCAGAAACACGGCACGGAGAGGGTGGAAAGAACAATTTCGATTGCAGTCATCAACCAGCTCAATCTCGACTTTAATGCCCTTACCGCTCCGTGTTTTGGGAAGCCGTTTGTAAAGCCCGAGCTACACGATGACTAAGCCTTCCACCAACATGACCTTGCTGGTTTAAATCCACGGTGACCAATTTGTGCACTAGGTACGTGTTGTCTGTTCGCGACACTGATATTTTCTCGTAATTGCAGTGGCAAAAACCACCCAAAAAGGTCAGATTAGCGGAGAAACCTTTGTCACCGCGTAGCACGGGCACGGACGTACGCACCTCAGCCATCTTGAGCCACATCTCGATGTTCCGCCGCTGTTGCTTGCTAAAGTGGTCGGAGACGCGTTGGTGGCGCGCCGCGGAGAGTATTTTCGCTACCTGCTCGACTGTCATACATCATATTAGCGGCTGCGGCACAGGGGTATACATGTGCCGTGATAGACACGTGGAACTCCTAGGTTAACCGACTTGACAAGCGTTGACAAATCTAAGTAATACGTCCTGCTCGACTTTAGTGTATTAAAGAGGATATCCCTCACAAAACTGCACTTACACACAAATCTGGCGCCGCGCTGTGAACTAGGTGTTCAACCGATGACCAGGATCGCAGAAGTTCGTAGAAGCCAGGGATGTCGCACACTCGCAGTTACCCGAAGAATTACTGACTTCTTATCATTATACACTGGACAGGGTTACGCGTACTGCTACATTCTACAAGCGTAATATACTTGGGCCGGTTGCACCATAAGCTAACGTTATCGTCATCGTTAAACGTAGCTTAACGTTGACATGGTCGTTAATTGTGCGAGGTACAACCCGCCATTAGTCCAGTAGTTAAATTTAAATTGCTGGATTTAAGCGCTGCATTAACAGTAACACAGGATCGTTTGAATCCAGTTAAGTTTCCCATTCCGTATCGTGTCTCTCGAGTCACAGCTGCCATCACCACCAACATGTAGACATATCGAAGAACACAAAACTGTTATTGTTCAAACGATACTGTGTATCAATGCTAATTTAACGCTAGAATCCAGTGAAGTAATCCGATAACTGGATAAATGTGAGCCCAGATATAGCTACCGCTCTGTGCCGTCGTTCTTCTGATGACTTCAAGACATTCTTTCAAGGCTTCAGGAGTCCGTCACTTACCTCTCAGGCCACAGAAGCTCCGAAATAATGTCAAACGAAAATATTATACAATTGTATAATTTACAAGACACCTGTCCAGTATACAATAATATAGAGATCAGTTGCATGTAGTGACGTCGCCTGAAGATTTTCCAATAGTTGCCACGTCGAATGATTCGAAGACAGAAGTTCGTGAAGACAGGCAGAAGTCGGTGCAGCAAAGCCCATACGATTTTTGTGTAAGTGCAGCATAACGAGGCGACATATACGTTTGTCAACGCTTGACTTAGCTATTCAACAAAAGGGGATATTACTAGAATCTCATTGGATTTTTAAGGTAGTAACATTTTGAAATATACCAAGATGTGGTTAATATTGGAGGTTTCATTGCCATTAAGGGAACCGTACTACACTTCTCTCCTACCGAGTGTGCGTGTACTTTTGGAACAACCAAATCGTCATAAAACTGAAAAATACTGCTTTATAAATAAATGCGTTAAATCAGTTTTTGTTTTGACGATAACTCGATTAATTTACGCTAAAGGTGAATTCGCTTTTACTGCGTGACCATTTGGGTAAGCTGTTGTATGGTTTTCTAGTTGAAATTGACGCGGGTCTTATTTTTTGATCACTACGCGCGATATGTTTCGGAGGCGAGAGTCAACGCGATTAGGCGGGGTCCACACCTGACGCACCGCCTCGCGGGGAAGTTGCCGCGCGAGGCGGCTCGGCTAGTGTGGACGTGCCTCGGTCGAGGCAAACGCTCGCGCGGCCGCAATGCCTCGGGCGAGGCACGTCCACACTAGCCGAGCCACACCGCGCGACAATTTCCTCGCGAGGCGGTGCGTCAGGTGTAAACCGGCCTATTGGATATTAGCAGTTAATTTCTTATAATATTACTAGCCTTTTCCCGCGGCTTCGCCCGCGTACTATAAGTACTCAAAAAGGATACGATACCCATGTTGATTTTCAGACTTTGTGACCACATTTGCCCCTTTTGGGGGTTGAATTTCAAAAAACCTGAAACACGTGTTTACTCATTTATCGTTAGGAATACTCCTGTGAAGTTTCGAATAAAATTGTCAAACAAATCTTGTTTCGCCATACAAACTTTGGACCCCCATTTTACCCCCTTAGGGGGTGAATTTTGAAAAATCCTTTCTTAGTGCTCCCCTAGACCTTATAAGGAACCTATGTGCCAAATTTGAAATCTCTAGACCCAGCGGTTTGGGCTGTGCGTTGATATGTCAGTCAGTCAGTTTCTTCTTTTATATATATAGATGTGTGATTGTTGTATTTAGCCAGTTATTTGAAACTTTTCCGTAGTCGTTAACGTATTAACAAGGCTGTCTTTTATTACGAGTGAACTTCGGGTATATCAATGTTTTGCAATACAATTTCACAAGAACCGTCGTCCGCATTTATACTAAGGCGAAATGTGATACCTGTTCTGGTTGATGTATCAGTATTTGCCAATTCGCTAATAAGGCAGCTGTCCCACCGCTGACGATAAACGAGTAGCATTTTGTTCTTTAGGTTCGAGTGATTTACTATCAAAAAGCACCAGCAGTGTAAACAATCTGTGTTGAACGATTAATACATGTAAAAAATCTATACGTACGTTGCTTTCGCGAGAAAACATTTCATCGCTAGTCGTCCGCGGTCGGAAAGGTGTCTTAAGTATTAAGTTGAACACGCATGCAAAGAAATCGTTTCTTCAACCGGTTTCATTGGACAACTCCATATACTGGTGTAGTCAGTAGGATCCTCCCCGCTTCGGCCCAGCGTAAAGGCTACTTGGAGTGAAGAACCTATGGATTAAGTCAGGAATGTGGCCCTGGCGCTCGCAGGATGCTTAGGACTCCAGTTCCTAAACGATGAGGACATCCGTGTTGCAGGGCGGTGGTTTACAAGTTTATGCCCGATGTGCGAACCATATACGTAATATTTTTATTCATATTATTCAGTTTGAAAATTTACTGAACTTACTTAAAGTTCAAGACCAACTATTTTTTAACAATTTCTTTCAATATAGTGTTGGCAGTGATAATCGAATTTATTTGTGTCCAGAAGTACATATTTTTTAAACATATTTCCATATATGGCTCGGAATCTGGCATATGTAATCTCTAATATCCATGGGACTCCTAAGTTGTCTTAGAAAACGACATCAGGACCAAGCAATGTCCATTAGCTACGTATCCGCTGAACGACAGGATCAGGGTCTCCGGTCTTCATTAAGCGTCATCCATGGACGTGGACCGCAGCTTCGGTAAGACAAGACGTAACGATCTAATACCCCGGGGACTTAGGTGCGGCAATGATTCTGTGTATGTATAATGTATAAGTCACTTCCGCTAGTATTACAAGTTACTTTTGAGAAACGGGTCCCTATTTTCAACCGACTTCAAGATTTCGAAGGTTCTCAAATCGTCGGGATCTTTGTTTTTTTTTCGTGTATGTTCACCGATTATTCGAAGACGGCTGGACCGATTTGGAAAATTCTTTTATTGTTTATAAGACTATACTTCACAGTTGGTCCCATTGTCATCAGGTCAGGATCTGATGATGGGATCCTGGAGAAATCGAGGGAACTCTTCAACTATTATAGGCACACCTCTATAGGTGTACTAAAATACTCAAATCACTATTGATTTGAGTATTTTTTACAGCAGCACGAGCACTTGCTGTTGGAAAGGTGGATGCTAAGTGAAGTCGGTTCTTTTTTATTTAAAATTATTTAGCAACCGTAAACCATCCGAGCACCGAAAACCCCGGGGTGTGGTAATCGTTTATGTAATGAGTGCGCTCAGAATACGCGACACGTCGCAGTCTGCTCACGTTCTTTTTCCAACTGAGAGTAAGTCTGTTTTTAAGTGTCTGCTAAGACGGTCGCCAACAAGCCTTGACAGAGCGACCTTGGTGTGGACGGACCGTGTAGACAGTTCCAGCAAAATTGTATGAAGCAACAACCAAGGCCAGAGTGACCTTGGACAGTCGGCAGCCTTGTTGGCGATCGTCTAGCAGAGGCTTTATTGTATTTACTTAAGCCGCAGACTGACGCAGTTGTAGAAAATACTGCTGAACATGGCCGCCTTCCATTTCGCGTAGTTCCAGCGCCTTCATCCTAGCAAGCCTAGTTTGTGGATGACCTGTATGAGTTTAACTAAAAACTAATTATAGTAGAGTCAAAAGTATCGTGCCGATCGTGCAATAAGATAAAGCAAAACGCTGCGACGCGAAGCGACTGCGGACGGCAAGAGTGAGCGAGACGTCTAGACTTAATGAGTTTTGACTCGATCGGAACGTTGGTTTTGACCCCACTATACGAGCTTATCCACCTGAGGACCTGAGGATCACACTAGTGATGCCCAATCGCCACTGCACCGGCTTGAAATCCCAACTTCAGTCAAATTTAGGGCATTGTCGCTCCAGCGGTATCCGCTGCCAAATTTTAACATTAAACAAGGCTTGATGATGATGATGATGTCTTCCTGTTATCCATCATTAAGGACATAGATCTTCCACTTGTCACAATCTTGTGGCTACTTCCAGCTCATTTTTAGTTTGGACTAAAAATAATTAAAATAAATAAATACCCACATTGCAGCAGTATGTGAGCGAACTTCTTCAATTCTTTTTTTTTTTACCACGACGGTGGCAAACAAGCATACGGCCCGCCTGATGGTGAGCAGTGACCGTAGTCTATGGAGGCCTGTAGTGAGCTTCATGTTCTGATATTCGTCGTTAACATCTCTCGACTCTTCTCGTTGAACAGCCGTCTGATCTGGTGGGACGCTTGGATGGCGGGCATTATGCACAGTTATTAATAAAATGGTATAAACTTACATTGCAGCAGTATATGAGCGAACTTCTTCACGGTGAGCACTTAACATTTGTTAGCATCTTCTTGTTGAACTGCCGTCTGATCTGGTGGGACGCTTGGATGGCGGGCATTATGCACAGTTATTAATAAAATGGTATAAACTTACATTGCAGCAGTATATGAGCGAACTTCTTCACGGTGAGCACTTAACATTTGTTAGCATCTTCTTGTTGAAATGTAAGTTACATTGCAGCAGTATGTGAGCGAACTTCACGGTGAGCTTCATGTTGAATAATTGTTAGCATCTTCTCATTGAACTGCCGTCTGATCTGGTGGGACGCTTGGATGGCGGGCATTATGCACTATTATTAATGAAATAGTATAAACTTACATTGCAGCAGTATGTGAGCGAACTTCACGGTGAGCTTCATGTTGAATAATTGTTAGCATCTTCTCATTGCACTGCCGTCTGATCTGGTGGGACGCTTGGATGGCGGGCATTATGCACTATTATTAATGAAATAGTATAAACTTACATTGCAGCAGTATGTGAGCGAACTTCACGGTGAGCTTCATGTTGAATAATTGTTAGCATCTTCTCATTGAACTGCCGTCTGATCTGGTGGGACGCTTGGATGGCGGGCATTATGCACTATTATTAATGAAATAGTATAAACTTACATTGCAGCAGTATGTGAGCGAACTTCACGGTGAGCTTCATGTTGAATAATTGTTAGCATCTTCTCATTGAACTGCCATCTGATCTGGTGGGACGCTTGGATGGCGGGCATTATGCACTATTATTAATGAAATAGTATAAACTTACATTGCAGCAGTATGTGAGCGAACTTCACGGTGAGCTTCATGTTGAATAATTGTTAGCATCTTCTCATTGAACTGCCGTCTGATCTGGTGGGACGCTTGGATGGCGGGCATTATGCACTATTATTAATGAAATAGTATAAACTTACATTGCAGCAGTATGTGAGCGAACTTCACGGTGAGCTTCATGTTGAATAATTGTTAGCATCTTCTCATTGAACTGCCGTCTGATCTGGTGGGACGCTTGGATGGCGGGCATTATGCACTATTATTAATGAAATAGTATAAACTTACATTGCAGCAGTATGTGAGCGAACTTCACGGTGAGCTTCATGTTGAATAATTGTTATCATCTTCTCATTGAACTGCCGTCTGATCTGGTGGGACGCTTGGATGGCGGGGATTATGCACTGTTATTAATGAAATGGTATAAACTTACATTGCAGCAGTATATGAGCGAACTTCTCCTTCATAGTCAGTTTCATGTTCTGGTATTCGTCATCGAGCAGCATCTTCTCGTTGAAGAGTCGTCTGATCTGGTTGTTGGCCGCTTGGATGAGGGAGTAGAAGGCGTTCGCGTTTTTCTTGTTGCATTCGCCTCGTTCCAGCCAGCCGACGAGAGTCTGCAAATAATAAGGTTATAATGTTAATTAAAATGTTATAATATCTTGAAATTCTTTATTTAGACACAGTGCATCTTAAACAGCGTGTAAATTTTATATATAAAATGTACACACTGTAGATATATGTAAGTACATATTTACTTGCTTTTTACATACTGTCTACGAAAATTATTTTGAACATTATCGATTCAGTCATTTTTGAGTTATCTTCAAAAAACTTCCATAGGCATCAGATACGACCTTTTGGTATTAGTGTGGTTCTTATTCCATTGAAGGTACGGAACCCTCCATTATGCGTGGTCCGACACGCACTTGGCCGGTTTTTACCCTGTGGGTACGGAACCCTAAAAACGCGGTGTCCATATGATAGGCTCTTAGTCTTGGATTGGAGTCTCGAGTTTTTAATAATAATAATAATAAGAGACGTTTATTTAATAAGATATTGCATAAGTACACAATAAGAGTACAGTAGATCATGCTTAAACTTATTAAAAAGGAGAGTGACTCAGCTTATGTCTGTGCGAGAAGGCTTAAAGGCACTAAGGCCCTACCACCTCCAAGCAACGGACGCAGTTATTCTGCCACCCCCGGGACTTAATCTAACTTAATCTAATTTAACTAATAGGGATACAATAAAACAGTTACATCACTCAAGTTTAGCAATCTGTCAACCAAAAGTGAAAGTAACTTCCTTTTGGAGGTCCAGTAGGAACGCTTTACATTGTTTTTTTGAAAACCGCCAGGGACTTGCAATTCATTACTGGTGGTGGCAGATTATTCCAACATTTTTTTTGAGGCTCGCCTGAGACTTGACTGATATGATACTCACAGGGGCAGCCTCAGCGAACTGGTCATCGCTCTTGACCTTCTCGGTGACGGTCTGCAAGGAGGCCGGCGTGAGCGGCTCGATACGCGGCGGCGTCGGGTCCCGCTTGTTGCGCTTGCTGCGCTCGAACTCAGCGTAGTCGTCGCGGTTCTACAAACGATGGTACTAGTTATAATAACGGCCTCCTAGCCTAGTCGGTAGTGACCTTGCCTACGAAGCAAGATATAGAAGCTAGAAGCAAATATCTGTGATAAACACACAAATGAATGCCCGGGTTCGAAACCTGGTAAGGGCATTCATTTGTGTGTTTATCACAGATATAACCTGAGTTTCTATGTATTTAAGTATTTATCTACCTATATCTATCTATTATATCGTCTAGTACCCACAACACAAGCCTTATTGAGCTTACTGTGGGACTAGGTCGGTTTGTGTAAGATTATCCTATAATATTTATTTTATTTTTAATAATTTTAAACAAATAAGAGCCGACTTCACTTAGCATCCACCTTTCCAACAGCAAATGCTCGAGCTGCTGTAAAAAATACTCAAATCACTAAGTGTGCCTATAATATGTGAAGAGTTTCCTCGATTTCTCCAAGATCTCATCATCAGATCCTGAACTGGTTACCATGGGACCAACTGTGAAGTATACTCTTTCAAACATTCCAAATCAGTCCAGGCGACTTCAAATAATCGGTGAACATACATAAAAAAATAGCAAAAACAAAGATCCCGACGAATTGATAACCTCCTCCTTCGAAATCTTGAAGTCCGTTGAAAACATCTTTTCCAGTGAGAAATAGAATTGAAATGGTTTATTTGATTTAAAATTTTAATGGTAATACGTCTTCTGCCAGTTGCTAAGGTTGTTATGGTCTGATTTCGGGACAATTAATGATGAACCAAGTGTGACATTTTTTCGACCAAGGTACCATTTGCAGCATACGGATTCAATATTGATTTCGAGCAATCACCAAATGGGACCTTTGCCAAAATAATGTCACAATTTTTTTATGCCATGACGGTGGCAAACGAGCATACAGCCTTATGGTAAGCAGCTACCGTAGCCTATGGACGCCTGCAACTCAAGAGGCGTCACATGCGCGTTGCCGATCCTTTACAAAAAGGATGATTCACTGTGTTGACGGCTAAACGAACAAGAGATTAGGGGAAGATTAGGAGAGGAGAGGATTATTTAAGTACAGAGAATTGCGGTCGTTTTCTTATGCTAGGACTAACACTAAGATACAGAGTATGAGCAGCAAGGTGACATTATTAAATGTAGAAATGGCTTGATATTCTAATAAATTCTTACCAATGCAAAGTCCACGAAGATAGTGGTAGCCTCACTATCACCTTGATTGTGATATTTGAATCTGAATCCCGAGATGCTGAATGAAGCCTCCACGCTTTCCTGCTTATCGAATCGGATGTGACACACTCCCTGCCGGTGCAACTTGATGTCTGAAATGCCTCCAAACCGCTGGAAGATCTCCTGAAGAACATCATCCTTTATATTGCTAGGCAAGCCTCCAACGAAGATTGTGCGGCAGCCTGGTGGACGCTCTCTGCGGTTCGGCAGAGAAGCACCCGGCAACGGGGTCAGGAGGACCGCAGAGCTGCAGTAGATTGGCTGATTGGCTGGATGCATCATAGGCATCATTTGCTGGTTCATCATGAACATATTCTGATCCATCATCGGATTCATTTGCATCATTCCGGGCATCATGCCAGACATGCCGGGCATGTTGGACATGTTTTGCATGTTGGGCATGGTAGGCATGTTAGACATGCCTCCCATTTGCATCTCCATCTGGGCTGGCTGCTGCATCATACCAAATGGCATCATGCCACTATGACCTAAGTAAGAAATTTACATTATTACTACCATACATATATATACATACACAAATTCAGTTGTACAAATAAATAAAATAAATAAAAATAAATAAATGAACAAACTAAGACTAAATAAAATAATAATGGATTCCTTCAGGTATTCCCATTTGAAATGGTATAATGGTGGTCCGGGTAGTTATGCTGTGATGTGATGCGCGAGGAAATTGCCGCGCGAGGCAGCTCGGCTAGTGTGGACGTGCCTCGGCCGAGGCAAACGCACGCGCAGCCGCAATGCCTCGGGCGAGGCACGACCACACTAGCCGACCCGCCTCGCGCAGCAATTTCCTCCCGAGGCGGTGCGTCAGGTGCAGACCCACCAGGTCGGACGCCTTCTTTTCAAGAATTGTCAGTAAAGGCACAACTCTAGGTCCAGGATTTGACATAATGGCTGTACAATCAAGGACATTGAGACTCGAAATGGAGTCATTCACATAAGGTTAGATCTCATAAACCTGATTTAGGATTTTTGAGAGAAGTTTTAGGATCTTTAAGTTCAACCTAAATTAATATAAACATATGTAGGGCAGATGTCCCGGTTTTGGCCACTTTAAGGAGAGTTTGACTGTTCAGACGTCCGTAATTTTGTATCAATAAGGAATTATGACACTTTTTATGTTCTGATTCATTGAAAATGTATTACTATATTTATATGAATCTCCGCTGTTAAGATTTTGACATTAGATCTTATTTTTTCTTCAATGAAATGTCAGAAAGGGCCCCAGGAGCCAGTTTTGGCCACTTTTTACCCAGTTGTGGCCACCCCTCTTGTGCCAGTTTTGGCCACTTTAGGTTGAATAAAAAACATTAATTATAATAAAAAAATTGACATATTTATTTGCAAGTTTTAACATTTTGAATATTAAACCAATTATCAAAACCAACTAAACTGCTGATGGACTATAATTTAGCTAATAGGTTAGTCCCTAGATCCCAATTTTGTAATAATCTTTATTTTATTGAACGTCAGACACTGTTTTCGTCTTCATTTATGGAATCATCTGTATCATGAACAGAAAAATTGTCACTTTGTTCGCTAGAATCCTCTGAATCAAAGCTCTGTACCTTTTTTAGGTACTATTTTCAATTTCTTAGGCTCAACACAAGTCCCTTTCTTTAATGATTTTGCTCGTTTGTTACCAATTTTTGGCTTTAGCTGCTTATTTTTTTTCCTTTTCAGCTGAATGCATTATGCAGCTCTATCCATTTGTCGGAAGTAAGTACCGAAGGAATATATTTAGCTTTTTTTGTGCTCTTAGGTATTATTTTCTCAGGCCATAATACGCACTCCCTGACAAGGTTACTTATCGTTTTATGTTTGTTAGACTCTTTAGCGGGACTGGCCTGTCCTGTAACATTGGGGGTTGACACACAACCCAATAGTCTAACAATACCAGGTTTCGTTATCAGGTATCGTTTTATCTTTGTTAGACTCTTTAGCGGGACTGGCCTGTCCTGTACCATTGGGGGTTGACACACAACCCAATAGTCTAACAATACCAGGTTTCGTTATCAGGTATCGTTTTATCTTTGTTAGACTCTTTAGCGGGACTGGCCTGTCCTGTACCATTGGGGGTTGACACACAACCCAATGGTCTAACAATACCAGGTTTCTGTATGCAAATTATATTCTTAAGCATTTTTAGAATATAAACAAAGTTATATATTTCTTGAATATGTAATGTAATCACGTTGCAAAAATTTCGTAAAATGAAAAGACCATATCAAATCGTAGGTTGATTGCGCAAAGTTCATAACACGACGCCCGATTTGACAACTTTTGTCTCATTCTAACTATCGTTCTCTCTCACTCTGATCGGTTGACTAATAGTCGCTTACGTGAGTACCCCTTAAATAACTTCCGGCAATTTTTTATCTATAGTGACCGAGTTGATGCGCGATGAAGCGTGTGATGCGCCTAAATTAAAAAAATGTGTTGTATATGATTATATCGATCATACGGTTTTTCATTTCGATACTGGCGTTCAGACGGTATAGATGCGGCTTTAGTATTTGTGTTTGTTTGTTTGCAATGATATTTCTTAGACAAATGAAATGTTTAAAAGATATAAATCAATACAATGGCGGGTTTTAGTACAACTTCCCGAGTGAGGGGAACAATTTATATACAAGTAGCTAAACGATTTTTTTATTATTTGCATTGGTAAAATGAAGAACTCCTCGTACTAATTTTTCTACAGTCAGACCATCGAGAAATAAGTAAGCTTAGAGTGCTCAGCCGATACAACTGGTCATTAGCCAGAAATTTTGACATGATGACTAAGAGGGCTGAGCGAGGGGCGGGCACGCGGTGCGAATAGGGCACCCACCATTAAACTAAGTTTAAAAATATTTAAGTACTATTAAATTTTTTTTTAATATGTGCATAGTACCTGTACTCACCTATGGATGCCAAACTTGGGCACTTACAGGAAAACAAGAAAAGAGGCTTGATACATGTCAAAACAACATTGAAAGGAGCGTGCTAAACATTAAGCTCAAGGATAGAGTAAAATTGTCCATAATCAGAGCCAGATCAAAGTGTGGGAGAGTGGTCAAAAAGGTCAAGCAATAGAAGTGGCGGTGGACTGGCCACATCATCAGAGAAGGGATAGATAAGTGGACAAAAGACCTTATAGAGTGGTACCCAAGAGGGCACAAAAGAAAGAGAGGAAGGCCGACTCTTCGATGGTCAGATGACTTTAAAAAGATAGGCGGAGTGGACTGGCCTAGGAAAGCAAGAGACCGCGGTACCTGGAAGGACTTGGAAGAGGCCTATGTCGGAAGGACAAGCTGAAGTTGTCGATGGAAAATAGAAAATAGTAAATAGTAATCTATACATATAATAAAGCTGAAGAGGGTCGAAAGTCTGTACATGGAAGATAATCGAAAAAAAGTTGGCTGGGGATACTTAGAATCGATAACAGAACACGTTCCAACAATTTTTAGAATTTTTGTCTGTTTATCTGTTTGTCTGTTTATCTGTTTGTCTGTTTATTTGACCGCGCATCACGTGAAAACGGCTGAACGGATTTTGATGAAATTTTGGATAGATATAGTTTGAGTCCTGGGAAAGGATAATATATAGTTTTAATCCCGAAAATCAACCCTGGTGGGGGTGAAAATGGGGTTGAAAGTTTGTATGGAGAATTTTTAACCGCTGAAACAATTTAGATAGAAATGAGTATGGAGATAATTTGAGTCTCGAGAAACGTCATAGGATAGTTTTCAAACCCTTGTGGGGGTGAAAAGGGGGTTGGAAGGTGGTATGAGGATTTTTTACCGCTGAACTGATTTAGATGAAAATTGGTATAGAGATAGTATGGGTCTCGAGAAATGACAAAGGATAGTTTCTTCTTCAAACCCCCCCCCGCCCCATCTTACTTTAGAACCGTAGGTCCAAAATTTAAAAAAAATAATGGAAGTGACGCCTGAAAGGTACTTTCAATAAAAACTATCTATACATATAATAAAGCTGAAGAGGGTCGAAAGTCTGTACATGGAATATATTCGAAAAAAAGTTGGCTGGAGATACTTAGAATCGATAACAGAACACGTTCCAAGTATTTTTAATTAGTTAACGGCTGAATGGATAATGATGAAATTTTGTGTAGAGATAGTTTGAGTCCCGGGAAAGGACAATGAACAGTTTTCATCCCGAAAATCAACCCTGGAAGGGGTGAAAAGGGGGTTGAAAGTTTGTATGTTGAAAGTTGGTATTGAAATAATTTGTAATTTCTTGGTCCAGGTTTTCATATTTATAACATGTTACCCGTCGATGCTTTAAATTTACCTTTACCCACTCTTAAGAAATATTTGAAAATGTCATGAATGTCAAAGGGTTATTGCAGCAAACCAAAAAACTACTACAAAATCATCTAACATTTATAGGACACCGTTTAGGTAGGAAAACATATCAAACGTTTTGTGAAGCAGTCAGATTAGGATTTATTTTTCTTTATAATTATACAATAGGTACATTATCTGTCTCTCAAGCAGTTTTGATATGTCTTCTTGAAGAACTACGCATTATTTTGTATCTTTAAGATCTATTAATGTATTACTGTTTTGAAAAAAATAAGTCCCGTCGAATTTCTTTTCGGTCATAATACTTCTTGGGCCAGAGGCACACCTACAGGGTTAGAACTGGTGGAGTTCTGGAACGAAGTTCCTTATCGGACGGTTCGCGGATGGGGGCCTAGGGGTTAGGAAAAAGCGTCACGTCACGAAAACGCGACACCCATACGATTGAGAAACATGTAAAATGAAACGAATGAAATAAAAAATATATAAAATAGAATAAAGTGAAGTGAAGTGTAGTGAAACTGAGAAGTGGCAAAGTGATAGAAGTGAAAAAAGTCGAGAACCTCAAAAGTCGAGAATTTTAAAAATGTCGAAAATGTCAAAAATTTCGAAAATGGCAAAAATTTAAAATTTCTAAATTTCCAAAATTTCCAATATTTCCAAAATCTCCAAAATTTCCAAAATTTCACAAAATTTCCAAAACTTTCAAAATTTCCAAATTTTCCACTATTTCCAAAATTTCCAAAATTTTTAAAAAATGCAAAAAAAAATTAAACCAGAAAATTTACGAAAAAGTAAAAAATGAAATAAAATTAAATAACATAACTTCGTTCCAATCGCACTTGATTCACACAATTTCCACGACACTCACATATTTTATTTTTCTCTGACGTTCATTAGTGCATTGTAATGTGCTTACATTGACGAATAAATATCTTGATCTACACCAATATCATAAATCCTCTATTCCGCGTTCGGAAGCGTATGTAATTAACTACCAACATTATTGCAACCAATAACGTAACATCAGTGTATTATCTGTGACAAACGTATGAAAATTCATTACCTACGGAAACGTAATGAAAATCCACCCCCCGACCGCCGGCGCAATAATGTTGGTCATGGCGGTGTAATGGTGGTCATTCTAATGGTTTCAATGGATTTTTAATATGTATGTAGGTAAAGCAGTGTATGCTTCTGTACATAATTAGGCCTTATTACGTAACAGTTACATCGCCATATCCGTCCGTCTGTCCGCGGTCTAGCTCAGTTACCGTTCGCACTAGAAAGCTGAAATTTGGTGAGGACTGATAAGAACTTTCAATAAAAACTATATTGAATAAAATCGGTTCAGCCGTTTTTTGAATTATTAGTCAAAAACGCATAGTGAAAGGAAGTGCCGAATAGTAAACTGACGTAAGCGCCGCCAAATAAACGACCTTTAGAACGGATGTTTTGTAACAGGGCAGCATCTACGAAACTCTACACTGAGCATCGCCCGACATGTTCTTGGCCGGTTTTTTTTTCATTGTTATCCCGGAAATCACCCAATTAAGGATTACTAATTCCAATTCTAGAAAATCCGCAGCCAAGTTATACGTAGCCTATTAAAATTCAACGTCTAAAAGGGGGGGGGGGGTAGCCACTACACTTGATTGAGTTAAATTTGCATGGGTCATGGACCCTCCCCCCTGCAAGTGCACCTAAAATAGAAAAAAAAGCATTTCTGCATTTGTGACACCCCCCCCCCCCCCCCCCCCCCCCAACTGATTTGACGGGAGGATCGATTTGGATGATATTTGCCGTGGACATGAACGTATAAATACAAAAGTGGTCCTGTATCGTTCGATATACACCTACTACTCTCTATGTCGTTTAAATCATGCCAAAAACAAATATAATAAAAAAAAAGTATACATTTATGAGTGTAGTTTCATTTAGTGGTAATTGTAAAATATTTTATTAGGACTACTGTCCTCTAGCGTATCCATGTGTCAACTTTACTTCAAGTTCCGCCTCCAGGGTAGCGGGAGAGAAATTAGGGGTGAATTAGCCGCTTACTGACACAGACCGAATTCCACGCGGGCGGAGCCGCGGGCACAGCTAGTAAATCTATAATTGTATAGTGAAAATAAGGTATATTTTTAAGTAGAGATTTAATGTAACTTCAGTAATAAAGGCTATTTTTATTTTTTATTATTAAAATTAGGACAGATTCCTAAGTGGCCAAAACTAGTTTAGTACGTGTGCCAGTTATAGCCATGTACATGGCCGTAGCTGGTGAAATCACGAAATCAAGGCGCCAGTTTTGGCCACTAGGCAAAACGCAATTTCTAAAATGCGCGCCAAGAAAATAACCTAACATGTCCTTAGACAATACTTTTGACATGTACGTTAAACAATAAACTCAAAGAAATATAGACGACTGAAAATAGATGTCATATACTTCAGAAAATGTGACCAAACCCTCCGGTGTCCGAGGCCAGATTTGAACTGGCGTCTTCAGCTTTCGCGGCTGACGTCCTGACCACTAGACCACCCGGTCACGGCGGAACTTGACAAATTTTCTCATGTATATGCATATACATGAGAAAATTTGTCAAGTTAACACTACTATCAAGTCAACACTACTATATATAAACTGAAAATAGATGTCATATACTTCAGAAAATGTGACCAAACCCTCCGGTGTATATGCATATACATGAGAAAATTTGTCAAGTTCCGCCGTGACCGGGTGGTCTAGTGGTCAGGACGTCAGCCGCGAAAGCTGAAGACGCCAGTTCAAATCTGGCCTCGGACACCGGAGGGTTTGGTCACATTTTCTGAAGTATATGACATCTATTTTCAGTTTATATATAGTAGTGTAACTACTTAAAAAAAAAAAAATATATGCATATACATGAGAAAATTTGTCAAGTTCCGCCGTGACCGGGTGGTCTAGTGGTCAGGACGTCAGCCGCGAAAGCTGAAGACGCCAGTTCAAATCTGGCCTCGGACACCGGAGGGTTTGGTCACATTTTCTGAAGTATATGACATCTATTTTCAGTTTATATATAGTAGTGTAACTACTTAAAAAAAAAAAAAAAAAAAATTGCAAATCAAAAAAAAAAAATATTGAATAAAATAATTTGATTTGCTTCAAAGATTGAAATATAGACGAATTTCCAAAATAATGACGGATTATTCAGCTTCCAACCTTATTGTTTTAGTTAACAAATGGCAAGTTTCACGTAACCCGACACAACATGCCTTCTGACAATTGAATTATAACTGATCCATGACAGGTAATAGTGTCATCTGTGTTGCCATAACTTACTCTTGTATCTTCTGTAAACCATAGACTTGTAGTTTTGTTTATACCTTAGTAAACTCAATTTAAAGTTGAAAGTGGCCAAAACCGGCACAGTGGCCAAAACCGGGGCATCTGCCCTATTTAAATAATTTTCAATATTTTTCCAATTTAACATATATTACAGAATATTATACACAAATGCATAAACATGAAAGGATAAAAATATTATACCTGGCATCATCATAGCTCCAGGCAACATATTTCCTGGGGCCTTATCCGTCGGCTCATTCTTGTCACTGTCAAACCTGGACCTCCGTTCTGGACGGTCCCCCCGTCTCCTGGTCTCTGGCCTGTCTGGGCGCTCGGGACGATCGTTGCGGCTTCTGTCATCCATCCTTCTGTTGCCGGGCCTCGGGTTCCTGTCGTGGTGTTCTCTCGGACGATCATCCCTGCTGCGGTCTGGCCGCCCAGGACGCGTGCGTTGATCTGAAGAATCATTGTAAACTACTAAGTACATAATCCTCCAATCTTTTTTTAAAGAGGGAGGATGAGATTAAAGAAATGGCTGGATCAATATGGAGAAGCTTAGCCATGGACAGAAAATCATGGCAAATTCTAGGGGAGGCCTTTGCAGACTTACAATGATGGATGACTCGGATGTCAGGAACAAAATTAGATTGTAAAAGAAAAGAATAGTCCGTTTACATGCAGCCTTTGCCGCTGCTCCTCGCGCTGCCAATATTGCCCTAGCTGCCCACTGTAGCGGGGGTGTGAGAAGTGTGTTCACATACTGCTCTACCACTCACTTCGTTTTCGACTTCCAAAAAAGGCAGACGTCAACAGTTATTGCTGCGTCGGCATTTTTTTTTATACCACGACGGTGGCAAACAAGCATACGGCCCGCCTGATGGTATGCAGCTACCGTAACCTATGGACGTAGCCAACAAACCATACCCAAGTCCGGACGTAGTTTAAGGACATACCCCGGGTCCGGCATTGGTCTCTTTGCGATTAAATTGCGGCATAGGAGATAATGGATAGATAAATGCACATTCTTGAAATAACAAAAAGAGCCAATTCACTATCATACTGCATACGAAAGGCTTTCAAGACTATTGATAGGGCATTATTTCTGAAGCTATACCAAAACATACATTAGGCCTTTACTTGAATATGCTTACCAAATTTGGAGTCCATACTTCGTGAAGGATATGAATATGCTTGAAAAGGTACAACGCAGGGCTACGCTGGAGCAAAGAAGACAGCGTGGCGACCTCATTGAACCTTATAAGATCCTACATGATTGTTATGACGTACCAGAATTAAAAAACATGTTTATTATGAGTAGTCATCATCGTCTGAGAGGCCATAGCCTAAAAATTTACCGAGGACCCAGCGCAAGCAATCCTAGAAAACACTTTTTTTATGCAATCGAGTTGGGCGCGAGTAGAATAAATTACCAGAGACAGTGATAAGTGCCCCCTCAGTGAACAGTTTTAAAAACAGACTAGATAAACATTTGAAATCAAAAATAATTTAACTTTATGCTTATAAACAAGTGCAGTGATATACAGGCATCAGCTCATAGCTGCTAGTGTATTAAACAATATAATAATATAACAATATAATAATAATTGATGGTGGATGATATCTATCTATAGTGGATGATAGATATCTATCTATATAATATATGTATATTTATTCTTTCTTATTCTAACACTATATATTTTATAAGTACCTACCATATGAATAGTTTTATATTTATTTAGTACTGTATCTAGGAGTTCCTCCTATTTCACCTATCGTATATGTTTGTCCTCTATGTTTTCTGTTTCGCACTACCTTCCGTCTCTGGGCTCCACGGAAGACCAGCGCTGTGGCATCCCACATGCCAGGGCATATGCTGAGTGGCGTCCTTTTGCATCCACTACAACAGCATCAATATGTGACCTATTTTAATGTATGTTTGATTTGTCTATGTTAGTGTATTTTCTTTTCTTGTGTCATAAAAAAAATGTTAGATTTAAGTACTTAGCATTTAAGCTTAAATTGATGTGGTGCTGTTTGTAGTTTATTCGCAATAAATGTTTTTTCTTTCTTTCTTTCTTTCTATTCATCATAATTACGGCGAATTATGTACGTTCGTCTTGTTAATGTGCTTGGCAAGTACTGAGAGAATACTTACACAAAAGATCCCGTTGGTTCGAAGTGTATCCATATGGGCCCCCGAACCAAATAAGATAAGATAAGACTGAGCGAATGGGCTGCATGTGAACACATACTGCTCGTCCTTTAACTTCCGCACATAAAACTCTCTTTTGGGCAAACGTCAAGTAGCGCAAGGAGCAGCGGCAGCGTCATGAGCTGTATTGTGTTTACATACTGCTCCTGCTCACTTCCCTCCCGACTTTCCTGCTCAGTGCCGTGGAAGTGGGCTGCATGTAAACGGGGTATAACACATTCAGTGCCGAGAATCCGGCTGTCGGGTTAATTTTGTATAGGATTTAGGGAGCTTGGCACTAAAAGTTTTAAGGAGCTATTTACGTATATCAGTCCATCAACTCGATTAAGGAAAGTATGGCAAAAAGTACCATGTAATAGCAAAAAAGATAGCTAGACCCCTAGCAAGGCTGGCCGGAGTTTTGAAATCGGATAATAGCTCCTCTATTGTCACCCCATGAACAAAAAATTAAGAAAATATGACAATAAAATGGATGCGATACTTTGCCAAGTACAGACAAGACAGAACACAAGGTCAATTATTGAAGCCTTGCCAAT
Organism: Pammene aurita; assembly: GCA_947086415.1. Taxonomy (NCBI): domain Eukaryota; kingdom Metazoa; phylum Arthropoda; class Insecta; order Lepidoptera; family Tortricidae; genus Pammene; species Pammene aurita. The sequence continues at coordinate 3,786,572 of OX352295.1, read as the reverse complement.
ACGAAATTATGTACTTGAATTAGCTAAATGTACGAAACTATATGCACCCGCTTTTAAATTACGAGGGACGTAGGTATATCCACGATACTCCGTTACGGTAAACGATAAACTCAAAAGCTTCTGCAAACACCACCTCCATACATACCATCCCCTGCTTTATCGTGACGGTATAACGTGACCATATCGTGAACATACACGTACACAACAGCGCCCATCATCAAAATTACTTGGAAATATAATAAAAACACGTGTAATTAATAATTATGTACCTCTCTCCCGTTCTCTTTCCCGGTTACCCCTGGAATCCCTTCTATTTCCTCCATCTTGGCCAGGTCTGCTCGGTCCAGGGGCAGGCGTCTCATCCTCAATCACTTGAACTTCGCTAGACTCCACGCTTGGATCCTGGACGTCTTGCTGACTATTGGCCTGCATGCCTTCAGGCAACATAGGACCAATTTGAGGCCCAGGCGCCATCCCACCCATGTTATTTGGAATATCCATCATATTTTGCAACATTGGTGGAGGTAGCAATGGCGGATGAGGGTGCATCTGCATCATAGGTGGACCCATCATGTTAGGGGCCATTGGGAATTGCTCATTTCCCCAATGATTCATTTTCACAGAACTCTTTTGTCAATCTGCACTATGAACAGGTAAAAACACCACAGTGTATACAATATTATAATTAAATCAAAGCACAGCTGCAAACAAAGAACAATGCACTGAATTGAATCGCATCAGATTATCACAGACAGAGCATAGATGAATATGTATATAACTGAGACAGAGCACCTAGCACCAACCTCTAGTACGTAACGATAGTTACGCTAGAGGCGCCTTTGTCTGTTTGCAACTTTGTAACAGACGAGCGGACCGGACCACGGACCGTATATCGGTATCTCACTCTAACAAATATAGTCTGGCAAACCATTTCTGTCAGTAGAAACGCGCGGCAAATTCAAAATACTTACATGTGGCAACCCTTTGTGATAAGACACCGTATTTCATGACGAACATTTCAATTCACATTGAATTTGTTTCTAGTGCATTTCACTCTCTCATCGTAAGCGCGAGTGAGATAGAACTCCTGCAACGTTCCCAATTAAATTTACACTCATTTTTAAGCCAAATGTCAGTTGCCTCAACCAGATTATCTGTTGCAGTAGATGACAGATCAGACGAAATATAGCCGTCTCCTTTTTACACACCGTAAATGTCACCTAATGAAAGGGTCGTAAATACCACCTAAAATTAAAAACATAAAATTTGATGATCATTGCTGCTTTTTTCACTGATTCTTAGTGTTGTCATACTTTGTTCGCTGTACATTGCTACTAGTGCTGGAGCCCGCCTAACTAGAAATTTATCAAAATCCTAACCAATTTTCTTCCATATAGCGTTGTAGAGCCCATCTCGGAGATCATGAAAATATAAGTCTTAAATGTCTTAAATGGCCACAAATACGTATGGCGTCAAGTTGAAAATACAATTTTTTTACCTAAATTTATCAACGAGCCTACCGCTCCAAATTTTGACACATGATTTAGCCCACATCAAATAACCTACATACCAATTTTAAGACCATTCTGGTGGACACATAAGATTTTAAGACCAGTTGAAGTTGCAATTTTTTGGCCTAAATTTATCAACGAGCCTACAGCTCCAAATTTTGACAGTAGTTAAAGGACCCATCCAGCAAACCAAATCCCAATTTTAAGACCATTCTGGTGGGTGCATAATATTTTAAGACCATTTTAAGAAATAGTCGATTTCATAGAAAAAATAGCAATTTTATATAAATTCGTTAGAAAAAACTATTTTGCTGGCACAAACACAACAGTATATTCATATTTATGTGACTAGTAATTAAAAATGCCGAAAAAGCATTCCGCAATAAGTCAAAAATTGAAAAAAATCGTCATAGCAGTACTTTAGTCACGGGGGTCTTAAAACAATTATTATTCATTTTAAACTTAATGGCACAAAATATGATTTGAATGGCCAGACGTAATGCCTATAGGCATTTTCTACCAGTCGCTCATAACTCTAAACTGATAAGCGTCAAGTTAGGTGCACTGAGAGTATATTACTGACTGAAAAAATGGCCTAAATTTATTTTCAATCCTACCGTTTATAATATTGACCTATACCGCAATAACTCGAAAAATTTTAAAAATCGTCATAGCAGTAGGTACCTTAGTCACGGGGATCTTAAATTACTAAAATTTCTATTAATTTTAAACTTAATGGCACACAATATGATTTATAAAACCCGCACGTAATACCTATACCTATTTTTTACCAGACCTTCACAACCCTAAACTAACAAGCGTTGAATTGGGACAAATTTTTCAACACGGCGTCACTACATTTCAAGTTTAAATCGTCTCTAATTGACATCTTATTTCATTCACGTTTTCAACCAAACACAACACAATACCTAGTTGATATAAATTATATATTGTTTTTGCAAATTAATTGTATTCGTAAGTACTTACGAAAATGCTTGCTTTGAGAATTTTAGTCTTATTTGAGTCTATTTTTAAATGTAAATTTTCGACTTCGTGGTAGAGCCTAACAACATTTGATACGCAAATAATTTAAAAACACGTTTGTAATTGGCTGAAAGTTGAGCATAACCGGTTTACATAATTTAGTCGGGCTATCATGGCCCGCCATTCCAGCCAACACTTTAGCCAAAAAAACTATTTTATATAGGACCTTTTAAAAGTTTGAAAGTTGAAAGTTTTATAAGACCATCCCGTTTAGTCTTTGTAAAATTTCAGGTCATCAACGAGCCTAGCGCTCTATTAGGCTCGTTGATAAATTAAGGCCAAAAAATTGCAACTTCAACTGGTCTGATCTAAAAATCTTATGCACCCACCGGATTGGTCTGAAATTGGGTATTTAGCAGCGCCGGCCCGAGCCCTCGATCAGGGTAGAGCGAAATCGGGTTTTGGCGCCCTTTGTTAGTAATGAAAATTAAATAACAATGTTTTCCAAAATCAACGTTTATACCACACAACCTCAGCCATGTAACATTTTGTAACATTAGTACTTGGCACTCAATACAAATTACAATCATTAAAAAACCGGCCAAGAGCATGTCGGGCCATCCTCAGTGTAGGGTTCCGTAGTAGCACGCCTGTTTTACAATACATCCGTTCAAAAGATCGTTTATTAAGGGATATTTGGCGGCGCTTACGTCATTTTACTATCCAGCACTTACGTCCTCTCACAATGCGTTTTTGAGTGATAACTCTAAAACGGATGAACCGATTTCATTCAGTATAGTTTTTATTGAAAGTACTTATCAGGCTACACATTCATGAAATTCTTCATATTTTATGGACCCACGGTAAGTTAGATGGCTTTCGCCCTTTTTTGAACTTTCGGAGCTGTTATTTACGAAACTATTAGTTTTTCAAAAAATGTTTTGAATTACCTGTAGTTTACTTTAAAAGACCTATTCAATGATACCTAACACGATAGAGTTGGAGCGAAAAAAAAAATCACCCCCCACTTCATGTGTACGGGAGGTACCCTAATAAAAAAATATTTTTCCAATTTTTTATTCTACCAATTTGACGGCGTGACAAGCTGAAATTTGGTATATATGTGCATTAACACATATATACCAAATTTCAGCTTTCTAGTGCGAACGGTCACTGAGCTAAACCGCTGAAGGACGGACGGACATGGCGAAACTATAAGGGTTCCTAGTTAACTACAGAACCCTAAAAATGTACATCAACTTTCTTGAAACTTAAAACGTAGTTTAATAGGTACTCAACAATAGGAAGAAACTTTGTTGAAGCGCATTAGTCTGTCTTATCTAAGCTAAGGCTGCGTTTTCACCAGAGATGAGCGAGGATTTATCAGGCTTTATTTCGCGCCTTACAGGATCAAAAACAGCGATTTAAAAAATCCATACTAACATTATAAATGCGAAAGTGTGTCTGTATGTCTGTTACCTCTTCACGCTTAAATCGCTAAACCGATTTAGATGAAATCTGGTATTAAAATAGTTCGAGTCCCCGGGAACGACATATGACAGTTTTTATTCCAGAAATCATCGCTTAAGGGGGTGGAATTTGAATGAAATTGATGCTCACTGTTGACTTAAAATAGCATATGCGCCAAATTAATATTTTCTATTCGATTCTACCTAGGCGTTTTATTCACTCCTAATGGCGAATGTTAATCCCACAGATGACACAGATGAAGTCGTGGCAAAAGCTAGTAGATAAGGGTAGGCAACGCGCATGTGAATCCTCTGGGGTTGCAGGCGTCCATAGGCTACGGTAACTGCTTACCATCAGGTGGGCCGTATGCTTGTTTGCCACCGTCGTAGAATAAAAAAAAAAGAATAAAAAAGATAATAAAATGCAATCCTGATTGATAAACCCAAATTGGGATAGATACCGAATCGCTTAGAAAATTATAAAGGACGCAACTTTTTCGGCGCCTTCATCAGGCTTTTTTTCGCACCTTTAAAAATTAAAAGCAGCGATTTAAAAAACAATAAATAGTTTTGATCATGATATACCCATTGCTTAGAAAATTATAAAGAACGTTACGTTTTCGGCGCCTTTATCAGTCTTTATTTCGAGCCTTTTAAAATCAAAAGCAGCGATTTAAAAAATTATAATAAAATTTTATCCTGATAAACCCAGTCCCTTAGAAAATTATAAAGGACGTAACTTTTTCGGCGCCTTTATTTCGCGCCTTTCAAGATTAAAAGCAGCGAGTCACGCCTAAAAAATAGTTGAAATAACAAAAATACCAAAAAAATATATAAAATAGTAGTTTATGTAACTGTTACGTAATAAGGCCTAATTACGTATAGTTGCATACACTGCTTTATCTACACTCATATTATTTATACTAATTGCCGTGTTCGAAAACCATAGAATGGCCGCCATTGCACCGCCATGGCCGACTCGATTGTGCCGGCGGTCGGGAGGGACAGTGCCGGCGGTCGAGGGGGAGCGTGTCGGCGGCCGCGCGGGTGCGTGCAGGTGTACATTATGTTATCAAAACTCATACATAACACATCAATGTTTGAGCATGTAAAGTTAAAATTACGTTACTGTCACAGATAAAAAGCTCATCATAGTAAAATCGGTTGTGGTAATGCTATCTATTGCCTACCGTTTTTGAACACGTTTTAGAGGACTTACAATGCGAGTGTAGATAAAAAGATTAATTACACCAGTCGTTTAAGCGAAACCCGTGAACCGAACGAACGCGCAACTACAAGCGTACATATTTTGCGCCCGCGCGCGCCAAACTCGCGTCTTTTAAAACTTTTATTTTTTTCCTCATTTGCCATTTTGGCGCCCCCACTCGCTCTACTCTAGGTCCGGCCCTGCTTATCAGTTTAGAGTTATGAGCGACTGGTAGAAAATGCATATAGGCATTACGTCTGGCTTTTTAAATCGTATTTTGTGCCATTAAGTTTTAAGACCCCCGTGACTAAAGTACTGCTATGACGAATTTCTCAAATTTTTGACTTATTGCAGAATACTTTTTCGGCATTTTTAATTACTAGACACTTAAATATGAATATGCAGTTGTGTTTGTGCCAGCAAAATAGTTTTTTAATTAAATTATAGTAATTTGCTATTTTTTCTATGAAATCAACTATTTCTTAAAATGGTCTTAAAATCTTATGTGCCCACCAGAATGGTCTTAAAATTGGGATTTGGTTTGGTGAATGGGTCCTTTAATTACTGTCAAAATTTGGAGCGGTAGGCTCGTTGAAAAATTAAGGCCAAAAATTGCAACTTCAACTGGTCTTAAAATCTTATGCCCACCAGAATGGTCTTAAAATTTATATGTAGGTTATTTGATGCGGCCACGATATGGCGTTAACACGAGGGTGACGTCACAGTTGATATCCCCACTTCCAATCCAACTTGACGTTTAATTGCACGCACGTTTTCAACTTATATTAACACATTACCTAATAGTAAATAATAATAATATGTTTTTGTAAGCAAAATGTATTGTTTAGTATTTTTTGAATAATATTTGTAAATAAACAAAATTATTTATTTCTTAAAATAATTTCAAATATTTTGTAAACCGAGTCACCGGTGTCAATGCGCCGGTTGAATGCGCAATTGATGACAATACAAAATCAACACAACCATTTTGACAGCTGACCTCTCATTCTAACTATAATTCTATCTCGTTCTAGTCATTTGACTAGTCGCTTACGCCTTACGCTTATCATTACTAATTATTTTATCGAATCAGCACAGTCCATAATATAATCCAGCTGTCCGGCTGAGAGAGATGAGAGCAGTTTAATTTGATGATGACCATTATCTGTCCCGTCTCGGGTCAGTACGACAGTCCATAGCTACTTGTTTTGCGGGCCAGCTCATCCAGCTCCAAACCCATCCTGGTCCGATTACTGTTGCTAGCCGATATGACTTACCTATTATGCGACATTTCGCTTGTGTCATGCATGACCGATACTAGGTGATTGTGTTGATATGCTGTTCTGTTTTGTTTCACTTACACTTACACTTTGTTTTAAATAATAAATATTATTAACAACTATAGGCCATTGCTGCATAAATAAATAAATCGAAATGGAAAAAAATAAATTTTGTTCAGGGTTGTATACTCGGTCCCATATAATTGGACGTCATATTAACCCTTAGAGAATTCAACCCGGATGGAGTATCCATGTCTGTCATTTTCTATACAAAAAAAAGTCTGCTGATTTTTGTGGGGGAGGGGAACGTCAAATAGCCATACATTCGTACGTAACGTACCAATAGCTACGTCAGATAAACTTCAGTCCATACAAGTGTATGACCACTGGTCATATGTTTTCGGCAGAAGGGAACGCCTATTAATGGCGACTCCGGTTAGTTGAATTCTCGAAGTATTAATCATTGAACATAAAATGTCTTAAATCCGAACCAAATTGTTTAACCTAAGCGCATTAAAATTAAATTATCAGGCTGTGCCATGTAGTGGTGGACCTTAAAATAATAAGAAAAAAGTAGACGTTTTCTTTCTAGTCTGTGGTCCTTAGTCGTCGGATCGGATCGGTTTATTATATTTTTCAATATTTGTTACATTCTCAAAATAAATATTAGCAAATGGGACATCTTAAGGATATAGTCGGTTAAATCTTGTATTGGTTATTTACTAATAACATTATTTATTAATCAGCTCTCAAATTTATAATTGATTTGTGTGAAAATTATTGCATTGTGTGGTAAATGTCAAATTTCAGTGAAATCGTGCTAATCATCGAGATCGTAGTCGGAAATCCGTGATGTACTTATATTTGAAAACATATGGTATTTGTGAACAGTGTGTTATATTTAGCGGTTTAACATAATTCGGGTGTTAGTTGCGCACCGAATAGCGCTGGTGGATGAAACAATTTTGAGAAAGTAAAGGTGAGACGTATTTTCTTTTTTTGTGTTTCTAAATGGATTATATCCACTCGCGCGTGTAATCGGCGCGGCTGTGGTTATTTATTTTCTTCAGATTTCACTCTTGTTGGTATTTTACCGCCGCAGCCTTTTAAGATTACGGAACAGTTTTGCAGGGCACTGTATAAATTAATGTATACTTTTCGAATAATAAAGCAATCTATCTATCTATCTATACATTGCTTTTACGCTAAAACGAACTGGAATTATCCAGATTTCCATTATAACTTGAGGTATTTACAAGTTCACTTAAGTAACGACTGAGAATTAACAAGTTTTTTATTGAGTATCACTGTAAGAAGTTGAGAAAATGCAGTTTGTCTTTGAAGCTCTAATTTATCTTGCATCAAATCTAATAATATAGATGTTCTAATGTTTTACCTACATCAGCCAGCTATTTAGATGTTACTGAACCAATTTTTGTTCTATACTTCAGATTCTTAACACCCATAGACTGCATCTCTCAAGCAATTTTGAAAGTATCCTTATATCAGAGTACTTGGACTATGATTAAACAGCCACTGTGTACACAGAAAAAGAATAGTTACCCTTTTTGGAGTAAATTTACTGACAAAACAAAGCAAAACTTTGACAAGATGAATTCCAAATGCATGCAAGGTAAAAAAAAACTCCACGATTCTTTTATTTTTTCAAGAGAAAAGCACAAACTGTTCTGCACAGCCAATTAGCATGTTAAATCTGAGTATTGCATCTCTAAAAAATTGTTGGATTTTCTATAGAATGGTGAATTACAAGTGGTGGTGTGTCAAAATTCATAGTCAAACCAGAGATGATTTGACATTTCTTTTCTTCTTTGTCCCCTCATGACAGGTTCATGAACAATTGTAATGTGATACGGTTGAGGACGCTGCCCTCTCCAGGAATGCACCTGACAACTTTTCTTCTGGACCTCTATAAAAGTGCTCAACATACTAAAAAATTGGACAAAGTTGTTTAAATTAGATAATAGATACAAAAGTCTATGGGTGGGTTGCACCATGCACAACTAACGAACTCATCAACGTTACATATGGCGACGAAGCTATAATCCGATAGAAAACTCTCAAACTTTTCATACAAGATTTTTTTAACAATGATGTTGACGTTAACAGGCTGTTTGGTGCAACCGGCCCTATGTATTATAAGGTGATTGTGCTAGTTTTCGTCCACTCTTGTCAGTTTTCCATCCATACTTATTTATATGTTTATCTTCAAGTTTTTCCCAAAATAAAAGCTTAAAATAAAAAAAATGTACTAATGAATAAACTATATTGGCTTTAAAAAGTTTTTCCCATTTACTTGCAGCAGTTTAATCAAGTGGACGGTAAACTGGACGTGGACGGGAAACTAGCACAATTACCCTACTGTACTACAGTGGGAAATAAATATAGGTGATCAATGTTAAATCAGTTTACCATATTTGGTAAATTGCTAAATTCCTTTAGATAACCATTTATGTGCTAAATAATACTGCATTTGCACTTGATGACCCTGCTTTGATACTTCCTTATAGCTAGACATCTATTAGCTATTTGTCAGTTATAAAAGGACACTCGCACTTTTTCGCACATGCGACATGAAATTAAAAACAATTAAAGTAGAAAAAAAAAAATACATGAAATAAAGGCTATTACTACTATTAAAAGGACACTATAGTGTATTCAGTATGCATTGTCAAATTATGTAGATAAACAAAACCATGTGAGCTTACTGTGGGACTAGGTTGATTTGTTGTTTTTAATTGTTGCATAATATTTATTTTTTAGTTTTAATTTGAGAATTTTATGTTTTTCCTCCACATGAAGTTTTTCCGGCATTAAGATGGGCAGTCTTCAATCTTCACCATGGTTTTTATCATAGAAGACATATAGCACAATAATAGTTATATCACAGTATTATAAAGGTTAATACCATAGACATAAAATAAGAAGTTGTAATCCCACAAAGATAAAATTGTAATTACATAATAAGGAAATCTCATGCACACACACACACACTTTCGACATTTGAACCAATCACTGCTCGTCCACGAGTTGTATATGTGTGCGTGTCGCGTGTAAACACGGAGTTATCGGCTTATTATGGATTCACAGTTTGGCATTCCATCTCCTGTCTATGGCTAATACTTCATTTCTTCGAAAAAGCAACCCTTAACTTATTATTATTATTTGTTAGCAGGCAAGCAGTTGTAATAACTGATAGTGCCTGTATCCAGTATGCTCTTGACAAATTTATCTCTTTAATTTGAATTTTTATTGTGCTTGTCTAATTTCTTTCAAATTCATTGACACTATGAGCCAACACTGTGTCCTCAGGTAGTTTGTTCCAAGCTTCAAACAAACACTGCACTGGATCAACAAAGTCTAATTGAAAATCATTAAAATTAGACAAATTTTAGCAAGATTTATCTGGTCACCATTTTTTGAGTTATCTCCAAAAAACTTCTTCCATAGGCATCAGATACGACCTTTTGGTATTAGTTTGGTTTTATTCCATTGAAGGTACGGAACCCTCCATTATGCGTGGTCCGACACGCACTTGGCCGGTTTTTGTCTGTGTATTTGTAGATCAGTTTTATTTGATTATATTAAATTTTTATTTTATAATCTGTTGAATAAAGTCTTAACATTAACAATAACTCTTTAAAGTAAAAGTCTAGATAATTTTTTTATGCGAGCATGATTTTGACCGGATTTTGCAGTTCCAAAGGGCTCTACACAGATACAACACAATAAAACAAAATGGTTGTGCTTTAGTGTTTCTTTGACCTCCAACATCATCCTCAATTTTTTTATATAAAATTTAAAAATCATGTGGCATGCTACGTTGAATCGCCCGTCTGTGAAGTTACTAAAAGAACATACCATTGCACATTATAATATTCCATGTAATCTTATATTCGCTATTTTTTTATTTCACGTAAAGCAAAATTTCGTTATTAAATAATAACAATGAGCCAGGATGAGTAAACAATAATCATCGTTCAAAACAGGTTTTTTGTTTTTAATCTAAATATAGATTTTGATCGTGCCACTCTAAGCGGCGTCACAGAAGAGATAATAGTATTTCATACAGAATGGCCACGCTCCGCCCCGCCCCGATCGGAATTACCTCACTCCGCGGCGGCCGTTTGGTAGGCCGTAGGTAGGCCGTCAGTCTGGTCTGGTCGGCACTAGTCAGCAGCGCGTCGGAGAAACAACGCAAAATGTCGCCGTATAAGGTGTACTGTCATGTTAATGGGTGTTTAGAAAGTAATTACAGTAATTACAATAAGGAAAGTAGTTTTTTTCGGTCGAATTAGTACGCTTTATCGTAAGTCGCACATTAATCCATGAGGATATATTACATGGAATAAAGCATATTTTTGTTGTTCAAAGTAGAAAAGACGTGTCATTGATGAAAAGTAATAAATTTGGCAGTAATTTTTATCTATATAACTTATTTACCAAAAATATTATATTACTAGCGAGTCTAGCGACGCGCCCCGGCTTCGCACGGGATAAAAAAACCGGCCAAGAGCGTGTCGGGCCACGCTCACTGTAGGGTTCCGTAGTTTTCCGTCCGTCACAGTAAGTGTCCCCACTTAAGAGTTAAAATAACACCGCCATGTAGGATATGATATGAGCGTTCCACGTACAGCGACATCTATCGGCAAATTAAGTAAACTAGCGCGCGAGCATAAAGTATGGAAGATGATTTTTATGGGATAATTCTTTATTGCGTGAACCGATTTTCACCGTTTTTACTTTATTTGAAAGCACGTCATTTCATTGTAATTTTGTAGAAATTACAGGTACAATAAACACCTGCTTATACGGTTAAATTACAAACTTAGTTCAGAAATTATTTTGTATTTTTTTTTAAAAAACTATTCATCCTATCAAGTTCAAAATAATTTTCCTAGAATGTTTTTATAAAGTTCTACTTTTGAGATTTTTTTCATATTTTTAAAACTTATGGTTCAAAAGTTAGAGGGGGGGGCGCATATTTTTTTACTTCTGGAGCGATTATTTCCGAAAATATTTACATTATCGAAAAATGATTTTAGGAAACCCCTATTCATTTTTAAATACCTATCCAATAATATATCACACGTTAGGGTTGAAATGAAAAAAAAAATCACTCCCCACTTTACGTATAGGGGAGGTACCCTAATAAAAAAATAATTTCCACTTTTTATTTTACCACTTTGTCGGCGTGATTGATATACATATTAGTACCAAATTTCAGCTTTCTAGTGCTAACGGTCACTGAGATTATCCGCGGACGGACGGACGGACGGACGGGCAGACATGGCGAAACTATAAGGGTTCCTAGTTGACTACGGAACCCTAAAAATGGTTATTGTTGGTTATTCCTAAGAGATAGACATATACCATCGCAGACTTTTTTGTAGATCTTTTTAAGGTGTACAATACTGTAGTATATTATTTGGATATATCTCGTAGGGTTCAGCCAGCGTTTGCAATGTAAGCGCAAAAAATGTGTTTATTTACGATATCACTTTAGAAACCTCTAAAATTATCAGTGTTTCTCTACTATGTTATGCTTGTATTATACATATAAATGTTCCTCTAGAATCATTCTATCTATTTAAAAAAAACCGGCCAAGAGCGTGTCGGGCCACGCTCACTGTAGGGTTCCGTAGTTTTCCGTCCGTCACAGTAAGTGTCCCCACTTAAGAGTTAATAACACCGCCATGTAGGATATGATATGAGAGTTCCACGTACAGCGACATCTATCGGCAAATTAAGTAAACTATTGCGCGCGAGCATAAAGTATGGAAGATGAATTTTATGGGATAATTCTTTAATGCGTGAACCGATTTTCACCGTTTTTACTTTATTTGAAAGCACGTCATTTCATTGTAATTTTGTAGAAATTACAGGTACAATAAACACCTGCTTATACGGTTAAATTACAAACTTATTTCAGAAATTATTTTGTATTTTTTTTTCAAAAACTATTCATCCTATCAAGTTCAAAATAATTTTCCTAGAAAGTTTTTATAAAGTTCTACTTTTGAGATTTTTTTCATATTTTTAAAACTTATGGTTCAAAAGTTAGAGGGGGGGACGACGCATATTTTTTTACTTCTGGAGCGATTATTTCCGAAAATATTTACATTATCGAAAAATGATTTTAGGAAACCCCTATTCTTTTTTAAATACCTATCCAATAATATATCACACGTTGGGGTTGAAATGAAAAAAAAAATCACTCCCCACTTTACGTATAGGGGAGGTACCCTAATAAAAAAAAAAATCCACTTTTTATTTTACCACTTTGTCGGCGTGATTGATATACATATTAGTACCAAATTTCAGCTTTCTAGTGCTAACGGTCACTGAGATTATCCGCGGACGGACGGACGGACGGACGGGCAGACATGGCGAAACTATAAGGGTTCCTAGTTGACTACGGAACCCTAAAAACGCATCAAATCCGTTGCGTAACTTGCGTAGTTTTAGACGTTACGAGTTTACGACATCGACAGCGGAAACTACAAAATAATTGAATGACAGCCCTGAGAATATACGCACACATTGAAGCGTGTACAGACGTGCCGTGCACACATAGGCGCTCAAAAGAGTTTTGTAGTATGGCGTGTCCGCCCTGTGGCGGCGTGCGCGAGTGGAGGGTTCGCGCGACTCGATCAAAATGTATAAATTTGACTGAACCTGTTTTGGATAGCGGTGGCTTTCGCCGCCCCGCTCGCCACGCAGCAATTCGCACCGCCGGTCGCGTGCATTGAATCCTTGGGGGAAATTGGCCCTTGGGAGGTCTGGAAGCGGGATACCTTGGAACCATTTGATACTCTTGATTATTAATTTTGACCAGCCCAATATGTACTGTGGCCGCTATCGAAAATAAAGTACACCTTATTGTAACCTCATGAGATGCTCCAGAAACATGGTATTTTTGCTTTTCAACCGACTTCAAGATTTCGAAGGAGAAGGTTATCAATTCGTCGGGATCTTTGTTTTTGCTATTTTTATTTTTTTTATTCATTATTCGAAGACGGCCGAAATGATTCATCATTTCGGTCTTGCACTGAGAGAGAGATAAATATAAGAATAAAGAGCACTTGGAATAAATATTTGTCAATGAAAGAAATATTTAAGGGACCGATACCAACCAAACTAAAAACAAAAGCAATGAACATCTGTCTGACACCCTGCCTTACATACGCTTGTCAAACATGGCCACTCAAAAAAACTGACATTAACAAAATTAAAGTATGCCAAAGAGGGATGGAACAAAGTTTTATGAATATAAAACTAAGCGACCGAATCAGGAGCGCATCCGTCAGGAAAAAGACAAAGGCAAAAGACGACACAAATCTTAAACGAAAACAAATCTTAAAACTTAAATGGAAGTGGGCTGGCCATGTTCAAAGAGCCACTGACGACAGATGGTCCAAAATTGTCACAAATTGGTGCCCTAGATTTATGAAAAAAAGGAAAAGAGGAAAACCACTTACACGATGGAGTGACGATATCGTGAAAGTAGCCGGAGCGCTCTGGGCAAGAACGGCACAGGACAGAGAGAACTGGCACGATCTGGAGGAGGCTTTTACCGAAAAAGGCGGCCCTTAAAATAAAAATAATAAACTATCGACTACTAACTAATAATTTAGTTTAATAAACTAAAGCGAATATTTTTTTAAGATATACTTGTAAGAAAACTTTGTAAGGGATTAATAAAGCTTAATAATATTATAATGTTATAAGGAGTTATAAATGTTATATGAATTTAGGTAAACTTCGCAAAAAAATATTTTTTTTCTTTGCTTTTTTTTCGATTTTTTAAATTCTTTTGAACATAAAAACATAAATGTTAATGCTAAACTGTCGATTAAAATAAATTACTTAGTACATTTTTTTCGTAACAAATAGTTTACGTGAAGTATTCCTTGGCACTTTGATATCTGTCAATAAGAATGTCTAGACTAGACCCCATGAAGGGTGAAATCGCCATCAAAAAAGCGTTTTACACTAAGTCACAATAAAAAATGTTTTTTTATTTAATTGGTAGTAACTCTGAAACTAGGCGAATTCCAGAAAAGTTTATACGACATTTTAGTCTCCAATTATGATCAGGAATCCACTGTTAAAATTATTCGGTTTCCTCATGTTACACCGTGTATAGTACGGGAACCCTATTGAAGTCGTCGACTCATTGGGCATTGTTTTCGAACAGTCCCTCGCACAGAGGAATAAACTTCTGAAGACTCAATTTTCTTTGTCTCAGTGCAAACACATGCTGTCTGACCTAGTAATGGTTTATCGGTAAATACGCGAAATGTTGTTTATTATTGCTAAGCGGACGATAATGATATGATAAATTTAGGTAATTGACCTTTATCATAGCATAGACTTCGTTTGTGTTGGACTCTTCACACTCCCATAAATAAAATAAATAAAACCGGCCAAGAGCGTGTCGGACCATATCCATGTCGGACTTACGGTTCAAAAGTTACAGGGGACGCAATTTTTCCGACTTTCGAAGCGATTATTCCCGAAAATATTTACATTATCAAAAAATGATTTTACTAAACCCCTATTAATTTTTAAATACCTATCCAACAATATATCACACGTTAGGGTTGAAATGAAAAAATAAATCACTCCCCACTTTACGTATAGGGGTCATAGGGGAGATTTCGCAGACACTCGTCAAATCCTTGATTCGTTAAGTTAGAGGTTAGACAAATCCTTGATTCGTCAAGTTGGAGATTTGTCAAATCCTTGATTCGTCAAGTTAGAGGTTAGCCAAATCCTTGATTCGTCAAGTTAGAGATTCGTCAAATCCTTGATTCGTCAAGTTATTATCTGAGCACACGTAACCAAGAACAAAATATAAATTGATAATAAAATAATAGGCATATAATATTATAAGCAGATTCTGTTTATCGCCACCTTCAACCACCACCAATGACGTCACTACTTGTACCTAGCTACAGCTGTAGCGCCGTGCGCGCAGCCATCATCCCGACCACCCGCCATTGACCTCGTGGCGCTTGCAGCGACCGGACATCTCGCGAATCTCTGTTTGTCGTAGGATCACGTTCCCTTATTTCAGGTTAAAGCACTAGCGTCATCTATCGGTCACACCAGACACTAAATCCTAGTTTCTAATACTTTGTTCGTCGCTTAACGCTGACAGAATAACTCGACTACAGACTCGACAGATGGCGCTGTGGCACTTAGTATCGAAACAGACGTATAGCCTTAACGCGATTTTGTATAGGCATTGTCAATCCATGTCTTAATCATCCTTGATGCCTATACAAAATCGCGTTCCTCGAACCTTCAGGCTATACGTCTGTTTCGGTACTAATTGCCACAGCGCCATCTGTCGAGTCTGGAGTCGAGTTATTCTGTCAGCGTTAAGCGACGAACAAAGTATTAGAAGCTAGGATTTAAGGCTTGGTCAGACACACGCGTTTTGTTAGCGTGGCGGTAGCGGAGCGTGATGGGAGCGCGATGAGAGCGCGACGAAAGCGCGATGAAAGCGTGATGCGAGCGCGATGGACGCGCGATCTGCGCTTGGACGCAGCGCCCCGCCGGCGCGCCGCGCGCTTCCACCCGCTTTGATCGCGCCCGCGCAGTCAGACACAACACAGCGCGGCTAGCGAGCGGACACGATGGAGCGTATGGACATTGAAAAGCTAATCAGTTTAGTTAAAAGTAACGCGTGTATATACGATTTAAAAAATATAAATTACAAAAATATATTGGTAAAAAATCTAGCATGGGAGAAGATAGGCCGGGAATTAAACTCTGATGGTGCGTATAGATATTCTCTTTTTAATTTGTTTATTTTTTAAACTTTTCATTTCACAAAGATGATGGAGGACGGAGGACATTGTTGTAGTCCTCAGCCAGGCCTATGAATCATGCCCGCGCGAGCGAGTTATATACCTACGTTTTGCGCCTCCCTCGAGGGAGCTAAACTCAGTGGGCTACCAACGCCCTCACTGAACGCACGTCGTACCGCGCGCGACGCTACTCGGAACTTGGAACAATGTCATCACGAAAAAAAAAAAAAATATTGCGTTGTGGTTGGATGTAAAAATAGCAAAGCTAATAAAAACTTATCGTTTTTCGCTTTGCCGACGGATGGGGAAAGGTACAAACTTTTTTTTATACCACGTTGGTGGCAAACAAGCATACGGCCGCCTGATGGTAAGCAGCTATCGTAACCTATGGTCGCCTGCAACTCCAAAAGAGTCACATGCGCGTTGCCGACGCTTTACAAAAAAGGAGGATTCACTTATGTTATTATAATAATAGACATGTTATCTTTATTAATCTCTCAAATAACTATGATGATATTGCTAAAAGGCGATTAGAATAAGATTGATATAGCTGTCAATCCATATTAATTTTGACAGTGTGTGGCAAATCTGTCAAGATTAATCATACTCTCATCGCGGCAACAAAATATCAATCAATATATTACTCATGTAACTATAATTGTTATGCACCATGCGAACCACTTAAACACTGAATCAATGCAAAATACCTATTTCCTTAACTATAAAACATTTCCAAACATAGGCTAGGCGACCCTAGCAATTGTGCGGGTGCGCGGGAGGTGCGGGGTGCCGCGCGTTGAAGGTCGCTCCATTGTATTATTGCGTAGGTACGTCAACCGTAGGTATTTGCTTTTTCTATGAGTGATTCATATCTGTTCGTAAGAACTATTATATAATCTGTGCCTCAGCCAAATAGTGATACCTAATCAAAAGCATCATAAGCGCGTGTAGGTATAGCCGGTATAGGATAGGTACTATCGTATGTGTATTTATGTAAGTGTTTTATTCCCTGTAGTGAACAATACGCAATTGTTAAACAATAATAAATATTGTCGCGCCACGAGTCAAGCTCAAGCATCTCGGGAAGCCTTCATGATACGCGAAAAGTTCGTGACTTATTTTAATAATAATTGAAAATTATTTAAAAAAATGTCTCTTTGATTCTGCCACTATCCTCACCCAAATAATTTACATAAACATTTTCATGTCCTATATATTACTTGAAAATTATATTGAATCTGACTACGGAACCCTCAAAATCAATTAAACTGGACCAGTGTCAGGTATGATACATTATACAATAAACCATTTGATATATCTTTAGAAATAACTAAAGAGTTTCAATGAAAGCTGATTGATCAAGTGCGCGGGCTGTGAGCGCGGTGCTGGCTGGCCGCGAGCGTGATACTGGCGCGACGCTAGCGTGATGCCGGCGCGATGCGAGCGTGATGCGGGCGCGACGAAAGCGTTTTTCTGGCGCGACGCGAGCTTCCGGCTAGCGTCCGCCGGCGCCGCTCGCATCGCGCTTCGATCGCGCTCCGCTACCGCCACGCTAACAAAACGCGTGTGTCTGGCCAAGCCTTTAGTGTCTGGTGTGACCGATAGATGACGCTAGTGATTTAACCTGTAATAAGGGAACGCGATTTTGTATGGATATTGTCCATCCATGTCTATATCATCCTTGGATATGGCTCATGCGATCCTACGACAAACAGAGATTCCAGAGATGTCCGTTCGCTGCAAGCGCCACGAGGTCAATGGCGGGCGGTCGGGATGATGGCTGCGCGCACGGCGCTATAGCTGTAGCTAGGTACAAGTAGTGACGTCATTGGTGGTGGTTGAAGGTGGCGATAAACAGATTCTGCTTATAATATTATATGCCTATTATTTTATTATCAATTTATATTTTGTTCTTGGTTACGTGTGCTCAGATAATAACTTGACGAATCTCTAACTTGACGAATCAAGGATTTGGCTAACCTCTAACTTGACGAATCAAGGATTTGACAAATCCCCAACTTGTCGAATCAAGGATTTGGCTAACCTCTAACTTGACGAATCAAGGATTTGACGAGTGTCTGCGAAATCATAGGGGAGGTACCCTAATAAAACATTTTTTTCCACTTTTTATTTTACCACTGTGTGTATTTTACCACCGGCGTGATAGATATACATATTAGTACCAAATTTCAGCTTTCTAGCGCTAACGGTCACTGAGATTATCCGCGGACGGACGGACGGACGGACAGACTTGGCGAAACTATAAGGGTTCCTAGTTGACTACGGAACCCTAAAAAGCCTTTATTTCCAAATTTCCCATTTTTTACATTAGAAGTTTTTGCGCATTGGTTAGTCAGTTTCTTATAGCTAGTATATAGTTAGTGTTATGTTTATTTTGTTATTTACTATTTATTTATTTAATTTGGACCTCTCCCTCTTCGAGTGTAGGCCTCCTCCAACTCTCTCGCATTTTTGCCTGTCTTCCGCTTTGTTTAGCCAGTCTTTTGCTGCAGTTTCTTTTATATCATCTAGCCATTATGTATATGGCTTTCCCACTTTTGTTTTGCCACACTTCCATACAAAGTGAAAAATATCATCAGATCTCTTATTTTATCATTTATTTGGAAGAAAGGCTTATACCTATAGCGTCGGGTTGAATCCAGGGTAAGGCAAGGTAAGATAACTTTAACCAAAAAAAACCCAACTTCGTATATAATCCAATCATTGGGAAATCATCTCCATACATTGCCTTACAAAAGGTGGAGTAGAAAATATTTTAATGGTTATTGGTAGGCTATAGGGTGGTAATTAAAATACTAGATTTGAGACCTTGAAGCACTTTCTTAAAAAAAAAATTTTTTTTGTATGAAAGCATATATGTTTTTTGTCAAATCTAAATTAACTATACCCTAATTGATCCATAGCTATACCTGACAACGCCTAGTAGTTTTTTATGATGAGTAATAGAACACTGATTTTGTGTGTGAAACTTACTACTTTCACCCCCTCTATCAGCGCTCTAGGGGTGAATTCAACTTTTGAATATCTTTTAAAAGAATCATTAGAAGATGACAAAACTGTGGTAGAGACTTCATTTCCTTATCTCGAAGCACAAAACTTTGAAGCTAATAAATAAAATTCTTATGATATAAGAAAATATACACTTTTTCACCCTCTGTATCTTTATATCTGTAAGACTTACAGATGTATTGTGTATGGAAATATTGTAGACAATTTTATGTTCTTCATACGTTGCATAGACATTTTAGGCATACTGATAACCGTTTAAGCGCCAAGGTTCAAAAACGGACTTATGGCACGTTTAAACCAAGATGGCGGCCAACGCACCCCCCCTCAAGGTCTCAAATCTAGTATTTAAATAACCACCCTATAGCCTACCAATAACCATTAAAACATTTTCTACTCCACCTTTTGTAAGGCAAATGCTCCAATTATTGCGCTAATAGCATACCTTTCCAAAAGGAAATGCCCGAGCTACTGTAAAAAATATTTAAATTACTATAGGTGTGCCTGTAATATTTGAAGAGTTCCCTCGATTTCTTCAGGACCCCATCATCAGATCCTGACCTGCTTACAATGGGCTCAACTGTGAAGTATACACTTTTAAACAAAAAAATTTTTCAAATCGGTCCAGCCGTCTTCGAATAATCGGTGAACATACACAAAAAAAAGAAAAAAACAAAGATCCCGACGTATTGATAACCTCCTTCGAAATCTTGAAGCCGGTTGAAAATAGGCAGGGCGGCATTACAATACAATACCTAATACGATAAAACCGATAAGTCTATGACACTCTTAGGTTAGTGGAACACGAACTAAACTTCAGATACACTAAATCAACGTACTAAATGGCTTTCGGACGCTGATGAACCCAAGATAGGCTCATTAGTGTTGATTAAAGATGAACAACTGAAGCCTCTCAATTGGTATTTTAGGCGAATTGTATCGTTGCATCCCAATGTATCTATAAAATCTGAAAATAATCTGATAAAAATTAATCACGTTTTTTTTCATATGCTTTTGGAGACATGTTTGAAAATCGTAGGGTGGAATTTGAAGAGGCTAGGGGAGGGAGCAGCAGACTAACACCATTATTATTTGTCTTATTAAAGGCTACTACGAATCAGTTACAACTACGTTTCTTACTCGACGTATTTATTGAGGTGACGTCAAGCTCCGGGTATCTTTAGGCGATATCGCAATACAAACGTGCGGTTATTTTGGATTTGCATTGCGTGATAAAGCGTTTTGAATACCCATTACAATGCCTTTATACTCGTACCTACAATACTTCTGATTAATCTGATTGCGGATAAATATTTCAAACAAAAGGGACTCAGGGATCTTACACAGTTCACAAATAAAAGGGTAACCCTGTCAAATGGTAGGTGGTGAATTTGTCAGTTCGACAACGACCCCCGTTGAATATGGTTAACCTTGTTCAAAACGGTTTCCATAACGGAAAGCTAACACTAATGATAGGGTAACCATTTTGATTATCCTATTGAAATGATTAATCAAATGAGGGGGTTTTCTGGTACCTAGATGGACGCATCCACACTCCAGCGTCAACTAAGTTTGCACCCTTAGCGTCGTCTGACTTTAATTAGCCAGCGCTAAAACAAAATTACAATGTAATTAATGTTTTTTTTTTAATAATTGTATGTAAAAAAAAAAAATGTCTGATTTTAGTAAAAGTTGGGGCATTCAACTGCTAGTTGTTTATGGAGTTAGAAAAACATATAACTGATCACGTCTCAGATGGCACCCTGTATAATGTGACGTGTAAAATTATTAATTATACTTATATATTTTTTTTCTATACTGATCTCATTTATTTATAAAATTCATATATTTATTAATTTAGATTTAGCATGTTGTCCATTTTAGATAAAGGTTTTTTTTCTCTTTTAATGTGTGTTGACTAACTTGTAATAATATTTTAATAAAATTTATTGACGTATTTAGATTTAAATTGAATTGACCAAAATAGAACAAAATACATCGTTAAATAGATAGAAATAAATATAACATTATTTGCATATTTAAGTATTTACCTTCATTCAATCAAACGTAAATTTGAAGGTAAATGCTCTAGTGACCGTCTCGGACGATTGTATGTCATTAAACTTAATAATTTCAGACATCAGACACCTGAATTATTCATAGTTCAGTGTGGCTTATTCCGTCATAGGGCCTATTCCGTCCACGATTATATTTTTTTGATTTTAAACGTAGGGAAAAAAACCATTTGTTTTTGATTGCTGAAACTAAAAGCAATCGTTGCTTTGTCGATGAAATTATAAATTTAGTTTGATGTTCGGGGTAAACGCCAATGGACGGAATAGTCCCTATGACGAAGTTAGCCACATTGACCTTACTTATTTTAGCTTATGACCTAAAACAGTGATATGCTCACCTTATTGAAATACAGGACCGCTGCTTCCCTGAGGGGGTGTATTTTCGAAAATAAATAGGCTATTTTATTCGTTTGAGCCATTCGAAAAATACAATTGACATGCAAAAAGTTGCATATTAAATGGCGTCATATGCGACGACTTCCGCCGAAGACGGCCGATCGTTCTACAGACATTGCCTTGCCATTCAAGACCGACCGACCGAGCACTTCGTTCAATTTAGACCAGCGTAAGCAAGACAAACGAATAAAAGTATACGCTAAGAATACGGAGGTCAATTTATACTAGTCAATTCATATCTGCTGCTGATTTTGGCTAGCTAAAATAGACATTAGTCCAGATTTCTTATCTCTAATGATTATTAGAGTCGCATTTCCGTCTAGTACATTGTGGCTGCCGTAATTGTTTCTGTTGATAAGATAAGAACACTACGTTCTTGTTAATTTTCACAATGAGTATTTATGATTTTTGAACATTATTATTTTTATTCATCTAGCTTAGATTATTGTTGTGCAAGATAATCATAAATAAGTGTTCATCTAGAAATTATGTGAGGCCACAGGACGGACACGTCATACTACAAAACTCGTTTGAGAGCCTTTGTGTGCACGGAACATCTGTACACGCTTCAATGTGTGCGTGCGTCTTAGGGCGCTGTTTTTGCTGTCGTAAATGACGTTTGACAATTATACACCGCCATTTTGCTTTTTATCGATGCGCTGCCAACCTGACGGATTAGCCTACTAGTTCCCTACCAATCGGGCGCGCGGGGTGAGGTAATTCCGTTCGGGGCGGGGCGGAGCGTGGCCATTCTGTATGAAATACTATTATTTATTCTGTACCCCGGTGTCGATTCCGCTTTTCCGCTGCGGAGTTATTGTTAAAGTTGTCAAATGAGAGTTTAAACATGACATTGTTTCCAGGGTGCTGGTGGTGCTGTGACTGGAGATGAGCTCGCCACCGCCCGTGGACGTGGAAGTCGGAGACGAGTCTATGGAAGAAGACTCTGCCGACATGATCCCCGCTGACAGGTAAACCGCCAACGCCTGTAGCCAGGGTTCGATCGGATGATGATACATAGCAAAATAACCTAAAATTTGTAATTAGTCGTGTCCACACCTGACGCACCGCCTCGCGAGGCAGTTCGGCTAGTGTGGACGTGCCTCGCGCGAGGCATTGCGGCCATGCGTGCGGATGCCTCGGCACCCCATACCTGGGATAATTATCAGATAATTATCAAGCACTGTAATTATCTTGATATTTTCGAACCCAAGCTGTGGCACATCTGCTGCGCCGCGGAATGGGGGTATTACTGAAATGTTCTGCCGCCAGAGCAGCAATAGCACATATTGTAAACTATATATAGAGTACTTATACAGTCGCCATCAAATATATCGGAGTAGCCAAGGTACTCAAACATATCTGAACATGCACTTTATCGCCTTGACATTAGAGGCGTTGTTTAGATATTTGTGACCACCTTGACCGCTCCGATATATCTGATGGCGACTGTACATACTAGTCCTTAAACAGTTTTTTGACAAGTTTTCATACACAATTTGTAACGAATAAATATGTAATTTGTGCACCAAGGCGGTTTGGGGGCCGATCGTGAAACGAGAAAATCGATATTTCGACATCTGCCTCGCTATCGCTCGAATATGCAAGAATGATAAAGAGACAGGTAACGAAATTTAGATTTTCTAGTGCTGCCTCCTGCGCAGAGTCTTGCGTAATATTCCCTATTGATGTACGATTCTCCCGAGTTGTTCATTGTATGGAGCGCGAAACGGCGCGAAGCCTGTACTTCAAAGTTCCGATAGGACAGGAGCCGTGGCTAATTTAGATTACATATGACTGCTCAAGTGCTCACATAAAGGTGGGTATGGACTTGAGGCAGCCTCAGCTTGAGGCACGCACGGCTCGCCTGTTTGCTCAAATTCGTACGCGCCTCACTGCTCGCGCACGGCGCGTGAGACGCGTACAAACAGGCGAGCCGTGCGTGCCTCAACCTGAGGCTTTCCGTCTTATATAATCTTAATAAACACGCACTCTCCACGTGCACACGCTGCTACATGGTTTTAGAACTCGCCTTTATATACAAACAAATCCACAAAATGTTTTATAAATAAAATAAAAAATATATTTTTTTCATTATAAACCCATTCGGAATTACAATAAAATAAAAATACATTAAATTAAATAGCGTGACAATGCAATATTATGTTGACATGGAGCTGAACTGATGATGGAGCTGGAAGAGAACATAGGAACTCCTCAACTGTTCAACATTATCCCGTCGTGTTTGGGCTCGTTGCATTCGTTGGTGAGCAGTTAGGGTATGCACAAAGAAAAGTACAGTTAGCAATTATTTATTTATCGTATGACTTAATGTCACTGGATATAGATAGGCATTTCTTCCCTGGGGTAGTAGTAGTGGGAAAGCAGATGATAAAGAAAATCCAGTGAGTGCTGCGAGGTCCAGATGGGACAGTGCAGCTGCCAAGTTTGTTACTCTTTTAGCACCAGCACCACCCAGGGATCACGTGTAGGGTTGTCTAAGGTGTTTCCTACGGACGCAGAGTAACATTGATTCCCGATAAGCAATAAAGGGTTGTCATAAAAATGTAATTTTTGAAAAGAAACAAATTGTTAAAATTTAATTCTTGCATTTTACGTCTCAAATAGCTTTAGGACAGGAAACCGAGTCTAATTTGGACCGTTGATGTAAATGACTGTCGACTGATTACTTACACTGCCCACATAACAAACACCCACTCTCCACGTGCATTTACACGGGTTTAGAACTGACCTATGCCAGAGAGAAAATTCTTACTGAGCTTTAGACATTGGACAAGGACTACATAATACCTAGATCCGGGGGAGGGGGGTAGCAGATTCTTATTCTTTCTTAGATAGCGGAGGGAGGGGGTCAAAATGTGACAAAATTTGTCTTACGTAATAAATGAAAGATGAAATGGAAGTAATAGTTAGTAACGATGAAAAGGAGGAAAATGGCATACTTCGGCCACTTTTTTTTAAAATACCTCGACGGTGGCAAACAAGCATACGGCCCGCCTGATGGTAAGCAGTTACCGTAGCCTATGGACGCCTGCAACCCCAGAGGATTCGCATGCGCGTTGCTTACCCTTTAAGAACCTATACACTCCTTTTTTGAAGAACCTCATAGTGTACCCCGCTGGGAAAACCTCGGCAGGGAGACATTTACAGAAATAAGAAATACGATATAATACGTGACATAATTAAGGGTGCCGTAGAGAAGGTATAAGAAGAAGGAAGACCTAGAACAACGGGGAGTAAAAACATTAGGGACTGGACCGGTACGAAAGACGCCGTCACTCTCTTCAGAACGACGAAGAACAGAAAACTATCGCAGGATGTCGCCGACATTCGATAGGATATGGCACTGGAAGAAGAATACACAGCGAATGTCATCTCGCTCCAATCTGGAGCAGAGCCCGACTGGGGAAGTACCACCACCTTACAGAAAACCAGAGCCAAATAGCACTAGACCCTACTCATAGTGTTGTGTTACTGCTGGTGAGTAAGGTTGCCAAAGAGCTCAATGAGGACCCAGTGTGTTGACGATTAGGGACCCTCTTGTTTCCTTAGCCGACAACACAGTAAATCCTCCCTGTAAAGGGTCGGTAACGCGCATGTGACACCTCTGGAGTCGCAGGCGTCCATAGGCTACGGTAGCTGCTTACCGTCAGGCGGACCGTATAAGCATACGTTTGCCACCGTCGTGGTAAAAGAAAAATGAATGTCGCCTTGACGTGCATGCACACGCCCGTTGTGAATGAATGGCTGATGACATGTGCATACTTGCGTTTAATTATGAAATTGATAATGATATCGATAAATATTACAACAATTTCGTCATTTACATGCCTCTATTACAAATTGACGTAAAACTCGTATGCTTTTATATGACCGGGAGAGTGACGGTTGTGTTATTAGTTTTAACGTGTGTATCTGTGTTTATCTGTGGCATCATAGCTCAAAAAAACATTAACTGATTTGAGTGCGGTTTTCTTTAACCGAAAGTGTTGTGTCAAAATGGTTCTTAGATATGTTTCAATTAGATGGTGGTCATAATTTTGTGGTTATACTTTTTTTATTTATTGCCAGTGGCGTAGCGTCATTAATTCATTATCATTATAGTAATCTGTGATTATAGTCTGGCGTATTATGTAAAAATATACAAACCTTTGGTTATCTATGGCTATCTACGCCTCCGGGGGGTTTAAGGCTCCTTATTCCCTAAAAGGCCGAAAAACTCTATTAATGAAAAAAGCCGCATAAAATGCTATTTATAAGATAGTTTGAAGTATTAGTAATACAAAAAAATAATTTTGAACCATGTTTATTATTATTAAGTACCCAAAAATACGATTCTTACAAAAAGTGTCCTGTGAAGTGTGATTTATAGGTCATTTTTAAAAATTCATACTAAATTAAAACGTACCACTATAGTAATGATATTTTTTATCGTGATAGAAATATAGTTTAACTTTCCTATGGTAATCTTTTTAGGGCAAAATATTTATAGAGTTTTCGTTGAAAAAATTAAATGTAAACGTGTTTTCATCAAAAAACTGACATAGAATCAGGAGGTATTTTGTCTATTATCCAAGATGAATCTTCGATATTTATTTCCATGGCCGTCTCATACATGATATACTCAATTGAATTTAATTCAAATTGAATAAGAATTTTTACCCTTTTTTGCGTAATCTGAAAATGAACGGTACACCTAACTGGAAAATCCGGAAAGGCCTTCCAAGACAACCAATTTTTTTCATATTTCACTCGTTAAAATGTAATATTTGCTCCGATGGCCGTCTAGATAAAGAAATGAACTATAATGTGCATCAATAGTTGATTTAAAAAAACTTAGTATTTTCGCCATAGCCTTCGAAGAAAATGAAGCATTTCGTGAAATTCGCGCGTTTTGGGAATAAGGCCTCCTAAAAAGAAGATTGATTAAAAGATTAACTATCTTTAGTATATAATAACAAAAACACGTAAATCCTATTTACGATAAGTCTTATCGGTTACCAGAGAAATAGCAAGTTCAGTTACTGTTTATATTTCTCAAGTGCGTGACTTGTGTGTTGTAAAAATATATTTACGTCACACCTGGCCATAATGTGAGTTTTACCGCTCGCTACGCTTACGGTAAAACTCGCATTATGGCCAGGTGGGGACGTAAAATTGTGTACTCACCACGGGCAGTAAAAAAGAAAGCCCTCTATCGCATATTTACAACCCTCGCCTGCGGCTCGGGTCCCAAATACCTGCGATTTCGGGCTTTCTTTTTTTTACAGCCCTAGGTAAGTAATGTACTATTATTATATTCCATAAAATAACAAGTTTGAAACGCAGCATTTGTTATTGTTTTGAAGAATGATTCGTGTGACATTCATTAGTTAAGTTAACCAAAGTAATATGTGCTATATTTATTATTGGGAAAAGATAGGTGTCAACATAATTTATTTATTTATCGTATGGCTACATGTCACTGGATATAGATGGGCATTACCTCCCTGGGGTAGTAGTAGTGGGAAAGCAGATAATAAAGAAAATCCAGTGAGTGCTGCGAGGTCCAGATGGGACAGTGCAGCTGCCAAGTTTGTTACTCTTTTAGCACCACCCAGGGATCACGTGTAGGGTTGTCTAGGGTATTTCCTACGGACTCAGAGTAACATTGATCATAAAATTGAACATAATAAGCCTAATATATTGGCAAAAAGATAGAAAAGGTAATCGTTCTCAAAAATCTCCGACATTGGAACTAATTTCTTACACTGGCAATAATTTTAATGACAGAATTATATTAATGTGTGAGTGCATGTGATAGGCTGTCACTGTCATTGAGGCGGTTTACTTGAATAATAATAAAGTGTTGAATATTAAATAATAACCGACAAAAAGTTCCCAAATGTATCCATAGTCAAGAGCGAAATATTCTAAATAGTGTATACAGGTTGAAATCGGGATCATGTAGCAAGCGATCACGGCATGATACACAACGCTATACTGAACAACCTTTACTATGGGACCAACTCCGAAATCGCGAAAAATTTTTCGTCTCTCCATAGAAAACAACAACATGTGATCGGGCGAAATTTATAAAACTGCCAAAAATTTTTTCGCTATTTCGGAGTTGGTCCCATAGTAAAGGTTGTTCAGTATAGCCTTGTGTATCATGCCTTGATCGCTTGCTACATGACCCCGATTTCAACCTGTATAAAAAAAACCGGCCAAGTGCGTGTCGGACCACGCATAGGAGGGTTCCGTACCTTCAATGGAATAAGAACCAAACTAATACCAAAAGGTCGTATCTGATGCCTATGGATGAAGTTTTTTGGAGATAACTCAAAAATGGCTGAACCGATAATGTTCAAAACAATTTTCGTTGAAAGTATATGATAAGGCGCATCTCTTCAAATTTTTTCATATTTTTTGAACTTACGGTTCAAAAGTTACGGGGGGGGCTACACAACTTTTCTGACTTTCGAAGCGATTATTTCAGAAAATATTCACTTAATCACAAAATAGTCAAAGAAACCTCAATGTTATTTTGAAAGACCTATTGATTGATGTGTCACATGTTGATATTTGGTTAATTTTTTTTTTAATTTTGTTACCTGTATGGAGCGCCCCCCTAGAAATATTTTTTTTTTCAAATTTAACTACATAACTAAGTAGCTGCATACAAAATACACCTTATGTGTAAATTTTATTCAGATACGTCGTATAGTTTCCGAGTAAAATGCCTGTGACATACGGACGAACAGACAGACATGACGAATCCATAAGGGTTCCGTTTTTTGCCATTTGGCTACGGAACCCTAAAAACTGCTGTAAATAATACGCTCGCGAAATTTTTTCGAAAACTTATTCGCTGTGAAACATTTTCAAATTAAAGCCGGGTATTCATTAGGCAACATTTGTTAATAAACTGTTTATGAATTTGATCATCAGGTTTTGCAACAAGTTTACCGTAAACACTGTTTCTGAAACTTAGCAGTCCACACTAGTTTAGTTGTTGCAAAACAAAACAATTGAAATCTGGTTGCTGGACCACACCATTTCCATGTTTCTAAACTTGCGTCACACACGTCCACACTCGATGACATCTGTTTATAAACTGAATGTTTCGTCTTGCTCTCCACCTAGAGTGGGCAGCACAGCAACATGTTTATGCAACAATATTTCATCATCCTTGTTTACAAACATGTTTACAGAGATGATGAAACATCGAGCAACACTGTTATAGTCGTTAAACAGTGTTCATTAACAAAAATTGCCTAATTAGGCAAATGTCACCATACCATAGAGAATAATACGCTCTATGACTATAATCATATATTTCTGGCCAGACTTTACTTAAAACAACAGCATTGTTTCTAAAGATGTAAGAAAACTAGTTTCGAATTAACTTAGGTCACTAGACTTAGGGCAGTTGACTAAGTGTGTTTATACCCTAAACGTATATCAATTTGTTTTTATTAGAAAGATAAAATTTAACTGCGGATTGTGAAGTATTATGAATTATGAAAATGAGATAAAATAAATGCCAGTGGCAAATAACTATGTGACTGTGTCACGTGAATGTGGACTTTATAACTATGGGGTTAAAGGACATATTAAGTGTCATTTGTTGTAGACGAAACAATGAGATGCCTTGTAAGAAGACCTGCTGTGATATAGACCTTATTAACCAGTATGTCAAGTGAGTAATATGATTTAATAATTTGCATAGACTTGGGGCCGATTGCATAACAACTTGTAACTAATAATAGCGGAAGTCTCTTTCCTATCCCATTTATTAGAAAGAGACTTCCGCTAATAATATTAGTTACAAGTTGTTATGCAATCGGGCCGTTTCTAACGACTTGACTTGTCCAAAGTTTCGTTGTAAATAGGAACACAGAACTTTTTTTTTACAACGACGGTGGCAAATAAGCATACAGCTCGCCTACCAGCTACCGTAGCCTATGGACGCCTACAACTCCGTAGGTGTCACATGCCCTTTAGAAAGAAAACAGAGGTTATATTTTTCGCGCGCGAAATGTTTCATTGTTGCTGCAATAAGTCACCGTGTGTTATCTACATCTACAATGCTTCGAAATAAGCATGAAGTGCTCCAAGCGAAATCCATAGATATACATATAATAGTAGTTTATCTACACTCATACTGTAAGTACTCTAAAATGCGTTCAAAAACCGTAGACAATGACAAGCATTACAATAAACGATTTAACTATGATAAGTTTCTTATCTGCGGCAGTAACGTAATTTTAACTTTGCATGCTCAAATATTGTTAAGCACTGAGTTTCAAATTTGGAACATCGAATTTGATAACATAATGTTACCGCCATGGCCAACTCGATTGGTCCCGCGCGAGCCCCGACACAATCGAGTTGGCCACGCCGACACAATCGAGATGGCCGCGGCGGTGCAATAGCGGCCATTCTATGATTTCCGAATACGGCATTTATAATAAATAATATGAGTGTAGATAAAGCAGTGTATGCAACTGTACGTAATTAGGCCTTAAAACACTCGTGTGATCTTATTATGAAATTCGCCTGCGGCTCATTTCATAAAACCACACTCATGTTTTAAGGACCCTTATTACGTAACAGTTACATAAACTACTATTATGTAACTGTTACGTAATAAGGCCTAATTACGTACAGTTGCATACACTGCTTTATCTACACACATATTATAAATCCTAAATGATGTGTTCGGAAACCATAGAATGACCGCCATTACACCGCCATGACCAACTCGATTGTGTCGGCGGTCGCGCGGGCGCGTGCCGGCGGTCGGGGAGAGCGCGGATCTTCGTAACGTTACCGTGGGTTATGAATTTTCATACGTTTTTACCACACTGTCAGAGATGTTACGTTACTGGTTGCAATAATGGTGGTAGTTACATACGGTTTCCGAACGCGGAATAGAGGATTTAAGATATTGGTGTAGATAAAATAGGAAGAAGTGGTCCCACGAAGATAGAACTGTGGTTCCATAATAAGCCGCGGTCTCGTGCACACACACTCACTTTTGACGTTTGAACCAATCACCGCTCGTCCACGAGTTGTAAAGACTGTGTACGATAAAATCCGGACATGTATGATCTGGTATATCTTTTTTTCGGTACCACATATTCAAGCATTTCTTTTATTTTAATAATCTGGAATTGTAGTAATATATACTAAAAATAAAATCATATTACAATTGTATGGGCTTGTGTGAGTTTTTGCCAAATATCATATCTTGAATATTTTGTCCAGCATTTTTTGATAATCTTCACTCACTTCCTGCTACAATGCTACAATTGTATTTATATTTTCACAAGTTGTTTTATGCTCACTGCTAGAATGTTCATCATCAGTATTTAAGAGCTATGCTCTTGTCGGTGGAGTAATCGCCACTCTTCTTTTTGCTGGGCCAGCCTTTTAACTCCCTCGTACGACACGACAGAAACTTTTTCTTTTATTTGGCTGAGATATGTGAGCCTGGGCCTTCCTCTGCCTCTTTTCCCCTCAATCTTGCCCTCCAGGATGTTTAAAAAGAATCTGTCGTGCCGCATCAAGTGGCCAACCATCTTGCCCCTTCTGTTAGCTATTGTGTCTAACAGGCATCTCTTCTCTCCTGCCATGCTCAAGACCTCTTCGTTCGTCTTCCTTTCTGTCCAGCTAATCCTTAGCATCCTCCGCCAACACCACATTTCAAAGGCCTCCAATCGCTCTCTGTCCCGTTGTGTTAGCGTCCACGTCTCACACGCATATAAAGCGATGCTCCAGATATACACCTTAACTAAGCGTTTTTTGACATTCTTCGAGATGTGTGCTTTGAGCAGGTGTTTTTTGCTATTGAATGCTTTTTTAGCCATTGCAATCCTCTGCTTGATGTCCGCCGTGCATCTGGAGTCATTGGTAATAATACTTCCTAGGTATTTATATTGTTGGACTTGTTCTATTGCTGTGTTCTGTAGTAATATTGGATTGTGTAAAGATTGGTGTTTAGAGATGGTCAGAATTTTGGTTTTCTTACAGTTTATTTTGAGTCCGAATTGTGTGAAAATATCATTCATTTTTGAAACTAATAACTGTAGTTTGGAGTTAGTTTCGGCAAAAGCCGCAATGTCGTCAGCAAATCGGATAAATTGAATTTTCTCCCCATTAAATGTAACTCCTCCTAAATCTGACTCTACTATTTCTTGAATGGCATGTTCTATGAAAATGTTGAATATTAGCGGTGAGAGTGGACACCCCTGTCTTACTCCTTGCTTTATTTTGGCTTTCTCTCTCTCTTCTTCTATTTCGATGATTGACTCTTGGTTTTTGTATAGTTGGAATATAATCTTTCTATCTCTGTAATCGAGTCCAACATCACGGAGGATACCCATCATTTGTTTCCAGTTGACCTTGTCGAAAGCCTTCTCTAAATCTATAAAAGCTATGTGAGTGTCTAGGTTGAGATCTAGTCGCCTGTCTACTACTAGTCTAAGTGCTGAAATGGCCTCTCTGGTCCCTTTATTTTGTCTGAACCCATATTGATCCGGTCCCAGATGGTTTTCAGCTATTGGTCGTAATCTGTTCTGAATGATTTTAACTAGAATTTTTGAAGCTTGTGAAATGAGACTTAACGTCCGATGCTCTTCACACTTAAGGGTGTTAAGTTTTTTGGGCATTGCAACTGTTTTAGTAATTAGAAAATCTGTTGGTAATTGTCCTGTGATATAAATGTTCTCTATTAATTTGAAAATTTCCTGTGTCATGGGTTCACATACAACGTATTTGATCATTTCTATATATACACGATCGTCCCCCGCTGCTTTGCCATTTTGGATACTATTCAAGGCTTTGACAAACTCTTCTTTCAGGATAGCTGGACCTAACTCTTCCTTTTCTACTAATTCCTCTTCTTCTACATCATCTTCGTTCAATCCCTCCCCCTTGTAAAGTTCTTCTATGTACCTTTTCCATCTTTTGACTATATCACCGTTGTTTATTAAAACATTACCCTGTTCGTCTAAAATAGTATTACTTCTTGTAGTGTGTTTTTTATCTAGAGATCTAATCATATTATATGCTTTGTCCATCTGACCTTTTCGCATATATTCATCAATTGTTTCGCAAATATTTAATGTATCCTTCTCCTTACACTCTCGGCATTTACTTGTAATTTTATTGGATAGTCTTTTATATTCATTCACACTATTTTCATCGCATTTATTCCGGAGTTTCCTTCTTTCAATCATCAAATCTATAACTTCCTGGGTGAGCCAGTGTTTCCTTGGTACAATTTTCTGCATTTTCAAACATTCGTCGGCTGAGGATGTTAAAATGTCCCTCACTATTCCCCACTTATCATTGACACTAACATTATCATACATATCTGTTTTATTCTTGTATTCCTCTAGTTTATTACCTACTTTATTACTAAATTGCACTCTAATATTGCTATCCTTATCATTAAGTTTCTTGAGATCAAGTTTCTTTGTTTTGTGTCTCTTATTTTGTTTTCTGCCTTGAAACATATGTTTACTTAGTAATAAATTATGGTCTGTGTTGAGATCGGCTCCTGGCAGTGTTTTGCAAGATGTCACTTGGCGTCTAAATGCTGATTTAACTAATATAAAGTCCAATTGATAACGTCCAATGTCCCCGGGCATTTTCCATGTGTATAGCCGTCTTTTTGGTAGCTCAAAACAAGTATTGATGATAAATAAACTATTTTCTTTACAAAACTGTACCATTCTATCCCCTCTGGTGTTTCTCTGTCCCAACCCAAATTTTCCAACTATATTATCTTCTTCTCCCTCTCCCACTACTGCATTGAAATCCCCCATTACTATGAGATTATCTTTTTCTTTCACAGCGTCTAATATTGAGTCTAGAGAATTATACATTTCTTCAATTTCATCATCACCATGGCTGCCCGTGGGCATGTACACTTGCACTATTACTATATCTACGGGTTGCGCTTTAATCTTTACGGAAGTTATTCGGTCACTGTGATGAATAGTGTTATCTACTAGTTGGCCCCATTTTTTGTTCAATACTATTGCAGTTCCATTAGCACCTTGTATCTCTCCAGTGTATATAATTCTATAATCTCCATCCCAATAATCTCCACTTCCTCCCCATCTTACTTCGCTTAATCCTAGAATATCTATATTTAATCTTTCCATCTCCATCTTCATTTCTTCAATTTTTCCATCCACCAACATCGTCCTCACATTCCACGTCCCTATCTGGCAAGGATTTCGCAGGATGACGACCGATTCAGCCTTGCGTCTGAGCCTGCCGGACTCGGACCGCCACGGCATGTTACTTCGTGGAAGCCCGTTGTCAAGAACCATATTATCATTGTTTGTCATACCCATTACTCCATATTTGAGGAAGTTAAGTGCGGTAGTATCCTCATTTGCTTTCCGCACCGCAGTTCAGAAGCCAACTTGTCGCCTTCTGATATCTGGTTACAGAAGCCCTTCCGGAATCCATTTCTTCGGCCTTCTGCCAGTACTAGTATCACCGCTGCCTGATACTAGGGGAATGCTTATTTAATGGCGGCATTGATTCGCCATGTCACAAAATCGTCTTGGGACTCGTGTGATACTTTATAGGTAAACCCGTCCCGCCGGGTTTCCCATCACATCCTGCTAATCTTGCCGCTGTGTGGTTGGGGACTGCTTATTCAATATATTCGCAGCTAACCACCATATCTGGTGGCCGTTCACTATCCACCGCCTGTGACCCCGTAGGTAGCCTACAGCTCAGCCCCTAAGCTAGAATGTTATCTTACACAAAAAATACGATTTGAAACTCTTTTCTACTTGAGGCAGTCAGGAAGACTTTCTACTTCAAGCACTAAAAGTAGTTTCTATATGGGAGGCATATTTTTGTAAAAAAGTCAAACTCACCAAAGCTAGAACACCTCAGAATTATTTACATCTAAGTCCAATTAGAAAAATGTAAGCTATTGTGAAAAGAGAATGTAATAAGGTATAATTTGGTTAATCTAGTTAAAAATAAAAAAACAATTTTTCACAGGAAAATTTGGCAAACACTGTCAGAACACCGTGGACAAAAAAATATAGGCACTGTGGAATATATAGTGATCAAAGTCACAGATAACGTAACGTTATATCCCATCAAAAACATACATGTGAAAGGCTGCCAAGTTCGATACTATGGGAATACTTCGCCTATAAAAGAAGTGAGATCTGAATAAGTACCAAGTTCCATAAAAATACCTCAAATCATAAATAGTTATAGGAATGCACACTTGATTTCTAGCAGTTTTTAAGGTACATTTTGAATAAGTATCACGTTACATAGAAATACCTAAAATTATAATAGTCAGAGAAACGCACACCGGTTTTTTTAGCAGTTTCCTGATAACATTTATTATTTTCAGTACTTTTTAATGATGTTACTTGGCAAGTTTTCACACACCACACACCTTTTCAATGCAATGAATCGACACCTTTGGACTGCAATGTGTCAAGTATATAATTTTCTATTAAAACTTGCCAAGTTACATCATTAAAAAGTACTGAAAATAATAAATGTTATCAGGAAACAGCTAAAAAAACCGGTGTGCGTTTCTCTGGAAGTACGACCATTGGAAGTGGTCTAGGTTTTTGATGAGTCAGTGAGTGAGTGTATAGTAAAAATAGCGATTTTCTGACGTCAATATCTCAAGAACTGCTATAGGTAGAATAATGAAATTTTGTATTCTAGACAATTAAGGGGATGTCAACAGACACTCGAAATTTCATATGCGTAGATAAAATATGTTTTGAGTTATAGGGTGGTCGAAATTGGCCCGAAATGGTTCGTGTAATATAACCCACGGCCGGTGAGTCGCTTTTTTTTGCTCGAACTTGGCGGACACACTGCCGTGTGTCTAGATTATGTTTGTAATTTTATTATGTAACTTGATGACCACAAATTATTTAAAAGAAGTGTTGCTTGAATATGTGGTACCGAAAAAAAAGATATACCAGATCATGCATGTCCGGATTTTATCGTACACAGTCTTTATGTATACGTGTGCGTGTCGCGCGTAAACGCGAGGAAATCGGCTTATTATACAATTTTGTCACAATTATCTTATCACAATGTGTATTATCACAATTTTGTCTTCACTATGGTCTTTACGGTACCGCGTATTCTTTTTTATATGTCTATGGCGAAACCCGGCAACTGTTATTAGTGTTATTTATTACATAGAAAAATCTTAAAAATTATAACTAACCTATTTCTATCGACCTTCTGTAATGGGTTCAATGTCACCCACAAGGTCCGCTTTTAGGAAACAGGTAGACCAGACTAGTCATCACTCGGTTACGTGTCATCTAATGGCATGCTGCCACCATCCGTACAACAACTTATAAACCAAAATAAACCCTAAGACTTCTAGACTAAAGCACACAATCGAGCATTGAAGTTCGCAACTTATTTTCGTGGCGGTTTACACGAGATTCGATATTCGAATTTTCTTGATACAAAATAAGAGCTCACTTGAAAAAAGGCGCAAGTGTAGTAACGGTAAGGTCGCTTGGGCTTTTTGTCTTCCAGAGAACGAAATTAGCATAAATATTGATTTCGTCGGGATTCGGGATTTCAAACTTAATT
The DNA here is from genome assembly GCA_947086415.1 of Pammene aurita. NCBI lineage: Eukaryota > Metazoa > Arthropoda > Insecta > Lepidoptera > Tortricidae > Pammene > Pammene aurita. The sequence goes on along the minus strand of OX352295.1, from coordinate 3,750,153 downwards.
CCAAGGGAACAGAGTTGAAGATATGGTAATAATGCTTACTTTTAGAGCTAAGTCATTGAACTGGCATTTTATAAGTTCATTGGTTTTTTTATGAGATTCTGTCTAATTCCAGGCTGTGTTTGACGTTTGACCTTTTCGTTGTCGGTCAAACGCTGTTATTATATTGCATGAAGTTTATTATGTCTACACCTAATCATTAGGCTGCCTATCCACTGATGAGATGAGATGGATGATTCGGAGTTGAGATAAGACGTGCGGGAATGGAAAGGCGGCTTCAGCAGCCTATTGGTTGATTCCCACAAGTCCTCTCATCTCCGCTCATCTCCGGTTGAGTGGAAAGACATATGATAGTTTTTATCCCAGAAATCATCCGTTAAGGGGGTGACTGGGGAATAGTGGGGAAGGATATTAACAAAAAAATATCCGATTACCAGTTTCACGCCGACGAAGTTGCGGGTAAAAGCTAGTAGTAATGAATATTAAATTAGTACAATCATTAGATTGTAAACCGGTTTTTGAGACCTGAGCTAAACCTACCAGGTGATTTTGGATTTAATTTTTAAGTAGATGGTTTTTGAAATAAATGTTAGACGAAGTACAAAATACGTCAATATTTTATAACATAACATATTCCCACTTAAACACTTACACTTGATGATTTAGTGATAGCATGTGACTAGAAGTAATTACACTATAAAATATGTAATGACTTGGTTTCAATAAAATTTTGATTTATTATAAAATTACACTAATGCAGGTCGTGATACTCGTGACGCACATAAAAAACATTTTTTAAAATGATAATATGTAGAGATAATTATTTTCTCGTCTACGGCGGCCCTAATGTATTGATCAAAAATCACGTTATCAAATCAAGCATACTTGATTGGTTGTTACTATATTTCTTATTAATAGCCTAACCCTGTCTCTTATACTATGGCCATTCGCCAAGCTCAGTACATGTATTGTTTACATTCGCGACACACGTCTTTAAAAAAATACCCGCTAGTGATGCGAAAAGTTTTAAAAAGTATACCGATTTTGACCGCAGTAGTGTTGTGCGTGCGTTGTAAACCATGGGTATTTGACACCTAGCGAATAGCCGTTGTGGACAGACCGCTGAATGGTAAAAATCTAGCGAATTTGTGTTAGTAATTCACGAAAAGTGTGACCTTTGACCGCTCAAAGTTCAAGGGCGTTTGGAAAACAAATGGTATTTAATATCATAATTCAGACTTGTTATTGGTGGGTTGCGAAAATCCATTTTCGATGACTTACTTCCATTGTCCAAATGTCATTCACATTAGCATTCAGTGTGTTTCAAACGTTCGTGCCAAAGCCAACAGTTGTGCAAAAAGAAACATTAAGTACTCTTGTAATTTGTAATTAAATCTAAGTTAGTGTTTGGGTTTACGGTATAACCATTCTGCGATTCAGTGCAAGTGAATCATAACACGAAAACGCATCGTCACCTTGTCAAAACAAAGAAAAGCGAACTTTCACACAACATCTGGGCATAATGATACTACGAGCGGGCCAACAGGACACGTAACGCTTATTAATTTACACACGACACTGGTTTCAATATACAACTATATACTGCTCCGATGTCTTTCATCTCACTGTTTATAATAAACTAAAACGCCATAAATGTGATACCAAATACATAAAATGCCTCCAGGTTTCAAGCATAATATTCAGACACGAGAACTATACATATTTAAGAATCCAATAGAATTAGCGTTTACGCTAAACTACGCTAAGTTTGCCTTTAGAGTAAAATGCTCGGGATTTTTAGTCAACTTGAAGAAAATAGACACAAAAAACACTAGAAGTCTGTGGTGCCTACATCTGCATTTGTATCCTACATCATTGAAACTCGAGCGACTATCGTAGTCAGATAAAACCATTTAGACAATGTTACATACCGTTGCCAAATAGTTGTCAAGCAAAAACATACAAATCTCAGACGAGAATCACAGCCAGATACCTCAGCTCAGTCGCATCACGCCTTAAGTACATCTCCGCGGTGGAATCGTCACCGCGGCACTGCTAATACGCATTCACATCTCCGCGCTGTTTTCGCATCGATAGATTGAACAACGTAGCCACAGACTAATTTTCACAGACATATAGATCACGTATGCCTCGAGTGAAAGTGATGATCGACTCCCCCAGATTCACGCTGCCCGCGAAGGCCGACGCTGTGGTGGAGCTTTGGCGTTCCAAGATGGCGGAGGGGGTGCTCTCGCCTGCGCACTTTCAGGACCACTGGAGGGTGACTGTGCCGAGGATATATTCGCCACAGCCGAACAGGAGCTGTTTAGGTATGTTTATTATCTGTATAATACTTTAATTGGACGTACTAGGGAAAAAGCATCCACAAATCTGTCAACTGTCAAAAACGCAACTCATTCATTTCAATGAATAAATTTTGGAAAGAAAAATGGTTCCATTTCCTATTCTCTTAAGGTGACGGGAAGAAAAAACGTAAAATTTAGGCGTTTTTGTGCAAGTTTTGTGATGAAATCAATGCACTTGGGAGTGTGGATGTGGCATGATCTAAAGGGACATATAGTCAGGTTTTATGTTAGCTTTATGGTTTGCTCCTTTATATCGTAATTAGGTATATACAGGGGTATAAAGTGTGGGGATATTTATAGCCAGTTTGTAGAGCAGCTACTAGATCGCAAGCTCAGCTTCGCGCACTGTTAGTTCGCAGTTCACCTAACACACTCCTCGCTTTGCTCGTCGTTGCACCTATCTTGACTCCGTAAATTATTTTTTTTTTTAGTTTTTTGGTATTTTTGCTTGTGCGTGTTTTTTTATTTATTTATCTTTTTTTATTTGGTGGTAGATCTACTATTCTGGCAATATAAATCTCACGATCAAACTTTAATATTGGATACAAAAATCCATTAATTTGGTGTTTCAAAGTTGAAGACCGTTTCGAATAAAATGGTCACAGATATATTGGTTGGAGGCAGTTTTTATAATTAGGGTATACAAATTAGGTGGCAAATCCAAATTTTGGTAGCAGAAAATGTAGTTACCTTTGTAAAAACGTAAGGTTTGCGTATTGGAGTAGTTCCGAATGTCAGGCAGTTATAATGAAATTATATGTGATTTTTGGAATTATTGGAGAACCTTTCGAAGAGGCAATACTAACGAAAAAGTCGGTTCTCGCTTTAAGCACATTTCGAGTGACTGTCAGCATAGCGAAGTTTATTAATAACTTGACACCAATAGGTCTGCTTCTAGCGGAATCTGTAGCGAATCTATGAAATGTTTTATAAAAAACACTTCATTATCTATGTGAGTCTGGTTCTTCGCACTCTCTGCAGTTATTATTATTATAGATAGCATATTATATCTTTGCTCGAACCAGTCAAAACCACTCCTTTCAAGTTTTACCTACAATACTCGTAGTGGCATATTAGTAAGATTAGTAAGACACCTTTTTTTGATAATCTATTTTTATAACGATTATAATGACAGGATGATACGCATGTGCGTGAGTGCATGTGGTAGGCTGTCACTGTTGTCAGTGTCATTGTGGCGGTTATTTGAATAATAGTAAAGTGTTGAATAATAAATAATGAACGACAAAAAAAACCCAAAATATTTGTTACGACCGTTATTTTTCTAATCTGAAAAAATATAGTATTGGGATTTGGCTTACAAGGCCTAGCATCCAGGTCAGAAAAAAAAAACAAGACACTATTGTTAGGAATGACAAGTACTACGCTGGCAAAAGCTGTAGGTACACTACTTCGACCGGCTAACCCCACTTCAACTGTTATCTCATTCGATCGTATTTCAGACTGGTCGTTCGACGAGGAACTAGCAGCGAAACTGCTCATCCAGCCCCTAGAGCAGTTAATATGGGGCTCCAGTGAAGGCTCGGCGCCTCCGCCCCCGCGGCGCTCCACACTATGCGGCCGGGTGTTCAAGCAAGGGGAGCCGGCGTACAGTTGTCGAGAGTGCGGTCAGTACTTGAAATGTATACTTTTTATACTCGTCGACTATAATGCTTGAATTGAAACTTGTAGATCGAACTGCTGGCGCATACTTTTCGATGGAGCTTTTATGGTCGGATATTTTAGCATTGCCGACGATGCTTAAATGGATTTTCATACAATATTATAGCACGTTCTTGGAGGAGGACATTGTCCTCCGAGCGCCGGCACAATCCACCGGGAATATACTAAATTATATAGAGGCAGCAGGTTGTAAGGCATTAGTCGAACTCAATTCTTACCGGGTTATCTATTTTGAGCACTCGTATAAAAAGTATTGTATACAATAGTGACATAATTAAGGTTTTCAATATTCAAGGTACAAACCTTACTTAAGCCAGTCAGCAAGCTTCGTTGCCTAAACTCGGTACTCGACTGAAAAACTCTTCATTATGTCACGACTGTATAAAATACTATTCTAGGCCTTTAAATCGGATGCTGTCAGTGCTGAAATATGACATAAATACCTCCCCTAACTGCCTGGCTGTACGTTTACCATTGGCATTAATTTCGCCATTTGTACATTTTCTTTTGTTTTGTGCGATAAAGTTTAAATTAATAAATAATGTGTAAATCAAATTTAATTGGGGACGAATTTTGACACCGCGAACCATATCGGTAGTTCGTTCGTCTATTTGCCTCTCTATCAGTCTAATATGTAAGAATAATCGAACGAGCGAAGTGAGTTCTTACAAACAACTTCTGGCTAGTGGGACGTCTCAGCATTTCGATGGCTTTTTGATTTTCAGAGTTTGTTCCGCGATAACTTTAGTAACGCTTTTCTGATCTTCATGAAATTTGTTGGGGTTGTAGCAGAGATTCATATAATTTGAGAGTTCGTATATGAGCAGGATCGACCAAGGGGTCATGGAGCTAGAAGACGCGAAAAAATCATTATATGGGTCTTGTTATATTGGTCATCTTGTTTGCAAGGAAATCGCGAGTTCTGAGTTCGAGGCGGACTACTAGTAGAGAGACAAATACTTATAGACAATTTTCGATGGTTGATTAGTAGTTGAAGGGGTATACATTTTGTAACATCGTAGTAGACTTGCGTTATGATTTATGAACTCCTCCTCGCGTCGTGCACCTCATTACTGAGGGTCGTGATTCCCCCAATGGGAGATTAATTTGTCTCTAATGATGCTCCTCCATCTGTGTCTGTCTTTAGCATCATGGAGGGCATCATGTAGCTTGGTGTTGAGCGTTGAGCGGATTTGGTCGGACCACCTGACTGGGCTTCGACCTCTCGGCCTTCTTCCGTCGACCTTCCCGAGAACCATTAGTTGTTCAAGGTTGTGTCCATCTTTCCGGGCAATGTGACCAAAAAACTCAAGGATTCTTCGCAGGCAGGTAGTGGAAAGCCTTGTCTTTATATCGAGTTCTTTCAATATCGATGTATTTGTTCGAAATGCAGTCCACGGAATTTGAAGCATCTTCCGCCAGCATCGCATCGCGTCAATGCGATCACGGTCAGCCTTCCGTACGGTCCAAGTTTCCGCACCGTAGATAAAAATCGAGAAGACCAGAGACGTGACTAGCCTCTTCTTCGTCTTCCGAGATATGTTTCGGTCTTTCCATATCCTTTGCAGCTGTGCCATTGCGTTTTTGGCCATACCTATTCGTCTCCTGATTCCCTTCTCGCAAGACCCCGTGTTGCTGATAGAAGTGCCCAGGTAGACAAAATCATCCACTTTTTCCAGGGACAGGGCTCCTGTGGTATGGAGAGAGTTGGTACGGTCTACCACCATGAGTTTGGTTTTGGAATGGTTGATTTTAAGGCCTAATTCCAAACTAATCCTTTCCATCTTGGCCAGAAGCGACGCCATTTCAGTTTCGCTACCCGCTATGAGCGTTGTATCATCTGCGTAACGGAGGTTTGTAATTTTGGTACCACCCACGGGGACGCCACCCTCCCAGTTTTCCAGCGTTCGCCTAATGATATATTCACCATATACGTTGAAGAGGATAGGGGACAGGATGCAACCCTGCCGTACACCTCTTCCAAACTTGAAGGGCTCAGAGGTAGTCCTTTCCACCTTGACTGCGCCCTGGTTGTTCTGATAAAGCGATTTGATCAAAAAGACTAGATGGTCAGGCACACCCAGTTCCTCCAAAACTGTCCACAAGGATTTATGAACTAGAGCGCCGTTTATCCAGCATTTATCGAACAAGCGGAGCATAAGCGAAGCAAGTTCTTAGAAACAACTTCTGGCTAGTGGGACGTCTCGGCATTTCGATGGCTTTTTGATTTTTAGGGTTTGTTCTGCGATAACTTTAGTAATGTTTTTCTGATCTTTATGAAACTTGTTGGGGTTGTAGCAGAGATACATATAATTTCAGAGTTCGTATATGAGCAGGATCGACCAAGGGGTCATGAAGCTAGAAGGCTCGAAAAACATCATCATTAGGGTCTTGTTATATTGGTCAACTCGTTCGCAAGTAAATCGCGAGTTCTCAGTTCGAGGCGGAATACTAGTTTAATTGTTTTAATTTTTAATGTTGTCTTCCAGGCATGGACAACACATGCGTACTCTGCGTGGAATGCTTCAAAGTGTCCGCCCACAGGCATCACAAGTACAAGATCGGGCAGTCCGGCGGCGGCGGGTGTTGTGATTGCGGCGACACGGAGGCTTGGAAGCGGGATCCCTTCTGCGAGTTGCACGCGGTAAGTGTTCACTCAGACCATGGTAATTGGACCTTATTCCAAAGAAATCAGTATGTATCACTATCATCACTCCATAGTATAAAACAAAGTCGCTTTCCGCTGTCTGTCCCTATTTATGCTTAGATCTTTAAAACTACGTAACGGATATTGATGCGGTTTTTTTTAATAGATAGAGCGATTCAAGAGGAAGGTTTATATGTATAATACATGCCTAATATAGCAGCGAAACACTGATAGTTTTGGAGGTTTCTAATGTGATGTCGTAAATAAACACATTTTTTTGCGCTTACATTTAAAACGCTGGCTGAACCCTACGAGATAGATCAAAATAATGTACTACAGTATTGTTCACCTTAAAATGGTCTACAAAAAGGCCGCGACGATATATGTCTATCTCTTAGGGATAACCCACAATAACCCGCATTAACGCGCTTGTGACCCCTCTGGTATTGCGGGCGTCCATGGGCGGCGGTAATTACTTTATTTCAAAAAGAAATAAATAATAATAACCATTTTTGATTTCGTGCGAAGCCGGGGCGGGTCGCTAGTGTATGTATAAATGAACCGTGTGCGAGTTGGAAAAGAAGAATATCGATGCTCTGGAAATGTGATGCTGGAGGAAGATGCTCAGGACATTATGGACGGAATTTCGCACCAATCTGTCCATACTCCAGGAGCTCGGCATCACCCAGCATCTGTCGGCCATAGTACTTTGGACACGTCTCAAGGCGGGATAACGACTCCATAGAGCGGCTGGTTATACAGGGAAAATTAGAAGGAACCAGACCACGCGGCAATCCACCTATGCGATGGACAAATTAAGTTAGTCTGCAGTAGGGCACCTGTGCCAGACAGTCTGCCAACAGAGAGAGATGGCGGAAGATCGTGCGCAGAGCTCCGTCTGCCTCCACCATCGACGGGGATGGCTTGACGTGACCACGACCATTCTATCGAGAGCGAAACGACAGAGAAGAGAGATAAATGGGCTATGATATACAGCTATGGACTTTAGTTTGTGACCCGTCTCGTTAAAATACGGTTCGGCGTCATTGTATTGACATAAACCATATGGCTTAAAAGTTAATTAAAATTTTGGGATTTTCTTGACAAAAGCAATGACGTTGTACTTTTCAACCGACTTCAAGATTTCGAAGGAGGAGGTTATCAATTCGTCGGGATCTTTGTTTTTAATATTTTTTTTTTTTTTTTTTTTATGTATGTTCACCGATTATTCGATGACGGTTGGACCGATTTGGAAAATTCTTTTTTGTTTGAAAGAGTATACTTCACAGTTGGTCCCATTGTAACCAGGTCAGGATCTGATGATGGGATCCTGGAGAAATCGAGGGAACTCTTCAACTATTATAGGCACACCTGTAGTGATTTGAGTATTTTTTACAGCAGCTCGAGCATTTGGTGTTGGAAAGGTGGATGCTTAGTGAAGTCGGTTCTTTTTTGTTTAAAATTATTTAAGTTGTCTCTTTCAACAAATATTATATAAACTAAAAGTAAACTACACATTCCTAATTTGTGACGTTTTCAAGTTAAAGGTACACACGACGTCAAAGATGTGTTTACACTTTAGAACCTATTACAAACGGGTAAGGGTAAAAGTGTAAAGATATCTTTGATGTTGACTGTACATTATTGTCGGTTGTCAATAAGGCGTTACTGCCATAAAATAGTAGTTTTCGATACAAGTGCGAGAAGTATGTCATTCTACACGAGTACCGAGGTTACTTGACCCGAGCCGAGAGGCGAGGGTCAAGATTCGGGACTAGTGAAAATGACACTTCCGCACGTGTGTCGAACAACGTTTTTTCATACAATTGCGAAAAAACTACAATGAAATAAAGTTACATTTATATTCTGTCAGTGTACGAAAGACAGCTTCATTCAATCGCGCGTTGTTCAAGTAATACTATTGGGTCTCGCATAATACTCATTTATGCCCAATCGCGCGTAGTTCAGGTGGGTCATTTATAAGCGGGTCTCGCATAATACTCATTTATTTAAAATTCTGATCTGCAAATCGTGCGTAAAATCAAACTTTACGCACGATTTGAAGCTACATAAACTAAACTTTTTGAGCAATTATATTAAAAAATCATTTAGAATTAAACTATATTAACAACCGACAATGATGTACCTTTGACTTGAAAACTTCACATTTGTTGGCAAAAGAGCTGCCACTGATAGGACTGTTTTAGCGTGATTTCAGAATACCTTATACAGCCTTGGCCAGAAGTATTAACCACCCTTGCGATTTTCATACAAAACTCGAAAGTTTAGTCCGGCGTTTCTATCTTTTCAACCGACTTCAAGATTTCGAAGGAGGAGGTTATCAATTCGTCGGGATCTTTGGTTTTGCTTGTTTTTTTTTTTTTATGTATGTTCACCGATTATTCGAAGACGGCTGGACCGATTCGGAAAATTCTTTTTTTGTTTGAAAGAGTATACTTCACAGTTGGTCCCATTATAACCAGGTCAGGATCTGATGATGGGATCCTGGAGAAATCGAGGGAACTCTTCAACTATTATAGGCAGATCTATAGTGATTTGAGTATTTTTTACAGCAGCTCGAGCATTTGCTGTTGGAAAGGTGGATGCTAAGTGAAGTCGGTTCTTTTTTGTTTAAAATTATTTGAAGTTATTTTATCAGTGAATTCAAACTGAACAGGCATGTTTTGTTGAAGTTAGTAGTAACTGCATAGAATATTGGCAATTTGTCGCACCGATTTAAATTCGCATTTTTGTTACGTCCACTTTTCATATTTTAGAGGTAGCTTGAAAGTGTTATTAAGTGAAGTTTTCTAGATATATCAATAAAATATAACATTTCACGTCATCGTACATTGTTATAATTGGGAATTAATACTTAACATGAAAATTGTAAACAAAAAACAGCTATGCTCAACAATTCTGGCCAACGCTGTACATTGTTTGTGTCAAAGTAAATAAAATCAACGAAATAAATATGAAACTCCTTTTCCAGGGTCCCGGTGACGAGGAGCAGGCACAAGCCAGCATCAGCCCCGAAGTGATAGAGCGAATGAAGACCGTCGCGTCCGTCTGTCTGTCCTACTGTTTCCGGCTGCTCACGCTTGACCATGCGCCCGGCTTGCCTAATGAGTTGAGGTAACAGCGAATTAGTAGTAGGATTTATGGTTTATTATTTAAATAACTAGTAGTCCGACTCGAACTCAGAACTCGCGATTTCTTTGCAAACGAGATAACCAATATAACAAGACCCTAATGATGATTTTTTCGAGCCTTTTAGCTCCATGACCCCTTGGTCGATCCTGCTCAGATACGAGCTCTCAAATTATACGTATCTCAGCTAAAACCTCAACAAATTCATAAAGATCAGAAAAACGTTACTCAAGTTATCGCGGAACAAACTCTCATGATCAAAAAGCCATGGAAATGCCGAGACGTCCCAGTAGCCAGAAGTTGTTTGTAAGAACTTGCTTCGCTTACGCTCCGCTCGTTCGATAAAAATGGTATAAATCAATCACATACCATTGTCTGTAAAAATGATGACGAAGATTGATTTTTTTAAAGCTGCTCCGTAACATTCGTCCTATCCTAAATATTCGCATTCGCGCTCCGGTTGGCCGAATTCTCTGAGATTCAGAGCGATCGGACCGGTGTTTCGAAAGGTTGCAAGTTTGAGTCTTGCTCGACGCGGTGAATTTTTTAATTTTTCTTTCAATTATAAAATTCATAAATTTATCAGCGTTAATCGAACGAGCGGAGCGTAAGCGAAGCAAGTTCTTACAAACAACTTCTGGCTAGTGGGACGTCTCGGCATTTCGATGGCTTCTTGATTTTGAGAGTTTTTTCCGCGATAACTTTAGTAACCCTTTTCTGATCTTCATGAAATTTGTTGGGGTTGTAGCAGAGATACATATAATTTGTGAGTTCGTATATGAGCAGGATCGACCAAGGGGTCTTGGAGCAGAAGGTGCGAAAAAATCATCATAACGGTCTTGTTATATTCGTCATCTCGTTTGCAAAGAAATCGCGAGTTCTGAGTTCGAGTCGGACTACTAGTTTTTTCGTAATTCATATTAAACTAGTAGTCCGCCTCGAACTCGATGAACTTGCAAACGAGATGACCAATATAACAAGACCCTTTTGATGATTTTTCGCGCCTTCCAGCTCCATAACCCCTTGGTCGATACTGCTCATATACGAACTCTCAAATTATATGTATCTCTACTACAACCCCAACAAATTTCATGAAGATCATAAAAGCGTTACTAAAGTTATCGCGGAACAAACTCTCAAAATCAAAAAGTCATTTAAATGCCGAAACGTCCCAGTAGCCGAAGTTGTTTGTAAGAACTCACTTCGCTCGTTCGATTAAGGTTTAATTTATACGTTTCCAGATTAAAAGACGCAGAAAGGGAACGGGACCCACTACAGATCTTGGATCAGCCGGACTGCTACTGCACAGTGCTTTACAACGACGAGACGCACACTTTTGAACAGGTCAGTTACGTATCTCCTACGTACAGTCGCCATCAGATATATCGGATCTCCCGAGGTGGTCACAAATATCTGAACAACGCCTCTATTGTTAAGGCGATAAAGTGCATGTTCCGATATTTTTGAGTACCTTGGCCGCTCCGATGTATTTGATGGTGACTGTATAGTCACGCTCCGTGATTGTTGAGCCATGTAAGGTTCTAGCTAGATTGGACATTCTATAGCGTAATTGAACTACCAATTTAGCTAGGACCCTATATTGCTTAACAACCGCGGAACGTGATGGTACTACATATATATTTTAGTTTTTGCCCGGAACTTATAAAAATTGAATTACTAGGTAAGCTACTCCCCTTTTTACCCCTTTAAGGGATGACTTCGGGAATAAAATCTATGCTATTTTCTTCCCCAGATCTTAAACTATCTCCATACCAAATTTCATCTAAATCGGTTTAGCTGTTATTTATTCCCCATACAAACTTCCACCCTCCTTGGGGTATGATTTCTGCGATAAAAACCATTCTATATATGTCCCTATCTTCATTCCAAATTTCATATTAATTAGTTCAGCGTTTTAAGCAGAAATAGGTAACAAATAGATTTATAATATTAGTACAGATTAAACTAATTTCGTTTTGTGATCAGATCACATTTTCAACCAACTTCAAGATTTCAAAGGATTCTCAATTTGTCGGGATCTTTGTTTTTGCTTTATATGTTTATAGCGCAATAATTGGAGCATTTGCCTTACAAAAGGTGGAGTAGAAAATGTTTTAATGGTTATTGGTAGGCTATAGGGTGGTTATTAAAATACTAGATTTGAGACCTTGAGGGGGGGTGCGTTGGCCGCCATCTTGGTTTAAACGTGCCATAAGTCCGTTTTTGAACCTTGGCGCTTAAACGGTTATCAGTATGCCTAAAATGTCTATGCAACGTATGAAGAACATAAAATTGTCTAGAATATTTCCATACACAATACATCTCTAAGTCTTACAGATATAAAGATACAGAGGGTGAAAAGGTGTATATTTTCGTATATCATAAGAATTTTATTTATTAGCTTCAAAGTTTTGTGCTTCGAGATAAGGAAATGAAGTCTCTACCACAGTTTTGTCATCTTCTAATGATTCTTTTAAAAGATATTCAAAAGTTGAATTCACCCCTAGAGCGCTTATAGAGGGGGTGAAAGTAGTAAGTCTCACACACAAAATCATTGTTCTATTACTCATCATAAAAAACTACTAGGCGTTGTCAGGTATAGCTATGGATCAATTAGGGTATAATTAATTTAGATTTGACAAAAAACATATATGCTTTCATACAAAAAAAAAATTTTTTAAAGAAAGTGCTTGAAAATATTTTTCTTTTTTTAAACTTCATATAACTGTCAAGTTATTATTAAAATATCGTATAGGCTTTAGCATTTTTTACATAATGCTTGAACACACCCTACCAATAACCATTAAAATATTTTCTACTCCACCTTTTGTAAGGCAATGTATGGAGATGATTCCCCAATGATTGGATTATTACTGATTATTCTAAGATGGCTGGACCGATTTAGATTTTTTTTTTGTTTGAAAGGGTATACTTGACAGTATGGTCCAATTGTCATCAGGCTCTGATGATGGGATCCTGGAGAAAACGAGGGAACTCTTTAAATATGATATATGTAAAGTATGAGTATTTTTTACAGTAGCTCGAGCATTTGCTTTTGGAAAGGTGGAGGTTAAGCGAAGTCGGTTATTTTATGTATTAGTACATTGTTGCCGAGGGATGGAAAGAAAGGCATTTTCTGACAAGGTACCTAGATGCCAGGCCGAGACTTGCCGAGGCCTGGCAAAGGTCCGAGTCGGAAAATGCCCGTTTCCATTGAGGTATACCTAGTGCTTTTCTCAAATTATGTGAGGAAATCAAACAAATTTCTAGCATTTTGGCTGTCCTTCCACAGCATGAACGTGTCGTATATTTGTCCCGCGACTTAGCAAGAAGCAAGTTGTTCATTTTTAAGCTTGCTTCTTCTTTCAAATGAGGCGGTGTGCCGTCGATTTCCATCTCACTATCGTCATTTGAGCTTATACTGTTTACTATTAATATTAATTAATTCACAACGAATTACCGCCTTTTATTTTGCATATATTTTTTAAATTTATTACCACAGACACAAAGCGTCCGATACGCGCATGCGCCAGTGCGCGCGCATCTCGAATCGCGACATCGTGTTTGCAATTATTTTGACATTTGTCTGGTTGAACCTTAGAGAATTCAACCGGGATGGAGTAGCCATGTCTGTCATTTTCTATACAAAAAAAGTCCGCCGATTTTTGCGGGGGAGGGGAACGCCTAATGTATGGCTATTCGATCGTAACGTAGAAATAGCTACGTCAGATAAACGTCAGTCCATACATGTGTATGACCACTGGTCATATGTTTTCAGCAGAGGGGAACGCCTGTTAATGGTGACTCCGGTTGGTTGAATTCTCTAAGGGTTGAACGAAGGTTTCACTTGGCAGAATGCAACATTTCCTTAGACTTTTATTTGCAATCGTAGGATTTTTTTTTTTTTTTTTTTTTATGAAATAGGAGGCAAACGAGCAGACGAATCGCCTGATGGTAAGCAATTAACGCCGCCCATAGACGCCCGCAACACCAGAGGGGTCACAAGCACGTTGCCGGCCTTTAAGATGGGAATACGCTCTTTTCTTGAAGGTTTGAAGGTCGTATCGGTCCGGAAATACCGCAGACGCAGGATTTAAAAAGTTAACGCAGCGGAAAAAAATGGATTTTCATACAGTCATTTTATTCCTAGGAGTAAAATGATTCTATTGAAACTCACTTTTTTTCCGCTGCGTTTTTACCTTTTAAATTTGAAAAAGTTAAAATTGAGCACTTTGCGTTTTCAATTTACGAACAAAATGCGACCATTTCCGAGCATGTCTGAGAAAAAAATGTTTATAAATGAACTGCGCCGTGTTCCAGGTGATCACGACGCTGACGCGCGTGATGAAGGCGGCGCACCGCGACGCCGTGGAGCTGGTGTCGCTCGTCGACCGCGAGGGCCGCGCGCTCGTCAAGTGCTCCTCCTTCCAGGTCTGCGACAAGCTCAAGTGCGACATCGAGATGTGAGTCGTCTCCACCCCCCCCCCCCCCCCCCCCCCACCCCCACCCGGCCCCTCATCTTTCATAAAATAATAATAAATATTATGGGACAATCTTACACAAATCGACCTAGGCCCACGGTAAGCTCAATAAGGCTTGTGTTGTGGGTACTAGGCGACGATATATATAATAGATATATACATATAAATACTTAAATGCATAGAAAACATCCATAACAACAAAATATCCGTGATAAACACATATCGTCGTCTAGTACCCATAACACAAGCCTTATTGAGCTTAACGTGGGCCTAGGTCGATTTGTGTAAGATTGTCCTATAATATTTATTTTAACTATAAAACTTTCTTGAGACTCTAACATATTAAAAATATTTATAGCGGGTTACTCACGTAATTTAAGTCGATTTTTCCTCGATATGTTCCGATCAATTTACGATGATCATTCTCACGAGCGGCCTTCCGCGACGACGCGAAACATGTCCAGCAATAATCGACTGAAATTACGTGAGTAACCCCCGCTATTAATATTTTTAATATGGTGGAATACCATCCTTAACCACGGACCAAGAGAGAAACCGGACATTACTCTTACTATGTTTCCCTAACCAGCCGTTCATAGATGACTAGTAAAAAGTAGTAAAACCGGTCCGATAGAGAGCATAATATAGGGGGTGGTGTCTCACTCGCACTCGTTACAAATTTTACACATGTTGACATTTTAATTGTCTGATGACGTCATTACCTCCTTAATCAAAATGAGACACAGTCCCCTAGAAAATCCTCTCTTTCGGCCTCACTTTGTGGTCACCAAATTTTACAAAAACAGCATAATTGACAAAGTTAATTTCATATTTTCCGCAAAATAAAAAAGCCTTATAACAAATACAAAGCTATTCCTAACTTTGTGGCCATATATATTTATTGTCCCTGAAAATCAAGCTCATATATTTAAAGAGAAATTTAGTTTTATCGATCTCCTGTAAAATCATGCCCAATGTAGTTATGTTGCTTTTGTAAACATCCCTTCAATTATTCACTAAAAATCGTACAATATTCTCCAACATCTTAAAATGTTTATTGTTATAAAAACTTGAAGAAAGAGTTTATAATAAATGTCTCAAAGTCACACAAAAATCGACCTAAGATATTTGTAATAAACCACAATTTTATCCTAAAACCTTCATACAGGTCTTAATGTACTCTAGTAATTTCTATTGTATACGTTGATTTCTAATTTAAGTCCAAAAAACTAACCTCACATTCACTGGCTTCGCGACTATTTATGTGTAAAACACATACATTAGTATTTACTAGTATTTTAATCCTCTGATATAAAAAAGCAATTTACCTTTATTCTGAGAAATACAAGCTAAAAGTAAGCGAGTCACGTTATATTTTTGGACTAAATAGAATAAAAAAATCAGAGTGTAGTAGTTACTAATATTAATCTTAAGTTTCACTCTAACTAACCGTCTTTCGCTTGACTCCTATTCTGCATTCTTTTCTTGCTATGCGTGCGTATCATTGCCATCAAATACAGGAATAAATATCAAACCAAACCAAGAAGTATATAAAAATAAAATATTATTTTGCTTCAAAATGTGCTACGCAACGTCCAGTCGCCATCAGTTATATCGGATCGGCCAAGGTACTCAAAAATATCTGACCATGCACTTTATCGCCTTGAGAATAGAGGCGTTGTTGAGATATTTGTGACCACCTTGGCCGCTCCGATATATCTGATGGCGACTGTACTTTAGTAAAAATGTGATCAAAAATATTGCAACGTTCGTTTTAGTTGTTTTCCGTTACTGAACAATGGTTTGATGGCAATGTTACCAGGGTTACTATTCGACACTTGCATAAGTGGTTTGATAGAGTCGACTTATTTGTTTGAAAAAGAACGTATAAAAAAAAACTTTGTAAAATACATGTCTTGGATACGCAACATATTCTGTGCATATTACTTAACTTCTGTTCCGCGGCCGTACAAGTTTGCAGGCCGAGTGTCGATTTAAACATGAGCATTTTCGGGGTAATGTGTAGCTCAGTGGGTTTCGGGGTAATGTGTAGCACAGTGGGTCAAGACCACGTAGGCGAATGTCGGCAGGTCCTGGTGTAGTGTGTGAGCGTGTGTACATGTTAACCAGCTGCACGGCGATGTTCGAAAGGTTCACGTCCCGCGCCGGGCCCGCGCTGAAGGTGCTCGTCATGCACGCGCACGTGTTAGCACACCAGTCCTTCGCCATGAAGCTCTTGCACTGGTGAGTCGGTCTGTCTGTCTCTCCCTCCCTATCTCGTAGTACAGGGCAGTGTTAGCGCACCAGACGTTGGCGATGAAGCTGTTGCACTGGTGAGTCGGTCTGTCTGTCTCTCCCTCCGTATCTCTGAGTGTAGGGCAGTGTTAGCGCACCAGACCTTCGCCATGAAGCCATTGGTAAATTTTTTTGATTTTACTCTTTACTCTCTCACTGTCTCTTTCGTGCACGAAATAAACGTTATAAAGGTGACGACTAAGTGTCATTCATATGTACAGGCGCATACGGAATTGTTAAGCCAATTAGCTTACAAAAATCGTGAGGTATGTGACGTCATCGGCCTCAAAGTTGCGGAAAACTGTTTGGAAGGAGTAAGTGGCTTAACAATCCTGGTTCGCAACTGTACATTCTCACAGTTGGTTCATGTTAACCATCGGCGCAAGTTGTAAAGATATAGAAAGGCTAACGCAGGTGTATTACGATGGGAGTCGCTCTTTCGACGGTTCGGTAAGTTCATTATAAACTTCAAGTTCAAAGTATCTCTTATTGCTCGAAAATTGCCGTTACAATTTGTGATTAACTGTAGTCGAAGCGGCTTCATTGAAGCGGTAAGTCTCAACAATTAAGCTCTTTAAAAAATGTGATATACTTACTTAAAAATAAATGTATTAATGTTGCTAAGATTATTAAGATAATGTTAACAGAGACACTTTTAAATTCAATTAAATTTTTCAAGTAACATAATTTATATTAGTTTTGGACTTAACTTTTGCCGTTGATAGTTTGAAAAACAGCATATCTTATTAATAACTTAAAGAAAACTAGACTCGTATATAACTTAGGGCCAGTTGCACCAACCACTTTTGACGGACTCATCAGCGTCAGCGGCCAAGACACTATGAAAATTTCCATACAATGGAATTTAGCGAACGTTTTAACGGTGACAGACGGTTTGTTGCAACCAACCCTCAATTATCAAACCCAATTAAATCAACAAACTCTCCACCAGGCTCCAAAACTTCGTAGCTCAAGAACCCTCGCTCCGGCTCGCTGTCTCCCAGGTGGCTCTCGGCGAGGACGCCGGACTAATCGGCGTCGGCGCGCTGAGCGGCGGCGGCGGCGTCGCCGTCGGCGTCATGCAGAACGACTGCCGCATGTGGAAAGCGGCCAGAACCGCGTGGCACAGGCTGCTGATAGCCACCACGCTCATGGACTATACTACCAAGAAGACTATGGCTATATTGTTCACTAAGAACTATGGTAAGTGTTACATGTAGCCCTCGGGAAAGATATCGGCGTCGGCGGCGTTAAGTAGAATGATTGTAGCATGAGTTGATGTAGGATGATTGAGTGGCGTGGACGGCTTGGCACAGGTTCCTGATAGCTACCACGCTCATGGACTAAACTACCAAGAAGACTATGGCCATATTGTTCACTAAGAACTATGGTAAGTGTCACAAGTAGCGTTCGGCGAAGATGCAGTACCCATCGGCGCTGGCGTGCTAGACGGCGGCTACGTTATGCAGAGTGATTGTCGCATGTGGAAAGCTGTGCGGAAGGCGTGGCACAGACTGCTGATAGCTACCACGCATACTACCAAGAAGACTTCTGCTATATTGTTCACTAAGAACTAAGGTAAGTGTCACAAGTAGCCCTCAGGAAAGACATCGGCGTCGGCGTTAAGTAGAATGACTGTAGCATGTGGAAAGCGGCATGGACGGCGTGGCACAGGCTCTTGATAGCTACCACGTTCATAGACTATACTACCAATAAGATTATGGCGATATTGTTCACTAAGAACTATGGTAAGTGTTACATGTAGCCCTCGGGAAAGATATCGGCGTCGGCGGCGTTAAGTAGAATGATTGTAGCATGAGTTGATGTAGGATGATTGAGTGGCGTGGACGGCTTGGCACAGGTTCCTGATAGCTACCACGCTCATGGACTAAACTACCAAGAAGACTATGGCCATATTGTTCACTAAGAACTATGGTAAGTGTTACATGTAGCCCTCGGGAAAGATATCGGCGTCGGCGGCGTTAAGTAGAATGATTGTAGCATGAGTTGATGTAGGATGATTGAGTGGCGTGGACGGCTTGGCACAGGTTCCTGATAGCTACCACGCTCATGGACTAAACTACCAAGAAGACTATGGCCATATTGTTCACTAAGAACTATGGTAAGTGTCACAAGTAGCGTTCGGCGAAGATGCAGTACCCAACGGCGCTGGCGTGCTAGACGGCGGCTACGTTATGCAGAGTGATTGTCGCATGTGGAAAGCTATGCGTAAGGCGTGGCACAGACTGCTGATGGCTACCACGCATACTACCAAGAAGACTTCTGCTATATTGTTCACTAAGAACTAAGGTAAGTGTCACAAGTAGCCCTCAGGAAAGACATCGGCGTCGGCGTTAAGTAGAATGACTGTAGCATGTGGAAAGCGGCATGGACGGCGTGGCACAGGCTCTTGATAGCTACCACGTTCATGGACTATACTACCAATAAGATTATGGCGATATTGTTCACTAAGAACTATGGTAAGTGTTACAAGTAAGGGCCGGTACACATGTCCACGGTACGGCGCCGCCACCGTGGATATGTGGACGCGCCCTAACCCTCGGTGAAGACGCCGGACAAATCGGCGTCGGCGCGCTGAGCGGCGGCGGCGGCGTCGCCGTCGGCGTCATGCAGAACGACTGTCGCATGTAGAACGGGAAAGATAAACATAATGTATAAACAACCACCTATGAAACTCTTACACATAAGCAATTAACATTTGTAACCCAATGAATATTTGTGATAGTTTAGATCAAAAGTAACCATTTGGCAGCCGTCGTCAACATAAGCGTCATCCACCAAATGGTACCTCTTCCAAAAAAGTGTCACACCAGTTTTGTTCCAGGCTCGATCCTCAAAGACTTCATCCGTGACGACCACGACCACTCGTTCTCGGTGTCATCGCTCTCCGTGCAGCTGTACACTCCGCCCACGCTGGCGCAGCATCTGATAGCGAAGCACGACGCGCTCTTCGTCGTCATGAACACGTTCGTCAGCGAGTGCAACAGGCGGTGCAACAGCAAGGTACCAATAATTTTGAACAAAAAAGAACCGACTTCACTAAATATCCACCTTTCCAAAAGCAAATGCTCGAGCTGCTGTAAAAAATACTCAAATCACTATAGGTGTGCCTATAATAGTTGAAGAGTTCCCTCGATTTCTCCAGTATCCCATCATCAGATCCTGACCTGGTTACAATGGGACCAACTGTGAAATACTCTTTCATACTAAAAAAGAATTTTTCAAATTGGTCCAGCCGTCTTCGAATAATCGGTGAACATACATTAAAAAAAAAAATAGCAAAAACTAAAGATCCCGACGAATTGATAACCTCCTCCTTCGAAATCTTGAAGTCGGTTGATAAACTACCAAATCTGTGAGCTGTAGGCTTCGTAACCGCACATAGTTATTCGGATATTACTCGTACAGCGAAACAACAGTAGGACCATAGACGCCAATGGCTTGTTCCGCCATTTTGAACATTTTCTAAGAACGTAATCGAGAAATTTTCTTACCATCGCCCACACTGTTAACTACCCATCGGTGGACCTTATGTCTTTTGTAATAAGGTCCACCGATGTACAGTTAAGAGTGTTGCTGTTTTTATATATAATTAACGTTCCTTCCCACAAAATTTCACGACAATCGGTTGAGAAATTCGACCCGTAGAGGAGAAAATCTGGACATACGAAAGAATTTTTGTCCCAGCTAGACGCTTCGCTTGTTTTGTTCGCTCGTTCCATTCGCCTCTAAACTTCATACATTCACTTATGGCGAACTTATACCTTACTTTTCTCCAGGGCCGCCTCGAGTTCGACCGTAACCACGTGTCCATGGCGTTCAAGCGCGCCCAGTTCGTCCTGTACGACGTGAAGTACCTGCTGGGCTCGCTGCCGACCAGCTTCGACGACGACCTGCGCAAGGGCTTCCTGCACGGCCTGTCCCTGATGCTGAACCTGCTGGTCATGATGCAGGGTATGGACTCCGTGGTTAGGCAGGTATGTCACCAGGCCAGAGACCGCGACCACGTGTCCATGGTGTTCAAGCGCGCCCAGTTCGTCCTGTACGACGTGAAGTACCTGCTGGGCTAGCTGCCCACCAGCTTCGACGATGACCTGCGCAAGGGCTTCCTGCACGGGCTGTCCCTGATGCTGAACCTGCTGGTCATGATGCAGGGTATGGACTCCGTGGTCAGGCAGGTATGTCACCAGCCCAGAGACCGCGACCACGTGTCCATGGCGTTCAAGCGCGCCCAGTTCGTCCTGTACGACGTGAAGTGCCTGCTGGGCTCGCTGCCGACCAGCTTCGACGATGACCTGCGCAAGGGCTTCCTGCACGGCCTGTCCCTGATGCTGAACCTGCTGGTCATGATGCAGGGTATGGACTCTGTGGCTAGGCAGGTATGTCACCAGGCCAGAGACCGCGACCACGTGTCCATGGCGTTCAAGCGCGCCCAGTTCGTCCTGTACGACGTGAAGTGCCTGCTGGGCTCGCTGCCGACCAGCTTCGACGATGACCTGCGCAAGGGCTTCCTGCACGGCCTGTCCCTGATGCTGAACCTGCTGGTCATGATGCAGGGTATGGACTCTGTGGCTAGGCAGGTATGTCACCAGGCCAGAGACCGCGACCACGTGTCCATGGCGTTCAAGCGCGCCCAGTTCGTCCTGTACGACGTGAAGTACCTGCTGGGCTCGCTGCCCACCAGCTTCGACGACGACCTGCGCAAGGGCTTCCTGCACGGCCTGTCCCTGATGCTGAACCTGCTGGTCATGATGCAGGGTATGGACTCTGTGGTTAGGCAGGTATATGTCACCCCCCGGAGACCGCGACCACGTGTCCATGGCGTTCAAGCGCGCCCAGTTCGTCCTGTACGACGTGAAGTACCTGCTGGGCTATTTTATTTTACTAATTTGTACTATTTAGAAGTTTAAATCATTGTTAGCTTTTGCAATTAAAATATACAGGATGAAATCGGGGTCATGTAGCAAGCGATCAAGGCATGATACACAAGGCCATACTGAACAACCTTTACTATGGGACGAACTCCGAAATCACGACAAAATTTTTGGCAGTTTTATAAATTTCTGCCGATCACATGTTGTTGTTTTCTATGGAGAGGCGAAAAATTTTTTCGTGACCCCGATTTCAACCTGTATACATTGTCGCTTGTCGATTAAGCGCTACCCATTAACGACCAGTTAGCAATCGTCACGAAACTGATTGTCAATATCAAATCCCACACATTTTGTCAGGAATGTGACGGTTAGACGTTACTGAAACACGACTTAAGTCGTGTTTTAAAGTACTAGTTAAAATACAAATGCCCATGAACACCTGCAAAAATATGCTTTCATTTTGTAGAGCTCATACTAATTATGGATGCTACAGCCATAAAATCACGATTTTGTATAGAAATTGTCCGGACCAGGTATGATGGTTCTTGTAGACGGAGAGTTGGCCACATCAGATATGACACAATAATGAGAGCGACGAAACTCCTCTCGTTAGTTTGCTGTACTATGCTTATTTCTAGGCCCGGACATCTGGCAGCTGTAAAATAGTGGAGGTCAAAGAATTCAAACCACATAGAATACTTATTTCTTTATTCAGACTAAAACTAACATATTTACATAACAATTAAATTAAATTACAAAATAACAATTACAAACACATTATACATTATTATACAAATCCTAGAGTACTGGTTTTGATGCAGTATTACCAGAAATTATATAAATAATTAGATTATATCATTACCAAAAGTTTCTTATGGGGAAAAGTAGTGCCAAACAACGTAGAATGTAATTCATAGTTTGTCGCCTACTGTTTCTGTTATCGAAATAATACGCAATGTTTTTTGTTCTAATGTTATAATATAGGCCCCGTCCTCTTGGTCTAAGAGCTGGCCACGTCAGATGTGACACAATAATGAGACCAATGAAACCTGTCTAGTTAGACTGCTTTACCATCCTTATTGCTAGATCCGGGCATCTGGCAGCTTTTAATGGGTGGATGTCAGAGTGACAGACCAACAAAGTTTTTAAATTGGAAAAAAGTAATACCAAAATAGGTAAAAAATGCCAAAGTGGTGGAATTTATAGAGGACAGGGCCTATATTTTAACATTAGATTAAAAACCATTGTCTATTGTTGCGGAAACAAAAACAGTATGCGACTAACTAAAAATTGCATTTTACATCATTTGGCACTACTTTCCCCCAACAAAACCATCTGGATATCATATAACCTAATAAATTACATAATTTCCCATAATGTTTCATTAAACTCAGAACTCTAGGATTTGTTTTCTTCAAGTTATTTGCATTCTTTGACCTCCACCACTTTACAGCTGCCAGATGTCCGGATCTAGAAATAAGCATAGTATAGCAAACTAACTACATCGGTTTCGTTGGTCTCATTATTGTGTCATATCTGACGTGGCCAGCTCTCCGTCTATCTATAAATAAGACAACTTTAACAGTTTTGGTATTACTTTTTTCCAACCGAAAAATTTTGCTACTCTGTCACTCTCACCTCCACCCATTAAGAGCTGCCAGATGCCCGGATCTAGCAATAAGGATAGTATTGCAATCTTACTAGATGGGTTTCGTTGCTCTCATTATTGTGTCATATGCTATATGATCTATCATATTCTATATGTCCTATGATATATAATAATGCCAAATGGGGTATGCACGCTCCAAAAGTAAAGCACTTAAAATGAGTGAATTCTAACAATTGTCTGAAGTCGCGCACCAGCATGAGAGAGATGCGGACGTTCTGATGAGCTCCCGTCTGTAAACTGTAATTTTCTAACAACGAGAGTGACAAAGATGTACTAATAAAGAAGATGCAGCTATAATTTTTACCATTATTTTGTTATAAAAAACATAAAATAATAGCTATTATTGAAACGTTTTTACTTTAGTTTATACTAATTTCAAATAATAATTACGATTTGAAGTAATGTGAAACGGAACGTGTTTTAATCTTCCAATCAGCGTCTGGTGACGTCACTCCTGTTGGGGTTGGCAACTGTCTATGGGATTTGGCTTAAAGGGCTAACATCAAAAACAAAAAAACGAGAATTTGACACTGTGGACGAACAAATGTGCGAGTGACACACATGAGTGACGTCACAGGAACTGTAGATCCGTTTAGGCGCCAAAATTTAAATTGACACTTTGTAACAGCAATTTTTGACTATAAATTATAGTATTTTAATTTTTTAATACACTCGTGGTCTATTCTAAGTACAATTCTTTCAAATGAAAGCATCAATGAAAATATTGCATGTTGCCTATCTATACATATAAAAGAAGAAACTGACTGACTGACTGACTGACTGACTGACTGACTGACTGACTGACTGACTGACTGACTGACTGACTGACTGACTGACTGACTGACTGACTGACTGACTGACTGACTGACTGACTGACTGACTGACTGACTGACTGACTGACTGACTGACTGACTGACTGACTGACTGACTGACTGACTGACTGACTGACTGACTGACTGACTGACTGACTGACTGACTGACTGACTGACTGACTGACTGACTGACTGACTGACTGACTGACTGACTGACTGACTGACTGACTGAGGTCTAGGGGAGCACTAAGAAAGGATTTTTCAAAATTCACCCCCTAAGGGGGTAAAATGGGGGTCCAAAGTTTGTATGGCGAAACAAGATTTGTTAGACTATTTTATTCGAAACTTCACAGGAGTATACCTAACGATAAATGAGTAAACACGTGTTTCAGGTTTTTTGAAATTCAACCCCCAAAAGGGGCAAATATGGTCACAAAGTCTGGAAATCAACATGGGTATCGTATCCGTTTTGAGTACTTATAGTACGCGGGCGAAGCCGCGGGAAAAGGCTAGTTGTCAATATAGATAAACATAACAGAATCATTGCTAGGTTATGAAATAAAATTTGAAGTATTGTTGTGCTCATTATGTTAGAGTATAACCCATCCATAGTAAAATATTGGCCATATCTGACGTGGCCAGCTCTTAGTCAATTAATAAATAATAATAATAAAGAAATATTACAGGACAATCTTATACAAACCGACCTAGTCCCACAGTAAGCTCCAATAAGGCTTGTGTTGTAGGTACTAGACGACGATATATGTATACAGGGTGTAATCTTTAAGTGTAGCCAGGCGATTACGGTCCGTAAATATAAGAGACTAGCTTTTCGCCCGCGACTTCGTCCGCGTATAATACGGTTCCTCATACAGAGTTTCATATCCAATTTTATCTTCTTAACTAACTTTTGTTAATCCCCGAACCATCTTCTTTATCTATTTATACTTATAGCTATACAAACTTTCAACATCTTTTTTACCCTGTTAGAGGTTGAATTTTAAAAAACGCTGAAATCACTTTTATTGTTTTTTAATTATTAGTAAACGTACGAAGTTTCAAATCTCTAACTCAAAATTTTAAACCCCATCCATACAAACTTTCAACCCCCTTTTTACCCCCTTAGGGGATGAATTTAGAAAAACCCCTTCTTAGTGGATACTAACGTTATAAAAACAACCTATTGTGAAAAATTCAGATCTCTAGGTCCAACGGTTCGGGCTGGGCGTTGATTTAAGTGAGTCAGTCAGTCAGTCAGGACTTTTACGTTTATATATATAGATATTAGAAAATATCTAACGGATATCGAAAGTGCGTCACCTAATGAGTAAAATTACATTAATAACTTTTTTTTATAAAATCACAACTATCCCAAACATTAACTTCAAACCCTCCCATACATTTAGTACGACGTTCGTTGAAAGACTAGTTTGTACGGTCTAGTCATTTCACCGTTATCAAATGATTAATTAATTGTTTTAGTATTTTATTACAGTTTATTCGTGCAAATAATGAATCTCAAGCAGTTTTATCTCTTACGGCACCGACGTTCTACTTTGAGAGTGAGTCGTCGTAGGTACTAACTGTATGGGAGCGTTTAAACTTAATATTTTTAATATTAATACTTTTATTTCAAAAAAGTTATTAATGCAATTTTACTCATTGGGTAACGCACTTTCGATATCAGTTTGAAAATTTCTAATATCTCTTATATTTACGGAATAATCGCCTGGCTACACTTAACGATTACACCCTGTATAGATAAATACCATACTTAATACATAGAAAACAGCCATAACTCAGGTACAAATATCTGTAATAAACACAAATAAATGCCCTTACCAGGATTCAAACCCAGGCCTCCTCCATTGACTAAGGTGACACGTTTCTGTAACAGATTGGCCAACACATGGAGTACGAGCCCGAATGGGAATCCGCCTTCAACCTCCACGTGAAGTTAGCGCACAGCATCACGCTGTCACTGGAATGGTGCGCGCTGGAACGCGCACTGTGCGCGTCTGCATACAGAATGGCGTTACGGCGCCACGCCGACACTACCACATATCAGCCCAGACAACTCAAAGGTACCTCGATAATAGTAATTTGTTCTAAACCTATGATATATAATAATGACAGATGGGTTATGCACGCTCCAAAAGTGAAGCACTTAATATGAGTGAATTCAAACAACTGTCGCTAGTCGCGCACCGGCCAGCGTGAGATGCGGACGTGCGAATGAGCTCCCGTCACCCGCGTGAGAAAGAGACAAACTGTAATTATCTAACAATGAGAGTGACAAAGTTGTAATGATTGTCAAAATAGATAAACATAACAGAATCGTTGCTAGGTTATGAAATAACTCTGGAAGTATTTTTCTGCTCATTTTGTTAGAGTATAACCTATCCATAGTAAATATCATTGTTCTAAACGGCTTCAATAACGATAAGTTATGATATATATTATTAACAAAAATGCTGATGATACGTTTAAGGGGCATAATTGGTTTTATATTCTGATTATGAAAAATAAAGAAAAAAATATTTTACGCGAAAAAAAAAATGGTTTTGTATGAAGGTTCGGCCGGAGGAGATGTCGTGTCCAATACAAAAAAACCGGCCAAGAGCGTGTCGGGCCACGCTCAGTGTAGGGTTCCGTAGTTTTCCGTCCGTCACAGAAAGTGTCCCCACTTAAGAGTTAAAATAACACCGCCATGTAGGATATGATATGAGCGTTCCACCTACAGCGACATCTATCGGCAAATTAAGTAAACTATTGCGCGCGAGCTTAAAGTATGGAAGATGATTTTTATGGGATCATTCTTTATTGCGTGAACCGATTTTCACCGTTTTTACTTTATTTGAAAGCACGTCATTTCATTGTGATTTTGTAGAAATTACAAGTACAGTAAACACCTGCTTATACGGTTAAATTACAAACTTAGTTCAGAAATTATTTTGTAAATTTTTTCAAAAACTATTAAACCTATCAAGTTCAAAATAATTTTCCTAGAAAGTTTTTATAAAGTTCTACTTTTGAATTTTTTTTTCATATTTTTAAAACTTATGGTTCAAAAGTTAGAGGGGCGGGGACACATTTTTTTTTAGTCTGGAGCGATTATTTCCGAAAATATTTACATTATCAAAAAATGATTTTAGTAAACCCCTATTCATTTTTAAATACCTATCCAACAATATATCACACGATAGGGTTGAAATGAAAAAAAAAATCACTCCCCACTTTACGTATAGGGGAGGTACCCCAATAAAACATTTTTTTCCACTTTTTATTTTACCACTTTGTCGGCGTGATTGATATACATATTAGTACCAAATTTCAGCTTTCTAGTGTTAACGGTCACTGAGATTATCCGCGGACGGACGGACGGACGGACGGGCAGACATGGCGAAACTATAAGGGTTCCTAGTTGACTACGGAACCCTAAAAAATTACGCGTCCTATACATTTTTTCCTACTTTTTAGGGTTCCGTACCTCGAAAGTAAAAAACGGAACCCTTATAGGATCACTTTGTTGTCCGTCTGTCCGTCTGTCTGTCCGTCTGTCTGTCTGTCCGTCTGTCTGTCTGTCTGTCTGTCAAGACCATTTTTCTCAGGAACGCGTGGAGGTATCAAGCTGAAATTTATATCAAATACTCAGGTTTATTGTCCCTTGGAGCTGTGAAAAAATCAAACTTAAAAGCCAACGCAATCAAAAGATACAGTCGTTTATGCTGGAAATTTTAGAGTTTTTCGGCACTCGCAAAACCTACGGGGTACTTCCCGTGAACTCATAAACTTGAAATTTGGCACGAAGCAACGTCTTATAGCACAGATAAAGGAAAAATTGCGAAAACCGTAAATTTTTAGTTACATCGCATAATGAAAATATTTTTAATAATTTTAAAGTTACAACCCCTATATGCCTCATAGCATTAAGTCCGCCTTTTGTACTTTAAGTTTTTCTTTTGTGCAATAAAGGTTAAATAAATAAATAAATACCTACAGGTTTGTACGGAACCCTCGGTGCGCGAGTCCGACTCGCACTTGGCCGGTTTTTTTTTCTTAGTTGCAATACGATACCAATTATCAGAGTCCGGAATTATCGCGGCAAAACAAAAGACTGTCACAATCTAGCTAGTGTTAGAAACATTTTTTATCGATATCGATAGCTGTCATACGTAATGAAATGACATTCAATGTTTTACGGAGTACTCATTTTCTGAAGTGTCTATTATTTTCAATGAGGTGGTATATTCACGTCATTCAAAGTTTTACCTCTTTGTCACCCGACTACGGCAAAGCCAAAAGGAAGGGTTATTTTATTACTTAATATGATAAAGAATGGTTAAGATTTAGATGGATAATACATCTTTTGCATATTTTAAATTTCCTGTCGCGAATGATTATAAAATAATGTAAATATATCGGCATTAATTTTTTATGCAATGAAATACTCGATATCGATTCAAAAATGTTTCTTACACTAGCTAGATTGTGACAGTCTTTTGTTTGGCCGCGATAATTCCGGGCTCTGCCAATTATGCCCTTAAACGGGTCCCAACTATTTTTGTTACATTCTGTACATGAGAAAATTTGACGGGTGCCGCTGTGACCCGGGTAGTCTAGAGATTAGGGCGTCTGCCGCAAATGCAGAAGACGTTGGTTCGATTCCAGCCCTGGGCACCGGAAGCCTTGTTCGCATATATGAGTCATATGACATATATTAAAGTATATACCCACCCTAAACCCTGGACCCACCCTAGACACCCTGGAGCCCAAAGGGTCTAGTACGGTTTAAGAGGAATTTCGCCGAGGTTTTCCCAGCGGGCTACAGAGGTTCTTCAAAAAAGGAGTGTATGGGTTCAAAGGGTAGGCAGCGCGCATGTGAGTCCTGTGGGGTTGCAGGCATCCATAGGCTACGGTAATTGCTTACCAAGGATGATATAAGCCATGGATTGACAATATCCATACAAAATCGCGTTCCCTTATTTCAGGTTATAGCACTAGCGTCATCTATCCACCACAAACACTAAATTCTAGTTTCTAATATTTTGTTCGGTGATTAACGCTGACAGAATAACTCGACTCCAGACTCGACAGATGGCGCTGTGGCACTTAGTACCGAAACCAGACGTATAACCTGAAGGTTCGAGGAACGCGATTTTGTATAGGCAGTGTCCATCCATGTCTTAATTATCCTTGCTGCTTACAGTCAGGCGGGCCGTGTGCTTAGTTTGCCACCGTCGTGGTATAAAAAAATAATAATTTACTAATAGTTAATTATATTCCAGAACTAGGCAACCAATCAGCGTCCGTGATCCCGTACGACGTGTCCACGGAGCCCGTGTCCATCCACCGGCCGCTGTCGCGGTTCCTGGCCGGTATGCATCTGTCCCTGCACAAGCACGGGCTCAACTACCACAGCCCCGAGTTCGACCGCCAGGACCGGCCCAAACCCCCGCCGGAGGAGCTCATTGGTTAGTTAAAGTGTTATTCTAGAAAGTAAGCCTTGCTAAAAACTATTTGACACACCGTAAAGGGTCATGTTCAGACAGAAGTTTTTGTGGAAAAAAAATGTCAATTAACAAGGTCAATTAACTTCCTTCCAATATCAAATTTAACGATAACTTTCGAAGTAACATTTCATAATAAATATTAAGTTTAATGGGTAAAGTAAAAATTAACATGTATGCTGATAACTACCTATCGATGTTATGTGAGGGTAATACGTTATATTTTAGCACTTATAGATTTTTTTACGCCACGCTATTACTTATAGCAGTGGAGGGTCACAAACAGACAAAATTCGCGATTTCTTTAAAAGTTTCTGTGTTTACTACGAGAAAAACCTGATATTTTTCTTAGAAAGTTGTGTCGGCTAAGGAAAACAATGGTAAATTGTTCTGTTTTGTGCTGTAGAAGTGATTTTATTGCCATCTATGTCTATCCCTTACGGGTGTACGCGTGTGCGGTCTCTACTTAAATTCTTGCTTTGAGCTCTGCCCCCAAGCATTCATACAAAAATCAAAAGAATAGCGTTAGGTAGTCTTGTGGAAAGTTTCTTTATCTATTCAGCTTTAAAGTGCCCCTCAAAACCATTAATTACAGAGCCCGTACTACGAACAATGGCTATGATAGCCCAGGTCCACGCCGGTATGTGGCGTCGGAACGGGTTCGCGCTACTGAACCAACTGTACTTCTACCACAATGTCAAGTGCCGCGCCGAGATGCTAGACAGAGACGTGGTCATGCTACAGGTTAGTTGAAAAAACACGTACTTATTAATTTAATCCTTATTAATTATTAATGAACTCATTAAATGTCAATAGGTTAGATGTAGGAACATTTCAAAGTATATTAGCTGTACCATTGTCAGAAGAGGCAAAAGAGGTATACATATTTGTTTATAATTATCTTAAGCAGTACGTTGTCAGATTGTAGACGTTATTTAGATTAAGGTATGATGGGACTGGCGTAATCCTAAGATTAAAAGACCATAAATAACTAGATGAAAAAAAAACCCTTAGTACGCCATACGTCAAATACAAAAACGTCACTCATCCACCAAGATCACGCACAAAAAGAAACGTATAACAGCGTACGCGATAACACTTAAGGCCGGTTGCACCAAGCCCAAGGCCAAGGCCGGTTGTGTGAAAAGTTTGACAGTTTTCTATGGGATGACAGCTCCGTCGCCATATTTAACGTTGCTCAGTTCGTTAGTTATACGTGGTGCAACCATAGCTGGGCACCGTTAATCAAATAGTTAACTTCGTTAATCGTTAATCCGCTACAAAAAAAGTTAGCTTCGTTAAACGTTAAAGCGTTACATTTCGGAAGAATTAACGCAAGTTAACGTTAATCGTTAATCCGTTAATATGTGTAAAATTGCATTTTTATATCTTTTCATTAGTGAACTTATAAAACCTGTTGGTTAAGGTTCTGTAATTTATAATAACAACAAACAAAACAGTCGTCACTCTAAGCACCGGCGCTAAGTAATGAAATGATCAAACGAAACAAACAAATCTCTTCGCAGTTTTCTCACTCGCACGCGCCGGCAAAATATATCTAGTTTTGTTTTTGTTTCACTCGCTGCCACGCGCCGCCCGGCACTTGTCGTTCGTTTCATACTTGTCTGAACCTGTTTTTCGCGTCGCGCCGCGGTGCCGTGCGGTAAATAGTAGGCATTGGATTAACGATTAACGGACTTCTGCATATTAACGGAAGTTAACGTGTCCGTTAACATTTTTAAAAGTTAACTTAAAAGTTAATCCGTTAATCAAAATGTTAACTTCGTTAATTAACGATTAACGGATTAACGAGTTAATGCCCAGCTATGGGTGCAACCTACCCTTATAGTTGTTCTTGGCGCTGTGGGGATCCGGAAAGCTGGATGCATGCTTATGCGTCGCATACTAAACGGTCGTTTTCATCAATACACAAAATGCGATTAGATGCTGACAGATGGGACTTCACCCTAACGTTTTCCTAATTAATTAAAAATAATAAACCATCATCAGATCGGAGCGTCTCTCATAGAGAGCAACGAGTTCATAATCCACGTTATGAACAAGTTCAACCTCCTGGACTGGGCGGCGCCGGACTTCGAACAACGCGGGGTCGAGGACGATGCCCTGAGGCACACCATCAGCATGC
Source organism: Pammene aurita (assembly GCA_947086415.1). Classification (NCBI taxonomy): domain Eukaryota; kingdom Metazoa; phylum Arthropoda; class Insecta; order Lepidoptera; family Tortricidae; genus Pammene; species Pammene aurita. The sequence continues at coordinate 3,718,505 of OX352295.1, read as the reverse complement.
TTGAGGAGTTCCTTGGTCTACTTATTACTGGTAAGTCATAGACATAGAAAGAAGATAATAGATGAACAGACTCAAATATAATAGGGATGATGACACATGTTGAATTATGCACTAAAATTTAGTTGATAGGACGCAGAATTACCAATATATCCAAATAAAGTGAAAATTAAAAAAATCTATTGAAATGGTTCAAAGATATCATGCTTCAAAATTTCAACAATGATACCATTCGATTTTTAACATTTTACTGTTAAATAAATTGTAAGGTAACCATACATAAACGCAACATTTCACTGTAAAAATAGCAATTTCATAATTTTTCCATACTTTAAACATGGCGACTATATGATCGTGACGTCACTTTTGCACGTCATTTTGTTAGGAGCGTTTTGAGAAACAAATGCAAATCTCAGACTTTAAGTCTAATTTCTGACTTTTGTGTTGCTTTTACGCAATTGGCCGCATATAGACATTTGATCCTCACAACAAAACGAATCGATTGATACCATACATGAAAAAAATTCACCATGCCCATTAATCGAAAATATGTGTTAATCAACTCCGTTTATACTCGTAAACCTATATTAAAAGCAATGGCGAGAGGCAAACGGATGGCTCGTGGCATTTAAGGTCCCTACGTGTTATGGAACCACTCTGTGCAACCCGAACTGACCCACGTTGGACTTTGTGTTTCATTCCCCCCTCCCTTTAAAGAACTTGAAACTGAGGGGGGGGGGGGATCCAACGTGGGTCAGTTCGAGTTGCACGGGTTAGTTGCCTCGCGGACACTGAATCTACGCATCATGGCTCTGAATAGGTAGTGTTTTTATTTTATATACCACGACGGTGGCAAACAAGCATACGGCCCGCCTGATGGTAAGCAGTTACCGTAGCCTATGGACGCCTGCAACCCCAGATGATTCACATGCGCGTTGCCAACCCTTTAGGAACCTACCTTTTTGAAGAACCTCATACTATAGCCCGCTGGGAAAACCTCGGCAGGGAGTTCAGTCCACAGCCGCAGCGTTCGTGGGAGGAAATTCCTCTTGAACCGTACTGTGCGTGACCTTTCTTACTGTGAGTGCGCGATTAGCACTTGATCTCAATATTCGTAGCATTCACGCTTATTCGGTACCTATTCGATGGCTCGTCAAAATTTAACTATGCGCTCGATCAGTCATTTGTGACTAGCCTCGGAACGATCGGCTCTCTTCGGCAAAAGATGTCGTATTGGATTCCTTTTACTGTGCCACTTTTGGCCTGCTGATTGTGATTCTCTGTATTATGAGTTCAATGTATTTTCAAATGCTTCAAGATTTCGAAGGAGGAGGTTATCAATTCGTCGGATGTTTGTTTTTGTAATTTTTTTTGTTCACCGATTATTCGAAGACGGCTGGACCGATTTGGAAAATTAATTTTTTGTTTGAAAGTGTATACTCCACAGTTGGCCCCATTGTAACCAGGTCAGGATCTGATGCTAGGATCCTGGAGAAATCGAGGGAACACATGAACTAATATAGGCACACATATAGTGATTTGAGTATTTTTATAGCAGCTCGAGAATTTGCTTTTGGAAAGGTGGAGGCTAAGTGAAGTCGGTTCTTTTCTGTTTAAAATTATATTTTTTCACTTTGTCCTCAGTGGTGGGGTCCCGATACGTGCCCGGCGTTGGAGAGGTCACCAACGAAGACAGAACGAAAAAGGAGATCATGCAGATGCTCTGCGTCAAACCGATGCCGCACTCTGAACTTAACAGGTACGTCAGACAAACAATTATTTAGATTTTTCTCCTGACCTCTCCTCCGGTCAGGAGAAAAATCTCTGTTTATGCAAGTGTCCACCCACCCTTAAAAAAAAAACCGGCCAAGTGCGAGTCGGACTCGCGCACCGAGGGTTCCGTACAAACCTGTAGTAGTAATAGGGGTAGTAACTTTAAAATTATTAAAAATGTTTTTTTCTTTATGATGTAATAAAAAATTTACGGTTTTCGCAATTTTTCCTTTATCTGTGCTATAAGACGTTGCTTCGTGCCAAATTTCAAGTTTATGAGTTCACGGGAAGTACCCCGTAGGTTTTGCGAGTGCCGAAAAACTAAAATTTGCAGCATAAACGACTGTATCTTTTGGTTGCGTTGGCTTTTAAGTTTGATTTCTTCACAGCTCCAAGGGACAATAGACCTGAGTATTTGATATAAATTTCAGCTTGATACCTCCACGCGTTCCTGAGAAAAATGGTCTTGACAGACAGACAGACAGACGGACAACAAAGTGATCCTATAAGGGTTCCGTTTTTTCCTTTCGAGGTACGGAACCCTAAAAAGGGTGGCACTGGCGTCACAATAACTACAGAGTGAAGGTTAGGTTGAGGTCGGTAAGTTAGGTTAGGGATTTCAAATTAAAATATTGACAATAAACGTCAACAATAATTATTGTAATTTATCTCGTATGGTTACTCTGATTACTACAACTACCCTATCAAGTACTTACAGCCAATCTGGTCTGTTAAATCCTTTATGATGCTTACTCTTCGGCTGCCTCAATCCAAGTGAACGAGTCTGTGTCTGCGCTTGTCTAACTTTTTCTTCCCCTACCACATTCCATGACTACCGTGTTGCCAGGAGTATAATTTTAATGTCCCAACTACCCCGGCATAATCATATTTTCATCCTTACCTCTACCATCCATCCAAACAATACAAACCCACAGGTTGTAAATAGTTCTTACTGTATCTTTTTAGAACCCTACATACGTTTAGAGATTTAACCATATTGTTTTGACTAGAGCTCCCACTACACGTGTTACACGCGGAAACTAATACCCGTGTACTTAAAGACTGGCGGTGCTAAGGAACCGGTTTACACGAACCGCCGTCTCTTGGAAACGTTTCCTGGAGACGTTTCTCAGACACGTTTACACGGGTAGTTAATACCGGCCCGAACGGGTCCGAAGTAGTTAGAACCGATTCAATTAAGGTTTATTTATATTTTATTCGTAGCTTTTAAACCACTCGACACGTTTGGATCCGTACCTCCAGCCACTCGTCAAGGACGTTTCCAGATCCGCGTGTATTTAATAAACGTTTCTTCGGCTACCCGTTTACCCGTAGAAACGGATCTCAACTACGCGTTTCTTAATTACACGTGCGAAACGGGCCAGAAAACGTGTTATTCAGAAACGGGTACACGAGACCCGGATACGACTGGGAGTCCTACTTTTGACATTAACCAATGATAATGTTTTTAAACAGAATTGTGATATTAATACTTATACGTATTTCCTACCTATTTATAAATTATACTTATAATACCCCACTCTTTTTGCGTCGGGGGTTAAAAAAGATGTAAGGTCTACCGAAGGTGTTAGATATAATAGTTTTCCATATCCAGTTCTGTGTCTAAACAATTTAATTTTGTTAGTATTTCTTAAATTATGTACATTTATTTGGTAATATAAATAATTATTTTACATGTTTTTTTAAAGTGGGGCATTCCACTCATACAATAGTATGTTATTCAATCAAATACAAACACTGAAAACATTGAAAAAATAATCAACCCAGCAGGATTTGAACCTCGCATGCCCTGCTGGGTTGATTATTTTTTCAATGTTTTCAGTGTTTGTATTTGATTGAATAATATAAATAAATTATAAATTTATCTGACTTACAAATAACACACAAATAATCACAAAAAAACATTAGAAATGGACTTGGACTATAAACTAAATAAAATTAAAATTAAACAACTAACAAAACCAATAATTAGTCAAATGACCCGTCCCGAGCCCTACCACACGCAACGTCTAAATTGTCTTTTACTCAGTATCTTATCTTATTTCTACTCAGATCTTTACCAGAAGACCAACTTCACGAAACCGGTCTAGAAGCAGTCATCCATGAAGTGGCTGACTTCATAAAACCCACGGGCGGCAATAACCGCGGCGTTTACAAACTCAAGCCGCATCTATACGACGAATACGACACGTTCTTCTATCACTACACTAGGGAGGAGCTGTCGAGGAGCGAGGAGGAGCAGAGGAGTAGAAGGAAGACTGCAGGTGAGATTTAGTTTCCGTAAATACTTGTATTTACAGAATTTTTAGAGGGGTAGAAGGAAGCATGCACGTTAGATGTGATGTTTATTACGTAGTTTTCAGTTTAAATTATGTGTCTGACTTTATAAAACCCATGGGCGGCAATAACCGCGGCGTTTACAAGCGCAAGCCGCATCTATACGACGAATACGACACGTTCTTCTATCACTACACTAGGGAGGAGCTGTCGAGGAGCGAGGAAGAGCAGAGGAGTAGAAGGAAGACTGCAGGTGAGATTTAGTTTCCGTAAGTACATGTATTTACAGAGTTTTTAGAGGCGTAGAAGGAAGCCTGCACGTTAGATGTGGACTTTATTACGTAGTTTTCAGTATAGATTGTGTCTGACTTTACAAAACCCACGGGCGGCAACAACCGCGGCGTTTACAAGCGCAAGCCGCATCTATACGACAAATACGACACGTTTTTTTATGACTACACTAGGGAGGAATGAGGAGGAGCAGAGGGGTACGAGGAAGGCTGCAGGTGAGATTAAGTCTTTATTGCGTAGGTGTTAGGGTGGGTTCCGGTAAATACGGGAAAGCCTGTGGTTGGTAATAATAGCAGCGTTTACAAACTTATGCCGCATTTGTATGACGAATACGACGCGCTCTTCTATCACTATACTAGGGAGGAGCTGTCGAGGAGTGAGGAGGAGCCGAGGAGTGAGGAGGAGCCGAGGAGTGCAGGTGAAGACTGCAGGTGGAATTTAGTCTTTATTGCGTAGGTTTTAGAGTGAGTTTTGTAAATATGAGGTAAAGCCTGCGGGCATTTATTAAATAAATAAATTAAATAAATAAACAAATATTAAGGCATATTACACCCATCCATCGTACACATATATATATATATATATATACCTACACTTATCTTAAGTAATATAATAGTATCAGTTGAGTTGTTTTTGTAATTCATATTTCAATCATCTTGCTAACCGACATGACACATGAACCTAATTTTATATCACATTAGTAATTAAGTACCTATATTTTTTTTTTGTTCCAAAAATGTAGTAGTATGTTACCCTCCGACAAACCTAGTCTGGGACCGGTCTGAAAACCAGCGCCGGGCATCTATGTCCAGCACAAGCTGAGACTGGTACCCTTTGCCTATTAATATCATGTATAATTTTAATTCTTATTTTTAGTTACATTGTGTTGTTATCATTGTGTTTTTTTATGATGTAACTTTTTCTGTCTGTTTTTTGTTATGTGGCAATAAATTTTTCTTATTCTTATTCATTTATACGATGATGTTAACGCGCTATCTATGTGCAATTATACTCGTTTGCGCGCTCGTTAAATCAAACCTCTTTTTATTCATTCAGATTTAATATCTCGAAATAAATCCATTTAAAACTCCACAACGGTTGTCGATTACATAATTTCATGAAACTGCACCACCAATTATAACGATACATTCTTCTATCACTACACTAGAGAGGAGCCATCGACGTGTCATCGCTTTTTTATTTAATTTGCGAACATATGAGTTTCAATCAGTACTTTTTTTTCTAAAAATAATATATTTTACACAGGTCTTCCTGAATGCTGTCCACCGCCGCCCTTGCCGAAGTTGACGCCACCCTTCCGTCTCCTCGCTAGCTTACTGCAGTGCGATGCTGTCATGTATGTTCTAAGGACAGTGTTGGAGCGAGCGCTGGATCTCAGGGCGAGGTCGTTTTCGGAGACACAAGTGCATAAAGTAAGACTTAGTTGACAGGGGACATACAAGTTGACGCCACCCTTTCGTTTGCTAGATTGCTACAGTGTGATGCTGTCATGTATATTCTAAGGACAGTGTTAGATCGAGCGCTGGACCTCAGGGCGAGATCGTTTTCGGAGACACCAGTGCATAAGGTAAGAGTTAACTGTAGACATGCAAGTTGACGCCACCCTTCCGTTTGCTAGCTTGTTCCAGTGCGATGATGTAATGTGTGTTCTAAGGACGGTGTTAGGTCGAGCGCTGGACCTCAGGGCGAGGTCGTTTTCGGAGACGCAAATGCACAAGGTAAGAGTTAACTGTAGACATGTAAGTTGACGCCACCCTTCCGTTTGGTAGCTTGCTTCAGTGCGATGCTGTCATGTATGTCCTAAGTACAGTGTTGGACCGAGCGCTGGACCTCAGGGCGAGGTTGTTTTCGGAGACGCAAATGCATAAGGTAAAAGTTAACTGTAGACATGCAAGTTGACGCCACCCTTCCGTTTGCTAGCTTGCTTCAGTGCGATGCTGTCATGTATGTCCTAAGTACAGTGTTGGACCGAGCCCTGGACCTCAGGGCGAGGTCGTTCTCAATGTAAAAGTTGGGGTTGCATAGGGTAGCATTCCCTAATCGGCACGCGAGATTTCATACTATTGAGGGTGCTTCTTCAAGCTTAATATTTGTGTTCCAGGCGCTCCACCTGATGGGCTACGCGCTGCGCGACGAGGAGAGCGGGCACTACGAGTTCCTGGCGTTCGCGGAGAGCGCGCAGCGCGGCGGGCTGCTCGTGCTGCTGCAGCGCCTCGCCGCCAGCCCGCGCGTCGACGCGCACCGCCCGCTCGCCAGGTGGCTGCTGCACAAGTGCAGGTACCTTCTGTGTTCTGTGCGCTGCACCTGATGGGCTAGAGGAGAGCGCGCAGCGCGGCGGGCTGCTCGTGCTGCTGCAGCGCCTCGCCGCCAGCCCGCGCGTCGACGCGCACCGCCCGCTCGCCAGGTGGCTGCTGCACAAGTGCAGGTACCTTCTGTGTTCTGTGCGCTGCACCTGATGGGCTAGAGGAGAGCGCGCAGCGCGGCGGGCTGCTCGTGCTGCTGCAGCGCCTCGCCGCCAGCCCGCGCGTCGACGCGCACCGCCCGCTCGCCAGGTGGCTGCTGCACAAGTGCAGGTACCTTCTGTGTTCTGTGCGCTGCACCTGATGGGCTAGAGGAGAGCGCGCAGCGCGGCGGGCTGCTCGTGCTGCTGCAGCGCCTCGCCGCCAGCCCGCGCGTCGACGCGCACCGCCCGCTCGCCAGGTGGCTGCTGCACAAGTGCAGGTACCTTCTGTGTTCTGTGCGCTGCACCTGATGGGCTAGAGGAGAGCGCGCAGCGCGGCGGGCTGCTCGTGCTGCTGCAGCGCCTCGCCGCCAGCCCGCGCGTCGACGCGCACCGCCCGCTCGCCAGGTGGCTGCTGCACAAGTGCAGGTACCTTCTGTGTTCTGTGCGCTGCACCTGATGGGCTAGAGGAGAGCGCGCAGCGCGGCGGGCTGCTCGTGCTGCTGCAGCGCCTCGCCGCCAGCCCGCGCGTCGACGCGCACCGCCCGCTCGCCAGGTGGCTGCTGCACAAGTGCAGGTACCTTCTGTGTTCTGTGCGCTGCACCTGATGGGCTAGAGGAGAGCGCGCAGCGCGGCGGGCTGCTCGTGCTGCTGCAGCGCCTCGCCGCCAGCCCGCGCGTCGACGCGCACCGCCCGCTCGCCAGGTGGCTGCTGCACAAGTGCAGGTACCTTCTGTGTTCTGTGCGCTGCACCTGATGGGCTAGAGGAGAGCGCGCAGCGCGGCGGGCTGCTCGTGCTGCTGCAGCGCCTCGCCGCCAGCCCGCGCGTCGACGCGCACCGCCCGCTCGCCAGGTGGCTGCTGCACAAGTGCAGGTACCTTCTGTGTTCTGTGCGCTGCACCTGATGGGCTAGAGGAGAGCGCGCAGCGCGGCGGGCTGCTCGTGCTGCTGCAGCGCCTCGCCGCCAGCCCGCGCGTCGACGCGCACCGCCCGCTCGCCAGGTGGCTGCTGCACAAGTGCAGGTACCTTCTGTGTTCTGTGCGCTGCACCTGATGGGCTAGAGGAGAGCGCGCAGCGCGGCGGGCTGCTCGTGCTGCTGCAGCGCCTCGCCGCCAGCCCGCGCGTCGACGCGCACCGCCCGCTCGCCAGGTGGCTGCTGCACAAGTGCAGGTACCTTCTGTGTTCTGTGCGCTGCACCTGATGGGCTAGAGGAGAGCGCGCAGCGCGGCGGGCTGCTCGTGCTGCTGCAGCGCCTCGCCGCCAGCCCGCGCGTCGACGCGCACCGCCCGCTCGCCAGGTGGCTGCTGCACAAGTGCAGGTACCTTCTGTGTTCTGTGCGCTGCACCTGATGGGCTAGAGGAGAGCGCGCAGCGCGGCGGGCTGCTCGTGCTGCTGCAGCGCCTCGCCGCCAGCCCGCGCGTCGACGCGCACCGCCCGCTCGCCAGGTGGCTGCTGCACAAGTGCAGGTACCTTCTGTGTTCTGTGCGCTGCACCTGATGGGCTAGAGGAGAGCGCGCAGCGCGGCGGGCTGCTCGTGCTGCTGCAGCGCCTCGCCGCCAGCCCGCGCGTCGACGCGCACCGCCCGCTCGCCAGGTGGCTGCTGCACAAGTGCAGGTACCTTCTGTGTTCTGTGCGCTGCACCTGATGGGCTAGAGGAGAGCGCGCAGCGCGGCGGGCTGCTCGTGCTGCTGCAGCGCCTCGCCGCCAGCCCGCGCGTCGACGCGCACCGCCCGCTCGCCAGGTGGCTGCTGCACAAGTGCAGGTACCTTCTGTGTTCTGTGCGCTGCACCTGATGGGCTAGAGGAGAGCGCGCAGCGCGGCGGGCTGCTCGTGCTGCTGCAGCGCCTCGCCGCCAGCCCGCGCGTCGACGCGCACCGCCCGCTCGCCAGGTGGCTGCTGCACAAGTGCAGGTACCTTCTGTGTTCTGTGCGCTGCACCTGATGGGCTAGAGGAGAGCGCGCAGCGCGGCGGGCTGCTCGTGCTGCTGCAGCGCCTCGCCGCCAGCCCGCGCGTCGACGCGCACCGCCCGCTCGCCAGGTGGCTGCTGCACAAGTGCAGGTACCTTCTGTGTTCTGTGCGCTGCACCTGATGGGCTAGAGGAGAGCGCGCAGCGCGGCGGGCTGCTCGTGCTGCTGCAGCGCCTCGCCGCCAGCCCGCGCGTCGACGCGCACCGCCCGCTCGCCAGGTGGCTGCTGCACAAGTGCAGGTACCTTCTGTGTTCTGTGCGCTGCACCTGATGGGCTAGAGGAGAGCGCGCAGCGCGGCGGGCTGCTCGTGCTGCTGCAGCGCCTCGCCGCCAGCCCGCGCGTCGACGCGCACCGCCCGCTCGCCAGGTGGCTGCTGCACAAGTGCAGGTACCTTCTGTGTTCTGTGCGCTGCACCTGATGGGCTAGAGGAGAGCGCGCAGCGCGGCGGGCTGCTCGTGCTGCTGCAGCGCCTCGCCGCCAGCCCGCGCGTCGACGCGCACCGCCCGCTCGCCAGGTGGCTGCTGCACAAGTGCAGGTACCTTCTGTGTTCTGTGCGCTGCACCTGATGGGCTAGAGGAGAGCGCGCAGCGCGGCGGGCTGCTCGTGCTGCTGCAGCGCCTCGCCGCCAGCCCGCGCGTCGACGCGCACCGCCCGCTCGCCAGGTGGCTGCTGCACAAGTGCAGGTACCTTCTGTGTTCTGTGCGCTGCACCTGATGGGCTAGAGGAGAGCGCGCAGCGCGGCGGGCTGCTCGTGCTGCTGCAGCGCCTCGCCGCCAGCCCGCGCGTCGACGCGCACCGCCCGCTCGCCAGGTGGCTGCTGCACAAGTGCAGGTACCTTCTGTGTTCTGTGCGCTGCACCTGATGGGCTAGAGGAGAGCGCGCAGCGCGGCGGGCTGCTCGTGCTGCTGCAGCGCCTCGCCGCCAGCCCGCGCGTCGACGCGCACCGCCCGCTCGCCAGGTGGCTGCTGCACAAGTGCAGGTACCTTCTGTGTTCTGTGCGCTGCACCTGATGGGCTAGAGGAGAGCGCGCAGCGCGGCGGGCTGCTCGTGCTGCTGCAGCGCCTCGCCGCCAGCCCGCGCGTCGACGCGCACCGCCCGCTCGCCAGGTGGCTGCTGCACAAGTGCAGGTACCTTCTGTGTTCTGTGCGCTGCACCTGATGGGCTAGAGGAGAGCGCGCAGCGCGGCGGGCTGCTCGTGCTGCTGCAGCGCCTCGCCGCCAGCCCGCGCGTCGACGCGCACCGCCCGCTCGCCAGGTGGCTGCTGCACAAGTGCAGGTACCTTCTGTGTTCTGTGCGCTGCACCTGATGGGCTAGAGGAGAGCGCGCAGCGCGGCGGGCTGCTCGTGCTGCTGCAGCGCCTCGCCGCCAGCCCGCGCGTCGACGCGCACCGCCCGCTCGCCAGGTGGCTGCTGCACAAGTGCAGGTACCTTCTGTGTTCTGTGCGCTGCACCTGATGGGCTAGAGGAGAGCGCGCAGCGCGGCGGGCTGCTCGTGCTGCTGCAGCGCCTCGCCGCCAGCCCGCGCGTCGACGCGCACCGCCCGCTCGCCAGGTGGCTGCTGCACAAGTGCAGGTACCTTCTGTGTTCTGTGCGCTGCACCTGATGGGCTAGAGGAGAGCGCGCAGCGCGGCGGGCTGCTCGTGCTGCTGCAGCGCCTCGCCGCCAGCCCGCGCGTCGACGCGCACCGCCCGCTCGCCAGGTGGCTGCTGCACAAGTGCAGGTACCTTCTGTGTTCTGTGCGCTGCACCTGATGGGCTAGAGGAGAGCGCGCAGCGCGGCGGGCTGCTCGTGCTGCTGCAGCGCCTCGCCGCCAGCCCGCGCGTCGACGCGCACCGCCCGCTCGCCAGGTGGCTGCTGCACAAGTGCAGGTACCTTCTGTGTTCTGTGCGCTGCACCTGATGGGCTAGAGGAGAGCGCGCAGCGCGGCGGGCTGCTCGTGCTGCTGCAGCGCCTCGCCGCCAGCCCGCGCGTCGACGCGCACCGCCCGCTCGCCAGGTGGCTGCTGCACAAGTGCAGGTACCTTCTGTGTTCTGTGCGCTGCACCTGATGGGCTAGAGGAGAGCGCGCAGCGCGGCGGGCTGCTCGTGCTGCTGCAGCGCCTCGCCGCCAGCCCGCGCGTCGACGCGCACCGCCCGCTCGCCAGGTGGCTGCTGCACAAGTGCAGGTACCTTCTGTGTTCTGTGCGCTGCACCTGATGGGCTAGAGGAGAGCGCGCAGCGCGGCGGGCTGCTCGTGCTGCTGCAGCGCCTCGCCGCCAGCCCGCGCGTCGACGCGCACCGCCCGCTCGCCAGGTGGCTGCTGCACAAGTGCAGGTACCTTCTGTGTTCTGTGCGCTGCACCTGATGGGCTAGAGGAGAGCGCGCAGCGCGGCGGGCTGCTCGTGCTGCTGCAGCGCCTCGCCGCCAGCCCGCGCGTCGACGCGCACCGCCCGCTCGCCAGGTGGCTGCTGCACAAGTGCAGGTACCTTCTGTGTTCTGTGCGCTGCACCTGATGGGCTAGAGGAGAGCGCGCAGCGCGGCGGGCTGCTCGTGCTGCTGCAGCGCCTCGCCGCCAGCCCGCGCGTCGACGCGCACCGCCCGCTCGCCAGGTGGCTGCTGCACAAGTGCAGGTACCTTCTGTGTTCTGTGCGCTGCACCTGATGGGCTAGAGGAGAGCGCGCAGCGCGGCGGGCTGCTCGTGCTGCTGCAGCGCCTCGCCGCCAGCCCGCGCGTCGACGCGCACCGCCCGCTCGCCAGGTGGCTGCTGCACAAGTGCAGGTACCTTCTGTGTTCTGTGCGCTGCACCTGATGGGCTAGAGGAGAGCGCGCAGCGCGGCGGGCTGCTCGTGCTGCTGCAGCGCCTCGCCGCCAGCCCGCGCGTCGACGCGCACCGCCCGCTCGCCAGGTGGCTGCTGCACAAGTGCAGGTACCTTCTGTGTTCTGTGCGCTGCACCTGATGGGCTAGAGGAGAGCGCGCAGCGCGGCGGGCTGCTCGTGCTGCTGCAGCGCCTCGCCGCCAGCCCGCGCGTCGACGCGCACCGCCCGCTCGCCAGGTGGCTGCTGCACAAGTGCAGGTACCTTCTGTGTTCTGTGCGCTGCACCTGATGGGCTAGAGGAGAGCGCGCAGCGCGGCGGGCTGCTCGTGCTGCTGCAGCGCCTCGCCGCCAGCCCGCGCGTCGACGCGCACCGCCCGCTCGCCAGGTGGCTGCTGCACAAGTGCAGGTACCTTCTGTGTTCTGTGCGCTGCACCTGATGGGCTAGAGGAGAGCGCGCAGCGCGGCGGGCTGCTCGTGCTGCTGCAGCGCCTCGCCGCCAGCCCGCGCGTCGACGCGCACCGCCCGCTCGCCAGGTGGCTGCTGCACAAGTGCAGGTACCTTCTGTGTTCTGTGCGCTGCACCTGATGGGCTAGAGGAGAGCGCGCAGCGCGGCGGGCTGCTCGTGCTGCTGCAGCGCCTCGCCGCCAGCCCGCGCGTCGACGCGCACCGCCCGCTCGCCAGGTGGCTGCTGCACAAGTGCAGGTACCTTCTGTGTTCTGTGCGCTGCACCTGATGGGCTAGAGGAGAGCGCGCAGCGCGGCGGGCTGCTCGTGCTGCTGCAGCGCCTCGCCGCCAGCCCGCGCGTCGACGCGCACCGCCCGCTCGCCAGGTGGCTGCTGCACAAGTGCAGGTACCTTCTGTGTTCTGTGCGCTGCACCTGATGGGCTAGAGGAGAGCGCGCAGCGCGGCGGGCTGCTCGTGCTGCTGCAGCGCCTCGCCGCCAGCCCGCGCGTCGACGCGCACCGCCCGCTCGCCAGGTGGCTGCTGCACAAGTGCAGGTACCTTCTGTGTTCTGTGCGCTGCACCTGATGGGCTAGAGGAGAGCGCGCAGCGCGGCGGGCTGCTCGTGCTGCTGCAGCGCCTCGCCGCCAGCCCGCGCGTCGACGCGCACCGCCCGCTCGCCAGGTGGCTGCTGCACAAGTGCAGGTACCTTCTGTGTTCTGTGCGCTGCACCTGATGGGCTAGAGGAGAGCGCGCAGCGCGGCGGGCTGCTCGTGCTGCTGCAGCGCCTCGCCGCCAGCCCGCGCGTCGACGCGCACCGCCCGCTCGCCAGGTGGCTGCTGCACAAGTGCAGGTACCTTCTGTGTTCTGTGCGCTGCACCTGATGGGCTAGAGGAGAGCGCGCAGCGCGGCGGGCTGCTCGTGCTGCTGCAGCGCCTCGCCGCCAGCCCGCGCGTCGACGCGCACCGCCCGCTCGCCAGGTGGCTGCTGCACAAGTGCAGGTACCTTCTGTGTTCTGTGCGCTGCACCTGATGGGCTAGAGGAGAGCGCGCAGCGCGGCGGGCTGCTCGTGCTGCTGCAGCGCCTCGCCGCCAGCCCGCGCGTCGACGCGCACCGCCCGCTCGCCAGGTGGCTGCTGCACAAGTGCAGGTACCTTCTGTGTTCTGTGCGCTGCACCTGATGGGCTAGAGGAGAGCGCGCAGCGCGGCGGGCTGCTCGTGCTGCTGCAGCGCCTCGCCGCCAGCCCGCGCGTCGACGCGCACCGCCCGCTCGCCAGGTGGCTGCTGCACAAGTGCAGGTACCTTCTGTGTTCTGTGCGCTGCACCTGATGGGCTAGAGGAGAGCGCGCAGCGCGGCGGGCTGCTCGTGCTGCTGCAGCGCCTCGCCGCCAGCCCGCGCGTCGACGCGCACCGCCCGCTCGCCAGGTGGCTGCTGCACAAGTGCAGGTACCTTCTGTGTTCTGTGCGCTGCACCTGATGGGCTAGAGGAGAGCGCGCAGCGCGGCGGGCTGCTCGTGCTGCTGCAGCGCCTCGCCGCCAGCCCGCGCGTCGACGCGCACCGCCCGCTCGCCAGGTGGCTGCTGCACAAGTGCAGGTACCTTCTGTGTTCTGTGCGCTGCACCTGATGGGCTAGAGGAGAGCGCGCAGCGCGGCGGGCTGCTCGTGCTGCTGCAGCGCCTCGCCGCCAGCCCGCGCGTCGAGGCGCACCGCCCGCTCGCCAGGTGGCTGCTGCACAAGTGCAGGTACCTTCTGTGTTCTGTGCGCTGCACCTGATGGGCTAGAGGAGAGCGCGCAGCGCGGCGGGCTGCTCGTGCTGCTGCAGCGCCTCGCCGCCAGCCCGCGCGTCGACGCGCACCGCCCGCTCGCCAGGTGGCTGCTGCACAAGTGCAGGTACCTTCTGTGTTCTGTGCGCTGCACCTGATGGGCTAGAGGAGAGCGCGCAGCGCGGCGGGCTGCTCGTGCTGCTGCAGCGCCTCGCCGCCAGCCCGCGCGTCGACGCGCACCGCCCGCTCGCCAGGTGGCTGCTGCACAAGTGCAGGTACCTTCTGTGTTCTGTGCGCTGCACCTGATGGGCTAGAGGAGAGCGCGCAGCGCGGCGGGCTGCTCGTGCTGCTGCAGCGCCTCGCCGCCAGCCCGCGCGTCGACGCGCACCGCCCGCTCGCCAGGTGGCTGCTGCACAAGTGCAGGTACCTTCTGTGTTCTGTGCGCTGCACCTGATGGGCTAGAGGAGAGCGCGCAGCGCGGCGGGCTGCTCGTGCTGCTGCAGCGCCTCGCCGCCAGCCCGCGCGTCGACGCGCACCGCCCGCTCGCCAGGTGGCTGCTGCACAAGTGCAGGTACCTTCTGTGTTCTGTGCGCTGCACCTGATGGGCTAGAGGAGAGCGCGCAGCGCGGCGGGCTGCTCGTGCTGCTGCAGCGCCTCGCCGCCAGCCCGCGCGTCGACGCGCACCGCCCGCTCGCCAGGTGGCTGCTGCACAAGTGCAGGTACCTTCTGTGTTCTGTGCGCTGCACCTGATGGGCTAGAGGAGAGCGCGCAGCGCGGCGGGCTGCTCGTGCTGCTGCAGCGCCTCGCCGCCAGCCCGCGCGTCGACGCGCACCGCCCGCTCGCCAGGTGGCTGCTGCACAAGTGCAGGTACTATAGTGGCTCCTTGTAAACAGCAAAAAATATAAAGGGGGAAAAACATAACCGACTACAGTTCGGCTGTGGTACACAGATCTCATAAATTGTATTTGAACTTAACCAGTTGGTTTCTCTTACTAATGTCACATGGCGACCCTGCCAATGCAGTTTTGTATTATATAAACACAACCAGTATGCTCATAAACCGTATCACATATAACTATTACATTTGCTTAAACCCAAAAAGTCACGGACGTGCCTTAAAATTAATAATGATTTACCAAACACTTTAAGTTTTGGTGCCGTGCACAGGATACCTTTTGAAAGTATCTAATTTACTCTTGTTTGTTCTGAAGGACGCTGCTGGGGCAAGCGGACGACCACGTCGGTGACGGAGAGCACATGGAGACCGACCAGGAGGAGAAACCGCCTAATGATAACGCCGCCGGTAAGTTGTGTTAATAGAAATAGAAATATATTTATTCGTGACATTACAGAAAAAAACAAATAAATTACAGATAATTGTAGAGTAAGACAAGTGTCACGAAATGGCCTCTTCTCAGCATGTTGCTAGCGTTAGCCAGCGCTGATCTTCCGAAAAGCCCATCCGGTGAAAAATTCACGGCAGGTAACAAACATATGTGGCTAAGTAGTACAATCTATGACAAAAAACATCAGTAATAAACAAGACAACAGTAGAAATTAAAAACGTAATAAAATAAAAATAAGATTAACTTATAACTACAACGCAACAATCTGGTGACCACGTATCTGACCGGACATGCCTTGGCCTAACATTATAATTTCTTAGCCACTAGCGCCAGCGTCAACGGCAGACACGTGAAACATAGCATAGCACAAAACAAAACAATACACTCTAACTAAAAATCGTGGCTTACATCCGACTCAGAAGACTATAACTAAAGGAATACAACTAAGCAACAGAAGAAAGCGGGCAAAAAGACAATTGATAACACGGAAAACTTACACAGCAACGAAAAAGGCACATAAACTAGCGGTACGTGTTACAAACAACTAGTGTCAACTCTACAAGTTTCCTCGTTGAGTTGGTGACAAAGCATAAACTTTATAATGCACAGTTTGAAACGTTTTGAGCTGCGCTGTCGCTTGTTCACAGATGCTGCTTAAATCATCTGTAAAGATGAACAAGGCTTGATGATGATGAAGCCTTTTTAAGGCTGAGGAAATATATATCCCACCATTGTTTGAACTTTATTTCAGAGTAGTAAGGTTTTATTACGCATAATTTATGCCGGTTAAAAGGTTCAGGTGGTTGTTATTTTGTTCAAAAGCATGACTCCTTTCCTTATTATGTTATTTTAGACATAGGACATTTTCCATAAACAAGTTTTTTAAGTTGACAAATTCGAGAAATACTTAGGGACTAGCCTAACATGTACCCCAATATCTTTGAACTAGTTTTTAATTTTATAGTGTTCTTGTTTAGTTAGTATCTTACTACTTTATGTATGACTAACGTCTAATAAATACATATGTAGGATGTTGCGTTTTGAATCTTATAGGTTTAAAAGCAATGCAAGGCTAGCTAACAAAATATAATTTGACGAAATTAAAACGATTAACACATTCAGTGCCATTTAGTGCTACGAGCTACGAAAGTACGAACAGAGAACCCAACTGTCGTGTTTTCGGCGCTGAATGTGTTAAAGGACAGTTAATTTAAATCGAAGGTTGTCTTTCACTCAAAATCTATCTTCTACAGAATTAGAAAGGGCGCGGCGAGCTAAGCTAGCGGCAGAGCGTCGTGCCAAAGTAATGGCTCAGATGAAGGCACAAATGAACAATTTCATCTCAAATAACGCTGTTCTTTTTGAGGAAACTACAACTGAGGTGAGAATTACTATACCTTCATAGATCATTATTACATTTATAGATCTTTAAACTTATTCGTACTTCTGTAGATAATGCAAAGAGTATCAAAAGACGTTGAGTTTTTCTAGACTTCTTCATCAGTAGTTGTAATATAAATAGGTTAAGTTACCATTTTAAAAGTATAAAGTGTTAGTAAACAATAGCAATATTGGTATAACATCTGTGGTACAATATTTTCATCTTGGTGCCGTGACCAGGATACCATATAGTTATTGATTATATCTGTGGTACAATATTTTCATGTTGGTGCCGTGACCAGGATACCATATAGTTATTGATTATATCTGTGGTGAAATATTTTCATCTTGGTGCCGTGACCACGATACCATATAGTTATTGATTATATCTGTGGTGCAATATTTTCATGTTGGTGCCGTGACCAGGATACCATATAGTTATTGATTATATCTGTGGTGCAATATTTTCATGTTGGTGCCGTGACCAGGATACCATATAGTTATTGATTATATCTGTGGTGCAGGTGACGGCGGAGGAGCAGGAGATCCGGCCGCTGTACTGCGGCGCGGCGCTGGGCGTGTGGGGCGGCGGCGTCAGCGAGGCGCCGCGCGTCTGTATCATGTGCCAGGAGGAGGTGAGACCCTGATTGTAATGCCGGTATTACACCTCCCTAAATCAGGCCCTAACGACAAGGACGCTGCAATACGCTAGACACGTTTGGAGATATTGCTTAACGTGTCTAACATATTGCGGCATCCTTGTCGTTAGGGCCTGATTTAGGGAGCTGTAATACCGGCATTAGGCCTGAGTGGACTCGAGATAGATGAGATGAGAAGCAATCGGACCAATAACTAAAACGTTTAAAACGGCGACCATTTTTTATCTAATCGATATTTATTAACATTTTAACCGCCATGGTCTGATATATCAGACAAAGTGACAACGTAATTGACACCTTCATAAACCAGTAGTCGGCCTCGAACTGAGAACTCGCGATTTGCTTGCAAACGAGACTACCATTATAACAAGACCCTTCTGAACTTATTTTTTCGCCCGCTAGCTTCACAACCCCTTTATCGATCCTGCTCATATACGAACTTTCAAATTGTATGTATCTCTGTTACAACCCCAACAAATTTCATGAAGATCAGAAAAGCGTTACTAAAGTTATCGTGGAACAAACTCTAAAAATCAATAAGCCATCGAAATGCCGAGACGTCCAAGTAGCCAGAAGTTGTTTGTAAGAACTTGCTTCGCTTACGCTCCGCTCGTTCGATGACTTATGTTTATATTTGTACAACAACACAGGTGATACAATAGGGTGTTTATAGAATTCTGTGTTTTGGCTATTGGCGTTAACGTACAAAACAAATTGATAAGATCTTATTAATATAGAATCGATGATGTTCCCAGGCGCGCGTGGACCTGACCGCAGAGCCGCTGGTGCTGGTGTCGTTCGCGAGCGGCTCGTGCGTGCTGCCGGCCGCAGCCGAGCGGCCGCGCGCGCACGTGTCGGTGTGCGGACACGCGCTGCACGCCGCCTGCGCCCAGCACTACGTGCGCGGCGTGCTCGAGCGGGAGACCCGCCGGTCAGTACCGAGCACAGATAACCTCAACCACTAGATAGATCGTGCGTGCTGCCGGCCGCAGCCGAGCGGCCGCGCGCGCACGTGTCGGTGTGCGGACACGCGCTGCACGCCGCCTGCGCCCAGCACTACGTGCGCGGCGTGCTCGAGCGGGAGACCCGCCGGTCAGTACCGAGCACAGATAACCTCAACCACTAGATAGATCGTGCGTGCTGCCGGCCGCAGCCGAGCGGCCGCGCGCGCACGTGTCGGTGTGCGGACACGCGCTGCACGCCGCCTGCGCCCAGCACTACGTGCGCGGCGTGCTCGAGCGGGAGACCCGCCGGTCAGTACCGAGCACAGATAACCTCAACCACTAGATAGATCGTGCGTGTTGCCGGCCGCAGCCGAGCGGCCGCGCGCGCACGTGTCGGTGTGCGGACACGCGCTGCACGCCGCCTGCGCCCAGCACTACGTGCGCGGCGTGCTCGAGCGGGAGACCCGCCGGTCAGTACCGAGCACAGATACTCATCAATAACACCTATCTCTCATCTGAACAATATTTCCTTTCAATGAATATGAGGTTGGAACATTAATTAATTTACGAGAAAATGCATGCTATTATTTAAATTATATTAGATGGGCCATTCTACTTTTCGTTGTACATAAGTTATTGACACTTTTTCGTAAAATGCATATTTTAGAATACTTGGCCATTACTTTCATTTGCTGTTTTGTGACGGAGAAAGAGGCTTAATTAGGTAATCAATCCCGATAGCTTAAACTGAATAAATTTATTTTATTTTATTATATTATGTTATTATAGCTTAGTTTAATAGTAATAACTGTAAATATTCTTAATCACAGTAACTCAGTGGGCCTTAATTATTTCCCGATTTACCTTCTTTTTACATTAATCAATATTAATATATGAATTTTGGTTAACAAATTCCTATTATTTGGTTCAGGTACAATTTGGGAATACAATTTTATACACGAAATTAAATGTCTATCATACTTTTTTCTGGCAATAGAGTATGGTCACGAAAAAGTAGAATGAGCCAGCTATATTACTATACATAAACATTTAGGAATTAATGTAAAATTATACAACTAAGTTATTTATTTAATTGTGTACTACACGCAACTAAAATATCACAACATACATAGAAAAAAGAGATAAAAAAAAAACATGTTGTACCTTTTGTGAACTGTCTTAAAAATTCCTTCTATTCCAGACCATACCGCCTCCGACAACCGGCAGCTTTCGACGCAGAAAAGAAGGAATACCTCTGCCCCCTCTGCGAGCGCCTCTGCAACACCTCCCTGCCCCTCCTCCCCGCGCCGTCCCTCCCGGCGGGCGCGCCTCCCCCGCTGTGCGAGGAAGTGTTCCGGGACAGTGTGGCGCTCATCTTACAGCACCAAGTGTGCTCCGAGGCCGTGCATGTGTGCACCGAGTCCTGCGAGGAGATGCTGTGCCAAGTGAGATATGTTCATAGTTGGAGGGTCGAAATGGAGTAATTAAGTAAAACCAGTCATTATCAAAGATGTGTTGTATTGTCGGTATCCAATATATAAGAGCGTTAACAAAACTAAACATACCTTATTTATATGTTATTATTGTTTAAATGCTATTATCAACCGACTTCAAGATTTCGAAGGAGGAGGTTATCAATTCGTCGGGATCTTTGTTTTTGCTATTTTTTTTTTTTTTTATGTATGTTCACCGATTATTCGAAGATGGCTGGACCGATTTGAAAAATTCTTTTTTTGTTTGATAGAGTATACTTCACAGTTGGTCCCATTGTAACCAGGTCAGGATCTGATGATGGGATCCTGGAGAAATCGAGAGAACTCTTCAACTATTATAGGCACACCAATAGTGATTTGAGTATTTTTTACAGCAGCTCGAGCATTTGCTGTTGTAAAGGTGGATGCTAAGTGAAGTCGGTTCTTTTTTGTTTAAAATTATATTCAACCACGTGTGTCACATTATGTCGCAGACAGTAACGTGAAGTTACTGTTAATATGTTAATTAGGGATATACTACACAGGTAATATTAATGGCAATACATAAAGATTGCCATTGCGTTTTAGATTTTACCCTTTTAGTGGAAAACGGGCATCACTCATCACATAGTTACGGCAGTTATAAAGGTTGAACACGCCAAAACCTGGGCATATAAAAATAGCTATATTTAGTTATTCGAAAAATGGAGATATTTAAACTTTTGAAACAACAATTTTCTCACAAGGAACTGGGCTATAAAATGATGATAGTTTTATTTTCTTTTATTTATTCGTTGGCAAAATGTCGAGCGTACAACATCAAAAACGTGAACGCATTTTGCACGAACATGTAAAAAATCCCATGTTAAGCTACATAGATATCGGGAGAAGGCTGATATATCCACAATCTACTGTTGGTCACGTATTAAAAAGTTTCCGTGAACGCTTGACAATAGATAGAAAGCCAGGAAGTGGTGGGTTGCAGGGAGTCAAGAATAAGAAACAGGAAAGAGTATTTTAAAGATTTTTGCCTCAAATCATACGATTTCATCTCGTGATGTTGCTAAAAAAGTGAAAATGTCTTAGTCCTATGTCCAAAAAGTGAAACAGATGGCAGGACTGAGGAGTTATAAAGCCCAGGCCGCACCAGATCGAGACTCAAAACAGAACTTATCCGCAAAGATACGGTCGCGACAACTCTATGAAGATTTTCTTACAAAATTTAAATGCGCGGTGATGGACGACGAGACGTATATAAAATTGGATTGTAAACAAATACCTGGTCAAGAGTTTTATACTAGCAAATCTCGAACAGATAGTCCTGAAGATTATGAATTAAAAAAATGAGGGCAATTTCCAAAAAAATACCTTCTTTGGCAGGCAATATGTAGCTGTGGTAAAAGAAGTCGCTCGTTTATCACCGGGACAATAAACGGCGATATTTATCAGAAATATTGTTTACAGAAGCGTTTGCTGCCTTTTATAAGACAGCATGCCTCACCACCGCTGTTTTGGCCAGATCTAGCCAGTTGCTAATACGCAAAATCAGTTATGGAATGGTACAACGCTAACAGGATAATGGTGGTACCCAAAATATGCAATCCGCCAAATAGTCCGGAACTGCGGCCTGTTGAAGAGTACTGGAGTATTATGAAAGGAATTCTAAAAAAGAAAGGCGGAGAAGTAAAATCGGTCCCTGAGCTACAAAAAATATGGACCTGGGCGACAAAAATCTTTTCTAAAGAGATGGTGCAAAGTCTTATGAGCCGTGTGCGTAGAAAAGTTCGATCTATGGCTTACTGTGTAAACATTTATTAAAATTAAAAATGTGATTTTAGAATTCATTAAATTTGTCATTAAATGTGGTATTCATAATGTAGTTATTTATTTTCAAACTGGTTTAAAAACAAATTTTGCGTGCCCAAGTTTTGGCGTGTTCAACCTTTACAATAGAAAATTCGTAATCTATATACCTAGTACGTATATAGAAGGAATAAAGTTTTACAATCCTTTTTTTTTTGAAACATCAAATCATTTCAAGCACCAGCGACCTAGATCTTTAAAATTACAGTTTTCTCAGGTATATAGTTTTCGCAAACTTCTTATTTTCATCATCTACTTTGAAGAATCTGAGCACTATTTGCAAAAATCTCGTAGGTAGTTTTATTACTCAGGGAAGAACTTCGTTTCACCATAAACTGGTGAAACTAAAGTAAAATAAAATGTTTCAAAAATAATAAAAAGTTTTAAATTGAAAACCTTTCTGAGAAAATTTATGAGAATAATGAGGTAGTAGTGCGATAGAAAAAGGTAATATACTTTCAGGGATTAAATCTAGTTCAATTTTTCACTAAACATTATACAAATTATTGGCATACGTAGCGAAACGTAGAGAAATTCGTAGAAAGTTTTTTTATTAACTATAAAACTTTCGTGAGACTCTAACATATTAAAAATATTTATAACGGGTTACTCACGTAATTTAAGTCGATTTTTGATCGACATGTTTCGGTCAATTTACGATTACCATTTTCACGAGCTGCCTTCCGCGACGGCAGCCGTCGCGCTGCCGTCGCGGAAGGCAGCTCGTGAAAATGGTCATCGTAAATTGACCGAAACATGTCGATCAAAAATCGACTTAAATTACGTGAGTAACCCGTTATAAATATTTTTAATAAGTTTTTTTATATATATAATTAGACCATTAAAGTTAACAGTATATTTAAATTTTGTAGCCGTGTCCAGATTATGGGTGGAAAAGCAGTGTTTGTAATATTTGAGACGTCTTGCGCACAAACACGTTCACATTACGCAATCTAAACACGGCTTTAATGACCATGTTTTTGCAGGCGCGAGCTCGCAGCGTGGGAGCGCAGTCCTCCGACATGGAGGACGGGGACTCCACCGACGAGGCCCCCGTCTACATGCTGACCCAGTCCCAGGACCTGCTGCCCCAGGAGTTCATGGTCCACTTCGAGGGCGACATACCAGCGTACACGGACGACATGAAGAGGCTGATCACAGAGTTTGTTAACGTGAGTGTTACGGCGTTTGCCGTGAATCAAAAGTCAATAACAAAGAGTTATTCATTACGTATTCTGGCACTTTCAATCGTCAAGTAAACTAGTATAAGAAAAAATACTACACTGGTTCTAATACTACACCTACATATGATCCGAGAAGAATTATGCATTACGTATTCTGGCACTTTCAATTGTCAAGTAAACTAGTAAAAGAAAAAAAATTCTACACGTGTTCTAATAATATACCTTATGACCCGAGAATAATTATGACCCGCAAGAAACTCTGCGGGGCTTTTTTTTCTAAAACAGTAATGTAAATATTAGAAATACATGATAATGCGTAGTTCTACCAGAAAACATATCAAAACAGTTAAAGAGAAATACTGCGAGCATGCAAAAAAATTTACCAAACCTGATTCATATACAAAACGCCTGTGGCCTTTCTAACCCTAGAAAGAGACTACCGCTTGCAAATTATCACTTGTAGCTTTATTGAATAGGCCACTGAACTTCCTTGCCTGAACTCTGTTCTCTACTCTACTGGATGGATAATTATAATTATCCATCACCATCAATTTAAAGACAAAATAGTACATTGTTGTAGAGGCTTGAAAGTAAGCTATAGGTGGATCGAGTTAGTTCGAGGGCCGACCCGCCAGGGGAGGCCCTCGAAGATACGAGTCCACCTATAGCGCTTTCGGCCGAGATATTACATAGTGCTTTTCACGACTACTGTGAGGAAATAAAAAAAACATTTGTCATAATAATATAAATGCTTTAATAGAATATCCAATTCAATATTCCATTCCCGCCTTTTTACTTTTATTTCACTTTCAAAAAGCGTTTTTCTGTTGTTTGCTTCAAACCGACTCATTACTTAGAGGCGTTTTTGATAGAAAACCACAAACGGCTAAAAAAGTAAAAACGCCTTAAGGGTGAATAAATGGTTTTGACGTTTCTTTTTTTTTTAAACAGGTGGTTGGCCCGATAAACAACCTTATTTTATTTTTGAAACATAAAGTTGTGCCAAAAAAAGACCTTTTAATGTTTTTAATGAATGCAATGACATATAACTGGACAACTTACTTTCCAACTAATGACATTTCATCGCTACAATAACATTGCTGTAGTGGTGGTTCAGGTGCTACAGCAAATGTTTACTTTCCAGCTTGGATTTTGACCATCTTTTGTCACATTTCCGAACAGTAGCGTGAAAAATATTGATTTAAAAAATATTCATATGAATGTAGGAGACGCTGGTTCGATTCCAGCCCTGAAAATCGGAGGCCTTGGTCACCTTTTCTCTCATAAATGACACCTATTTCAGTTCAGATTGTTCATAATGTTCAGATATATGGATTGTAATCTGTAACTTATACTTACATGCCTCTTATTTTGACAGATATTGCCAGCCGTATGCGGAGACATGGAGGGCTCAAATCCGCTATCATCCGTCGAAGCTTTATACAAAGCCACGTCATACACAATCCTGAGTACAAACGCCGTTCTTCAAGCCGAGAAGCGACCACTATTAGGCGACTTACCCTCGAGGCATCGCGACGCGCTCCAAGCGTTAATACGACTTGCGGCTGTGATCCCGTCTGTCTGGCCGTCCCCTAAACAGCTAGCTCATCACGCCCTCGAAACTCTGACCACACTCGAACGCACCTCACCTCTAACTCACCATCCTTTCGAGACCTTAGTAGCTCTAGTCTTAACAGCGCCTTCCTTGTTCAGCAAAACTGCAGGCCCGGCGCGACCCAACCATCTCGCTAGACAATTCACTATAGAAGTATTCAGAGCTCTAATTACAAGAGCTATGATAGTTTTAGATGTCTCTAGTTGCATAACCCAAGAAGCAATGGAAGGGCAGGAAGACTACATAGTTATCAAACCCGATTTAGAAAACTTGCTCACATTCATGAAGACATTAAGGCGGGGGAATTTAGATATCGAGAATCTAAACGCGAATGACGTTTGGGAGAAAGTTAAGAATCAATGCCACACGTTTTTAAGAGCTTGTTGTTTATTTTACCATTTCCTAAGCGATATAAGTCCGCCCACTGAATTGACCGTAGTCGGTGGTGATATTTGGGAGGTCATGTGCGGGTATCTAAACCTGCCTACTACTTTCAAAGAGTTAATAGACACTCCAATGGCGAGAAGGAAGTCAGAGGAATGGGCATTGCTGTCCAACGAATGGTTCGCCGGGGAGATAGATATAAAGACGGTGCTGGAAACCAACGAGCCGCCGAAACTAGTGCCGCTGCCCGATGACTTCTCGGAGTTGATGAATGTGGTGTCGGAGTTCTCGTGTCCGAACTCGGAGAGGGATGATAGCAAGTACCCGACGATGTGCTTGGTGTGCGGCCAGATACTGTGCTCGCAGAGTTACTGCTGCCAGACTGAGATTAAAAAGGTGAGTTTGCATATTTTGTATTGTTTTTTTTTAGTGAATAATATTTATTTAAGTATCTACAAATTTTCTAAATTTCGTTTTTGAATAAGCAAGTAGCTATAATATTTACCATTATTTTGTGACCAAAATGTTGAAAAAACATAAAGTAATAGAAATGTTTGAAACTATTGAAACGTTTTTACTTTAGTTTATACTAATTTCAAATAATAATTACGATTTGAAGTAATGTGAAACGGAACGTGTTTTAATTCACCAATCAGCGTCTGGTGACGTCACTCCTGTTATGACAACTAATGGGGTTGGCAACTTTCTATGGGATTTGGCTTAAAAGGCTAGCATCCAGGTCAAAAAATTAAAAAAACAATGAGAATTTGACACCGTGAACGAACAAATATGGCGAGTGACACACATGAGTGACGTCACAGTAACTGTAGATCCGTTTAGGCGCGAAAATTTAAATTGTCAGTTTGTAACGGCAATTTTGTACTATAAATTAAAGTATTTTAATTTTTTTATACACTCGTGGTCTATTCTACGTGCAATGAGGGTTTCCGCGATCGAGTTTTTCACTAGATGGCAGCACCGTGGCGACAGGTCTAGCTGTCACAATCCACCAATCATGTTTAACCATATATTTTTTGATTGGTGGATTTTGACAGCTACTGCCAAAAAGACCTGTCGTCACGGTGCTGCCATCTAGTGAAAATCTCAATCGCGGAAACCCTCATTCTTTCAAATGGAAATAAATGAAAATATTGCATCTTGCCTATTACTTAACTTAGTGTAGTGTCAAATAATAGACCTTGCTGGTTAAACTTTTTGAGAACCGACGACGGCCAGTCACGACATCGCCACGTCCACAGCCGTCCGTTCAATGAAATGCCACTTCTAGAACCTTTTTATGATGTTTGGCATTATCACTTACTTAGCTTATGGACTAAGAGCTGGCCACGTCAGATATGACACAATAATGAGAGCAACAAAACCTGTCTGGTTAGTTTGCTATACTATCCTTATTGCTAGATCCGGGCATCTGGCAGCTTTTAATGGGTGGAGGTCAGAATGACAGACTAGCAAAATTTTTGAATTCGAAAATAGTAATATCAACATAGGTAAGAACTGCCGAATTTGTCTCTGTTATAAATTATAAAGGACAGAGTCTACATTTTAACATTAGAACAAAAACATTGCGTGTTATTACGGAAACAAAAACAGCAGGCGACCAACTATGAATTAAATTATACGTCGTTTGGCACTACTTTCCCCCAACAGAAACTTTTGGCAATGATATAATCTTGCATCAAACCCAGAACTCTAGGATTGGTTTTCTTGAAGTGGTTTTCATTCTTTGACCTCCACCACTTTACAGCTGCCAGATGTCCAGATCTAGAAATAAGCTTAGTATAGCAAACTGACTAGAGGGGTTTCGTTGCTCTCATTATTGTGTCATATCTGACGTGGCTAGCTCTCCGTCTATTATATTTTTTTTGGCCCTGGGGTCAGGGGCACGGCGTATTACTTCGCCACCCGTCACCTGACACCTGACCGGCCAGAAGATTAAAAAATACGTAAACTTTGCTTACTTGTCGTAAAAGTGTGTTATTTCGTCGGTCGTCATCGTTATTCATTATTAGAAAACTACCCTTACTTTTATAAGACGCTCTAAATCGCCAACTAGTTCGAATTATAATATTTTTTTGTTTATTTATCATTTTGCCAATGAACTATAGTAGTTCATTGGCAATCGCCTCTCGGCTCGGGTCAAGAAACCTCGGTACTCGTGTAAAATGACATACTTCTCGCACGTGTGTCGAACATCGTTTTTTAATACAATTGCAAAAAAACTACACTGAAATAAAATTACTTTATATTCTTAAGTGCAGTGTACAAAAGACAGCTTCATTCATCAAATCAGATTACTTTTTAGCACTAGTGTATAAAATCAAACTTTACGCATGATTTGCAGCTACGTAAACTAAACTTTTTGAGCAATTGTATTAAAAAATATATTTTACAACCGGGTAGCGTTGTTAAGTCTTTCCTAGGATTTCATTCTCAATTACTCCTCGTATAAGGGCTGTCTTAAACCATGCCATTGAAATAGGGATCATGAAGTCTAAAATCGGTAAATTTGGTCTCGCCACAGTTGAGTGTATAACTGTATAATGTATCCGCTCGCTAGCCTTTCGATTGTCGATCGACACGTATCGTCATTGTTAACGAACATAAGTTCTTTAATAGAATTGAAAAAAAAATTTCATTCATGGAGGAATTTGATTATGACAATGTATGGTTAATGCGCCCAATTCCATTCCCTATTTCCGTACAACGGCTTTTACGGCCGAACAAACAAGGATACGCACTTATTGCGCGCTGATACAGGGCCGGGCGCGAGAGTATTTTCAAACCAACTGACGTAACAGGGATGATGAGTGATGACACATGTTGAATTATGCAATAAAATTTAGTTGATAGGATGCAGAATTACCAATATATCCAAATAAAGTGAAAATTAAAAAAATCTATTGAAATGTTTCAAAGATATCATGTTCAAAAATTTTTCAATTTTTTAAAGTACGAAAAAAAAATAAAAAAACAATGATATCATTCGATTTTTAACATTTTACTGTTAAATAAATTGTATGGTAAACATATACATAAACGCAAGATTTCACTGTAAAAACAGCAATTTCATAATTTATCCATACTTTAAACAAGGCGACTATATGATCGTGATGTCACTTTTGCACGTCATTTTGTTAGGAGCGTTTCGAGAAACAAATGCAAATCTCAGACTTTAAGTCTAATTTCTGACTTTTGTGTTGCTTTAACGCAATTGGCCCCATATAGACATTTGATCCTCACAACAAAACGGATCGATTAATACCATACATGAAAAAAATTCACCATGCCCATTAGTCGTTTGTTAGGATTATTAGTTTGGCCGTAAATATCCTGCAGATGAATGTCCTCGTTGACCCGCTTGCAATGCTGGCGCTGAAGGCACGACTTTCCGTGCGCGTGATTTGACGTCTTAGGCGTTCAAAGGGTTAACGCCATGAAATAAAAATTAGAGCGGAAGCCGGCAAGCGCACGGAGGTAGCGTGACGCCGTAGGGGGTCATCGTCGTATCTACACGAAGTTGTATTTTGGACAGAGCGGACGAAGCGGCGGCTCGGAGCTGGTGGGCGCCGTGGTGGCGCACGCCATGTCGTGCGGCGCCGGCGCCGGCGTGTTCCTGCGCGTGCGCGACTGCGAGCTGCTGCTGCTCGCCGCGCCCGCGCGCGGCGCCATGCTGCCCGCGCCCTACCTCGACAACTACGCCGAGACCGACCAGGTAAACATAATACTTAGCCAGCAATGTGATACTTCGCCTCCTCGACTATATATACTATTATGGTCCTTAAACACTGTTTATAATTTATTTATTGCAGTTAAATGTACACGCTATTGTACATTTTACTGCAAATTGGCGGCACGATAATTAAATATCTCAAAAAATGTTTCAAATGTGTATTTTTCCCCAGGGGCTCCGCCGCGGCAACCCGCTCCACCTGTGCCCGACGCGTTACGAAACTCTCCGCATGTTGTGGCTCAGCCACGGCCTGCACGAGCGCATCGCGCGCGCGCTCGACACCAACATGCTCGTCACCACGCAGTGGCAGAACATGTGAGCTGACTCGTCACACCGTAGGCTGGTCACATCATCAACGCCAGTACAGCCTCGGTACCACGTAGTGGCAAAATATGTAAGCGCTCGGCTACAGACTGGTCACACTGTAATGTCATAAGATTCAAAATCCACGAGAAATTTCAAATTTTGACGTCGTACGTGTGCTGTAGTCATCGACTACAATCGCAAATTTTTATCTGAGCCCTGAGCAAGAGACGAGCGAAGAAAACTGCACAGTTGTAGACTGGTCACACTGTGGTGTCAGTCACTAGGATCTAATTAAGAAAAGTTACAAACTTGTCGCACAAATTTTTGGTGTTAGCTAAGTATTTTGCTATTAACTGGCCTTGTCAATAATGTGTAGAAAAAAACAGGTCACTCGGCACCAAACTCAAAGATTATTAGAAATAGCTTTAGTTCATCGCTATCTTCGGACCAGTTAAACTTTTTGATGTAAATCATCCTTTAAAACGACCATACTCAGAACTACGCGGTGGCAAAAACATGTGAGCGCTGAGCGAGCAAGCGTACAATGAGAACTACATGAAAACAAACTGGTCATACTATGGTGTTCTGGTACGGATACAGACTGGTCACACTATGGTGGTCTGGTCACGCTAGACCGACCGAGAAAGGATGTATACAGAACGCGTTTTAAAGTCCAACGCCATAAAGCACTGTTGAATCATCTAAAACTACAGCAATAAAAATAAAACTGCTACTGAAAAATAAGTAGATAGATATTTCGCTAAAGATACGTAGTCGAGAGAATTAGATTATATGTATTCACTTGAATAATATATTGACGCCTTGTTCAGAATAACCAAAACTTTGTATTGTTGTTAAAACATTTCAAATGCCAAGCTCTCTGGTTCTAAAGTATTTCCCGTCCAAGAGTTGGATTTGAAATGATTTTGCTAACTAGAAACTAATTATAGGAGCCAATTGACTCCATTGCTTGAAGATGAATACGTGAGTGCAATGCGTTGAAAATATATTGATATTATTACTAAAATCTTAACTAATAAAAATATTAGGTAACCAATCTAAAAAATATTGATTGACGAAAGGTTTCATATTAGAAGACTATTTGAAATATCTGATATGTATTTAACGTAGTCTTTTACATAGGAGACTTAAAGGATCAATAAAAATGAGCTCTTAAAATCGATGTTATTATTTATCGCAGATAATCTCAATTTATCTAATACGCAAGAGAAAAACTGTCTGTGATACATTTTAACATATTTATAGGCTTACAAAATAGGGTGTGATTTTATTATACAATAAGAGATGACCCGGTTAGGCATGATGATGGCTCCCGGACTATATAGACCGGGAGCCAGCGATAAGGCTGTGGTAAAACTCAAATATAAATTTCTCATTTTCAAGCGTCATCGTGATGAGGTTATGTTTGAATATAACTGTGTTCGTGCAATGTTTTAAGTAACTTTCTTTAATGCGTGTTGTTTTTCTAATATTATGTTAGTTTATAGTATAGATTTTTGTCGTATGTAATAAATAATTATCATAGCTATCCGCTAAAAGTTTTAAAATCAAAGTGTTTCTCGGGTGTTTTTCACCTAACCGTTATGCACGGTTCACATGAAACGCTCGGGAGCGGCACGATTCTTACGAGTAGATACGAATTTGAACCTTGTACACAGCTGTTACATTCCATTTTTAAATAACAGCGCAAAAATCGTAACTACTGTATAGAAGGTTCTAAAGGGCATTTTTATTTTAACTTTTACTTTAAAGCAAGACTTAAATCGTGTTTCAGTAACGTCCAACCGTCACATTCCTGACAAAATGTATAGGATTTGACATTGACCGTCAGTTTTGTGACGATTGCTAACCGGCCGTTAATACACAGTCAAGTGAAAATGTCCTAATTACGATTTCCGCGATCGAGATTCTCCCTAGATGGCATCACCGTAGTCTTTTTGACAGCTGCTGTCGAAATCCACCAATAAAAAAAAGTGATTAACCTTTTGACCGCCAAGCATTGAACAAAAATGACGCGCCACCGACGCCACGTAATCGCGTTTTGTCAAGCGAAATTGAACTTTGCGGAAGTCCGCGTAGGTCCCTCTTGCATTACAAAGCCTGTCGGCTGTAGCCGTCGTTGGCGTCCATGGCACAACTTTTTGATGTCGGCCACAGCCGACTGTGGCGGTCAATAGGTTAAACATGATTGGTGGATTATGACAGCTAGACCTCTCGCCACGGTGCTGCCGTCTAGTGAAAATCTCGATCGCTGAAACCTTCATTCCTTTAACTCTAGTAGGAAGCACCTCGATTCTGGCCACTTTGTGTAAATCGTACATAACGGTACAAAGTGCTGCTCACTTTCTTTTACTTCCACTATATTGTGAAATAGGTGCTTAAATAAA
This sequence comes from Pammene aurita, assembly GCA_947086415.1. Taxonomy (NCBI): domain Eukaryota; kingdom Metazoa; phylum Arthropoda; class Insecta; order Lepidoptera; family Tortricidae; genus Pammene; species Pammene aurita. The sequence continues at coordinate 3,687,411 of OX352295.1, read as the reverse complement.
CATAACTGGACTCTGTAACATCACTTAATATATAATTTTATAAAGCATGTGTTGAATTGTTTATTAGCTATTTATTATATAGAGTCCATGTAAGATTTTTTTTATGTAATACTCTTAGGGGCTATTCATTAATTACGGAAGTGTTTTTCGCAATTTCACTTAAGATTCCTCAGACTCCCCTTTTAAATAACTCTACTTTAATTCTCAAATAGTTAAATGCTGTTATAAACTATTCTAATAAACAAACATTTTAATAATATTATGTAGTTTAATTGACTAATTGCGCGTGAAAAACCTTACATCTGTGGCCTATTTAATAAGGCCACATGCAGGGCTTGTAATCGGTTTTCTCAAAAATCCCCGAAATAACCCAATATGTTTACATATTTTATGGTTTTTACGTAGAATTCAATATTGTTTTTAGGTTATGACTTTATATTGTAAGATTTTTCGATTAAATATGAAATAGTAAACGAAAGAACGAAAAAAAAACCGGTATTTTAGTATGGAGCAAAATACCGGTTACAAGCCCACATGTGACACTTTACAAGCTGGCACAGGGTCAGAAAGAGACTTCCGCTTGTAAATTGTCATGTGAAGCCTTATTAAATATACCACAAGTGGTTACTAAAAAAGCTTAGCTCTGAAACATACACTTGTCAACAGGGCTTGTAACCGGTATTTTGCTCCATACAAAAATACCGTTTTCTTTTTGCTTCTTTCGTTTACCGTTTCATATTTAATCGAAAAATCTTACAATATAAAGTCATAACCTAAAAACAATATTGAGTTCTACGTAAAAACTATAAAATATGTAAACATATAGGGTTATTTCGGGGATTTTTGCGAAAACCGGTAACAAAGCCCTGCTTGTCAAATACGTAAGAATTATATAAAAGGTTTCTCTCACAGTAAGGTAGGTAATGAGATTTATTATTCGCCTTCAGTACACTTGCGTAATCAATGAATGGCCCCTTACAACTCGGACGGAAGATTGTGAATTGGATAGGTTACATGATAATGTTAAAATTACAAATATATTGTCTCTATGAATATTTTGTTATTTTTTTCCTGTTAAGTGTTAATCCTCACCCTAGATCGTACAGTCGCCATCAGATATATCGGAGCGGCAAAGGTGGTCACAAATATCTGAACAACGCCATTATTGTCAAGGCGATGAAGTGCATGTTCGGATATTTTTGAGTACCTTGGCCGCTCCGATATATTTCATGGCGACTGTACCAATGAGTTATTCAGAAGTAGGTAAGTAAAGTCATCTGATATTTTCCAAATTTCAAATAATCATTAAAAAAAATACCAAATGACCAAGTCACGTGGCTTAAGTTTGTTTCATTTTTAGGGTTCCGTACCTCAAAAGGAAAAAACGGAACCCTTATAGGATATCTTTGCTGTCCATCTGTATGTCGGTCTTTCAAGACCCTTTTTCTCAGGATCGCGTGGAACTATCAAGTTGAAATTTACATCAAATACGTATGTCTGCAGTACCTTGAAGCTGTAAAAAATCAAGCTTCTAAGTCAATTCAGTCCAAAAGATAGCCTTTAAGCATTATTTTCTATCACTTCGCTGGGGACCTACAATCTATATCAAACCTAGAATCATGAAATTTCGCAAAAAGGAAGGTCTTAAAGCATAAGTAACGGAAAAAGTCCGAAAATGGTTATTTTGTTCTATCACAAGAAAATTTTTATTTTCCATGATTGTTAAAATTGTGTGATGTTGGAACCCTCAGGGCACGAGTCCGACTCGCACTTGGCCGGTTTTTTAAACTCCCGCGGACCCTTCCTTGCGGACTTTGTTCGATTCAATTTAATGTCATAAAAACATGTCAAAGCATACATTATTTTGTTTTTGTAACACAGCTTTTTAATCAGTATGAGAACGGTTAATTACTTTTTAGATAATGGCGATATGCTTTTACCGTATTCACGGAACGATAAATGAACGAATATATAGAACTTGAGATAACAATCCGATTTAAAATGCTCTAACTCATTCAACAAATAGAGCACCGATTTAAACCGCTTCATAATCATCCCGCAAAAAAATGGTACAGAGATCTAAAATGAACGCCAAAACCAGCATTCACATTGGGAATATACCCGACATTAGAATGAAATTCTTTAACAAACAGCCACTTCACGGCTAAATCAAGCGGCGAGCGTGGTGCAGTGAATAACTTTAAGTAACCCGACCGGGTCAACGGTCAGTATCAACTATAAACTCAGTAGCCCCTTTGTAAACAAGCGTCTCGACTGTCAGTGCGAGGCCCGCCGCCGCCATGAAATCACCGATTATTATTCTACTAACCAAGTTACTTTTAGTATCCGCGTTAAACCTAGAGTACCTAGACCCGACTAAGTTACAGACGAAAACACCAGCCAGCGTTCAGCAGAATGCAGCGTCTAATATCATATCGAAATACATGAACGGCGTGATCGTAGAAGTGAATCCGATATTGTTTAGTGAAAAGAAAGATGTGTTTTCTTTGTGGACGAGCCAGGGAGTGCTACACATACGGGCAAGCACGGGCGTCGCTGCTGTTTGGGGTTTCGGCTATTATCTGAAGAAATACTGCAAAAGCCATATTAGTTGGCAGAACCAGCGTATCAGCATCCCTAGGCCGCTGTCCGAAGTCACTGAAGTAGTCACAGCGAACGACAGATTCCGGTACTACCAAAACGTGTGCACGGCCTCATATAGCTTCGTGTGGTGGAGTGTCCCAGACTGGCGGCAGCATGTGGAATGGATGGCTCTAAATGGTATAAATCTAGCGTTGGCCCCGGTCGCGCAGGAGGCCGCGTGGACACGCATCTACCGCCGCCTCGGTCTGACGGATGAGGAGATTAACGACCACTTCACCGGACCAGCGTTCCTAGCCTGGAATCGGATGGGCAACGTCCGCGGCTGGGCCGGCCCTCTCACCAAGTCCTGGCACGAAGCCCAACGCGACATACAGAGCAGTGTCCTTGATTACATGTTCCAGCTCGGCATTATCCCTGTTCTTCCAGCTTTCAACGGTCACGTTCCGAAGGCTTTCTCCAGAATCTACCCTAATGTGACTATCCATGGCGTTGAAACTTGGAATAAGTTTGATAGTGACTACTGCTGCGGATCGTTCCTCGACCCAACTGAGCCATTGTTCAAAGAGCTCGGTAAACAGTTCCTAACCGAAATCACAGTGGGATCCGGGACTAATCATATCTATACCGCCGATCCTTTCAACGAGGTAAAAATTCAGTCTTGGTCCACCGCCTTAGTTAACCGCACAGCCCATGCTATATACTCAACTTTAAAGGAAACTGACGATAGCGCGGTCTGGCTTCTGCAGAATTGGATGTTCGTCCATGATCCGATTCTATGGCCGATGGAAAGAGTTAAGGCGTTCTTGACCGCGGTTCCCTCGGGACGCATGTTGGTATTGGACTTACAATCAGAACAATGGCCACAGTACGACTTGTATCAGCAGTATTTCGGGCAGCCATTCGTGTGGTGCATGCTCCACAACTTCGGAGGTACGCTCGGCATGTTTGGGAACATGAAATCAATCAATAGCGAGGTGTATACTGCGCGCTCGAAAACCAACAGCACGATGATCGGCGTGGGGCTCACGCCCGAGGGCATCAACCAGAACTACGTGGTGTACGAGCTGATGCTGGAGTCAGCGTGGCGGCGCGAGCCCGTCGACCTCCCCACCTGGGTCGCAGCTTACGCTGAACGCCGCTACGGCTGCAACGACACGGCCCCCGCTTGGCGCCACCTCCTCGAAAGCGTCTACAGCTTCGACGGCCTCAACAAAGTCCGAGGCAAATACGTGGTAACTCGACGACCCAGCTTCAGAATAAAGCCGTGGGCGTGGTACAAGAGCCACGATCTTTTCCAGGCATTCAGAAAGTTTGTGGAAGTGTCTAATTCTAATTGCTACTCTCCAGGCTACTATCACGATCTGGTGGACATCACGCGGCAGGCGCTGCAGTACCGCGCCGAGCAACTTTACGTGAATCTTCAGAGCGATCGTTACTCCAACACCTGGGTGTTTAACGGGTCTATAAGTTTATTCCTCGACGCGATGCAGGATATGGAACGAATATTGTCTGGCAACCGTGACTTTGCACTGGACAATTGGCTGTCTAAAGCGCGAGGCTTCGCTAACGGCCCCGTGCAAACTTTACAGTACGATTTAAACGCGCGCAACCAGATAACTTTGTGGGGGCCGAATGGCGAGATTACGGATTACGCATGCAAGCAATGGGCAGAAATGTTCCACTACTACTACATTCCTCGCTGGCGGGCTTTTCTGGATGCGGCGCTTATGGCTAAGACGCGCGGCGAGTATTTTGATGAAGCGGGCACGCAAAGACTAGTGAGAGCTACAGTTGAAGAACGCTTCTTGTACGCGCAGATAGACAGGCTTCCGTCAGTGGACGTGAAGAGTTTGGCTTTGGCGTTGTATCAGAAATGGGCATTCGTGCCTGGAGTGGAGGATCTGTCTCTATCTCTGGTCCGGCCGACTCCTGGGACCCGAACGACTTTGCCTGATGTCACGGAGGACGATCTTCAGTCAACGGATGGCCAACCTACTGTAGTGATGCTTGGTACAACGCCTTCGTGAATGTTGACACCAATTTTCTTGAATGGGTATTAATAACATTATACAGATATATTAATGTTTACAATAATGTCAATACATACGTCCTTATAAATTACATTAAAATTTCTTAGCTATATATTTTGAATAAATGATATTGCTTAAACATTACAGTATTATTAAGTCCACATATGCTTTTCCCGCGGCTTCTCCCGCGTACTATAAGTACTCAAAAAGGATACGATACACAGCATGTTGATTCTCAGACTTTCTGACCACATTTGCCCCATTTAGGGCTTGAATTTTCAAAAAACCTAAAACACATGTTTACTCATTTATCGTTAGTCAGTCGGTCGGTCGGTCGGTCAGTCGGTCGGTCAGTCAGTCAGTCAGTCAGTTTCTTCTTTTATACATTTAGATAACAATAATGGCCTAAGAGCTGGCCACGTCAGATATGACACAATAATGAGAGCAAAAAACCCCGTCTGGTTAGATTGCTATACTATCCTAATTGCTAGAGCCGGGCATCTGGCAGCTTTTAATACGTGGACGTCAGAGTGACAGACTAGCAAAAATTTTTAATTTGAAAATAGTAATACCAAAATAGTTAAACAGTACCGAAGTTGTTTTAGTTATAAAGGACAGGGCCTATATATTAACATTAGAATAAAAAACATTGCGTATTATTACGGAAACAAAAACAGTAGGCGACAAACTACGAATTACATTATACGTCGTTTGGCATTACTTTCCCCCCAACAGAAACTTTTGGCAATGATAAATCTAATTATTTATATAATTTCTCATAATATTGCATCAAACCCAGACTCTAGGATTTATTTTCTTGAAGTGGTTTGCATTCTTTGACCTCCACCACTGTATAGCTGCCAGATGTCCAGATCTAGAAATAAGCGTAGAATAATAAACTAACTAGAGGGGTTTCGTTGCTCTCATTATTATGTCGTATCTGACGTGGCTAGCTCTCCGTCTATAATAGGAATTATAGCCTATATCTGCGATCAACACAAATCCTAGACATCGAACCGCTGTTAAACTGCATTGTCCAGTTGCCATCAGATATATCGGAGCGGCCAAGGTGGTCACAAATATCTGAACATCGCCTCTATTGTCAAGGCGATAAAGTGCATGTCCAGATATTATTGAGTACCTTGGCCGCTCCGATATATTTGATGGTGACTGTCCATTAATGGGTTTATTGCCTGAAATAAATAATCATTCTATATCTTCAAATAGATGTAAATTTTCCATTAGACTAAAATAAAATAAAAACCAAATAAAGACTAAAATTATTAGGCGATATTTTAGTTAACAACAAATATTAACGGGAGATATTAATATAAAATACTTTTCAACAAAAACATACAAAAAGGATCAAATTGACCCCGACGTGATTTGAACACGCAACCTTCTGATCTGGAGTCAGACGCGCTACCGTTGCGCCACGGAGTCGTTGGCGTTGGGTGCGAAAATAGACTATAATTGAATCACATCTATAACCGCGAAACACTTCGTTCGTCCGATGGTCTATTTGCATCACTGTCTTTCGAATATGTAAGAGCGATAGAGACGGAGATAACGAAATGTTTATTTTTGAAAAAAAAATTTTTTTCGACGTTCGCGGTTAGCCCGCAGAGAAGAAAATATACAAAAAGTTTTGTAATTATAATTTATTTTATCACATTTATATCTGAAAATAAATAAGATTTGGTTTATCTTTAAAATACAATTTAATACATAATTGACGTATGCCAATTTCAATATTAATAACTTTACAAAACATTTAACTTATAATACGTTCAACTTTTTAACAATAATATGCATAATATGGTAGAAGTAAACATAATATAAGGCTGCGTAATATAAAAGCCGCCTTGTAGGTTTTAAACTGAACTTCAAAATATACATTTCATAATTTATTTAGTTTAGTATTTGCAAATACGAATTGTCATTATTTTGCATTAATACGAATTTCATTAGAGAATTCAACCAACTCGGCCATGACAGGCGTTCCCCTTTGCCGAAAATATATACCAGTGGTCATATTTATTGTATGGACCGACCCCGTAAAAATCGGCAGACTTTTTTTGTACAGAAAATGACAAGACATTGCCGCAGCGCTCTGGTTGGTTGAATTCTCTAAGGTATTCATAGTAATATGTGTATTTTTTTCCCTAGATGGCGCTAGCATTTGTTTATTTGCAATGACGGTAGTTTATTCCTATATTTGGCAATTTAGACTTTTGTTCACATATTTTGAAAGGCACGTCTCATTGCATGTCAAAGTATCTCGTTTAACTGAGGTTGTTGGTAAAAGGTTAATGTAGTCAACTGTGGACTTGGTTTTGCTGTATGAGACTGAGTACTATGTTTTATTAATACTACGACGGTGGCTAAAAAGCATACGGCCCGCCTATGGGCGCCTGCGATACCAGAGGTGTCACATGTGCGTTGCTGACCCTTTAGAAACCTGTACAATTTTTTTTAAGAATCCTATATTGTAGTCTCTTGACAAAATCTCGTAAGCAACCTCATATGGTAAGTAAAAATTTAATATTTAACACATTCAACGCCGAGAACCCGACTATCAGGTTCTGTGTTCGTAGCTACTACGCGCTACAAACGACGAAGACTTGGCTACGGGCTACGAGCGTAGCACTTAGCACTAGGTGGCACTGAATGTGTAAAGCTAGATTTAGTCCCAAAACAAAGCGTGCAGTGCAGTTACTTTGTCAACCCGTTTTCCAAAATATTTTTTTTAGACTGTTCAGAATTAATTGTGGAACTTATCACCGACGTTAATAAAAATGTATATTTATGACAACACTTAATAATTTCAAGTTTAAACATATAATAAATCCGATTTTAGAACCACGGAATCCTATACAGTTAAATTTAAAAGCCCCCTCCTCGACATCCTTCTCGACATTTCAACAGTATATTAATCAACTTATTCTTTGAAACATTGTCAATACTTAGAATTTTGTTTTTCCAGAAGAAAAATCTTCACCGGTGGTGAAAGAGTTAGGCTCCAAGCAAACCTCTGGTAGCCGAAACGGCTCCTGATTCGGTTACCGGACCGAAAAACACGTCCGGTTGACGTATTTTCACCTGACATTAGGTTTTGAAACCTCACGGGGTAGAACCGTATGTGTGTGGGGCTCTGGTATTTACTTAGGGTATTTATGAGACACGCGCCTTCAGGCTACCTGTTTCGGTAACCGTATCCGGCGACCTGACGTGCAAACCGGACGTTTGCTTTGACCCTTAACCTGAACTTTTAAGGTTAGGCTGATGGACTCATCACCATAGCTCGGACATTTTATCGCAAAAATAAATATTGTATAGAACAAGATGCATAATTTTAGACACTTTTTGGGTTGTGGTTATGAATGTTATAAATATAGTATTAAAATACTGTACATAATACGAATTTAATATATCTTGTTTTATTTCGGTGTTATATCCGTTTTGCGATGTAATGTCCAAGCTGTGCTTATCACTGATGAATTAAAAGAGAGCATTTCATAATTAACATCACTAAATCTACTGTCAATTATCTTCCAACATTAGGTATTATACGTTATTCCTTTAATTAATTTTGGCACCTCATAATACTATTTCTAATATTCATATTTTGTCCATATTCACAATAATGAGACACACAGAGTCCATATAAGAAATTACCTTGTATCTCATAGAGTCGATGTCAACTTTTTTGTTTCTATCATTTATTTATCGTACGGCTACATGTCACTTGATACAGATAGGCATTTCTTCCCTGGGGTAGTAGTAGTGGGAAAGCAGATGATAATGAAAATCCAGTGAGTGCTGCGAGGTCCAGATGGGACAGTGCAGCTGCCAAGTTTGTTACTCTTTTAGCACCACCCAGGGATCACGTGTAGGGTTGTCTAAGGTGTTTCCTACGGACGCAGAGTAACATTGATAACATTGATCTGTATCATTAAACCAACGTATTCTGCAACGCCTTAACCTCTACGCGTAAATGAAATGCTAAGGCGCATTTAGCTACCTAAGTTAACCTTAGTCTCAGAAGCGGCTTTTTCGATTTCAGCCCTGGGCACCGGAGGCATTGAATTGTGAATATGACATCTGTTTTATTTTACATAATTTACACAGTATTTCAAATCAAAATATTTAATAATACAATTTGATTTGTTCTCAAATTATCTTTATCTACACTCATACTGTAAGTACTCTAAAATGCGTTCAAAAACCGTAGACAATGACAAGCATTACAACAAACGATTTAACTATGATAAGTTTCTTATCTGCGGCAGTAACGTAATTTTAACTATGCATGCTCAAATATTGTTAAGCAATGAGTTTCAAATTTGGAACATCGAATTTGATAACATAATGTTACCGCCATGGCCAACTCGATTGGTCCCGCGCGAGCGCCGGCACAATCGAGTAGGCCATGACGGTACAATGGCGGTTATTCTATGGTTTCCGAACAATATATATAATATATATAATATGAGTGTAGATAAAGCAGTGTATGCAACTGTACGTAATTAGGCCTTAAAACACTCGTGTGATCTTATTATGAAATTCGCCTGCGGCTCATTTCATAAAACCACACTCATGTTTTAAGGACCCTTATTACGTAACAGTTACATAAACTACTATTGCGCTGTGTCTCTCGTATTTGAAAAAGGATCCAAGAAGACATATGTCTTTGACAGATAGATGTAGTTTAGCTGCAGAGGCAGCTCTCGTTAGGCTGGTTGGTTCTGGGCCTCTTCCGAGCGAGGTTCACCGTCCCCGGCCCGTTCTCACCCTGGAAACAAATATTGGATTTTTTTTAGTTAATTATTGTCGAGGAGGCGACCCAAGTAACACATCAAAGCAGTATAACGGCCGTCTTACAGCATATCTGTATGCTTTTAGCATTTTCAGTTCGTTTTATAGTAGCATCATAAACGTTTATAGTGCTGATATAGGTCTTAAATGGGCACGAATTACCCAGCTTGAGATCCTATACAGGTCATTTAATAGCATTACAGGCGCAATATGTCTGCGCTATTAGCATTATCGTTGTCATGGAAAGTGCCAATCGCATTTAAGAATCATTAGTACGCTCTATTAAGTTGCCAACTGCATTAACGAAGCATTAATACGGCCAAAAAACTTGCTAATCGCAGTAAAGAAGCATAAGTACTCTCGATTAACTTGCCAATCGCAATACAAAAGCATTATACTAGCATAAGAGTGTAGTAAAATAAACCTTACGTCAATGCAAAAACGTCTCTAACACCGACGGAACAAATGTTATAATACAATGAACGTTGTGATTTAACTACTTTGTCTCGCAATATAAAATGGACGAAGACGGTACAAAAAACTGAATGAGTGACACGTCATATTTGTTTGCATCCTAACAAAATTTATAAAAGTTTTTGACTCTTTTACGTTATTTATTATATCCTTCAAATATTACTGCGCAATGTAGTTTACTGTAAATGTGTATATAAGTTTCATTGAAAATTTTCACGCGCCTTTGATTTATTGTGGTTTTGCTATAAAATATTATAAAAAGATATGCGTCAAATAAACAAAACAATTGTGTAATCCTCGTATAGAACGAGTTTTGCATTATTAACATAATAGTGTTGGTTGAGCAGTCTTAAATTAAGTAATTTCATTATTATATAGGTATTTTCCTTATATAAATAGGTCCGCATGATTTTATTTTTAGGTTATAAATTATTTACAAAATGGCGTTGGTCTATATAGACGGAGAGCTAGCCACGTCGGATATGACACAATAATGAGAGCAACCAAACCCCTCTAGTCAGTTTGGTATACTATGCTTATTTCTAGACCTGGACATCTGGCAGCTTTAAAGTGGTGGAGGTCAAAGAATGCGAACCATTTCAAGAAAATAAATCCTAGAGATCTGGGTTTGATGCAATATTATGAGAAACTATACAAATACTATACAATATTAAGAGAAATTATACAAAAGTTTATGTTGGGAGAAAGTAGTGCCAAACGATGTATAATAAAATATAGTTCATAGTTTGTCGCCTACTGTTTTTGTTTCCGTAATAATCATACATCGGGGTTTTCGGTGCGGGAACGATTTGAGAAAGAGTAGAGATAAACAGATAGGTTAGTCTGAGAAAATATCATATTATGCCTAATGAATAACTACCTCTCTGTGAATAGCTTACACACTATGATGCGAGCTTTTTTTCCTTAGAGGCATGTTTGTATTGACTATTATATACTTAGTATTTTAAAAATGCAATTGCATATCCGAAATTTGTTAACTAGATCTACCTAAGACAAAGACACGGTATAATAAGTGTCAAATATTAATCTTGACGTCCGATATTTATGAACTATTTGATTAACTGAAGAGGTTGACAATGATCAGTCATTACATGAATTAATAAAAAAATACTTGAAAAAATCATAGGTATATGTACCTACAATATATATACATAATAGTCAGCTATTACATATAAATTGTATATACCTATGATTTTTTCGATCAATTATTCATTAGGTAGAAACGTGCCAGAGTGCATTCTGTTTTTTAAGTTAATGCCTACTCTTTGGCTAATGTCAAACATTCCCGCACCGAAAACCCCGATGTATGGTAATAATACACAATATTTTTTGGTCTAACGTTTTTTTTTATCGATTTTTGACCAGTTTTGAGTCGATATTCCAACATATTCACTATAGATAGAATTATAAGGCAATAGACTATCGGTTTTTGAATCTTTTATCTCCATTCTGTAGAGCCGGATATTGAAATAAATGAGCTGTTATTTTTTTATGATATTTTAAAAAAATGGTCTAAAAAACACTTTTATCGATATTCGAATGGTGTAAAGAATCTTACATATACGTATTAGGGTTCCTCTTTGATGTCTCTAAAACCTGTAGAGAGATTTTAATTTTTAACTAATTAAAACAAAATTTATGACCATAAAACCACTTTTTTAGCCTAAACCGGTTCGACTTTGATGTCAAATATCTCGAAGACAATGAATATTGAAGTAAATATAGGATACTATATTGTTTAAAGCCGTTACTGATAATATGATAAGCTATATGAATCATTAGAAAACTAAGGGAATCAGATCTAAGGTCGTTGGCGCCAGGGAGCCCCTTAAAATATAGGCCCTGTCCTTTATAACTGAGACAACTTCGGCAATTTTTACCTAGTTTGGTATTACTATTTTCCAATTAAAACATTTTACTAGTCTGTCACTGTGACCTCCACCCATTAAAAGCTGCCAGATGCCAGGATCTAGCAATAAGAATAGTATAGCAATCTAACCAGACGGGTTTTGTTGCTCTCATTATTGTGTCATATCTGACGTGGCTAGCTCTTAGTCCAATAGCAGCTCAGTGACCCTTAAAAAATGCCTTATTTATGCCTACAGCATTACACGTGAATAATTATGCTATTAAACAACATTAAGCATTTATTTATGCTATTGTAGAACCTAAGGCACTAAAACCGCTAAAAGCTGTATAGGGGCTGTTCATAAATTACGTCATCAAATTTTGATGATTTTTACCCCCCCCCCCTAAAATCATCCAACCCTCCCCCTGCCAAATAAAGTGACGTCATTAAAAAATAAATGCGTTTTAATTAAGCTTAATTGTAAAATAAAAAACTATTTAGTAGATAATATTTTATAGCATTAAAAGTTTATAGAAACACGACTTTCATTCCTTTTTTTACACATTGATGATGTGATTTTCGGAATGACCGCCCCCCCCTCCTACGTCATGCTACCATCATCCGATGTCCAGACCCCCCCCCCATTTGAAATGACGTAATTTATGAACAGCCCCTTATAGTGAATTACTTGGCATTATAATGGTTTATATTATTGCTATTATACTGCATTAGGAACGTATTACCTACTTATAAATGCTATTGTACACTCTAAGGCATTAAAAATAGCTGAAAGCTGTATAGCGAATTTACGTGGCATTATAATGGCTAATATTCATGCTCTTAAACAGCATTAAGCATTTATTTATGCTATTGTAGAACCTAAGGTACTAAACCAAACCGAAGCATTAGTGTAGCAAACCAAAACGCAACTGTATAGCATTCAGCTGTACAGTTGCATGTTGTTCGCTGCACTAAAACGAATGGCTAAATAAAAGCATTTACATATGCCATTATACAACCGTTATACAGCGTAAAGCATCATAAAATGCTATTGTAGAACCTAAAACACTAAAAACAGCTGAAAGCTGTATACCGGATTTACGTGGCATTATAATGGCTAATATTCATGCTCATAAACAGCATTAAGCATTTATTTATGCTATTGTAGAACCTAAGGCACTAAACCACACCGAAGCATTAGTGTAGCAAACCAAAACGCAACTGTATAGCATTCAGCTGTACAGTTGCATGTTGTTCGCTGCACTAAAACGAATGGCTAAATAAAAGCATTTACATATGCCATTATACAACCGTTATACAGCGTAAAGCATCATAAAATGCTATTGTAGAACCTAAAACACTAAAAACAGCTGAAAGCTGTATACCGGATTTATGTGGCATTATAATGGCTAATATTCATGCTCATAAACAGCATTAAGCATTTATTTATGCTATTGTAGAACCTAAGGCACTAAACCACACCGAAGCATTAGTGTAGCAAACCAAAACGCAACTGTACAGCATTCAGCTGTACAGTTGCATTTTGGTTCGCTGCATTAAAACTAAAGGCTTTAAAAAAGCATTTATACATGCCATTATACAACCGTTATACAGCTGAAAGCATTATGTAATGCTATTGTAGAACCTAAAGCACTTAAGTGCTTTTAAACAGTCGAAAGCTGTACAGTTGCGTTGTGGTTTGCTGCACTAAAGCTAAAGGCTTTACAAAAGCATTTAGATATGCCATTATACAACCGTTATACAGCTCAAAGCATCATATAATGCGAAAAGTTGCTCGGTGAACGTATATAAGAGTTTATACGGTCCTTAAGTTCGAAATAAGTTAACTATTCATATGTTATAATGCTTCCTGTGTTACTTGGGGAAGTACCATATTCATGGCTGAGTATTATGTTTAAACGGACGACTTTAGGAGTCCGTTTAATTTAATACGAAGCCAGCAATGACCCTTCGCGCCGAGTCCAATGTAGGGTTTTTTTCAAAAATGATGCAAAACAGCCAAACACCAGCACGTTTGTGGACAACAAAAAATATTGACATAATGTATCTCAGGATAGCCTCTAGGCTAGGTTAAACAGGATAACCGCTACCGCAAACATCGAATTTCTGTTCGAATCATATACTCCATCTCTATGCTTGTCATTTTCATTGACAGAGATAGATATCTATCTCTGTTTCGACTATATAGTCAAAACTACAATTTTCTATGTTCGCGGTAAACGCTCAGCTTTGTCGCCTTTATATCTTTTTAATTAAAAAGCTTGAAGTGTATTTTTCTTCTGAAATTATTTATTTATTGATTTAAACTTTATTGCACACAACAGAAAAATGTACAAATGGCGGACTTAATGCCTAAGGGAATTCTCTACCAGTCAACCATTGGGCTAAACAGAGAAATGACAAAAAGATGCAGAGAAAAGTAAGAGAATAGTCAATTAAACTCATTAAAAGCTTAGCTAAAAAAATTGAAGTTAATAATCTACATAAAAATACACAAATAAAACAATAGGATTATAATATTGTCTTCTTCTAGGAATATAATATATAGCAGAATCAAATAAAGATTTAGAGACATTATTATAATATTGTCTTCTTCTAGGAATATAATATATAGCAGAATCAAATAAAGATTTAGAGACATTATTATAATATTGTCTTCTTCTAGGAATATAATATATAGCAGAATCAAATAAAGATTTAGAGACATTATTATAATATTGTCTTCTTCTAGGAATATAATATATAGCAGAATCAAATAAAGATTTAGAGACATTATTATAATATTGTCTTCTTCTAGGAATATAATATATAGCAGAATCAAATAAAGATTTAGAGACATTATTATAATATTGTCTTCTTCTAGGAATATAATATATAGCAGAATCAAATAAAGATTTAGAGACATTATTATAATATTGTCTTCTTCTAGGAATATAATATATAGCAGAATCAAATAAAGATTTAGAGACATTATTATAATATTGTCTTCTTCTAGGAATATAATATATAGCAGAATCAAATAAAGATTTAGAGACATTATTATAATATTGTCTTCTTCTAGGAATATAATATATAGCAGAATCAAATAAAGATTTAGAGACATTATTGTAATATTGTCTTCTTCTAGGAATATAATATATAGCAGAATCAAATAAAGAGTTAGAGACATTATTATAATATTGTCTTCTTCTAGGAATATAATATATAGCAGAATCAAATAAAGAGTTAGAGACATTATTATAATATTGTCTTCTTCTAGGAATATAATATATAGCAGAATCAAATAAAGATTTAGAGACATTATTATAATATTGTCTTCTTCTAGGAATATAATATATAGCAGAATCAAATAAAGAGTTAGAGACATTATTATAATATTGTCTTCTTCTAGGAATATAATATATAGCAGAATCAAATAAAGATTTAGAGACATTATTATAATATTGTCTTCTTCTAGGAATATAATATATAGCAGAATCAAATAAAGATTTAGAGACATTATTATAATATTGTCTTCTTCTAGGAATATAATATATAGCAGAATCAAATAAAGATTTAGAGACATTATTATAATATTGTCTTCTTCTAGGAATATAATATATAGCAGAATCAAATAAAGATTTAGAGACATTATTATAATATTGTCTTCTTCTAGGAATATAATATATAGCAGAATCAAATAAAGATTTAGAGACATTATTATAATATTGTCTTCTTCTAGGAATATAATATATAGCAGAATCAAATAAAGATTTAGAGACATTATTATAATATTGTCTTCTTCTAGGAATATAATATATAGCAGAATCAAATAAAGATTTAGAGACATTATTATAATATTGTCTTCTTCTAGGAATATAATATATAGCAGAATCAAATAAAGAGTTAGAGACATTATTATAATATTGTCTTCTTCTAGGAATATAATATATAGCAGAATCAAATAAAGATTTAGAGACATTATTATAATATTGTCTTCTTCTAGGAATATAATATATAGCAGAATCAAATAAAGATTTAGAGACATTATTATAATATTGTCTTCTTCTAGGAATATAATATATAGCAGAATCAAATAAAGATTTAAAGACATTATTATAATATTGTCTTCTTCTAGGAATATAATATACAGCAGAATCAAATAAAGATTTAGAGACATTATTATAATATTGTCTTCTTCTAGGAATATAATATATAGCAGAATCAAATAAAGATTTAGAGACATTATTATAATATTGTCTTCTTCTAGGAATATAATATATAGCAGAATCAAATAAAGATTTAGAGACATTATTATAATATTGTCTTCTTCTAGGAATATAATATATAGCAGAATCAAATAAAGATTTAGAGACATTATTATAATATTGTCTTCTTCTAGGAATATAATATATAGCAGAATCAAATAAAGATTTAGAGACATTATTATAATATTGTCTTCTTCTAGGAATATAATATATAGCAGAATCAAATAAAGATTTAGAGACATTATTATAATATTGTCTTCTTCTAGGAATATAATATATAGCAGAATCAAATAAAGATTTAGAGACATTATTATAATATTGTCTTCTTCTAGGAATATAATATATAGCAGAATCAAATAAAGATTTAGAGACATTATTATAATATTGTCTTCTTCTAGGAATATAATATATAGCAGAATCAAATAAAGATTTAGAGACATTATTATAATATTGTCTTCTTCTAGGAATATAATATATAGCAGAATCAAATAAAGATTTAGAGACATTATTATAATATTGTCTTCTTCTAGGAATATAATATATAGCAGAATCAAATAAAGATTTAGAGACATTATTATAATATTGTCTTCTTCTAGGAATATAATATATAGCAGAATCAAATAAAGATTTAGAGACATTATTATAATATTGTCTTCTTCTAGGAATATAATATATAGCAGAATCAAATAAAGATTTAGAGACATTATTATAATATTGTCTTCTTCTAGGAATATAATATATAGCAGAATCAAATAAAGATTTAGAGACATTATTATAATATTGTCTTCTTCTAGGAATATAATATATAGCAGAATCAAATAAAGATTTAGAGACATTATTATAATATTGTCTTCTTCTAGGAATATAATATATAGCAGAATCAAATAAAGATTTAGAGACATTATTATAATATTGTCTTCTTCTAGGAATATAATATATAGCAGAATCAAATAAAGATTTAGAGACATTATTATAATATTGTCTTCTTCTAGGAATATAATATATAGCAGAATCAAATAAAGATTTAGAGACATTATTATAATATTGTCTTCTTCTAGGAATATAATATATAGCAGAATCAAATAAAGATTTAGAGACATTATTATAATATTGTCTTCTTCTAGGAATATAATATATAGCAGAATCAAATAAAGATTTAGAGACATTATTATAATATTGTCTTCTTCTAGGAATATAATATACAGCAGAATCAAATAAAGATTTAGAGACATTATTATAATATTGTCTTCTTCTAGGAATATAATATATAGCAGAATCAAATAAAGATTTAGAGACATTATTATAATATTGTCTTCTTCTAGGAATATAATATATAGCAGAATCAAATAAAGATTTAGAGACATTATTATATTTATTATAATATTGTCTTCTTCTAGGAATATAATATATAGCAGAATCAAATAAAGATTTAGAGACATTATTATAATATTGTCTTCTTCTAGGAATATAATATATAGCAGAATCAAATAAAGATTTAGAGACATTATTATAATATTGTCTTCTTCTAGGAATATAATATATAGCAGAATCAAATAAAGATTTAGAGACATTATTATAATATTGTCTTCTTCTAGGAATATAATATATAGCAGAATCAAATAAAGATTTAGAGACATTATTATAATATTGTCTTCTTCTAGGAATATAATATATAGCAGAATCAAATAAAGATTTAGAGACATTATTAAGTTTAATGGACAAAGTTTTTAAAGAATTCGCACTGAAGATAAATGTAAATAAGACCAAGATTTTAGTGACCTCAAAAAAAGAAAACCAGCCCTTGTCACAAATTTTACTAAATGGATCAACGGTAGAAAAGGTTAAATCCTTTAGATATTTAGGAAGCCTCATCACCGCCGACTCTAGGTGTACGCCCGATATAAAAGCCAGGATAGCAATGGCCAAACAAGCATTTCATAATTAAAAAAACCTACTAACTTCAAACATATCCAAAAACACAAAGAAGAAATTTGTAAAAACATATATATGGAGCATAGCACTTTACGGCAGCGAGACATGGACACTGACACAGAGGGACAAGAGTATACTTGAGGCGTTTGAAATGTGGTGTTGGAGGCGGATGGAGAGGATTAGCTGGACTGAGAGAGTGACGAACGAAGAAGTGCTGGAAAGAATGGAGGAAAAGAGGCAGTTGATGGATAGCATAGAGTCGAGAAGAGGGAGGATGATGAGCCACCTCATACGACATGACAACTTCATACAGAAGATAGTTGAAGGAAAAAGGGAAGGAAGGCGAGGAAGGGGAAGACCTAGAATTAATTATATAGACCAAATTAAAAATAATGTTAAGGTCAGGTCGTACCAAGAGATCAAAGAGGAGGCCTGGGACCGAAGCAAATGGAGAGCCCACTTTGAGTTTCACCGACAAGAGCATGGCTCTTAAGTGTTTGATTGATTGAATATTGTCTTCGGTTGCCGCGATAGTTATTCATGAAGTAAAACAATGAAAAACGGATTTTATCCCGACCCGTTGACCACGAACGCTGTAAAGTGTTCGAAACGTCGGGATGTAATTAATTGTTTTATTTCACTAGGAATATATATAGATAAATATACTACTATATATTTATAAATACTATATTGATGGATACTATTCGAATTCTTGCTCTAGCAGGTGCTTATGTAGCATCCGCTTAAAAGAAAACTTGCTTGAGGCTTGCCTTATATTGAGGGGAAGCGAATTATCGCAACCTATTTGAGATTTTTGTTTGACCATAAACTAGGCACATCGTCGTCTTAACCGTGAAAGTTAAACTTGCGGGAATTTAAAAAAAAAATCCTTTACTGCATAAGAATCAATTTATGGCAGCTATACATTTTAAATGCACTTAACTTGACTGACAGTGTAAGTGTAATAAGAACTAACCCCGTTACTCATAAACGTCTCAGGCCTCAATTAGTTATAGTACATTACTGCAGAGACCAGTAAGTAAGCTTTCCTGGCTGAGTATTTAGTAGCCGTCCGAGTCGAAGACGAGGACGGCTATAATACGAAGCCAGGAAAGCTGATTACGGTCGAAGCATGTATAGTGCTTTTCTCAAACATGTAAGGAAATAAAATAAAATAAAACACAGGGGTATATGGGTATAAAAATTTATTTTATCATATTAGGTATATCGCTAAAATTAACACAGGGTTATTTACATTACATACAAAATAGTTGCAGAGACAAGTCTTTATATAAACTCAAGAGCAAAAATATTAGGTCACTTTGTATGAGAAATCAGTACAAAGTGACCCGTTACTTTTGCTCTTGAGTGTAGATATATAGTTATTGTATTAGATATATCAGCCCATTATAGTTACTATAATAGTTCATAATTATACTAAACTATTTAAGGGCTCACACACACACAAGAGACTTTTCTCGGCTACTATTTTGCCCTTCATACCTAGGAAGAGTTGTGAAATGTATGGTGCCCCATACATTTCACGACTCTTCTCTTTGTATGCGCATAAAGTGTAGCAAACTGCGACAAAGAGAAATAAATCGCTCTGAAAATAAGTTGATCGTGCATATACGTTTAATTACTTGTTTAGTGCTTCAGTTACTGGCTGAGTGATTTAATGTTGTATGAAAATCCTTTACGTACGTCGCGCTGAACCTGCCTTGGAATAGAGTCCCTACTGGTCTCTAATTACTAACGTAACAGGAACATTTCCGAGCATGTTTGAGAAAATTTATATTTCGACTGTTTTGCAATAGGTGCGAATAAATTGCCCCCCTCATTAGGCGTGTCCACACCGGACGCACCGCCTCGCGAGGAAATTGCCGCGCGAGGCAGCTCGGCTAGTGTGGTCGTGCCTCGCCCGAGGCATTGCGGCCGCGCTTGCGTTTGCCTCGGCCGAGGCACGTCCACACTAGCCGAGCTGCCTCGCGCGGCAATTTCCTCGCGAGGCGGTGCGTCCGGTGTGGACACGCCTGTTAACGAATTCCTGAATCCACGCCTGTCTGTTAGGGAGCCAAAATCGATGTTGATTCTGATACTACAAAATTAAAGATGCATTGTGAACACGAGGTAGTTGCATGATTCCATACCTGAACACTGATGACCCTGAGAGGTTGTTTAGAATACAGCTTGTGAGCCAGCGTCATGAAGATAGAGTCCACAGTGCCGCACTCCGCGTCCAGCAGGGCAGACGTCTCGAACAGCTGGAAATGTCCAGAGCAAAAGTTAAATTAACTAAGTTAAAGAAAATTGCCCCTGTTGCCGCTAAAGAAGTTTTCACTCCAATATTTACATATGTACACATATTGTATCTCAGGGTAGCCGGTTAAACAGGATACCACCAAAAACATAAATGTAAAAAAAATATGTTTTTGGTGGGATATCATTACTTTTTGTAAAGAAAACTAGACAGGTATTGAGATAACAGTTTCAAATATCTGCTTGTAACGGTTCCAACGATACAATTAAAAAAAAATTGTATGGGGACCCCCCCTATATTTTTTTTATTTTTTATTTTTAGATTTTTTCCTACGCATACACATAATTATTTAGCTGGATTCCACATTTCATCCTTCTAGGTAACCTGGACGTAGGTTAGATTTAGGTACTATATGTCAGTCAGTGCTATAATTTACGACTTTTTGACCTTCATATCTTTATAACCGTTTGAGCTAGCTTCATGAAGTTTGGGCTTCTAGATGTCCTTATGGATATAATTAAACACACGTAGTTTTTGTGTTTTGAGTTATAGAAGGGTGAAAAGTGGCACCAAGTGGTTCGTGTAATATACACTCGGCGCTGGCTAGCCAGTTCCTTTGCTTGAACCGCTACTGCGAACATTGAATTTCGATTCGAATCATATCTCCATCTCTACGCTTGTCATTTTGAGTGACAGAGACAAATATAGTCAAAACTACAATTTTCTATGTTTCCGGTACACACTGAGGCCTATGACCGCACTTTGTGGAAACGCGCAGCAGGTGGTCACGATCCTCAGCAGTGAGGGAACGAGAAATAAGAAGAAGAAATTTATTTATCGTATGGCTACATGTCACTGGATATTGGCATTTCTTCCCTGGGGTAGCAGTAGTGGGAAAGCAGATGATAATGAAAATCCAGTGAGTGCTGCGAGGTCCAGATGGGACAGTGCAGCTGCCAAGTTTGTTACTCTTTTAGCACCACCCCCCTGGGTGTCTCACGTGTAGGGTTCTCTAAGGTGTTTCCTACGGACGCAGAGTAACATTGATCCCCAGAAGAAGAAATTACCGCAAGCTATTTGAGTCTACGGTCTTACAGGCTTGTGACAAATGTACTGACCGGCATGCCATACTTGTCGGCGAGCCGCTGCGCGTACGTGGTGGCGAGCCGTGACTCGGGCGTGCCGCAGTCGCACTTGTTACCCACGAGCACGCGCGGCGACTTCATCAGCCCGTGGGACTCCACTTCCAACATCCAACTGGCTATGGACTGTGGAAATAAACAGAAGTTTTTGTCAAATTTCATTGCTTCAAATGAAACTTTTGGACTAAGTGCTGGCCACGTCAGAAATGACACAATAATGAGAGCAACAAAACCCGTCTAGTTAGATTGCTATACTATCCTTATGGCTAGATCCGGGCACATGGCAATTTTTAATGGGTGGAGGTCAGAGTGACAAACAGACTAGCAAAATTTGTGAATTGGAAATTAGTAATATAAAAAAAAAAACCGGCCAAGTGCGAGTCGGACTCGCGCACCGAGGGTTCCGTACGAACCTGTAGGTATATAGGGGTAGTAACTTTAAAATTATTAAAAATAATTATTTTACATGATTTTTAAAGTGGGGCATTCCACTCATACAATAGTATGTTATTCAATCAAATACAAACACTGAAAACATTGAAAAAAAATTATCAACCCAGCCGGAATTGAACCTGGCATCGATACGCCTTACCGGGGCTCGATCGCTTTACCAATTAAGCTATGGGTTCAGTTACTGAGTTGACGAAATTCTCAATGCCTTCAATCATCTTTTTGCATTTATTTTTTACATCGACTTTATAGCAGCCGTAAGCGACATCCAGGTGCTAACTACTAGAGTTAGATACCCTTCCCGCCGACCCTTTTACAAGCGTCACAACGGAAATAATAGATGGCGCTGCTATCAACTCATAATTATTTTACATGATTTTTAAAGTGAGTGTTTTGAATAACATACTATTGTATGAGTGGAATGCCCCACTTTAAAAATCATGTAAAATAATTATGAGTTGATAGCAGCGCCATCTATTATTTCCGTTGTGACGCTTGTAAAAGGGTCGGCGGGAAGGGTATCTAACTCTAGTAGTTAGCACCTGGATGTCGCTTACGGCTGCTATAAAGTCGATGTAAAAATAAATGCAAAAAGATGATTGAAGGCATTGAGAATTTCGTCAACTCAGTAACTGAACCCATAGCTTAATTGGTAAAGCGATCGAGCCCCGGTAAGGCGTATCGATGCCAGGTTCAATTCCGGCTGGGTTGATAATTTTTTTTTTCAATGTTTTCAGTGTTTGTATTTTATTAAAAATATTTTTATTATATAATGAAACTAAAAATTTACGATTTTCGCAATTTTTCCTTTATCTGTGCTATATGAAGTTTGTTCGTGCCAAGTTTCAAGTTTCTGAGTTTACGGGAAGTACCCTTTAGGTTTTGAGTTTCTTGCGAGTACTCAGTTTCAAAATATGCGACTTAAATTGCTATTTCTTTTGATTGCGTTGACATAAGAGTTTGGTTTTGCTACATCTGAAAGGTCCTATAGCCCTGAGTATTTGACATGAATTTCAATTTAATATCTCCACGCGTTTACGAGGAAAAAGGTAGTAAGTTTAAAATTTAAAAAAATGTTTTTTGTATGATTTTACTAAAAATGTCTACTTTTGTAATTTTTTCATAGTCTATGCTATATGACGTTTCTTCGTGCCAAATTTCAAGTTTTTGAGTTCACGGGAAGTACCCCGTAGGTTTAGCGAGTGCCGAAAAACTAAAATTTGCAGCATAAACGACTGTATCTTTTGACTGCGTTGGCTTTTAAGTTTAATTTTTTACAGCTTCAAGGTACAATAGAACTAAGTATTTGATATAAATTTCAGATTGATACCTCCACGCGTTCCTGAGAAAAATGGTCTTGACAGACAGACAGACAGACAGACAGACAGACAGACAGACAGACGGACAACAAAGTGATCCTATAAGGGTTCCGTTTTTTCCTTTCGAGGTACGGAACCCTAAAAAAGGTAAAAACTACCGAAGTTGTCTCAGTTATATAGGATAGGGCCTATATTTTAACATTAGAACAAAAAACATTGCCTATTATAACGGAAACAAAAACAGTAGGCGACAAACTTTGAATTACATTATACGTCGTTTGGCACTACTTTCCCTTAACAGTATCTTTTAGGAATTGAATAATGATATAATCTAATTATTTACTCTAGGACTTGTTTTCTTGAAGTGGTTTGCATTCTTTGACCTCCACCACTTTATAGCTGTCAGATGTCCAGATCTAGAAATAAGCATAGTATGACTAGCAAACTGACTAGAGGGGTTTCGTTGCTCTCATTATTGTGGTCATACTGACGTGGCTAGCTCTCCGTATATTTTTTTAATACCATGACGGTGACAAACAAGCACCCGCCTGATGGTAAGCTACCGCAACCTATGGACGCCTGCTACTCCAGAGGTGTCACATGCGCGTTGCTGATTCTTTAAAATCCTGTCAGTATACACTTCTTTTTTGAAGAACCTCATACCATAGTCCCTTGGGAAAACCCACCACTCAAAAAGGCTGCACTATCTAAATATATAAAAGAAGAAACTGACTGACTGACTGACTGACTGACATATCAACGCACAGCCCAAACCGCTGGTTCTAGAGATTCCAAATTTGGCACGTTGGTTCCTTATAAGGTCTAGGGGTGCAGTAAGAAAGGATTTTTCAAAATTCACCCCCTAAGGGGGTAAAATGGGGGTCCAAAATTGTATGGCGAATCAAGATTTGTTAGACTATTTTATTCGAAACTTCACAGGAGTATTCCTAACGATAAATGAGTAAACACGTGTTTCAGGTTTTTTGAAAATTCAACCCCTAAAAAGGGCAAATGTGGTCACAAAGTCTAAAAATCAACATGGATACCCATATCCTTTTTGAGTACTTATAGTACGCGGGCGAAGCCGCGGGAAAAGGCTAGTTTTATAATAAAGAACATAGAACATGGCTAGTCACAAAACAATTGCAGCTGCTTTTCAATGGACTTCAAGATTTCAATGGACTTCAAGATTTCAATGGACTTCAAGATTTCAATGGACTTCAAGATTTCAATGGACTTCAAGATTTCAATGGACTTCAAGATTTCAATGGACTTCAAGATTTCAATGGACTTCAAGGTTTTTAATTCGTGGGGATCTTTGTTTTTATGTATGTTCACCAATTATTCGAAGACGGGAGGACTGATTTGGTAAATTATTTTTTTGTTTGAAAGAATACTTCACAGTTGGTCCTATTGTCAGCAGGTTAAGATCTGATGATGGGATCCTGGAGAAATCGATTTTGGACCCGGGGTATGTCCTTAAACTACGTCCGGACCTGGGTATGTCCTTAAACTACGCCAAAAAGAGAGGTATGGGCACTGCGAATGGCATCTCGCTAAGTGTGGTAGGGCACGTTCAGCGAATGTCATCGCTCAAATCTGGAGCAGAGCCCGACTGGGGAAGTACCTCCACCTTACAGAAAACCACAGCCAAATAGCACTAGACCCTACTCATAGTGTTGTGTTCCTGCTGGTGAGTAAGGTTGCCAAAGAGCTCAAAGAGGACCCAGTGTGTTGACGATGAGGGACCTTCTTGTTCCTTTAGTCGTCAACACAGTGAATCCTCCTTTTTGTAAAGGGTCGGCAACGCGCATGTGACTCCTTTGGAGTTGCAGGCGTCCATAGGTTACGGTAGCTGCTTACCATCAGGCGGGCCGTATGCTTGTTTGCCACCGTCGTGGTATAAAAAAAAAAAAAAAAAAATCGAGGGATGCAATTGGAAAGATGGAGGTTAAGTGAAGTTGGTTCTTTTTTGTTTAAAATTTACTGAAGGTTGTCATCTCAATTGAGTATTTTTTTCTAATCATAATAATTATTATTATTTATTATTTGTTTCATCATCATCATTATCATTCCCTCAGAGCTGAGGATTGTGACATCACATCCTTCTGTTGAAGACCAGGTTCCTCCATAGAAGGGTTGCCAACCGTACTATAATATAAAATAAAAATAAATAAATAAAATAAAAATAGCCTTTATTATTGAAGTTTTTACATTTCAATTTATACTATTCAGGTCTTCCATCGACAACTTCAACTCGTTCTTTGACGTAGGCCTCCTCCAAATATATAACTATATTATAGTATGTGTATAATGTGTAACGTGTATTGTACTATATTTTGGCTTGGTGTACTGTTGAAAAAATGCAAAAAAGGCGAAAATTCTATATTTTTGAAGCCTCTCATGAGGTAACAAGGTGTATTATATTTTTTTAATGTAGGTTTAGAAAATACTACATTTCTCTCAAATAAAGTTGGCAACCCTACTCCAGGCTTGTTTGTTCCCTACCAGAATTGTTTGTGGTGCACAAATTTACTTGTGAGACATACCAACAAATGTCACCAAATCAAAAAACAATAAGTTGAAAAGTCCCAATTACAATAAAATTTTGCCATAGTGCTCACATGGAATGTCTCTGGTTTGGTGATGTCATAGACAATGACTACCGCATGGACGTTTCGGTAGTAGTGCTGCACCATGGACTTGCGGAAGCGCTCCTGCCCGGCCGTGTCCCACAGTTGTAACTACAACATATAAAAAAAAGATTGTACCTAATTATCCTGTGTTATAAGTTATAAATTTCAAACTGTACTGTTTTAGAATTAGACAAAAACAAGATTGCTCTTGTGTTGTTTTAGAATCTTTTAAGTTATTTCTTTAGAAAGTGTTAGGGCAATAATGGAAGACATTTCAAATGTTTTTTTTTATGATTACCACTTTTTTTTAATTTTTGTTGTTAATAAAGACTAATAATAACTAGACTCGTGTCCATATGTGACATTGTCATGGTAAAGGTAATATATTGTCGGGATTGAGTTATTGGTACCTCCTTATAGTTCAAAACATTCTCCTTCATATGCAAAAAGAACGAGATCGCTATGTTGAGTACAGTGTAAACTCTATATAACGACACTCAAGGGACTGAGCATTTTTCGGCGTTATAGAGAGTGGTCGTTAAAAGGGGGGGAAACAAAAAATAATTTACTATTCTATAATAATATGTATTTACTATTTAATATGTATGTATTACACATTTTTAGTTCGAAAGTCTGTAAGAAACTGCAATACAACTTGACAAAAGCCTAGTGACCGACCGACGTAAACATGTGCAAGTTCATCATACAAAAACAAAAGACAACATTTCTTAGAATCTCCGGTACCTCAGTCAAAGTAAACACGTGCAGGATAATAAAAACAAAACAGTAAACAAAAAACGTACACAGCTGCAGTTTTTATCAATTTCGGCAACTTAGAAAGTATTGCTTAATGTTTTATAATACCATCTTGTGGTCGTTAAATAGAGTGATCGTGAGCTATGTAGAGTGTATTACTGTATACAAAACAAGGTAAACCAACCAAACTCAAGCAATTTCGACGTTTTAAGGAGTTTGTCGTTAAATCGAGTGACGTTATAAAGAGTTTACACTGTATTTTTTTATAAATATTTTTTTGAAGTTTCAACATATCTTTGTACTGTTTTGAGATATTCGAGTTTAAAGTTTGAAAGCCTAAAAAACCTAGTTATAGGTTGAAGTTATGGAGATAGCGGTTTTAAAATGTTCCACATACATTATATTACTGGACAAATCATATGTTGTTTCTAATATTTTACATTTTATAGAAATAATATAATAGAATAATAATATTTCATATAACTCAAAATCGACAGATTTTCAGCTGGCTTATTATATGATGTAGGTAAGGTTTATAATAAAAATAATGAAACAACCATATCTCAAGGCATAATTTTTTTTTATAATAAAACAAAAAAAACAGCACTTATATAAAAAATATACAAAATCAACATTATAATTTTTAATTCTCATAGTTTACGTTAATTTAGGAACAAAACTAACGATCAAGTGTAATTAAACTAATTAAACACAAAAGTAATGTAGTTTTCTATCAAAAAAGTGACTTCAAAGTTTAAACTTTTAACATGATTTTTTGTATGTAAAGTGATCTAGGGTACCACATTGTTGCTATTCATAAGTTTGAAGAAAAGAGAATTCTACTTCCATTATTTAACATAGTGTCCGCACTACAAGTGCATATATCTAATACAAATATTATTATGAATCAATAACATAACTTATTTCATAAAAAATAACAGTGTTTTCGTCAGCTTTACTAATTTAGATCAAGTTTGTTAGTTTAACATTCCTTAGGGTCCCACATTGTCGCCTTATGACTTATGAGATCAAACTTATTATTAAGACTTCTTTTAATAAAATTATTACTTACAAAAGTAATAATTTGCATTTAACATCATTATGAAAATGATTTACACTACTCAACCTCGCACCTAGGGGTATGTAAGTGCTGACGCCAAGTCATTTAAGTTCTTACGTCTGATTGAGAGATTGGTGACTTTGTACGAGTATTAACTGATTATCTATACGGTTGTCCCTCAGAAGCTTGTTAAATATAAGTCAACTATATTTTCTGTTAAAAAGTTTTGATTTGTCACTAACTTATATCCCTCCCCTTATTTATATTTAAGTTTTTGTTATGTAATTAATCAGTATTCAAAGCATCTGCCAGGCACCCGGATTATTAAAATTGATAGTATGGCACACTAACTAGAGACATTTTCATTTCTCTATATAATAGCAAACCTATTTCTATAACGCGTGCACAGCCACAGCGTACGAGCAACATAATTATTTGTGGCGTATTAAGACGGTCTGGACGCACTTTAAAATTGTAAATTATTTTATTGTAAATCCTATGTGATCTATTTATTTATTTTTAACGATCCAATTGAATAAACTAACATAATATGAATTTTGATTAATATATTTTGTATCTAGTTGATTGATTTAGCTCAGATTAAAATAGAGAATTTTGCTTTGTCTTAATAATTATTACTTATTAACCACTATCGTTAAAAGGGTAACATAACATAAACCTAAGTGAACGTAACGGGCAGCTGAGTTACGAACTGTCAAGCAAATGGATGGGAGTAAACTGAGATTTAGACAACACGTGTTACTACATTTTTCGATGACCCCGATATTACTTCAAGCTTATGAGCGACAATGTGGTACCCTAGTCGGTAAACTTTGACTGTGTTTTTTTCCTACTTTTAGTTGAAACGTTTAACTTTTTATCAATACACCGTATTATTTTAAGTGTATATAAGCTATTTTTGAAACGTCACATATGCTTATTTATGTGGAGGATTTATAGGTATTCCAGTGGCAAGTAATACATTTTATCAGATACTTCAAGCACTTACCCTTATATTTTCATTATTTATGCGTACAATGCGCTCCCTGAAGTCAACGCCGATCGTGGCCTCAGATTTATCTAAAAATTGTCCCTCGCAAAAGCGGTATGTTAAACAAGTTTTACCCACGCCCGAATCGCCTAAAACTATGATTTTAAACACTTTATTAAGACTTAGCCCCGGTATTTGCTGACTCACGGACTCCGACATGGTAATTTTAGCTCCGAAAAATTATTTCAAAAAGAATCATGAAACAGAAACATCAATATTTTGATACCCCGTTATTTACGTTATCAGTATACTGCGACTAAATCAAGAAATAAGTAGTCACATTCGGGACTTTAAAAAAATTTAGGCTCTCATAATTAGTCGTATTATACTGTCTTGACAGGTATTTTATAGAATGTACTTCTCATTTCGGTCTACAAAAATCAATTTTTCGTTAGGGTTTTAACGTAAATGAATAATTTAAAGAAGAAAGAGCAGTAAAAAACATAATTTATCTATTTTTTTTGTTTTTATATTGAGCAATATGCAATTTACACAAAAAAAACTGCATTTAAGTATTTATTTTTTTATGTTTAATATCAGCATATAAAATAACCATATGCGTTCAGAAATCGGACAAACTATCATTTGATTGACGTTTATTTTTAGTTCAAAAACATCTTGGTTTCAAATGTTTTTTTTTTTCATTACATTTCATTAAAATTGGTTTAAACTTACTGAAATACTTTAATCATTGTTATAAGTATAATAAGAAACAGTATAACAACAAACCATATTTTGATAAAAACACAAATGTGTGAAATAAATATTTCAATATTTTTTGGTAGTAAAGTAAATAATAGAATAATATGGCAACTGGCAACATTTTTCAGTCCTTAGTAGTAGTAATGGTAGTAAAAAAAAACAGTTTTTTGGGTATGTCGGCTGAGTGAAGTTCTCCGACAAACAAAGTGCGAAAAATAATACAAATTGTATTACGAATAGTGTAAATTATTTATTACTTATTAGGAACACATCCTGTTTATAATTGGAGTTTATTATTAAAACGTTGAACCATTAACTCGTCTAAATGTCTAGTATATAACCTCTCAATCAGCAATTAGCCTTTCTTATTGTAATAAAATTCCTTAGCTCGCGATAAATGAAAGTGTTGTTTACATTCCGTGAAGTGCATGGTGTGCAGTTAGCGGCCGTTTTGGATGCAAAACGTAAGAATAGCGGAGTGAGTGCTCGCGAGTGAAAATGCAAGGGCAAGGTTTTGTGTGTGTAAATCAGTGTAATTTAATTAAAAGGTGTTATTGTGGTGTTCTGTGCTGGATGTCGTGGTAGGATTGCCATGTCCCGGCTCGTCGACTACTTCGTAATTGTGGGATTCGACCATGAGAAAGAAAGTAAGTTTTATCTCGCGTATCAAGAGACGTTACTGAAGTATTTCAGCTAGGCCGTTATCTTATCATTATCAGACGCTGTTTTGATTTGAATAACGCGATTATAATTGAATTTCTACAGTTGTGTTAGATTAAATCAGTTGTTTTGGTATATATTATAAATAAATTTAGTTTTTTTTGCACTTGGAATTGTAATAAACATTGGTTACATCTAAATACACAACTACAAATAGGATTGTATTTTAACAACTTCATAGTAACTCTACTCTACAAATATTTCTACTATTCTCTTACTCCATAATTAGTAAGATACATATGGTAATTAAACAAACATTACACATTTTTAAAACGAACTGTTTTTGAGTTCCTAAAAAAACATGTGTTTCCCTCTATAAAAACATTTAAAGTATTAATTAATTAACAAATATCGTTATCATTAATGTCCACTTGAATAAATTTAAAAAAAACCTCACAATGATCCATCTGAGTAAACAGTAGTCAAGCATAGTGTTTGATTTATTAGTCAATTTGGTAAATAACACTTGTAAATTTCAATTTGGTTAATAACACTTGTAATCATAAACGGGAATGGTTTTTAATGTTTGAGGTTTATGTTTTTTTTTAATTGGCCCAGCAGTAATGATTTTATGGTGTAACACACAACACAAACAAAAACATACATATAATGCTTTTGTCATAAGGAGTGTTCCTGAAATAAAGTAGCAGTGTACAACCTTGTGTATTTTTTAATTTAGTGCTAATTTTGAAGCAGTATATTTATTTTATTAATCCGTAGATACAATACTAATAAATAAAAATACAATCATAATAGAATATGTGAGCATATTTAAGTTTTCGCGTTTTTAATTCAACATACTTTGTAACCTTTTGAACAACATAATTTGACAATCTTCAATCGACATCCGCTACAATGCCACAATTATATTTCCATTTTCACAACCCGTTTTATGCTTTTCAGAATTTCATCTTACCAAGAAGCTACATTAATTAACTGTATTTTAGCTAGGATAGTCAGGAAGACTCTCTAATCTAACCTCAGACAAAGATTTTTCTATGGGAGATAATTTTCTATGAAAAAAGGCAAATACTTTTAATTAAAAATTACTGTAACTACCTTAAAATGAAGCCAGATAAAAAAGTTTACTATTGAAGAAAGACAATTTATTAAGGTAAAAAATAGCTCATCAAATCAAACTATAAGAAAAAACATGTTTTTGAGAAACACCTCAAAAATTCTGTCAGAAGACGCTGTTCAAAAAACTATGTGTATGATGGAATACAAAAGGCGAAAACTTCCAAACGCTGTTTTATTTAAGTATGATTGTATTTATGTTTTGTATGATTGTATCTAGAGATTATTTAAATATAAACACAGCTTCTAAATCGGCACAAAATAAAAAGATAAATCAAAAAAGGCACGGCTACTTTTTTTCCGGACCACTCCTTAGTCCAGAACGAGATTGGTACCAGGGAACTTTTACTTAAATGTGATATTTTTACAATTCCAAATGTGGGAAGAGCTCTTAAATAACATACCGACCTTAAAACACTTACTACACCTCTATTAATTTACTTAAGCGATTATCACACTGGTGCCGCAACTGCATGTGGCGACAGTGTGCAAGCGTGACAGCGCTATACAAATGCAGAGCGCTATCTCGCTCGCGCACCGTCGCTCAATGCGGAAAGTGTGATAGTCACCTTAATTTTCCCCTATCATAAAATATGGCCTTGTCTGCTACTACATATTACATGTACATGGTCAGGGACCATGAATGTTGCCCGTTATCACTGGCAACAGCCATAAGTAACCATGATCTATATAATGAGTCAAGTTCGTTGAACCACAGGGTCATGGTGTTTTTATGTTTGTGTAGACCGTGCAGTGTATATTTTAAGCTAACATGGTTATTTACTAACCACAACTAAAATTGGTGTATTAATTTACTTAATCTTTTTTAAATACAATGACGGCGGCAAACAAGCATACGGCCCGCCTGATGGTAAGCAGACACCGTAGCCTATGGACGCCTGCAACTCCAGAGGTGTCACATGCGCGTTGCCGACCCTTTATTAAAAGGTGGATTCAGTGTTGACGGGTAAAGGAACAAGAGGGTCCCTTGTCGTCAACACCCTGGTCCTCTTTGAGCTTTGATTTACGTTACTAGTAGTCCGCCTCGAACTGAGAACTCGCGATTGACTTGCAAATTAATTGACCAATATAACAAGGCCCTTATGAAGATCGGTTTTTGCCTTCTAGCTCCATAAGTCCTTGATCCTATCCTGCTCATATTTTTTATTGTTTGCTTTTCCTGTTTCTTGTCTGGTTTGTTGTTATATGTTTTGGGTGCACGCTTGCCAGTGGGCATAGGCCTGCTCTATTCGTTCCTGTCTCTGGCAACCCTGTTCCATGTGGCACCAGCAACGGGCCTGATGTCATCATCCCATCGTTTGAACTGCCTTCCTTTTTTTCTGATTATACTCTAAAGATGGTTTCTATTATTTAACTAAGGGTGTAAATAATGGAAATCAAGTAATATCTACTACATTTTTGTAATTTTGGCTACGAAACCCTAAAAAGACCTTGTAAAGTTTATGCTATTAAACATGTTAGAAACTATAACAATCTTACTCATTCATTTCATATTACTTAACCCACTTAGCAACACAGTATTAATGGTAAACAAGAGTGTGAACATGCTAAATGCCTCCATTCATTAGCAAACAGCTTCGTGTTATGCACCGTCGGCATTGTACTAAACACAATGTTTGCTTGGCACAAGTTCGGGTGACTTATGCATAAGTTAGTTGTTCTTAAAAACTCGTTTACTAATACTAGCAATAGGTACCTTTTACAGGCTAGTAAAATACATACTGTAAAAATACCTATTGCTTGTTTAATTGTAGGATCACTACATAGTATAAAACAAAGTCGCTTTCCGCTGTCTGTCCCTATCTATGCTTAGATCTTTAAAACTACGCAACGAATTTTGATGCGGTTTTTTTTAATAGATATGATCATGTAAGTGAATTATAATATTCTTAGTGAGAATAAATGATCTTAAACCTAAAAACCTAGATAGAGTGATTCAAGAGGAAGGTTTATATGTATAATACATGCATAATATAGTAGTGAAACACTGATAATTTTAGAGGTTTCTAATGTGATGTCGCAAATA
Source organism: Pammene aurita (assembly GCA_947086415.1). Classification (NCBI taxonomy): domain Eukaryota; kingdom Metazoa; phylum Arthropoda; class Insecta; order Lepidoptera; family Tortricidae; genus Pammene; species Pammene aurita. Next base: position 3,654,195 of record OX352295.1, on the reverse strand, counting down.
AACACATTTTTTTGAACTTACATTGCAAACGCTGGCTGAACGCTGCGAGATAGATCAAAATAATGTACTACAGTATTGTACACCTTAAAAAGGTCTACAAAAAAGTCAGCAATGGTATATGTCTATCTCTTAGGGATAACCCACAATAATCAATTTTAATCCCGTGCGAAGCCGGGGCTCGTCGCTAGTTTAATATAAGATACAAACGCCATGATAATTAAATTTATTGTAGATAGGAACCAAGTAAAATATATATTTATTTATTGTGTGTGTCTCACAAACAAGGAACTAAGATAGTAATGTCTATAAACATTTATCTACTTTCATAATAATTGATAGTGAGATTTTGAACTTTGACTTTTGTGTTGAGCTGTGTGGCAAAGGCAACTTTAACACTTACATTGTTGTACCCTGGAATTTAAATACTAACAGATTAATGTTATTGGACACATGTGTTGCCCATTTTGCATTTATTATTTTTTAAATATCATGATTCATCATTAAACAATTATTCTTAAAGATCTATTAAATTACTTATGTGCCACATGTTGAATCTTAATTTTGCTTTTATACCTACTTTATATCTTACGGAATGACTGATAAAAAAAACCCCGAGTGCCTTTTAAGTTCGTTATATTTTTGCCGAGACCTATGTGGATGGAGACCTATATGGTGGATCCCACACTGGCGCCGCGTGCGAAACCGATAACCACTTAAGATAATAAGGGGGCTCAACTCAAAGTAGGTGGGCTAACCGGTCGAAACTGACTTCCATAGAATCAGAAATAAGAAATTTATTTGCTAGAAATGTGGTACAGAGATGAGGTGTAAACATACAATTTTGTGAGTTCAGCACATTTCGCCAATAAAGTAGGCATGCAATTTTTTTTTCCATCATTACACTATACATATTTACAAATTATTTACATACTATCATCTACATCATTGCATTACAACAATAAAATAAAACATAGCAAGCAACTAAAATAATTAATAACATGTAAGAATGTACAAAATATAAAGAAAATGTCAAAATTAGTTCTTAAATTTTTATGTTTTGTCAAAACATTCAACTAAATAGAAAACTTTTTCCAATAACCACTTATGTAATTTTAGTACAAACTTCTCATAAGTTATTTCTCTAATTTAATTCGGCAACTAGTTATATATTTTTATAGCCATCAGATAACGATTGTTTCTATAAAATTTACTGTTAATTTTACTTGTCGTACAAGCCTACTTGGGATATCTTGTATTGATGAACATTATGAACACCCCATTTCTTATAAGTGATGTCTATTGTGGTTGCGATCCAAACAGCAGTAGCCTATTGTTGTAATTATGAAGCGAATGATATCACGCTCTCCTATGCATCTTATTGAATCGGCCTTGGGCCTAACATGTTAATGCTCTTGGTCTGATCTCACGCCAAAACTTAAATATTTTTAGATATTGCCTAATGTGCGTATGCTTTGTAAGTTTTTGTGTATTAGGGATTGTTTTGAGAGTAGAAACGCGTTAAGGTAAATTTTAACAGGAAATAGGTATTTTCCTATTCAAACGAATATATATCGTGGGCATAGACATAAACAAAAAGGAAGATGAGTGACGTTCATAGTAGACAAAACTGAAATGTGGTCCTGCACCTACACACTTGTAAAATGCTACGCACCGCTATAATGTATGTGCATCATGGTCAAAAGAGATAAACCTATATAGTCAACACGGGTATGCAAGGGAGACCTCCATATTTTGCGCATTGCACAAAGTTTGACTGAGAGACTTAGCCACACGGTGCACACGACTAATTCAAGATAGGTTATAGGAACCTATATTTGATGGCACACAATCGAGCGCCTGGTACCATATCCCCCTTTTTGTATAAATCAATGATCGTGGGTCGGTATCAACCCGCTTAGGTTTTGCGGCGAAACGTGTAGTGGTGTCGATTCCGATGCGGAGATGTGCAAAAAGGCGCGAGTGTCCTTCAATTCTAGACAACTAAATTAGTCGTAGTCCGCCTCGTACTGAGAACTCGCGATTTTCTTGCAAACGAGTTGACCAATATAACAAGACCCTAATGATGATTTTTTCGAGCCTTCTAGCCCTTGATTGATCAATGATCATGCTCATGACCGAAGTCTCAAATTGTATTGAGCTCTACTACAACCCCAACAAATTTCATATAGATCAGAAGAATGTTACTAAAGTTATCGCGCGACACATATTCAAAATCAACAAGCCATCAAAATGCACAGACATCTAGGTAGCCAGCTGACAGTTCTGTTATGTCCGAACTCTCCGTCCGTTGTCTGTGAGAACTTCACTTCGCATGCGCTCCGCTCGTTCCACAATTTTTTTACTTATTACCCAAAAAGTAAACGTAGGTAGGTACGACGGTGAGTCACTTTGTACATATTAAAGTCATTTACATTCCTGTCACAAGTAGCAGAAAATTCATATTTCCCATCCTCAGATTTTCTCAAAGCATTAGGGCTCCATTCATCCCACAAATGTAGGACGCTTCAACGTGTAGAGTTTTCCTTAAATCAATAAGGTTTTTCAAAACTCAATCGGTCTCATGAATACGGCTCACTTTTAAAGATCTACTGAAATGGTAATAATAAGTAAAAGTTAGCCCCTAACCCATCGGAGTCTTGGAAAAAGGCAATTTTAATAATTTAGCGTCTATAACGGCACTTTATTATTGTAGTTTACGGATAATGGACAATTTTGGTAGGGTATACTCGTGGTAGGTACGTGGTAGGTTTCGTTTTCGATCTACACTTACTACCGGATCCTGGAATTCTAGGTTCTCGCCATACAATATAAGAACCGACACCATTCATACCAAGACATACGTGATTTGATTAGCTACACCCAAAAAAGACTATGGACATACCTTCCTAGAGTACCTTATAGATAACAATATTAGTTGCAAATGCCTCCATAACAATGCGGTCAAAGTTATTATGCGAGGTCGTTAAATTTCAACAATCTCAATTGAAACTGTTATCACTGCACTCGTTTTGATTGGAAGCGTCATTACATTATCATAAGTTATAGAGGAGACGTGACTTAAAGACGTCGTGCTGTTTCTATTTACTTCGTCTGTTGTATATATACAAGAAAAGTCACTAATATGGAGTGTTTGATCCTATACACGGTTTATGTTTGTACTGTACAATCTCGTAAAAACATTGACAAGAAGAAAGAAGATTGAGTATGGTATTTTTAGTATCAGACGAAACATTTTGCGTACTAATACGTATTAAATTACAGAAAAATCGGCTCTAAAAATGTAAAGACAGGCAACTCCACTCTAAAGTACTTTTTCACTCTCCGCACAATTTTTTTATATAAAATATTTTCCACAGAAAACCCATATTCACACAGTTTAAATTAGAATCAGAACACGTAACTCTGCAAAGCCATCAAAAAATGTCCGGTCCCAAGCGATTCTGGAACACTGCAGTGTTGCGTGATATTTTCATACATTTAATTTCCCCAAATCGTAACTCCCTAACCGAATTTACGGAGTGAGTAACCATTATCATTCCAGCATAACTCGGCTAGGCACGCGTGCAAAGAGATCAGGCCCTGTAATCAACGCCGCGTTGCTCTGGGCGGTCCCCGTCGAGGCGCCACTCTGAAATAGGTCAAATATGCTGGGAGCTTATTAAATTGCCTATTTTCGGCGCCTGCCTTTAAAAAGTTGTGTTTGCGCGGAGATAACAACTTGCGAAAAATGTTGGAGCATATTTGCTGATCGTTTGTAAATATGTTTTGAGTTTCGTGGTATTTACATACAACACAGACTCTATGTAAAAGAACACGTCTAGCTTTAGTGCTAGGTGATACCATGATTCATGAGTTTGCATTTGTTCGTACTTAATTGATGAATCATTCTTCACCTGATACAATCCAAAGATCCAGACCAGAAGAGACTTGTTAGAATCCTATAGCCCATTTTAATTAATATTAACTAAGTACACTTATATGACGTAGAAGTTCCTTACTTCTAATGCGAATAGGAATAGAAAAGCGACATTTCGGGGAACCGAGATGCATAGAACTGGTCGCGCGGCCTCCAAACCTGACACCACCAGTTCACCTTCCAGTTATGCAACGAAACCAGACCGGCTCGCATGCACGCTTGTGAAACGCCATATGATATCGTAGAATAAAAACAGCAATACTTAACTGAACATAGATAAACCGTATGGCGTTGCAATAAGGATGATTAATGATTAGTTAACTGTTGACGATGGCATGGGGAATGTTATATGCCGGTTTTTTTTATGGACTAGCTATGCTATACTTAGCCTAGCGTACTCTTAAGGATGTTGGAGTAGCTTGTGTTTGCATATATGCAGGTTGCATAGAAATGCATGAGCATATGTGGAATGGCAAAGCCTGACCTGGGTAGTATTGAATTGATGTTGGAAATATGAAGTCTATTTACCCGGGCTATGTATATGTAGCTAGTCCTCGACATAATTTTATACAATGTCATTATGATGCCAGAGGTACTATATTAGGTGTAGAGTTGTAGATGCTTTTTCAATGCGCTGTCCCGGATGTCGGTATATAGACCATAGGCAACATAAACAACTCGGAGACGTGTTCGCCGTTCACGGCGTTTAAATTACAATATAGAGCTTTAGTAATACGACTCAATATCATCATACCTAATGATTATCATTTTCGATGCATTTTTTTTAACTGTATGCACCATACAAAGTCGATACATACATCAAAGCTACATGTATGCTATAAGTGAGAATGCAGAATTCATTCCATCAACCGGTAACCAAACTGTTAAAAATTTCAAGCCTTAAAACACCGCATAATCACTACTTACCGCGAATATTAACCACAAAGCCGTCCATCCAATAAGTTATTTCACTGTATTAAAACCGATACGCATTACGCTCTTGCTCTTTTGAAGTTCAATATGCTACCATCCAAATCTAAAAAGCCTTATCCGCATTGCATTCTCATAGTTAAAAAGCCTTTTGCATTGTCAGTAAAAGCGTAATATGGTTAAATAACAAAGTGTCCGTTGTAGGACGTGCCCAGGCTTCGGAATCGCGTCCTCGGTGAGGCGCGCTGTGAATTAATAAATAGACTATTTGCATACATTTCCGAGCGTCGAGTTTTTCTCGTGGGCTGTGTTGGCGTTTTTCATTGTTACGTTTTTCTCATCGTAATGTTTTCGCAGTTGCATCCAAAATATTCTGGCTTTTGACAATAAATAAATAGATAAGTTATATTAATGATCATGATTTTGATCTAAATAAATTATTAATTTCTAACCTTAAATTTTAATGTCAAATGTATAGTTTTGGCTTTAGTTATAAAGTTTTAAAAACATACTAACTAACATTACATTAAGGATTATTAGTCATAGTTACTTGAAAATAAATGCATTCATTCATTCAATATCATCTAAGGCTTTCAATCCCGAGATTTATCTGTATGAAAATCTAATCCCAAAAATTGAAGAAACCTACGAAAGCGAATGCTATCTGACATTAAAAACCGATGGAAAACTAAGGCCTTATTGGAATTAGTCTGATTCCCTCCCCGCGTTATTCTTTTACGTTAATAACTATTGAGTAACTACGTAAGCTTTAAGATCGTAAAAAAGTCATGTGACCCAATAATTGATTCATGATACTGAAATAAGGGACTACTGAGTTAGGTTTCTTTCGGGAAACGATATCACATAAGATAACACAAGCCACGTTTAAACATTTTGCGAGCTGCAAATATTACTGCTATTGTAATTGTAACAATTGGTAATGATTGTATGTTTGCCGCAGGAGGCGGGCTGAGCAGCGGCGTCATCCTACAGCGGTTTCCAGAGCTTAACTGGGACGACACTCCATTCCACGAAGGCATAGAATGGGTGAGTTATATTGCTGCTAATATATATATTTAGTTAAGTATGTGATTTCAAACACAATCAATGTAATGTTATTGAATAAATAAATTGAATTGCTTCTTTGTAGTGTTGGTTGCAGTGTCGAAGCCTCCAAAGGAATGCAGTTTAAATAATATCTAGAAGCGAAAAAAAAAACAAAAATGTACGCGATAGGTGAAAGTCAAAGTTTAACTACCATCAGAACCACTTAAACTCATCGATAAGGAAAAGTGGGGGTAGCATAATGAGCCTGGGTCTGTGGATCACCCCTACGTGTTTATTATTTGTCTTTATGTCGAATTAAAAAAAAAATTTGGGTGGCCTAGGTCGTGAGAATCTGTGTATGTGCGTCGAACATTTATACTTTACCACATTTTTAGGGATCCTTAGCCAAATGGCAAAAAACGGAACCTTGATGGATTCGTCATGTATGTCTGTCCGTCCGTATGTCACAGCCATTTTACTCTGAAACTATACGACGTATCTGAATTAAATTTACACATAAGGTGTATTTTGTATGCCGCTACTTAGTTATGTAGTTAAATTTGAAAAAAAATAAAATAACGGGGGGCGCTCCATACATGTAACTTATTTATATGTATATTTAAAAAAAATTTTTTAACCATATATCAACATGTGACACATCAATCGATAGGTCTTTAAAAATAGCATTGAGGTTTATTTGACCATTTTGTGATTAAGTGAATATTTTCTGAAATAATCCCCCCCGCTGTAACTTTTGAACCGTAAGTCCAAAAAATATGAAAAAATTTGAGGAGATGCGCCTTATCATATACTTTCTACGAAAATTGTTTTGAGCATTATCGGTTCAGCCACGTTTTAAGTTATCTCCAAAAAACTTCTTCCATAGACATCAGATACGACCTTTTGGTATTAGTTTGGTTCTTATTCCATTGAAGGCACGGAACCCTCCTATGCGTGGTCCGACACGCACTTGGCCGGTTTTTGCTTTTGCCGCTGACGTTTCGAAAACCTACATGACCTTGTGTCCCGCAGTTCTGCCAGCCGCAAGGATGGGCTCTGTCGACGGAGCGGTCGGAGCCGCGGTTCTACGTATCCGTGCTGACGGATGTGGACGCCAACCGACACTACTGCGCGTGCCTCTGCTTCAACGAGACCGTCGCCATCACGCCCACCAAGCCCGCGGACGAGGTAACATTACTCATATACTGTTGAACCGAGAACTGGACGATTCGCGCGACTTTAGCTATGTATTGGGTCCATATTGGCTCACATAAAATTATTTGTCATATTATTTTTAGTAATACCGTTTTGTAATCAGAATGATCATTTGTCATAATTTTTTAAGCTATAAATTTTTTTCATACTTATTTTAACTACTAACAACATTGTTCATAAATTACATATATTATATGTAGTCCTATTTTTTTTAAACATAATATCATTTCCAACTCTTCATCACGACTCATAAGTATGTTTTAAATAAACGAATTAATTATAAACTTATATTGTATAACTATTTAAAAGCATAACATATAAAGTATGCGCATATGAGAACGTACACGAGGATTGTGATTATTACATTGTGGGTAAGCACTAAGATATTCTGTGCTGAAATAAACGCGGTAGTTCGCTAAATAGTAATGAATCGCAATGGTAGTGGTAATAACAGAAGTAAAACTTGTTGAAGGTAGTAATTTCTGTGACAGGGTCGACGAAGCCCTTCTATTCTGGGTAGTTATGCCCTTCGGGCAGGATGACCTAACCTAACCTAAACCGAAATTAAACCTTACCTACAGTTTTTTGGTGATAGGTAGTAATTTCTGTGACAGGGTCGACGAAGCCCCCGCTTCGCGGGGGCTTCTATTCTAGGTAGTTATGCCCTTCGGGCAGGATGACACTCTAACCTAACCTAACCTAAACCGAAATTGACACCTAACATTTTTTTTCCCCGCTTCGCTCGTCGTCGTACCTAACGGTGACTCTGCCACTGTATTTCGTTTTTGACAGCGAGTTGGGTATGTTGTGAACCAATTTCGCGTTCCCCAAACCAAGGACCAGCATATCATAGACACAAGATATTTATCAGATGTACGCATTTATAAGGTGACATTCGTATTTATAAATAAACAGTTTAGATGTAAAAATTGGTATAGTTTAAAATAATTATTATATAAAATTATATTACTTGAAAACGTTATATTGACAAAGTTTATGAAAAAGAATATTAGTATAATAGATATTTCTATTGACTAACATTATAAACTTGAATAACTCGGAGTAACGATAGTTATGATCAAAGAATACTTATAAAAAATGATCATTATGATAAAAAAAATTATGAACACCATTTTCGAACTTCCAATAATCGAAGTTGAAATTTTATGTGAACTTTGACGCACCCCTATAGACCAAATCAGACCACCTGTACACTGACTTCGCAGACGAGTCTGACCGCGTATTCCAGTGGTAAAATTGGCTAAGGGTTTCCACCCATCTATCGACGCGGATTCGGCAAAATCCGATGGATAAATGCTTTATGTTATGTCTACGCAATAAGAGCGAAAAAGCCGTCGACGCGTCGGCAGGCGTCGGCCGAGCCGATCCGAGCCGAATCGTGCCTTTTGATTGGGCGTCTGGGATGGCGAGCGGTTCGATGAAAAAGTAAAAAAAAAGATTAAACCCGATTTTCCCTTCCCACGCGTATTCAAGTTTACAAACAACGTCAACCACATATAATAAACTGTACCTAAAGTACGCGATTTGCCTTTCAATGAAGCAAACGCAGATATTTTGCTGGAAACTTGTTATAAAGGCCAGCATACCGATTCAAAGTTTCACAGGCCAGGAATTTGTATATTAAAACTACACTGAACTCTGAAACGCACTACGGAATTTAGAGCATTAACAATGTTTCGAAGCACAGATAGGATGCATGATATTTAGTATTAGGTGTACAATAAGCCTTCAAGAGTCAGTAACATTCAAAAGGCCCTTTAAGTGTCAAATTCTATTATGCAAACTGTTACGTAGCCCTTTACATCTAAAACTCACAAAGGAAATGAGAAAATAACAATGAATTGTGGAGGAATGTCTTTATCGGTTAAGAATGTTGTCTCCGCTCTTCCTTTGGCAGTTTTATACCAACCGGATAATTATTATTTCCGATCGTACTTTAGGATGTCACTGAACGTTATAAATGTTCTGGTAGTAAGTTTTATTATTAGGAGATGCCGTCAACGCTACAATCGCTGAAATAGTGCTTCATTACTTTTTGCACGTTTTCCTTCCTCAACTTTCAGCGGTTGATTTAATGGTTACGTTTCCTTAACTCATATTTATGACGTTATAGGTACATGTACAGCGATATACCTAATAGGAAACTTATTTATTATTATTATTTACTAAAGGCCAGACCAACTGTGGCTATAAATTATTGCTATGTCGGAGGGGTGCTGACTTGCAGCGAGTGTGGCCGCAGATTTGCTGCAAGAATGGGCTATATCAGTCACCTAAGAGCGCATCAGCGTCGCAACGGTAGAACGCAGTCGCTGTAGCCGAAAACGGCTAGGAGAAGATACATAGATAGATACAGGAAACTATTTTGACATACATACACGACTAAGAGTATAATGTTTATTTACTGACTAGTCTAATTCCAGACAATAACCTAGCCCTACAATGAGTGACCGACTAACATTGTGCCTACGCGGCCGCTTCCGCTGATAAGGACTTGCCCTCAAGGACGGTGTTACACTACTGTGATATTCTGATATTATTTAAATTGTATAACAATATAAGCGAATTGGTAAAATTTATCTACTCAGTTTACGAGAGTTGTGATTACTAATTAAAAAATACATTCGAGAGTACCAGACTTTGTGCGCACGGAAGTCGTTAGTAACTTTCAACCCTGTTTTCGTCCTAGTAGGAGTTGAATTTCGAAAAATCCTTTTTAGTGGCACTCCATAAACCCTGAAGAATATTTGTGGTTGAGTTTAGTGAAAGATCCTACTTTGTCGGTACATGTACCTTGTAAGGTGTCACAAAAATAATTGTGCTCCTTTTAAGGGCATAATGAGGGTTTCCGCGATTGAGAATTGAGATTATCACTAGATGGCAGCACCGTGACGACAGGTCTTTTTAGCAGTAGCTGTCAAAATCCACCAATCAAAAAATATATGGTTAAACATGATTGGTGGATTGTGACAGCTAGACCTGTCGTCACGGTGCTGCCATCTAGTGAAAAACTCGATCGCGGAAACCCTCATTGGTATAGCATTTTAATTAAGAAAAAACAGGAAAACATTTTTTTTCTCGCAAAAAAAAAATTGGTTTTGTATGGAGGATTGGCCGGCCGAAAAAAAATTTTTTTCCTAATTTTTCTTACTCGCAATAGGATACTAATTTTGCCCTTAAACGGATCACCAGTATTCTTGTTACAGCCTGTATATATAGTAAACCTTCATTCATTCACTAATAGATAGCGTATAAATTGTATAGTATAGGAAGTACCGATACCTCCATATCGACGAAGTAGGATATTTTTCTCTGCACACGGACGCTTTTGTAGTTTTTAAGCTACCTTAAACGGTTTAGGCTGTACGTTGTCTGTTAATTTCTTGATAACACGACTGTTTTGTATCTTTAGATTATGAAACTGAACTATTCTAACCTGAACGATTTCGTATCTCCCAAAGTGTGCCGTAACTGATAATAGATATTAATGTATATTGTTATTAAATCAACTACAAAGTACAAACATTGAAAACATTGAAAAAATATTCAACCCAGTAGGACTCGAACCTACATCGATACGCCTTGCCGGGGCCCATAACTTAATTGGTAAAGCGATCGAGCCCCGGCAAGGCAAGGCGTTGTCATATTTTTTCGATGTTTTCAGTGTTTGTATTTGATATAATAACAATATATTGTATGAGCGGAATGCCCCACTTTAAAAACATGCAAAAATAAGTAGGTATGAGATATTTATTTGTTATAAATATAAGATATTTATTATAAATATTTAATCATCAATCGTTTGATTGATGATTAAATATTTATTTAAATAGGTAGGATATTGACTGACCAGTAGGCAGGTATATTACATTTTTACAACAATCGCAAGGAAGGGCTTAACTGACATCATATTCTTAACGACTTGACACCTTTTGAAAACAAGTTACATTTGGAATACAGGGGTCGTAAACATTTTCCCCTCAGTCCGATCAGGAATCCTAATTCATGATTCAGAGTCACGGAATCCGTTATCTTGTGGGGTGCCGTCTCTATGACTGTTTTGTAACAATGTTTACGATATTGTATGAAAAAAGATAGTTACAGCGAGATAAGGCGTATAATGGAATGTAAGCAAAAAGTTTCACTGGGTACAGACAACTACAGATAGCTAATTGTAAACAGGTGTTTAAAATGGGCATGATATTACACTATTGTCAAAAAAAAAACCAAGCATTACAAGATCATTTTGTCTCCTTCATAATACTTGTCAATCTCGCAATATTTATTTTCCTACATTAATTTAAAAAAAAAAAATTGTGTGCATGTCTAGTAGTTAGCTTCGCTACATGGATTTTAAATAATTAATAGGAGATAGTGGAGATGCATTTTACGATGATTACTTTCAAATGTGAACAGGTTTTAATTACGACTAAAGTATAAAGTGGGTATAGAGGAAGGTTTAATGTGGAGTTTTCATAGTAGCAAATCTATTAAAATTAACCACTACAAATGGTAGGATAGGATAGGTACCTCATTTTTCTAAGTCTAAAAAGAACGACGTAGTGTATGTCATTTTAGTCGTATAGTAGGTTGTTAGTAGCTCGAAGCCAAGCGACGCACAGAGCTCGACGCTAACCGCGACGAGCTAAAGGCCAGGACAAACCACATATGGCCATAAAATACTGCTATGTCGGAGGGGTGCTGACTTGCTGCAAGTGTGACCGCACATTTTCTGCAAAAATTGGCTATATCAGTCACTTAAGAGCGCACGAGCGTCGCTCTCAGCGGTAGACTGCGGCCGCTGTAGCCGAAAACGGCAAGGAGATGTTGTTGATGATGATGATGTTAGTAGCTATTAAACACATAATAAATAAATAAATATTATGAGACAATCTTACACAAATCAACCTAGTCCAACAGTAAGCTCAATAAGGCTTGTGTTGTGGGTACTAGACGACGATATATATAATAGATAGATATAGATAAATACTTAAATACATAGAAAACATCCATAACTCAGGAACAAATATCCCTGATGAACACACAAATAAATGGCCCTGACCAGGATTCGAACCCGGGACCTCCTGCTTCATAGGTAGGGTCACTACCGACTAGGCTAGGAGGCCGTTGAAATAATATAATAATATAGCCTTTATTTCCATGACTTAAAAATAATACACAGGAAAAATCTAATAACAATTATTTTAACATTTAAGACATGGCCTCTTCTCGGTTATATATTATTAAACACATACATGTTGGAAAAGAAGTCAGCCTAACTACGCTGGTCAGAATGTATTATAGTTAACCGCTAAAGATTAGGCCCCTTTCTCACGTTTGTTTTGGTGGAATATTTAAATTGTAAAACAGCAAAAAATAGAATAATAAGTGGTGTTGACCATAAGACGGTAGATAATGATCGCCAGTACAATCTGCGGTATATGTAGGGTGGGCAACCAACCGTGTCATTTTACCCCCCTACGCCGTAACAGTGCCCCTGTTCTCATACTATAATTAATTTTATATTTTATTGTAAATTAAATTTTCATCTGTATTTGACTGACTAAGCGTTGGTAGCCTAGCGGTATGACGCCGCTTATCAATCCGCTCCGCAGGTACCTGTTCATTTTAACTGCAACATGGCAGACAAGCACCTGCACTAACTTAACAGGTGCAAGGTGCATCAAAATCAAAGAACATCTTGCTTTTTTTAAAAAGATAGTCCTTATAAACAATGGTTTAACTACCTGACTTCGACATAAATAAATAACAAATATACATGTACAAGTGTGTGACAAACACAAAATAAATAATAGTATTTCATACGGAATGGCCTCGCTCCCCCCGCCCCGATCGGAATTACCTCACCCCACGGCGGCCGATTGGTAGAGAACTAGTAGGCTAATCCGTCAGGTTGGCAGCGCATCGATAAAAAGCACAAATGGCGGTGTATTGTCAAACGTCATTTACGACAACGGAAACAGCGCCCTAAGACGCACGCACACACTGAAGCTTGTACAGATGTGCCGTGCACACAAAGACGCTCGAACGAGTTTTGTCGTATGACGTGTCCGCCCTGTGGTGACAAACATCCACATTTATTCAAAACGCTTTTGGGTGAAACCTTCAACAAACATCCAAATATCCAAAATCTAAACTTAAAACACAAACTTTCACATTAATAATATTAATAGCATAAAGCATCCTCCAAGGAAACTAGTAGTCACAGTCCTATAGTTCCGAATGCACCCTGCACCTGTTAGATATGATTACGGCCTTCCGCCCCGCGTAAAAAAGGGCATCGCCGTTGGCAGCATTATGTGCGCTCGCTGCGCCGACGTGACCGGTAATTTGAACTGGGCGGACTGGGGACACGCGGCGAGCGGAAGCGGGAGCTGATGCGGCAGCGGATACGAGCGGAGCATCTCTGTCTCTATTAGTGTGACAGTTGACAGTGAAAATGAAGGCGCGCCATTCTTATTGACAAAAGTAGATCTGCGTCAAACTCACATCTGCTTTAGCCTACGCATACCACCCGAACGGATTTTTCGCTAGACGAGAAATGTTCCTTTCTCATACATGTCGTTTATATACAATTAATTTTTTACCGACAAGCGCAAAAGGGCGTAATAAAATGGAGTGACATACCTAGTTACGCTATAATTTATATTTAAGAAATCTGTCTGAATTTACAAAAACTTAGATTTGCTTGGTACTTTGATGGCCGGTGGGCGATTTTTGAGATTCGAGCGCTCGAATCTCAAATCTCGAATCTGGTCTGCGAGATTTCTAATTAAACCGACAACTACAATACAAGCCTGTTGGTTAAACAGACATGTCAAATAACACATGTACGTATTATTTTATGTCGTAAGTCGTAAAGTTAGAGGTAATTAAGGTTCCGTACCCAAAGGGTAAAAACGGGACCATATTACCAAGACTCCGCTGTCCGTCTATCACCAGGCTGTATCTCATGAACCGTGATAGTAAGACGGTTGGAATTTTCACAGATGATGTATTTCTGTTGCCGCTATAACAACAAATACAGATACAGAATAAAATGAATATGTTCTTGTCATTAAGGCTACGGATTTTGGAGTTCCGTACCGAACGGATGGCAAATCCTTAGTTGCACTTGACCGAATTATTCATATTATTAGCTGCTACTTTTGTTTCTTATTAGCGCGACACATGTACTTACATATATTTACATATATTTAAATAACCAGAAGGAGGTTGATGTAATAAACTTAATAATGAACTCGGGTCGTTACTTAATCGTTAGAAAATAGTCGTGCACATAATGAATTAAACAGAAGGCGTTTACATTAATAACCTGTTTTCAAGTGCCTTCGCGATGAGAGTGACATTTATAATAATGCGATTCAGAAGTAACTAGTAGCTTACTTGAAGCTAAACGCGGGTACTTAGATAATTAACAAAGGCTCCTTGTATTTTAATTGAAAAATCAAATATTTATGCATAAATCAAATATCTATCTAATAAATCTTTTTCTCCTGGCGGAAAAGCAAGACAGCTGTTTTGTTTCTAACGAAACGCCTCACTATTAGTGACCCATGCGCTTAAGAATATTTTTAAGAAATCTGTAATAAACTTTAAGTTTAAAGAAAGATATTTACCAACCTACATCAAATGTAAGTTAAAGCTACGCGGTTTTATAGCGTTGCTGTACAATTTTATATTCAAAATCAGCACTGACCTTTGATATGACGAGCATATGACGTCACAACTCTGACGTCACCTTTTGTACGAACAGGAGATACGCTCCGGTCCATATATGACTCACTACTCTGGTTATGCGTTACCCACATGTCTTAACAATAAATAATTGGGACACAAAAGACCGCGTTTGTTTTTAATTGTGACTCAATTTAAAGGGAAAGACTTGCGTGAGTGCATTGTGCGGTTTATTTATGAGTACAATTTACTTTTGGTTCGTGTTAAATCGACCAACCAAGTATGTCGTCAGATTATTAAGTTACATATACAGTTTACAATTTTGTTAAACATTTAGATTTATTTAAATCTTAAATATCTGGATATAGGTATGAATAATTTTCTAATAGGCAAATTGCAATGTTTTCATTTTTGCTTTAACTTGAAAGAATTGCACGTAGAATAGACCACGAGTGTACTAAAAAATGAAAATACTATAATTTATAGTAATAATTTCTGTTACAAACTGACAATTTAAATTTTCGCGCCTAAACGGATCTACAGTTCCTGTGATGTCACTCATGTGTGTCAGTGTCACTCGCCATAGTCGTGATTAACTTGAAAGAATTGCACGTAGAATAGACCACGAGTGTACTAAAAAATGAAAATACTATAATTTATAGTAATAATTTCTGTTACAAACTGACAATTTAAATTTTCGCGCCTAAACGGATCTACAGTTCCTGTGATGTCACTCATGTGTGTCAGTGTCACTCGCCATAGTCGTGATATTTGTTCATCCTTGGTTCTATGGATGGTGGAAGGTAAGGATGACAACACTGGCTAGTGCAACCTTTATGTCATATTTTCAACTTAGCTATACGCACTGGGGAGTATCCGAGTCACTGGAAGGTAACGCGGGTACGGCCGATTCCGAAGTCGGGCGAAGCAACTAAGGTTGAAAACTATCGTCCCATAGCGATTCTCTCCTCTATTGCGAAGTTGTTAGAATCTATCATAAACAAGCATATAGCCTCTCAGGTGCAGCCCTATCTTTGTGACGCTCAACATGGGTTTAGACCCAGGCGATCAGTCGAGACAAACCTATTAACCCTGGTAGACTCTATCTCGGAGCATTTGGATAGGGGGATTCAGGTAGACGTGCTGTACTTTGATTTTAAAAAAGCCTTTGATCGCGTAGATAACGACATACTACTAAGGAAGTTATGTAACATCGGTTTCTCGCCAAAACTGCTCCGGTTTTTTGCGAGTTATCTACGCGATAGGCAGCAGTACGTGCAGCACGGATGCTTCGTCTCCGATTCCTACCATACTCGTTCCGGAGTAAGCCAGGGTTCAATTCTAGGCCCTTTTCTGTTCGGCGTCATGATCAATGACTTGGCGTCGCTCCCTAAATGTGCACAATGTCTTCTTTACGCCGATGACCTAAAGCTTGTTTATGGTTTACAGCAACAATCTGACTTTGAATCGCTCCAAGAAGATATTAACAGGATATATGAATGGAGTATCTCAAACAAATTGATTTTTCACCCTGAGAAATGCTCTGTGATGTCTTTTAGCCGATCTCGGAGTCCAATAGTTGGCAATTACATGTTAGGAACGGAACCAATAAGCCGTGTTGACACCATTAAAGACCTAGGTGTCATATTTGACCCGCACCTCAATTTTCATGCTCATATGAGAACTCTAGCTACCGACTGCTATCGGAGATTAGGGTTTGTTATCCGCAACGCTCGTGATTTTGACAACGCGTTTGTCATCAAAATTGTTTATACGGCTCTAGTTAGGAGTAAACTGGAGGCAGCGTCTATAGTGTGGAATCCCCATGAGGTCACTTACGCCTTACTTCTGGAGAAAATCCAAAAGACGTTCCTAAGATTTTTATTTAAAAAAATCTATGGGTATTATCCTTTCCTTTACCCCACAAAATATTTGCTTGGAACCCTGGGTTTTAACTCCCTGGAAGTGAGGCGTAACTATGCACTTATGACCGGGGCGTGCAGAATATTACGTGGGGATTCAGACTGCCCTCAGCTGGTCTCGCAGCTGGTTCGCCTCCTCGTCCCTTCCTTGTCTTCGGCAAAGTTTAATTTTAGGCCTCGTAATCGCGACTTACTTGCGGCTCCTAAAGCGCGCACTGCGGCATACAGGCAATCACCATTGGTTCGTGCTTTGCACTACATCAACGCACTTCTCAAGTCAGCACCTGACTGTGATATTTTTGCTAGTAATTGGAGGCTAATTTGCCAAAAATGTAAATACCTTTGTGAGGCAATGGATGACCGTCCGTCCTCAGTTAGTTATTAAGTTTTCTTTTGTATGTAGTTTTATTTTATGTGTAAAATGTGTGACAGTGTATGTCATTCTTTTAATTTGTTTGTATATGTAAAGTTTACCTAGTTGCAGATTGTACGCTTTACCTTGTTTGTATGTATACTTTCTGTCCTGAATTTCGCAGTGCATTAGTACCTACTGTAATGCTGTGTAATTTTTGAACCAATAAAATAAATAAAAATAAAATCTCTATGTTGTAAAAGTGTCCGTCAAAAGGCGCTAAATTCCGCCATGCCATATGAGATTGACATCTTTTACTACCATCCATAGTTGTCAAAACAGGAGTTACGTCACCAGGCGATGATTGGTGGATTAAAATACGTTCCGTTTCACATTACTTCAAATCGTAATAATTGTTTGAAATTAGTATAAATTAAAGTAAAAACATTTTAATAGCTATTATTTTACGTTTTTTTCAATATTTTGATTACAAAATACTGGTAAATATTATAGCTGCATCTTCCCTGTGCCGATTGTAATTGTAAAGTTGTGAATGCGAAGAGCATTTATTAAGTATGAAATTAAAGCACAGGCAACATGCATTTTGCAATTGCAATATTTAAACTTTTGGTCTAAATGTCTAATAGTTTTTTATTGCACAAATTTAAACTTTCAAAATGCCCCGGCAAGGCGTATCGATGTAGGTTCAAGTCCTGCTGGGTTGATATTTTTTTCAATGTTTGTATTTGATTTAATAACAAACTATTTCAAAATGAAAGTCTGTTTCACAAGAACTGTAATAAACATTACCTTATTATACTTTAGGATTGTATATTTTGTGCTTTGTGCCTAGTAACAGCTAAGGCCTGGCGTTTGTTATCGGCAGTGCTTACGTTTGAACGAGATAGTCTATTCTATTTAGTCTAACAAATAACCTTGTCTGGTCGAACGTGGGCTGGGTCGTGGTGTTGCTAGCGATAGACAGATACCTATAGTTACATACTCATGTCGCTGACTATCTAATCTTATATTGATACAGATAGCTTGTTAGTTTCAAGACCGTTGTCTTCAAAGATATGTCAGAGGGCAATTATTGGAACCATAACATACGTAGTTGAAAAGGCGCGTATTGAGGCGTCTTAACTTTTTGGTTGCATCCTAACTGGCTTCTTCTAACGATCGTCATGTTTTTTTTTATTTTTTATACCACGACGGTGGCAAACAAGCATACGGCCCGCCTGATGGTAAGCAGCTACCGTAACCTGCAACTCCAAAGGAGTCACATGGGCGTTGCCGACCCTTTACAAAAAGGAGGATTCACTGTGTTGATGGCTAAAGGAACCAGAAGGTCCCTCATCGTCAACACACTGGGTCCTCTTTGAGCTCTTTGGCAACCTTACTCAACAGCAGGAACACAGCACTATGAGTAGGGTCTAGTGCTATTTGGCTGTGGTTTTCTGTAAGGTGGAGTTATTTCCCCAGTCGGGCTCTGCTCCAGATTTGAGCGAGATGACATTCGCTGAACGTGCCCACCACACTTAGCGAGATGCCATTCGCAGTGCCTATACCTCTTTTTAGCGTAGTTTAAGGACATACCCAAGTACGGACGTAGTTTAAGGACATACCCGGGGCCCGTCATGTCTGGGAGTCCTGACTCCTGAAAACCATAAGTCGCTCTACGTTGTATTGCTATCCATCCCTTAAGCTTGATTCACACACAGCGCGGGCGCGGGCGGGCCCGCTTGGTCACGCGCCCGCCCGCGCCCGCGCTCTGTGTGAATCAAGCTTTAGGGAGCTCGAGATACGCCCAGCTTCCTTATACCAATGAAGATGTGATAATGACAGTTTTGTAGCGTTATTATAAACATAATTCGATCAGATCTTAATGTCTTTATAGTCAAGAAGAGAACTAGAGCTGTGGAGCCCGTTGTGTGTAGGTAATTTTGAGCACCCCGCCCACTTACCAACTTTTACTGTTCACTGTTCATCGCTTCTGTAGTTAATTTGCTTGTCGCATAAATTACTCCTTACAGAATTCTACTGAATGGCGAAAACTGAGCAAAACAATCATCAAAAGGCCATATTTAGAATAGATATTGATTAGTACAAAAGCGGTGTAAACACGAGGCGCGTTCAAAAAGGAAGCATGTGTCGAAAGCAAGTAGAAAGTTGTAGAGCGCGCGTCACGCGTCTTTTGAACGCTAGCGTTCAAAAGACGCGTGACGCGTGTTATCTGTCTGTGTAACAAATTAAAATTATCGCTTTGGATAATCGAACATAGAAATGTAATGCGACAATAATAGTTGCGTTTGCACACGACATAAAAAGGTCAAATACGGCTTTTCGTGAACAAAGGATTTCCTTCGGCCTGATTAATCCTTTCGAATAAACATGCCGAGGGAAAAGCCGTATTTTTACTGCTACAACTACCATTATAAGGTGACAGACGTACTCAAAAATTATCGCTTTTACATAGCTCTAGATAAACTCGTGGTAAAATGGTATATTACTATTTAAAAAAATATTTGTTATAATTATGTATAACCTAACCAATATTGACGAAATTAAATTAATGACATTTTACATAAGTACTAAGTTGCAAATCCTGCAATCAATAATTATCGAATATAGGTAGGTATTACTGAAATCAGTAGGTACTAACATAAGAGTTACAAGACTAATATTAATTATCACCATTCCTATTGTCTAGTGTAACTAATCAGGCGGTTTCAATAATTGTTGTAATTTGTTGTTGTTGGTGGCTGCGGCTTGCACACTACAGAAATGCGCATGCTACAACAAAATCCGAAACCAATATGTAAGAGGAAGCTTCAAGATTGCCCCCATAGTCGATAAGGTTAAACAAAAACGGCTAAGATGGTACGATCATCCGAAGACGCCCTGACGACCTTATGGTGAAACTTGCCCTAAAATTGCCGAATATAAAACACAACACAAAAGGAAGACCACCTACCGCCTGGTGGACGACGGTTGAAAAATACCTAAAGGAAGTTCATTTAAATAAAGACGTAGCACAAGACCGTGCTAGATGTATATTGCGAACAAGGAGGCCGACCCCAAGTAAATGGGACCAGGTCTAGAAGGAAGAAGTCAGCACGCAAATAAGGCTATTAAACTTAAGAGGATTATTTATTATTACGAGCCTTGAATGCCACTGCTGGGCAAAGGCCTCCCTTCTTTTCTTCCATTCATCCCGTTCTTGCGCTAGCTCTGGCCACCCTCTCAAAACGGAGTCCCAAGTTATCCCGCCATCGCCGTCGAGGTCTGCGGGATCCTCAGTTAGACTCGTAAAGGCACCCACTCAGTGGTTATGTTAGCCCACAAGTCGTTAGGCATGCGGCAGACATGACCAGCCTAGTCCCACTTCAACTAATAAATTCATAAATAAATAAATATTATAGGACGATCTTACACAAACCGACCTAGTCCCACAGTAAGCTCAATAAGGCTTGTGTTGTGGGTACTAGAGGACGATATATATAATATTTAGATAGATATTATAGATAAATACTTAAATATGTATATAGGAAACATCCATAACTCAGGCACAAATATCTGTGATAAACACACTAATAAATGCCCTGACCAGGATTCGAACCCGGGACTTCCTACTTTGTAGGCAGTGTCACTACCGACTGGGCTAGGAAGCCGTTAGAATAGAGGATAAGTCAACTCAAACTCAAACATTTATTCAGTAAGTAGGCCACAAGGGCACTTTTACACGTCAAAGTAAAAATGAGAAAAAAAAAATCAAACTACACCGGTTCTAACCCTACACCTCTGACCCGAGAAGAATTATGTCCGGCAAGAAACTCGGCGGGACTTATTTTTTCAAAACAACAGTACCTACATCAAGACTAAACAATACATATAAGTGCGTTGTTCTATTAGAAAACATATCAAACCAAGGTTAGATTAACCAACAATAGGTTATAGTTTAAGAAAAATACCAAAGAAAAAAGATGAGTCCAAATCTGACTATTGAAAATGAATTACATACAAGTTTGATATACTTTCTTACCTGAACTGTGTCTTCTAAATAAAGGAGATCGTCAATTCTGGGCCACCTGATACAAACCGTATACAGTTTGTACTTCAATGTAAAATAAATACTCATTTTATTACTAAAGTAGACAAAATATTACAAAAAAATTAAACGGGAATTAGAAATACTAAATAAATAAACATTAAGTTGATTGTTCCGCGATTAAAATACAGCAAAACAAGTCGTTAACGTCCTTATGGCATTGACATAAAGAATAACTTCACCCTGGCCTGAAACGGGATTGTTTTTTGGTTTGACACTGTCAATGTATACCGTTACATAATCTGCGTTTTGATACTGTTCGGTAAGTTAGAACATTGTAATATTAAAATAGTATCTAAACCTACGAATACGGAAGTTTAAATTAGAAATCGACTGTATTAAAACGCCTAAAGATTGAAAATGCGTATTTTTGCATTTTTGATCGGAGTTTGAATATTAAAAGTGGGTTTCATAATGGCATAATATCATGCTCCTTCGATAACGAAACGCATCTTTTTTTCAATTTTGCAATGTCAGATACTAGTGGTATCGGCACTTAACGGTGGTACCTAAACCTTATCCCTTCGCAATAGGAGTTAGGAATGTTCAGTTAATAGTATCAACGATGGTTTGACAGCTGTCTTTGTTTACCGAAACACAGGAACTATAAATACGATCCAAATATGACTTTTTATTATTTCATCATGATTCCCGTTTTGTTTTTTTAAGTCCGCTTTTGTACATCATCTTTAAAAAATCGGTACTTTTTTACATTAATATATAAATCATAGGCAAGCACGCTTTCAAATATTGTCCTTGTCAGATTCAAGTTTTAAATGCATGATTTTTCAATTTTCCCATTAGATTTCGCAATATTTTTACCACCGTCCTGATCTAGAAATTATGACGATTCTTTAAAGGTAAGAAAGATTCCTAAACGGTCCTAAATAATCGGGGCCAGATCACCTAACAAAAATTGACGATCTCCTTTCCAAATTATAATAATCCATCATCAACAGTTAGAAACAAAATAATTTTGAATTTAAATTAAAAAAAAGTAAGTGATTCTAGTATACAATAAACATACTATTTCTAAATTATCCTTAGAGATGTATAAGGTCTCCAAGTGTCTTGATCTATATATTCTATATAATAATAAAAAATATGGATAATCAAGCACCGAATGTTGTGTCTAAAGCCAATTAAACTAAAATTAAATATGATTAATAAAAAGTTACGTAAATGTGTTGCCCCGGTTTGCCTAAATAGACCTGTCTCCACAAACAGCACCCGTTCACGAGTATGACGCATATCTCAGCCATCGCCTCCCTCAACCTTTCTTCGGGAAAGTGGCGACCCGATCAACGACGCCACCATAAGCAGAGCCTTTTAAGCGAGCATGACATGTTCAAGCTGGCGGGCTTTATTAATTAATAAAAACTAGTCATGTTTAGTCTGGTGAGAAACAATATTCTGTGCTCGTATTTTACATGCGTGAACTAAATTACTATATAAAAGTGACTTAGCGTCTATGCGTCAGTATCATCGTACATGTCTCTAAGCGTCAGGATCATTATAAATATATCTATACATATAAATATTTGCGAATGCAAGACTTAGAGATGTATAACGTCTCTAAGTGTCCAAATACTAAATAAAAACAAAAAAAATAAAAACGAAAAACAGGTAATACTGGACACTAGTAAAGCTGCTTCATAGAGTAATGTACCTAATAATTTCTAAATTTGTATTGTACTAACCATATCAAGCTACAGGCTTAAATGCATCGTTATCTTCAATGAATTCCTTTAAAGTATAGTACTCTCTCCGCGACAAAAAGCGCTTAACATAAGACTTGAATGAATTTATTTAGTGGCAAATTCACTACATCAGCGGGGACTTTGTTATAAAAACGTGTACAGTTCCCAGCAAAAGACGTACGAACCTTACCGAGGTGGTGGCCAGGCTCAGCAATCTTATCTTTATTTCTAGTGTTATAGTTATGGATATCACTGTTGAGCTTGAATTCATGGATGTTTTTCCGCACATACATAATGTTTTCAAGTACGTATTGAGATGCTACGGTAAGAATATTTGCCTCTTCAAATTTTCCTCTTACGGATGCTCGACCGCGCATTTTATAAATGCCACGTACAGCTCGTTTTTGTAGCACAAATATGGTCCCAATATCAGCCGCTTTACTTCACAACAGAATTCCATACGACATAACACTGTGAAAATAACTGAAGTATACTAGCCTGGCAGTTTCACTGTTTGTTAGATGGCTGATTCGCCTCACGGCATAGGCTGCAGAGCTAAGTTTCCCAGCAAGGGTGGCTATATGTGGATGCCATTGTAATTTCGAGTCTAAAGTGACTCCTAAGAAAACAGTTTGCTTTTCGAATTCCATTGTTTCATCATTTATTATAATCTTGCTGCTGTTAATCTGCTTGACGTTGGGAAGTGTAAATTTGATGCACTTCGTTTTCTTGGCGTTCAAAAGTAGGTTATTAGCCGTAAACCAATTTACTACTGTGGAGAGTGCACTGTTAATACTATCGAAGCTGTCTTCTTTTCTGTCCATTTTAAATATCAGAGATGTGTCATCAGCAAATAACACTATATCATGTTTATCTTGCACAATTTTAGGTAGGTCATTAATGTACACCAAAAACAGGAAGGGACCAAGTATTGAGCCTTGAGGCACTCCGAGTGCCACAGGGGACCCAGAAGATTGAGTTCCATTAATAACCACTCGTTGTGTTCTATCCGATAGGTATGATGAGACGAGGTTAAGGGCACCAGCTTTGATCCCGTAATGGCTTAGTTTTCTCTTTAGATTTTCGTGATCAACGCAATCAAATGCCTTCGATAGGTCACAGAATATTCCAACAGCATCTTGTTTTTTTCGCAAGCGGCAAAGATGTGCTTAAGAAGAACAGCACCTGCGTCAGTAGTCGAGCGACCTCTGGTAAAACCAAATTGATTTCTGGCGAACAATTCGTTTCGGTTAAAATGTGACACAAGTTGATTTAGAATTAGTTTCTCGAAAACTTTGCTCAGTGCCGGCAGTATTGAAATTGGTCTGAAATTGCTTGGTTCTGTTCTTGATCCTGATTTGAACAAGGGGATGACTTTGCTGTGCTTCATTATGTCTGGAAATATTCCTGTATCAATACATTTGTTAAATATATCAGCTAAATGTGGTGCAATCGATTCAACAATGGAATCATCATCATCATCATCATCAGCCTATACTAGTCCACTGCTGGACATAGGCCTCCCCTAATGAGCGCCATAGCGCCCTGTCTTCAGCTTGCCGCATCCAGCATCTGCCTGCAGTCTTTCGCAGATCGTCATCCCACCTTGCCAGAGGGCGTCCTACACTACGTTTGCCGAGTCGCGGTCTCCACTCAAGAACACGTTTACCCCAGCGGTTGTCGGTTCTTCGCGAGATATGGCCGGCCCACTGCCACTTCAGCTTGCTAATTCTTTGAGCTATGTCGATAACTTTGGTTCTCTGTCGGATGTATTCGTTACGAATCTTATCCTTCAGAGAAACTCCGAGCATAGCTCTTTCCATAGCTCGCTGAGCGACTTTGAACTGGTGGGCCAGCCCTACCGTGAGTGGCCACGTCTCAGCTCCGTAGGTCATTACGGGTAGGACGCACTGATTAAAAACTTTCGTTTTCAAGCATTGCGGTATGGATGACGAGAAGACTCGGCGTAGTTTCCCAAATGCTGCCCAGCCTAGCTGAATCCTCCTTTTGGCCTCCTTCTCGAAATTGTTTTTACCTAACTGCAGGATCTGCCCGAGGTAGGTGTACTCAGAAACAATTTCAAGAAGGTGGCCATGTACGACGACCGGTCCTGGATCAATGTGGCCATTGATCATGACTTTGGTTTTATCCAAATTCATGCCAAGACCGATGCGTCGCGAGGCTGAAGCTAGGCCGTCCAGCATCCGGGTCAGCTCCTCTAGCGACTCCGCCATTACGACTATGTCATCAGCGAATCGCAGGTGTGAGATGTAATCGCCGTTTATGTTTATGCCTTTCCAGTCCAGCGTCTTAAACATGTCTTCCAATGCGCTTGTGAACAGTTTCGGGGATATGACATCCCCCTGTCTCACCCCTCTGCGCAATTGGATGGGTTTAGACTGCTGGCCCTGTACTTGGACACTCATAGTGGCGGCTTCGGAGAGACATCTCAGCACCTCGATATAACGATAGTCTACTTGGCATCGCTGTAAGGATTCCAGAACAGCCCAAGTTTCCACGGAGTCAAAGGCCTTCTCATAGTCCACAAAAGCGAGACACAGGGGCTGATTATACTCTTCGGACTTCTGTATAATCTGCCACACTGTGTGAATGTGGTCTATGGTGCCCACGGAGTATATGGAGACGGTATCAGCCGTAGTTTGTTCCAAAACCAGCGTAGCCGGCATTTACACGCACACATTCTCATTAAAGTACGCACGAGGTGATACACACAAAGAAATGTCAGTCTCTCATTCGCTGTGTTGATGTGTGCGTACACTCGAAAATACGTAACCACTACCATTGCCTCGTAGGCTCCGCCTACATTAGGGATGTGGCCCTTCGATATATATATATATATTATCGATATCGATTATCGATAATTAACTCCATAATACCACGCCACACCTCATATTAATAAAACAATGTCGATTTTTATTAATAGCTGGATAAAAATCTACCCTAATTAGGGTTCATCCATTAATTACGTCAGATTTTAAGGGGGACGGAGGGATCAACAAAGTGTGACGAGTTCTGATAAGGGGAAGGGGGAGTTTTATTTCTTGTGACGTCACAAATACAAATATCGTGTACATATATACACATAGTACAGTACTGTGTACACTTTTTTGGAAGGAAAGGAAGTCTTTATGTCTTCTAGTCTGACATTCAAACACTTTGGATTATTATTTTACTTGCTTTGATTTCATTTAATATATTATTTAAAATGGGAAAATAAAGAAATAGTAATTTTAAACATTATTGTTGAAATTTGTTTGACGTAATTTGTGGATGTACCCTTATCTATCTAATTTATGTGTCTGCTAAAATACTAAAAATAATCGTGACTCAAACTATCTTCATACCAAATTTCATCTTAATCGGTTCAGCAGTTTAAGTGTGAAAAGGTAACAGACAGACAGAGACACTTTCGCATTAATAATATTAGTATGGTTAGAAGTACCATTATAAAGTTATTGTATCTATAAAATAAGTTGATCATTGGATTAATTAATCCAGTCAATCACGTTATTTTGTTTTCGAAAGAAATAAAATTAGTTTCTACTATAGGACAGAAAGTTACACCTTAAACAATGTGTTCGAAATTATCGATAATAAATAACGGGCCGCACTCTCGTGGCGGCAGGCGCGCGGCAGCCATGTTGCCCAGCAACGTGGCTGCCGATCGTGTGACGAGACTGACGAGCGACGTTCGTATTTCCAAATACATTGCGCGTCACTCGCGTAATCCTGCGACCGCCAGCAATAGCCAGCGAGCAATTGATATGAATACTGTTGTACCATCAGATAATGGGTGAATGTTGTAATAAAAGCCTAAAATTTTTGGAAAAAATGTGAAATACTCGGTTTTTATACTTACCGGTGGAAAGTAACTACTCCAGGGGCCTCTTTTAATTCGTTGCTTCGTACACGACACGACAAAATTGTACAACACGGCATTTTTACATGTTTTTTGGCACTAAATTCGTCACACGTGGTCGAACGACGACTGAACCGCGCGGTATGAGGTTTCGACAAGTTTATGCGCATCTGATCATAAACCATGTAACGCGCTCCCGGCCCAGTACCGCGTCCATTAGTATTTATCTAGTCCGTGATGGTGCCATATCCTCCGCGGAACCCAGCCTGTTCCGGTGGCTGGAACTCGTCGAGTCTCCTGGCGAGACGATTCGTGACCACTCGTGAGAAAAGCTTATAGATAGGGTTTGCGATCCGGATACCCGGATACCCGAAATATCCGGATACCCGCTCACTTTCGGATCCGGATCCTACGTCTCAGGATCCGGATATTACAGATACTACGGATCCATTCAATTAATGTCACTAAAATGATTCATTCATAACTAGTTATGCTCATATTTTGTTTTCGATTACTATATATTACTCTACAGTCTACATTGTGTGAATATACCTTATATACCCCATATAAAATAAATTGAACACGTAATTTCTGAAAAATAACTCTTACTATTGCTACATATTAGAGTTTGAGAGTTCATTTGCTTGGAAGAGTTAGCGTGGTTTCTCTTTATCAATGTATTTATTAATGTTAATGTTCCTTTTAAAGACTGATTTACAAAGTTGATTTTAAATAGGTATACTTTAACTCGACTCGACTGATTTATGATTAAGATTATCCTAGAAATCCTATCTAGGTAGCCTTTACTAGCTAGTAAACAATTAATATTTACATAATATTGTCTTCGGTTGCCGCGATAGTTATTCATGAAATAAAACAATTAAAAACGGATTTTATCGCGTGTATTGAGTTTAAATTACATCCCGACGTTTCAAACACTTTACAGCGTTCGTGGTCAACGGGTCGACTGAGGAAAAATGTACAATTACCTCCGTTCAAAAACTATCTCAATATGCAAACCTACCCACATATTAAATATTAAACAAATTTAGTGTTTGCACATGCCGGAGGGGCCTTTATAAAAACAAATTATTTTTTATTACAAAACAAATTATTAAACAAATTATTTTATTATTATTAATTATTATTTTCATTTTTTTATTTTTTATTTTTTAAATTAGTATTAAATTAATATTAGTGTCCACACTGTCCACCATTATGGTCTCACAGTCCTATGTCTAGCTTGCTCCTTAACCAAATGAATAACTGGATCCCAAGCTGGTGGTACCGAAAAACCATCCTCTCTGTTGAAATTTGGATATTTTTTAATCTCGATTGCCTCTCGCAACATCCGGGGAATGTATCTTTTCTCCTTGACGAGGACTTGCGGTTTGTCAAATTTAACTGAGTGGTTGGGTCTATCCATGACATGCTCACAGACTGCTGACCTTGGTCGACGGTGCTTTACATCGGCTATATGTTCCTTTACCCGAGTAGAGATGCTCCGCTTAGTCTGGCCTACATATGATAGACCACATTCACATTCCAGCCTGTAGACCCCTGCACTCTGTAGAGGAGTAGCCGACTTCACTGACCTCAGGAACTGTGACATCAACAACGTCGGGATGTAATTTAAACTCAATACACGCGATAAAATCCGTTTTTAATTGTTTTATTTAATTAATATTTACATTATTATATCTACTAATACTATACACAAAGTGTCTTTGTTTGAATTTTTTTATTGAATGTTGATTAATATGCATATACATTTACATATACATGTTCCACACACATTTCTTTTACTACAGTCACTACAGAGTTTAATTTAATCGTTAGAAACTAGCATATACAATTGTTCTTTTTAATATTGTAAGATGTTGATTATATGTAACTAGCCCTTTACCGCGGCTTCGCCGGCGTACTATAACTAAGTACTCAAAAAGGATACGATACCCATGTTGATTTTCAGACTGTGTGACCACATTTGCCCCTTTTAGGGCTTGAATTTTCAAAAAACCTGAAACACGTGTTTACTCATTTATCGTTAGGAATACTCCGGTGAAGTTTCGAATAAAATAGTATAACAAATCTTGATTCACCATACAAACTTTGGACCCCCATTTTACTCCCTTAGGGGGTGAATTTTGAAAAATCCTTTCTTAGTGCATCCCTAGACCTTATAAGGAACCTACGTGCCAAATTTGGAGTTGCCAAATCTCTAGAACCAGCGGTTTGGGCTGTGCGTTGATATGTCAGTCAGTCAGTCAGTTAGTCAGTCAGTCAGTCAGTCAGTTTCTTCTTTTATATATTTAAAAGATGTAAATGATTTTATTTTTTATAGCTTACATGTACCAGCTTAGCTACAATACTAAATTGTTAATTATTAAGATTCTTTTGTTAAGTTAGACTGATTGTTATTATTTAATAAAGACCAGAGTTTACCGAGCGTTTATATCATATAATTGTATTATTTGTGATGACATTGATAATTTTTTCTATATTGATTTTAGAAAAAGTAATAAATCCCATTGAACCAATGATTTTCATCGTTTAATTAACGGAATCGTTGTAACGTCAGAATTTAAGATTTTATTTTTCGGATTCGTAATATCCGTATTATCCGGATACCCGGGTCCGTAAATTTTTTGGATCCGTAATATCCGGATCCGAAAAACTGACGGATCTTGCAAACCCTACTTATAGACGTGGCTCAGAAGTGTGATGGGTCTGTAGTTTTTAAGGAGGGTTTTATCACCCTTCTTAAAAAACAGCACCACCAAACTCCCGCTCCACGCCTTAGGAGTTCTCCCACTGTGAAGGACGGTATTGAAGAGGTTCTGCAGCTCCTGTATAACAGGAGCTCCTCCTGCCTTCAGAAGCTCTGAAGTAATACCATCCTCACCGGGGGCTTTTCCATTTTTAAGCTGCCTCAGAGCTAACACGATCTCGTCTTGACTGATGTCTGGCAGTTCGTCGGTATAGTGGCGTGTCAGGGTGGCTCTTGAATCATGGTCGTCTCGTCGGGAGTGGGGGGCATGTGCAGAGTACAGCCGGCCATAAAAATCCTCTATCTCGGCGGAGATCTCCGGCTTCGACAATACGGTCCTCCCGTCGTGCGTTTTTAGCTTCGTCAGGTGGCTCCTGCTAAGCTGCTGAGTGAATACTTTGGACCCTCGGTTTCGCTCTATCGCCTCTTCAATAAGGCGTGTGTTGGAGCTCCGAAGGTCGCGCCGTACCATCTTCGCAATTCGCTTATTCAGGTCTGACCTCTCTGACGAAGTCGCTTGGGTAGTCTCCCGTCTTCTTGTCATCAGCCCCAGAGTCTCATCCGAGAGTTTGGACTTCTTGCCAGTACGCTGTTTTCTGCATAACTTGATACCCTCGTCTCTCAGCGTTTCGACCAGATTGTGTAGGGTCTCGTCAGCGTCATCAGTGGGTTCCAAGGCAACAAATCTATTCCCGAGAAGCTGCTGAAACTCCTCGGTGCCCGTGACGATTTGGATTTGGTTAGGCCGGAGCGTGGACTTCATCATACGGTTTCTTTCAAGCTTCAAGTTGATATTCAGAGAGCCTCGGAGCAGTCGGTGATCAGATCCGGTATTGAACCTGTTGATCACTGAGACATCTCTGAATATGTGCTTGCTATCCGTCAAGATGAAGTCGATCTCATTTTTTGTCATAGTGTCGGGGCTCTGCCATGTCCACTTCCTTTGAGGCTGTTTCTTAAAGAAGGAGTTTATTAAGAATAGCTCCTCTTTCTCAAGGAAATTGACAAGCATTTGCCCCCTGTAATTCCTAACTCCATAACCATGCGGGCCTATTCGGGATTCGTTGCCAGTTCGGATTCCCACCTTGCCGTTAAAGTCCCCCATAACAACGTTGAAGTGAGCCTTTGTGGTGTTGTGCAAGGCTTTGGATATGTCTTCATACATATCCTCCACTTCATCATCCGAGTGTGCCGAGGTCGGTGCGTAAACCTGAACTACCTTCATGCTATACCGCTTGGAAAGCCGAAGGATCAGGTACGCTACCCTGTTCGACACACTGGAGATTTCTTGAACGTTGCTAGAGAGGGCCTTATTGACGAGAAAACCTACGCCACCCTGGGATGTTTTATCACCCTCGCGAAAGTAGAGAAGATGGCCCGAGTCTAGGGTTACGGTGTCCTCCCCCTCTCTACGGACTTCACATAACCCAAGAACATGCCATTTAATGTTCTCTAACTCCACTTCCAACTGCGCTAGATGATGGTCAAGCCTCAGAGTGCGTCCGTTGAACGTAGCCAGGGTCAATTTAGGAATTGTGTGGTAGCCTGTTGTAGCTCGGGGATTCCTAGCACCCCCTGCCCCGCCGTTACCGTGGCCGCTACCATGGCCAGGAATAGCGAGGCGGCCGGGAACTGGGGGCCATTTCTTGGCTGAACTTAACATTAAGGGGTAATGCCCATAATCCCCACGCTGGGCATGCGGGTTGGGGATCGCAGTTTGGTGGTGGGATTGTTCTGCAGGGGCGCTGCTGCCCGCCCCCCGGTATGTCCCTTAGTCGCCTCTTACGACACCCACGGGAAGAGTTGGGGTGGAGCAATTCTAAGCCGGCACCACGCGACGGAATGTAGAACTTTAATAGATAGGCCCCAAAGATCTTCAGTTTTCTTTAAATTTAGGGATTTCAATGTTTTAATATTTAAGTTCGGAGTAACATATGAAAATTTAAAGATATCTGTACACTCTGCTATATTTGTTTTCAGTATTGCCTCAGCGACGTCAGGCGATGAATGAAGAGACTTTGTTGTTTCTACCGGTATATTAGAGAAGAACTGCTCAAAATGATCCGCAACTTCAAGGTCCGAACTCACTAAATTATTATTAATACGTAGGTTGTAGTGCGGATCTTTGATTTTACGTTTCCCAGTTTCATCGTTGATTACTTGCCAAACAGTTTTTACTTTATCCTTGGAATTTTGGATCTTTCTGGACAGATAATCAGCTTTAGCAGCGGCACACATCATCTTAAAAGATTTAGAAAAGTTCCTGACATAATCTAGGAATTCCGGACTTTTATTAAGGCTCCTTATTCCCTAAAAGGTCGAAAAACTCTATTAATGAAAAAAGCCGCATAAAATGCTATTTATAAGATAGTTTGAAGTATTAGTAATACAAAAAAATATTTTTGAACCATGTTTATTATTATTAAGTACCCAAAAATACGATTCTTACAAAAAGTGTCCTGTGAAGTGTGATTTAAGTGTCATTTTTAAAAATTCATAGTAATTTGAAATTTACTGCTATAGTATAGTTTTTTTTTTATCGTGATAGAAATACAGTTTAACTTTGCAATGGTAATATTTTTAGGGCAAAATATTCATAGGGTTTTCGTAAAAATGAAATGTAACCGTGTTTTCATCAAAAAACTCGCATATAATCAGAAGGTATTTTATTGATTATCCAAGATGAATCTTCGATTTTATTTCCATGGCCGTCTCATACATGATATACTCAATTGAATTTAATTCAAATTAAATAAGAATTTTTACCCTTTTTTGCGTAATCTGAAAATGAACGGTACACCTAACTGGAAAATCCGGAAAGGCCTTCCAAGACAACCAATTTTTTTCATATTTCACTCGTTAAAATGTAATATTTGCTCCGATGGCCGTCTAGATAAAGAAATGAACTATTATGTGCATCAATAGTTGATTTAAAAACACTTAGTATTTTCGCCATAGCCTTCGAAGAAAATGAAGCATTTCGTGAAATTCGCGCGTTTTGGGAATAAGGCCTATTAATTCTTCTCAAGTCATATAAATCATAGAGCCGTCGTCTTTTCTCATGAATATCCGGCGTAGCCTTAACCTTAAATAATAAGGTATCTATACTAATATTATAAATGTGAAAGTGTGTCTGTCTGTCTGTTTGTTTGTCCGTCTTTCATGGCAAAAGGGGGCGACGAATTGACGTGTTTTTTTAAGTGGAGATAGTTGAAGGGATGGAGAGTGACATAGGCTACTTTTTGTCTCTTTCTAACCCCCCACTTCCCTAAAATGGGGGGTGGAAGTTTGTATGCAGCATTACGGGGAGCAAAGGGGAACCGTGTTATCCCGAATTTAACGCGAGCGAAGCCGCGGGCAAAAGCTAGTATTATTTATTTCTTGATTATTACTTTATTTTTGCTGTTAGAATTGCGCTGCTCTTAATGAATCTCCTTGGTGATTGCTTTTCGATTGTCGCTCGCCGCTTTCACACTATTGAGCTATTGACGCGCAGTTAATCCTGTCGAATATTTGATATTAGTCACCATCCAGAGACCAGACGCTCGATAGCCTTTATACATATCATCATGGTAATTTCCTGTCGCCGGCAAAATCCGCGCGCCGATAAACTCTAACGAACTGACGAGATTGCGTTGTCCTAAGCGCATTTTATTATACATCATTATGTTAGTCATATAAACTTCCCGCTGTAGGCATAAACCAGGCCTAATACTCTCATGCAAGAGACGGTTTGGGTTGTAGTCCCCATCACGCTGGCCCATTAGGTCGGGGACTTCATTTACGCCTTGAAATTTCTTCGCGGATGTGTACAGGTTTTCTCACTATTGCTTTGCTTCACCGAAATCATCATCCTCTTGCATGTCGTCCTCATCCTCTCCATTACTTGGGGTCGGAGTAGCATGTCTTTATCTTCCACACATCTCTGATATAATCTTTGCTTGAACGAAATGCGAATGGTAAATGCCAAATGCTAGCTACATGCTAGGTACATTTTTTCCAAAAATTTCCTTTGTATGAGCCGGGGTTTGAACCCGAGTCTTCCGAATTGATAGTGGGACCTGTTACCACCAGGACACCAACGCTTTATTAC
This sequence comes from Pammene aurita, assembly GCA_947086415.1. Classification (NCBI taxonomy): domain Eukaryota; kingdom Metazoa; phylum Arthropoda; class Insecta; order Lepidoptera; family Tortricidae; genus Pammene; species Pammene aurita. Next base: position 3,620,522 of record OX352295.1, on the reverse strand, counting down.
GTTTTAGTTCTATGCAAACTGCGTTATTGCTTGTTTGTTTTATACCTATTTGTTATCTAGTAAAGCTTGGTCTAAATGCATTTTCGATCGCCCGCGGAGTCGCACACGTCGCAAAATCCACAAGCAAACAGTCGAGACTATTCTGTAGGTGCAGCGTATGGACTTGACATATAAACTCGCCAGTCAGTATTATGGTGGCACCACACTTCGCCTATGCGGACAAATATTCGTGTTGCGTCTCTTTCCTATTCTATACAATAAGAAAGAGACGCAACACGAATATTTGTCCGCATAGGCGAAGTGTGGTCCCAGCATAATAGTAGTAGGAAGCACTTTATTTTACATATCGCCATCAGATATAACTGAGCGGCGAAGGTGGTCACAAATATCTGAACAACGCCTATATTGTCAAGGCAAATAAACTGCATATTCAGATATTTTTGAGTACCTTGGCCGCTCCAATTTATTTGATGGCGACTGGATGTTATTGTTACAATACAACACAATCAATTTAGGAATATAGGAAAGGCGATCATTGTCACGTGATTATCGGCATAATGTACGTCTAGGTATATAGCTGAATAGTAACGGTTATTGGATGATTTCTGGCTACATTATATTTAATGACGCACCGAGACTATTTGTACACCTCCGTATTAAAAGCAAGTGTGCCTTTTGACCGCTTCTATATGAACATCACCAGCAACGGACGTCCCTACGTTATTAACGTCCCTATAAAACGGCTATTAGACATTGCAATTTGTAGGGCCCAACCTGTCGGGTTGGTAGGTGTAATGGCCAGTGCCCGGAATTAGGTGAGCTAAAATACCTAAAGTTCGCGAGAGGACATAATATAGAGTGGTTACAACCGGATGAAAATAATATTTTATTTGGATTCCGGGTATTCGATGTTTATTCGGGGACTTGTCGTAATATTGAACGTGATATGTTTTGTTTACAGTGCAGCATGTTTAATGTTAGTTTTTAGTAAAAAGGGCTAGACAAAAGAAGGTATGTATAAGATAAGATAAGAAGTCGTTGTAAGACGAATAATATGGGTTTCCCTACACATTGTTTATTAATGACTCACAAGGGGCGTGTGAGTGAGCCAAGCGGTGTAAACAATTAGTGCTCAAAAGATAAGGGAGATGGTAAAAGGTCAAGTAGATACTCAGGTAGGTAGATGGACTCATTCGCTCCTGAACCTTGGTCAGCTGTGTTAGTGCGTGTGTGGTTTACCGGATTTATCGTGACGATTTGTTTTTGACTTTGGCTTGTTTTATGGTATACTGGATATTCTTCAAATGATGACCTTGGCCTGGATTTAAGGATTACGATTTGCTGCATTTCATATATTCGTTCACCTGGATCCCATACGGTAAGTCAACCCTAATTTTAATATGCCACGTGGGCAATTTATTAGACTAAATTCCTATTTATCTCAGAGTAACATCTACTTCTAATTTGATTTCTTATTATAAGTTTTCTGCAAATGTATGAGTACGACATGCACTCATGGTAAAGTTTTATGCTTGTTATGTGCGCGTGTTATGTGCGTGTGTGGGCGAATGTGAAGTGCTAGCATTAAGTAAAAGACAAAGCAGTTCGAACCCAACTTCGGTCGCTCTCGCTCCATTGTCGGGACAATTTATGTAACTCTTAGTAATTAAAAAACGTGTAACCTTCAATCAAGTTTTATTGAAAATTCACATTAAAACACAAAGAACTATAAGTGGCGCAGTCTTATAAAGGATAACTAGAGCTTTTCCACTTCAAAAGCCTAGTCACCGGACCTCCGGAGCCGAAAATGCTGTTTGCCGTCGCCATACTGTGAGTCCTTTCCATTTTCCAGTGTATTTTTGTACATTACAGAAATTCATAAAATCTGCATTTCTGTGTATCAAATCGTTGATTGTACAAGTTTTGTCTAGTTTTTGTGAATTTGTAATATTTTTTGTGTACGATTTTTTTTTTGTGATTGTTTATAATGGCAGAAGATAATAATAATATTAACCAATTAAAGATAGCTCTTAATGTTATACCAGAATACAATGGGAGTCCAAATCAGTTGCACAGATTCACAACTACGTGCGAAACCGTTTTGGCCCAATATTATGACGTAGCACAACCCAATAATTTCAATAATCAAATATTGCTGCATAGTATCCTTAATAAATTGAAAGGGAAAGCTGAAGAGGTCGTTACTATAAATGGTGTCACATCATGGATTGAGATAAAACAGGTTTTATTAAAAAATTTCGCTGACCAACGGGACGAAAATTGCCTTAATAGGGACTTAATTAATTTACGTCAAGAGAATGAGACACCCCAGGAATTTTATAACCGTTGCATGCATTTACTCAGTACTATAATAAATTACGTGAATTTACACGAAATTGACGCAAACAAGAAAGCTTGCAAGCGAGAGTTCTTTGCAACTCAAACTTTGAAAGCTTTCCTGACTGGCCTTAAGGACCCTCTAGGTGTAACAATCAGAACCATGCGTCCTACGGACATGCCGACAGCCTTACAATTTATTAAAGAGGAACAAAACATACATTATCTTCAAAAAAGACAGGTACCCCAAACTAATTTCCAAAAACCGTTAGACCTCAACAAGTTTGCTCCGCACAACTTGCCCCCACGACCAGTGCCCTTCGCAAATTTAAATAAACCACTGTTTCCACAACGACAAAACATGTCCCCCTATCAAAATAACTACAACAGACCTTTTTACCCCAATCCGTATAAAAATAACCAGTGGAACAGACCCCAATTCAGACCCCAATACCCTTACAATCCATCAAAAGAATTTTCTGGATATCAATCTAGCAATAAAGTAGAACCACCGAAACCTATGAGCGGAATTTCATATAGATCAGCCCAGGTACCTCTCAGGCCATACAGGCTAGCTGTAAATAACCCTTTAAATAATTATACCTACCAGACTATGTATCAACAACAGTGTCCGGCGCCCGACGCAATTATTGCTGACGCTGACTACGATAACGCGGCCATCGCCGGTGGCCACAGTACTGAGAACGTGCAGTACGAGTGCAACAATATATACACAGACTACTTAGCCCACCAGCAGTTCTATGAGAACTATGAGCCTACTTTTACCGGAAATGAAATTAATCAGGATTTTCCCCAGGATTCGGATACGAACGACAACCCATGATCTTAGAGATTAATGCTCACTTTAAAAAACGGCTACCCTATGTCGAAATTAAAGAACCTCCCCTGAAGCTACTTATTGATACCGGAGCTAATCAATCCTTTTTATCACCGGACGTTTTCGAAACTCATTTTAAGAACCACCCGCTACTGTTTGAACCATTTACTGTAAATTCTGAATACACTGTTAATAATTATGCTGTGGAAATACCTTCATTCCCCGAACTGAAGGAGAAAACATTGTCGAAATATTACATCTACAAGTTTCATAATGTATTCGACGGATTAATTGGTTTCGAAATGTTAGAGAATTTAGGAGCTAAAGTTGACCTGGAAAATAAATTACTTATTACACGAAATGCTGAAATACCAATAAAAGTTTTGACAACCGGATCAAAATCTTTATTTGAAGCCCTTATAAGATCAAACTCAACAAAGGATATAAAGGTTCCAGTTGACATCCGCCACGGTGATATCTACATCCCACGCACCGATGTAAACAATTGTTACATTCTCGGGACTGTAACCCGAGCAGAGTCAGGCTATGCCCACCTGCAAATAACAAATCCCACAAATAATGACATCATCGTGTTTTTATCATCGCCTCTTAAGGCGCAGGAGTTAAATAATAATTATGAAACTTATAACTTAGAAACGACTTGCAAGAAAAACGATAATGCGCTCTCATTTCTTAGAACGGATCATCTTAACATAGAAGAAAAATGTAATCTTTTAAACTTATGCGAAGCCTATAGTGATGTTTTTTATACAGAAAACACACCGCTTACGTTTACAAATCAGATCAAACACCGAATAAATACAACGGATGAAATTCCGATCTATACGCGTTCTTATAGATATCCCCAAATACACAAAGCGGAAGTGGACAGGCAAATTCAATCAATGCTTGAACAAAACATTATTCGACCCTCTAATAGCCCATGGTCGTCTCCCATCTGGATTGTCCCAAAGAAACAAGACGCGACAGGTCAAACTAAGTGGAGATTAGTAGTCGACTATAGAAAACTAAACGAAAAAACAATCGGTGACAAGTATCCAATTCCTAATATGAATGATATTTTAGACAAATTAGGAAGATGCCAATACTTCACAACATTGGACCTTGCGTCCGGATTCCACCAAATAGAAATGCATCCCGATGACGTAGAGAAAACGGCATTTACTGTAGACACGGCAAATGAAGGATACCGAGGGCATTATGCCTATCTCCGTATGCCATTTGGTTTGAAAAATGCGCCGTCAACGTTTCAACGGGTTATGGACAACGTGCTACGCGGTTTGAAGAACATAATGGTATACATGGATGATATAATCGTTTACAGCACTTCCCTCCAAGAACACATTCAAAATTTAGAAGATGTCTTCCAAAGACTCCGGGAATCGAATTTCAAGATACAGCTAAATAAATCCGAGTTTATGAAACGCGAAACCCCTTTCTTAGGACACGTAGTAACTACAGAAGGTATTAAACCTGACCCTAATAAAATCAAAGCAGTTCAGCAATTCCCCATTCCAAAAACAACCAAAGAAATAAAATCATTTCTAGGATTACTAGGCTATTATCGAAAATTTATCCCACAATTCGCGAAATTGACCAAACCATTGACATCATGCCTAAAAAAAGGTGCAAAAATAGAATTAAGCCCAGAGTATATAAATTGTTTTAAACACTGTCAAAATTTGCTAACAAATGACCCAATTTTACAATACCCTGATTTTGAAAAACCTTTTAACTTGCGCACTGACGCCTCAAATCATGCTATAGGTGCTGTACTTTCGCAAGGGCCAATAGGATCCGATCTTCCAATTGCCTATGCTTCTCGAACGCTTAACGAAAGTGAAACGAAATATAGCACAATAGAGAAAGAGTTATTATCAATAGTTTGGGCTACAAAATACTTCCGCCCCTACCTGTACGGTAGGACATTCAATATAATTACTGACCACAAACCCCTGCAATACCTTATGAACGTAAAGGAACCAAATAGCCGATTGACAAGATGGCGCTTACGTCTAGAAGAATACGATTACACTATCACGTATGTAAAAGGAAAACTAAATTCGAACGCCGACGCGCTGTCACGAATAGAGTTGCAAAACAATGAGATTAATTCAAACACGAATAATCCTGATGAGGACCCAGATGATGTGCCGATGTCCATGGTTGTAAATCATTCAGGAACCGAAAGCGACGAAGAAGACAATTTACCTTTAGCAACCGTGGCACGTCATATGGCTCTCCCCGAAAGCGATTCATCGGATGAAGATGACTTACCTTTAGCAGAATTAAAAAATCGAGAAACAACTAACCGTGCACCTGCTCAGCCGCAAAGTACTGTGCATTCTCAACTAGAAAATCCCGTACTAGAAATACCCATTACAGACAAACAAATAAATATTTTTAATAATCAGCTTTTCTTGAATTTTGTCTATCACTCTCCAACGAAACCGAAATTAATCAAAATTTTCCCAACTAAAAATAGAATATTAGCTCAAATAAATACAAACAACATCCAATCCGATATAATTAAACTATTTCAAGAATTTATAAAACCTCAAATCAAATATGGCATCTTCTTGCCCAACGAATTCATTCCAATTGTTACCTCAATACTACAAGGCACCTTCAAAAATTCAGCATATAACTTAACTTTCTGCAAAACCCACGTCCAGGACGTAACTGATCGTGAAAAACAAATCGAAATCATACAACACATTCATGACGGTCCAACTAACCATCGAGGAATTCAGGAAACCGAACAAAGAATAAAATTACAATACTATTGGCCAAATATAAATAACAGTGTAACTGAATTTATAAACAACTGTGATATATGCCAAACCAGCAAATATGAGAGACACCCAAATAAACAATTATATCAAGTTGTACCCGTAGCCACAAAACCATTTGAAATACTTCATATAGATACATTCACAGTTAACAGGCAAAAGTTTCTTACTATCATCGACATATTTTCTAAATATGCACAAGCTTATCCCTTACAATCCTGTACCGGACTGAGTGTATTAAACGCTCTTTCAATATATATGTCCCATCATGGCTTACCTTTGTGTATCACCGCTGACCAAGGTACAGAGTTCAAAAATCAGTTAATAAAAGAACTGGCTAAACTACACAAAATTAAACTTCATTTTATCAGTGTAAACAACCCTGAATCGAACGGGGCCATAGAAAGGTTCCATTCTACCATTCTAGAACATATTCGAATCATAAGCAAAAAACAGTCAGAGCTCACAATTAATGAGCTCATGGTTTATGCAATTATTGGTTACAACAACAGTATCCATTCGACAACCAAGAAAAAACCTATTGAAATTATTAACGGGCACTTTAACGATCGCGATCTATTTGACATAAATATTGAAGATGTTTATGTACAAAATTATATAAATAGGCATAAAGACGTAACAAAAGAATTATACGCAAACCTTAACAAATCCCTTTTAGAGTACCAAGAAAAGTCAATTTCAAATGCTAACAGGGATAGATCTGAACCTCCCAAATACGAGGAGAACCGAGCCGTATATGTGAAAAATCCCGCGGCTGCTCGTCAAAAGACGAAGCCCCGCTATTTAGGTCGTAGAATTAAGAAAAACTTAGAATTAAAAATTATAGACAATAAGGATATCAGTCATCATAAAAGGACGTTAAGAGTGCCATTAACTCAACAAAGACCATTGTTCCAGGACCCTCCTGATAGGAGTGACCCAAGGGCGTCAAGTGACCCTCACGGAGCTGGATAGCAACCCCGGTGTCCTGCCATTTAAACTAGGCACTGCTAAAATTCAGATGACTGAACACGTATTTTTACATTATTACGAATTAGGTAGCATTAAGGATAGTATTAATAATGTAGAGAGTTATATCGGTATCTACTTAGATTATCTTAAATCTGCGGACCCCCTTTATTTTAGAGATACCTCAGTAATGACCACTCAAATTTTCCTAAACGACCTTAACACAATTTATGGTAAATTCAATGCTTTGTACGCTGTTCACTCTAAACAAAAACGCGGTCTAATTAATGGGTTGGGCTCTATCATAAAAAGTATCACTGGTAATTTGGATCACGACGACGCACACCATTATAATCAAGCCATACAAACTTTACAGAAAAATCAAAATATCATTGGAAATAAATTGAATTCTGGAATAAGCATTAACAAACAAATGTTAGAATCATTCAATGTCACTCTGTCCACTATAATTTCCAACGAATATAAAATCCATACAACTTTGAACGAAATAATAACTGATGTTAATATGACCAATTATCACTTGTCTGATTACATCAAAATTAACTGTTTATGTAACATGATAAAAAGTAATTTACGGAATATTTTTGACTTTGTTACCATGCTCGAAAATGCAATTGCTTTCTCTAAATTAGGAATTACCCACCATAGTGTAATAGGTTCCGAAAATATTATATTCATGATAAATGTTTTGTCTAAGCTTTATCATAAACAAGAAATGCTTATTAATGAAAATACTGAGTTACGAGATTACTATGATATTATTACTTGTGGCTCCTTTTATGCAGATAATAGAATTATATTCGCTTTAAAGTTTCCGATAATGTACAAGAATACATACACCTACTACCATCTGTTCCCCACTCCCACTTACAATTCAACCATTCTGATCCCTCCTAAACCCTATATGGCAATGAACGGCGAAAAACACCAGTACATGGAGGAAGAATGCAAACAATTTCAAGAAACATACTACTGCGAAGAAACCTCTTTTACTCTGGCGTCAAGGTCTGATGATTGCATCTACTCGTTGATGCTAAAACACGAAATTTCTACTAGCTGCCAATATACTGCCTTTACAAGTGATTTCGAGTTGCTTCAGAAATTGGATGACTACCATTACGCGATAACGTGTCCGCAACGAACTAAATCACAACTCTTATGCGACAACGAAGAAATTAGATTTATCCAAGGAACATACCTGATCGAAGTCCCGGAAGGCTGTAGTTTCACCACCGCAAGCTCATCTGTTAAAAACTACAGAAATGATATTAAAGGACAGGCAATCAAACTGATATCCTTTCAATTGTCGAATATAACAATCCGAAATATTGCACAACCGTTGAAACTAGAAAAGATTCCATTAGAACAATTGTATAAACTCGAAGCTCTATTAGAAAAGGAGGAACTTCAACAGATACAAGCGTTTGATTCTAAAGATAATAGTCACCTATTGTGGACCATACCCTTATACGTGCTGGCTGTTGTAACCGCCGGAATACTGATGTGGAGGAAGATTCAATTACGCCGGTCAACCACGATTCCAAGGACCCAGGACGTCGAGTTGGCCCCAACTGTTCAGCCCTTCTTCACGGGAAGGTCTTCTGAGTGATAAGGGGGGTGTTATGTGCGCGTGTTATGTGCGTGTGTGGGCGAATGTGAAGTGCTAGCATTAAGTAAAAGACAAAGCAGTTCGAACCCAACTTCGGTCGCTCTCGCTCCATTGTCGGGACAATTTATGTAACTCTTAGTAATTAAAAAACGTGTAACCTTCAATCAAGTTTTATTGAAAATTCACATTAAAACACAAAGAACTATAAGTTGCTTACAAGTTTGTTGGGTTGATTTTAATATAAAAAAATAGAATTTTTATGAATTGATTTTGATTGATTGATTTTCGTTCCAATGCCATAAATGATACAACACTAAAACGTTATATTTATTCATATCCTATATCTAAAAAATACCGTTACATACGTATTTTATTTTTGTTTGCAGATCTGCTCATTCCGAATTGACGGCGTGATTAATAGAATGGCGTCGAAACCAAGCGATGGAGTTGTCCAAAGCTGGATTGGAGATCACCCGGAATTGTACCATGGTAGTGCTAGTAATACTATATACTGTGCAAAGTGTGAAAGTAGTTTAATATGTAAACAAAGCAATATAGTGAGACACATAAATGGAAAAAAACACCAAGGAACTAATAAGACACCAAACGTAGATTTTTACTTGGATTTCATTGAATTCCTTATTTTATGTAATATACCATGGCATCGAGTAAACCTGCCAGCTTTTAAAGCATTTTTTCAAAAGTATATTTGCTGCAGTTGTACTAAACGTATTAACATCCCTGACGAATCGTTACTTCGGAAGGTTTATTTAGACATTCTTTTCAAAAAGAAATTATCTAAAATTTATGACGAAATTTCAAACCAAAAGCTGTGGATATCATTGGATGAAACGACTGACTGTTTAGGTAGATATGTAGTCCACTTTTTAGTGAAACCTTTAAATGAGGTCCGCCTGAAACCATATTTAATTGCTTGCAAAATGTTGGAAGTAGTCAACGGGAACTCGATAGCTCAATTTGTGATTGAATGTTTAAAAAATATGTGGGGTGACTCATACGAAACCAATGTCGATAATGTCTTAGTTTTGTGTTCGGATAGCGTCGCATATATGTTAAAAGCAGGACGTCTTTTAAAACAGGATCTAACAAATATGAAACATGTAACATGTTTAGCTCATGCCCTAAACCGCGTAGCGGAAAAAATACGTTCAGAGTATTCCGATGTAAATGACTTAATTTCAAACGTGAAAAAATTTTTTTAAAAAGCCCCCAATAGAATCAAAATTTTTAGAGAAAATAATCCTAATACACCCCTTCCACCAGAACCAGTCATAACTAGATGGGGCACTTGGCTGCAAGCAGCGACTTACTACGCCAAATATTATAGTGAAATTAAAATAGTAGTAAATATGTTAAATAGTTCTGAAGCTGTATCAATTAGAAACGCTAAAAAAGTATTTAAAAAACAAAATTTTAAAAATGATTTAGATTATATCGACGAATATTACAAAGTCATACAATAGCTTTAAAATCATTGCAAAACACAACACTATCTTTAGAACAATCTTTCGAAATATTTGACGAAGTAAGAGCGGTGATAGGGTGGTGTTCGTCTGATCCAGTTAAACAAAAACTTGAACATGTTATAGCTAGAAATCCTGATCTTGGTGTTATTAGAGATATGATATAAAAAAGGGAGAGGAAATAGAAAATGAATTATTATCGTGCTACAATTATATACCTTTAACTTCCGTAGACGTGGAGCGGTCGTTTTCTACGTATAAGTGGATTTTGGACATTAAAAAAAATAATTTAAGTATGAATAACATTGAAAAGCTGATGGTTATTTATTTCAATGCTGAACAAGCTAATACAAATTACCAGGACGATTGTAACGCGGAAACTGAGGATTCCGATTGAAAAAAATCTAGATATTTTATATGTAGGTATAAGATTGTTATATAGATTTTATTCTTTTTGACTGATTATCTGTGATAAATGTTTAAGAATGTGTTTGTATGTATAAAAATAAAAGTTTCTAAATTGTTTATGATTTTTTCTTTTATTTATTTGTTAATGTTACCTTTTATGTTTGTGTACGGACACAAGCAGAAAAATAATAATAAATCCGCCACAAGGACTATTCGAATATGGACAACCACATATTATGCCTTCTGGAGCGAGTGAGTTACTTTTGTATGTACTTAAGTACATAACCCTATACGTAAGTACTTGTTTCCTTATCTTTCTATATATACTATAGTAGTACTAGTAGCTTTCACTATTTTGACGCTAATACGCCACTCTGACAAGCATTGATAATGAATAGGAAAATACAGATTACTAATTTAAAATATATGTCACATTTTCAGAATTATTATTATAATGTTAACTTTATGGCTGCAATGTAACCATTTTTCATCATTACGACTATTACTTGCAGTGCCCGGATGAATATCGAATACCCGGAATCCAAATAAAATATTATTTCATCATTGTAACCACTCTATATTATGTCCTCTCGCGAACTTTAGGTATTTTAGCTCACCTAATTCCGGGCACTGGTAATGGCACCTAGGGAGTAGGAGTCCCGATCTAGGGCGATCGGCAGTGCTCCGACACCCGCAGCTGTTTATGGAGGTCGTTAGAGTTATTTTACCTTTTTTATTTATAAATATAATGTTAGCCATTTGCTACACATTCCGTCTGGTTTTTTATTTAAAATAAAAGTTAAAATGTGTAGATTCGCTGGTAATTAATATATTTATCTAGTTTTGTATTTAAATAATAGAAGGGTTGGGCAGATGAAGATTTAAATATCTATAATAATAAAAACAGTTTCTTTTTTTAGGGTTCCGTAGTCAACTAGGAACCCTTATAGTTTCGCCATGTCTGCCCGTCCGTCCGTCCGTCCGTCCGCGGATAATCTCAGTGACCGTTAGCACTAGAAAGCTGAAATTTGGTACTAATATGTATATCAATCACGCCGACAAAGTGGTAAAATAAAAAGTGGATTTTTTTTATTTATTAGGGTACCTCCCCTATACGTAAAGTGGGGAGTGATTTTTTTTTTCATTTCAACCCTAACGTGTGATATATTGTTGGATAGGTATTTAAAAATGAATAGGGGTTTGCTAAAATCATTTTTCGATAATGTAAATATTTTCGGAAATAATCGCTCCAGAAGTAAAAAAATATGCGTCCCCCCCCTCTAACTTTTGAACCATAAGTTTTAAAAATATGAAAAAAATCTCAAAAGTAGAACTTTATAAAAACTTTCTAGGAAAATTATTTTGAACTTGATAGGATGAATAGTTTTTGAAAAAAAATTACAAAATAATTTCTGAACTAAGTTTGTAATTTAACCGTATAAGCAGGTGTTTATTGTACCTGTAATTTCTACAAAATTACAATGAAATTACGTGCTTTCAAATAAAGTAAAAACGGTGAAAATCGGTTCACGCAATAAAGAATTATTCCATAAAAATCATCTTCCATACTTTAAGCTCGCGCGCAATAGTTTACTTAATTTGCCGATAGATGTCGCTGTACGTGGAACTCTCATATCATATCCTACATGGCGGTGTTATTAACTCTTAAGTGGGGACGCTTACTGTGACGGACGGAAAACTACGGAACCCTACACTGAGCGTGGCCCGACACGCTCTTGGCCGGTTTTTATTTAATGTATACTGTTATGATATGAGTACTATCACCGTGCTTCACCAATACATTTTTTAAATGTTTTGAAGGCATCTCTGTAAACGATGGTAGGGACGATTTGTTGGTGAGGTAGGGTTTGTAGGGACGATTTGTAGGGAAAGTGTAATAACGAGCCCAACGCCGACAGGAGTTGGACACAACAGGTTGGGCCCTACAAATTGCCATGTGTGATAGCCGTTTAAAGCAATTGAACGTTTAGATATAAGATTGTACACAATCGCCTAAATTAACGTGGACATTGTTGTCCACGATATGACGTTAGTCGGCAGTAAATTTAGAAGGTAATACGTGCCGTTGCAGTGAACGGTGAACGTCCACGGTAAGGTATAAAATCGAGCTTTCGCTATAGATACAAATCATGCGTGAATCTAGCGAATGAACGGGATGCCTTGTGTACCAGACGTCTCAGCGGATGTTGTCAAACGGGCGACTAAACGATTTACCAGAACACCGCAATGTGCGGGAGTAAATCGTGCCGTTTTAGTGTTCAGCGTTCAGCACGAGTTTACCTAATTTCTTAAGAAATGCATGAATGAGTAGTTAGGTTTTTAAATCGACTTTTTTAAACAATTTTATGACCTCTTCGACAGCCGGTAAAAGCGTCAAAATATTCCAAATGTTCATGTAATTCCAAATATTTCAACAAAACGTACTCTTAAGAAATTACGCGATTAATTTTTTTAAACTATTTCAGGTAATCTGATAAAGGTTTTTTGGATAAATAAAAGTATTTGAAATTCATATTTCATTTACATTGATACAATAGCTTGTTCTAGATCTAAAACTAGTTCACATTTCCTTGGGTGAATGCCAAAACAATATTACCTACTAAAGAAAATGGAATGAAGTTCATGGACCTATAAACCTCCAAAAATTATACCTAAAAGAGTAATATTAACAAAATACGACACAGATATTATAGTTTACGATGAATGATTTTCAAATTAGGTGCTTTCAAAATAATCAACTAATAAAAATTCCTTTTGAATTTTTGTTATTGACATTATCTTTATTTAGATTTGTGACTTTTTGCAGTCTTATCGATTCGGACATTCCGGATTACACTTCTTCAATCAATCATATCAAGGTTGGGATTTTCTATTAATCCTGCCAGATAAGTCACTAATCTTTGCATCGTATTATCGATACTACCAGACCAGATAGATATGCAAAGCAAAATGCATAAAGGCATTGTACCTAAATAAAGTAATTTAACGTCAACCAGATCTCTAAGAAATAGCACTCTTTAATTACTGGTGGAATATTATCTTCGCATTTATCTACATGCCAATACAAAGATTTTTTCTATTGATATTTTAGCCTGCAAAGCAAAATATATAAATTCAATAAAAAATAATAATTTTGCTCATCATCATCAACTTAAGTGTTATTCTCTTGTCGGTGGAGTATTTTCCATCTATCCCTATCCTGCGCCAGTTCCTTGACCTTTTGATACGAGACGGCTGTTACTTTTTCCTTCACTTGGTCCATGTAGCTGCGCCTGGGGTCGCCTCGACCTCTCTTGCGTTCTATCCTTCCTTCTAAAATAGTTTTGAAGAAAAAAAATTTTTTATATGGAAATGCAAAGTAATCATTTTCCTTAACACCTTAATATTTAAACCCTCTTAAAAACTCCCGTTCTTGTACCTATAGTTAATCTTGTAAAGATGGCTTCCAGAAATAATGTATTAGATATAGACAGGAGTGAATGTATCCTTTATAGCGGAAGCAGGATCGGGGTATCGCGGTCACACACAACATGTGGTATGAAAATATACTTATAATTTATATTATTTATATCATCCACTTACGTTTTATATGCGAAGCTAAAGTTTTACTAGACTACTGGATTAAAATTCTCCAGAATTCTTTTGATTTAAAATCTAAAGAAATAAACGTACTTTTGAATTCTTGATTCGACCAAGACTATCCTTCTAGATGCCATTACAGATGTCAATGCACTCATTCATACGCAAAACCAATAATGAGTTTAGAGTAAAACGTATGGTATCTTATAGCTGATATATTCGTCGTTGGTGTTGAACCTGCGGTGCGGATATATACGTCGTAGGCGTCGCAAAAGTTAATGGAAATATCAAGTGAAAGAAAAATAAGAAACCACACTATATACCCTGTATTATAAATGTTAATATGAATTAATTTATTGAAAATAGACAAAGATAAACAACTTCGCTTGAGGTTCGACGGCTTCACTTCTAAGACCAATTGTTCTAGATATCATTAAACTTTCGCAAGCTCTTGCATTACAATTTCATCTCATCGCAATACAAACTTTATTTCCTTAAAGTTAAAGTTGCCAGCTCAACCGTACACGAAAAGACGTTGTTATGTTATCCTTCGAGATGGCTATGATGATGTTTTAACCATATGTTATGGAGCGCATCTAAATGGGTTTGCGTCGAGCATTGACGGACGATATGGAATTATTTACGTGTTGTTTATGTGCACTTTGAAGTGTTATGTTTAAACGATCGTTGGTATTGGTGAATCTGGGCCACAGGTTTAATGAAACATATTGAAATTTTACATACTACGTATTTCAATTACTTTTCACTTCACTTCACTTTATTTTATTTCATTTTACATGTTTCTCAATCGTATGGCTTTGTGTCGCGTTTTCGCGATGGTCACGTGACTTAGCCCCCATCCGCGAACCGTACGATAAGGAACTTCGTTCCAATAAATAAAAATACAGACTATATACTCGTAGTAGACCAAAGATCAACTCCAATACACGCAATATATTACAAAAGAATTCCTAACCACAATATTCATCGAAGCGTTATGTTATATTATAACGTTATAAGTAGGTTTTTTGCCTTGATCAATTACAGCATAGAGCAACATTAGGTGTTTTTGCGGCTCTGTTAATTGAAGCTCAGGGGCCCGGCTTGATGGGTGTGCTGTATATTGACAAAATATTCGAAAATAAAATAGACATGGGGAAAAGCGTTACATTTTGATATCAGTGACTGACGATTCCGTTCCAAAAAAGTCACGGTGAAAAGTAATCGTGATTTTATCACGTATGTTACTTGTGACCACGTCGTTACGTGTTATCGGTGACTTTGTCACCGTGACGTTATTTATCCCCCATGTCTATTCGTTTAGTATAGCTGGAATGCATGTCATAAACAGATGTAGGTAGTTTGTATCAAAAGTGTGGGCATTTGTTTCTACAATGTTATTTCGGAATAAAAAAATACAAATTATTAACTTTTTTTAAATCCTAAATTGCATATTCTATGTTAAACTATGTCTATTTCTAACAAACAAACATCAAATGACGGATTGCAGATTAGATTGAATTAATTATTAAGTAGGGGTCGGCTTTCCTAATCTTGAGGCGCCATATACTTCGCTGATAAGCATCGTCATCGTCACTATATAGACAGCATGTAGACAGGCCCAACTCATTCATGTCCCCCTGGACTTTCGTCAGCCAAGTAGTTGGTGGCCTGCCTTTCCCACTTTTTGGTTTAGCCATGGAAAGGCACTTCTTCATTACGTGATTATCGAGGTGTCGCGTAACGTAACATGCCCAAATCACCGTGGCCTGGATTATTTTACCTTCTTGGTAGCTGGTGCAACCTTTGAAGCTGCCCCGTATATGTGACGTTTTCAAGTTAAAGGTATTTGTCGGTTGTTATTAAAGTTTATTTCTATTTAAATGAATTTTTATGGCAGTAACACTTTATTGACAATGATGTACCTTTGACTTGAAAACGGCACATATATTCCGGACTTCATCTTTAACGGTTAGTCCGCCTGCCCAATGATTGCTTTCAATTTATTATTATTATTGTTTACTCTCGAATAAAAATAGAGACAACTTCAACTGTTTTCAGCATGTTTTTGATCCAGCTATTCCTAATCTGTATCTTTGTTATTTACGCTATCGCG
This sequence comes from Pammene aurita, assembly GCA_947086415.1. Taxonomy (NCBI): domain Eukaryota; kingdom Metazoa; phylum Arthropoda; class Insecta; order Lepidoptera; family Tortricidae; genus Pammene; species Pammene aurita. The sequence goes on along the minus strand of OX352295.1, from coordinate 3,604,327 downwards.
CACTTTACATTGCTCAAAACATTATCATTTTAACCTCGCTTTTTTTCGCTTTCATGTATATCGGTGAGTGGTGAGTAAGGTTGCCAAAGAGCTCAAAGAGGACCCAGTGTGTTGACGATGAGGGACCTTCTTGTTCCTTTAGTCGTCAACACAGTGAATCCTCCTTTTTGTAAAGGGTCGGCAACGCGCATGTGACGCCTTTGGAGTTGCAGGCGTCCATAGGTTACGGTAGCTGCTTACCATCAGGCGGGCCGTATGCTTGTTTGCCACCGTCGTGGTATAAAAAAAAAAAAAAAAAAATATCCTTATCATGTCTTGCAATTTGACATTTCTGTTACATCAAAGCTCGGGATCCGTGACCAAAGCGAAAAGTCAGTAACTTTATAACGCTGTTACTACTTTCCCGAGCGTCAGGAGCACTTAAGAAACTGCGGAAGATTGGGCGGTACTTAAATAGAAGCTTTATTCTGAAGGCGGAAGTGGCTTACGATAAAATGTAGTAGGGTGTTTTATTTCCTTCGTAGAATATTTTGGTGTAAAGAAAGATGCACAGACACTTAAGTAACTAGTAATTTATTATATACAACGTGTAACTTGAGCCACTAAAAACCCCAGACACCCCAAATAATTTTTATTATTGCTAATTAATCTAGAGTATTTATTTTTCAATCGGTTAAGTATTTTGAAATATATTCGTATGTTTATTTTTCCTTGCAAGTCTATTCAATTGTTAACTCTACATTTGTTGCGTTGTTGTCACATCTCTACATATGTCATCATGTCATATCAACCTATCAACTTACTTTGTCAATTTGATGACATAAGATGACATACTTTGACAATGAAAAACAAATTTGTCAAAGCTGCCAGCCATTATTAAATATTCAACCTCTATCTTCTAACCTCTCAATAGATTGATAAACTGTAATATTAGAAACTTTTAGACTCGACACGTAAAAAATTGGAAAATGAACGAAATAGTATAAGTAACCATGTTAAGATATACTGCAATCGATTCCACTCAATAAACAGTTGTCAGGTTTTTAGTCTTGGAAGTAACACGTTGTATAAGTAGCGTGTTTAAAATCTGGCAGTAATGTGACAGGGTTGATACACGTAGTCATTCTACAGCACTCAATTCTTAGACATTAACATTTTTATTTTTTTATTTTATTGTAAGAATGTTTACATGACGTAACAGTTACATTACCAATGCGTCACGAAACTTAGACTAACAACATTAACATTTGTGCCATGACATGACTGTCATGAAAGCAAATGTACTCAACATTCAGACATTCTAGAACGACTTTTCCCGCTTCCGACCTTTTCCTCGTAGCAGTTAGTCGTTCGTTGTCGGTTTATTTAAAAAAAATAAGTCTTTTTTTATACAATTACGAGTAATCTAGATCGCGGTTGACCACAATTCAATTTTTTTCACATTGCGATACAACTTACCAAACCATTTTTTTTATTGTTCAATAATAATAAAAAAAACCTCCAATCTTATCGTACTCGTAATTAATATAATATTCTTTATATGGAATATTTTCTTAATATAACGAAATGCCTTGTTAAAAACAGAATGGGACTGGGAACTAACCGCGTCTACAAATTTGAACTGAAACTCCTAAGTTTCAAGTTCAGTTGCCATCCTGGTCCTGGAGCAAGACAGAGATGGACGGATGGAGAGTCTTCCTTACGAGGAATCACGTGGACAATGTGTAAATGCTAAATATTTGAAGGAACTCAATAATTATGGAAGGTTAGAGGAAAGGAGGAAATCTCTGTATATGCGAAATAGTCCGCAAAATGCGTTAGGTATGAGTGGAAATACAATAGCCAGAGAGTAAAGTTAGGTTGAGGTTTGTTGGTTAGAGGGAAGTTGAGGTTTTGTGCCTACTCTAGTCATCAAACATATTGAATTTTTCAACGCGGTGCACTTCAATCCGTCAATAACTACTAAGTTCATTTCATACTTTCTAGCTATGCTAGCGCCACTTATTTACAGCTTACAGTTGGACACTTTTGCGAAATTTTTCAACGCGGCGCACTTCAATCCGTCAATAACTACTAAGTTCATTTCATACTTTCTAGCTATGCTAGCGCCACTTATTTACAGCTTACAGTTGGACACTTTTGCGAAATTTTTCAACGCGGCGCACTTCAATCCGTCAATAACTACTAAGTTCATTTCATACTTTCTAGCTATGCTAGCGCCACTTATTTACAGCTTACAGTTGGACACTTTTGCGAAATTTTTCAACGCGGCGCACTTCAATCCGTCAATAACTACTAAGTTAATTTCATACTTTCTAGCTATGCTAGCGCCACTTATTTACAGCTTACAGTTGGACACTTTTGCGAAATTTTTCAACGCGGTGCACTTCAATCCGTCAATAACTACTAAGTTCATTTCATACTTTCTAGCTATGCTAGCGCCACTTATTTACAGCTTACAGTTGGACACTTTTGCCAAATTTTTCAACGCGGCCCACTTCAATCCGTCAATAACTACTAAGTTCATTTCATACTTTCTAGCTATGCTAGCGCCACTTATTTACAGCTTACAGTGGGACACTTTTGCGACTGTTCCCTCATATGTTATTTTTGTCCTTACCTCTACCCTCCATAGCAGTAATAAACAGCATTTTGGACATTCAATTTTATTAACACACTTGTTTATGTTATTTCAAGTAAAAGTATAAATCAGTGTAAACCGAGTTTTGATGGCAGAATTACATTTCAAGGAACAACTACACACTCGTCCTTCCCATCCCAGCCCATCTATTAATATATAAATGTGTCAGTGCTTTAGGCGTTTTATTGTCCGTCCTACTGATCTTGTCACGCGACTACTTCTGCTGAACCAAACTGACCCTAATGAGTTCATAAGAAGGATCAATAAGGAATGACTGTTATAGTACCTAATTAAATATTTCTCAAGGTCAATAGATGCTTTTGTTCTAATTTTAGGAAACAGTTATGGTAAATTAGTACTTACGAGGTGATTTAACTGACAATTGTCTACGATGTTTAAGTTTTTCTTCAGTACTAATTTATGGTATTACCTACTAGTGGTTCGGCGAACTGTAGACCTCGCGATACTATATTTTTCACATTTTCAACCCCATATATATCCGCTATTATGCAAAAAACAAACATATTTATTTGCTAACACAATTTTACGGGAATCAATTGAGAACTGTGACCTGTACCTAGTCGGTTACTAAGTTCTGTTACTAGAGTTTTCACTAAATAAATAGGAATAGGTAGCAACATTTTAATTTGTCATGTACATCATTTAAAAGCTTATTTAATAGTCAATACATTAAAATATATTTAATTGAAAATTATTGTCGCAGTTGCTCAGAATTCTTTATATAACTCGGAAAAAGGCGTGAAAAATATACGTCAAAATTACACTCCTTGTTCATGTTGATTTTAAATCCTATTCATTTTTAATCACGTTTAAGACGCATCAGTCTTGCACAATTCGGTAGCTATATTCTTTAGCTTCAATTTGGTATATGTATAGTTCACGTGGGTCTATCCGATAAAATACTAGACCATACGTTGCAAGTCTGCTTGTTCCATAGCAGTCTAAATCTATGTCTTTTGTACAAAACTCAAAAAAAGGCAATGTTTCAACTGGGAATATCTGCGGGATAAAATCGCAAGAAAATTAAATGGTGGTCACGCAATTACCTCTAATAAACACGTTTCTTACAAACAAGCAATATAACCTTCTAAACAAAGGTGCAATATTTATTTGATGCACTTTTGTAAAGTGTAATTTTCTTAAATTAACCGCGTGTTTGCGTCTTCAGCAAAATCTTGTGCTTTACAAGGATTTTCAATAAATTTCCCATCTGATTTGTATATTATTATACTTTATTATGTTCTTTAGAAATTAGGCTATTAAATAATTACTTAAAATTTTTATTTAAAACTTTATTTTATATTTTATCAGTCAGAAATCTGGTAACAGAACTTAGTAACCAACTAGGTATATAGAGAATTTATTTATAAACAGCAGAGTATCCGCCGAACGCATGCACCAAAGCATTTTTGCCCAAATCTGAAGCGGCGCGGAGTGTCTTCGTTCGCGTTTCGCGCTTGCTCTGTAAATTGTGTTATGTAGGTATATAAATCACTCAGAAAATACCTTCGCTATGGACAAAGTAACAATTTGCTGCAACTTCAATTATTCGAGTTTCTGAAATAGTCCTTTTACGTACAGTTCGATTATAGCCGGCGGTTTGATCGCTTTCAGCTTTATGGGCACGCGTGAGTAACGCTCTGTTTGGATATCGCTTGTTAAAATAGATTTATTGGGCGCCACGGGCGATGTGCCTTCAGTAATGTTCAGTAGGGCGAGCGGGCGCAGATTAAACTGACCATTATTGCACCTTAATCCGTTCTAATAAGGCTCAAGTATAACCATCAAAGTGTGTGTTTGATGGCATTGGCACTTAGGTCCCTTTGAGTAGAATGTGGTCAGTGTTAATAGTGTTCTGGCGCTGTGTGGTTTTCCGTCAGGGGTTGGCTGGGCATTAATCGCTCTTTTCTTCCTTAATACCTTAAGTATATGTGAATTGTTGATGAGCCAATGATGTTCTTCTTTTTATACCACATCCGTGGCAAACAAGCATATAGCTTAAGACCTCGACAGGGAGGTTTTTCCAAAACTATAGAGCATTTCAGAGAGGAAATTCCTCTGGAACCGCACAGTGTGCGACTACTGAGGTATTCTTACCAGGGTCTATGACATCCTCTAAAAGAATAGCTAAATTTCGACTTCTCGTGACAAAGCTAGTTGTGTGTAGTTACCTGCAATAGTATCTTCCTTCTCAACAGGCCGCAAAAATGTTTGTAGGGCCATAAGAACGTGTCACATATTTTTACGCCCTGAGGAAAATACTATTGTAGGTAACAACTGTACGTAAGGTTTTCAAAATTATCTACACATGCTCCTTTTTATTCTTAGAATAGATAGACAGTTTTGTTACATCGCTCATGGCATCATGTCCGTTGTCGATTTTACAATGTCAAAAACATACTGAATCTCTATACCTTGTATTCATCATTGGCTACAGCATCTTTGCAGATGATAGTTGCAGCGTCTAAGGAGGTAGTTTACTGCCTACATCGACTGCGATGGCTATAATATAGCCATTATAAACCAATCGCCGATCGGCATATCTTGCCCCAACGATCACATACATGTATTGACTCATGGAGTGACCCAGCAGCTCTGCGAAGCCGTTTGCGCTTGAGTTGGCCCAACCAGACCTCGTCGTGCTTTGCCATGCCTTCCTGCAGGTTGCGACATCACTCCGGTCTCATCTCCGCGCATTCCTCCCAACAGTTAGCTAGAATGTTGAAACCATCGCGTTTGCAGGAATCCTTGAAACGATGTACGGGCAGACCAATTTTATTACACAGATACAAATGACTGGCAAACTGTGATAAATGTATGTAATAATAGCATTGTTCCATCAACAGATCTGTTTCAATTATTTAATAATATTCATAAGTGAAGTGCACGGCGTTACTAGGCCAAGTATGTTTGAATGCAGACTGTCGATAAGGTTTCAGGTGTTTTGTATCGCGGAACGAATGGGTGAAACGGTGCTTATTTCCATAATAACGTAATAATCATAAACGAATGTAAGGAAAATGGAAATGGAATACGTATTTATGCCTCATTGGGCTTGATAAGTATGTGTTAGTTTTATCCGTGTCTACATAAGAATCGGATACATTTATTGAAAAATCCTAATGTTTTATCCTCGTAAGTCCTGTGTTTTTTCAATAGCTCTAGGTATATATGCCGGCTGTACTATACCAAGTACAAACCAAGAATAGTGCTTCAGACCGACACAAAAAAATGTCAGTTATAGGTATTATTTAAAGTAATATCTTGTTGTCTGTATTTTTTACGGTATATTTATTATCTAAAGTACCTCCTTAAGAAGGAAATTATTGGAAATATTTTGTACTTCTGTGAGTACATTAGGTTTTTACACAGTATAATTAAAACAATATTTAAAAAGTATAAAAAGTACTTTATTGCAACATAATAATCTTCTTCTTATAAAAACAATTCTAAAACACAGTCTTATAGACAATTTAAGCTTGATCAACTCCCTACGTACTAGGTAATTGACATTTTATAGCAAAATTAAGTATAAAACATAGCAAAAACAAGGCACAATTTTTCCATAAACATCACTCAAGTGAATATTTTACTTTACTATAACTTAAACAATCTTCTTCTAAGAAAAACAAGTATGGAACACAGTCTTATAGACAATTTAAGATTAATTAAGTTTTAAATCACAGATCAGAACGGCCTCCTAGCCCAGTCGGTAGTGACCCTGCCTACGAAGCAGGAGGTCCCGGGTTCGAATCCTGGTAAGGGCATTTATTTGTGTGTTTATCACAGATATTTGTACCTGAGTTATGGATGTTTTCTATGTATTTAAGTATTTATCAATATCTATCTATTATATATATATGGTCGTCTAGTACCCACAACACAAGCCTTATTGAGCTTACTGTGGGATTAGGTCGGTTTGTGTAAGATTATCCTATTTAATATTTATATTTTATTATTTATTATTACAGATTCAAGGTCTTCAATCTTCCTTACGTAGTAGTTAATTGACATTTTAGAGATAAATCACAGTCAAGTATAAGAGATCAAATAGTAATAAATAAGTAGTATTAATACAAAATATCAACTGAACTCGAAGAAAGGGTTTTTATGTCATATTAATAATCCTCTTGAAGATGAAATGTCCTGAAACAATTCCTAGTAGAGTTCAGGCCAAGTGCTACATTGCAATCAGAGCATTTAAATAAACTTCTTTTGTCACATCCTGAGTGACGGCACCATTGTTGTTTGTCCAGAGTCGCTATTTGAAGCTTGATCGAGTTCAGGTATAAACATTCTCATCCTCAGAGTCCTCGAAGTCCAAGATAGATTGAGAAGTTGTGATATTTGCTCTTCGTCGAAGGCTATGATAAGAAAAACAAACTCTTATTATAGACCGAACGTACTACCACAAGTACAAATTATCAACAGTTATTTATGTAACAAACGCCTAAAGTAACTACATCAAGTACAAATTATTTTGACTGATCACGAAACTCCTTAAATATACAGTTTACTTTCATATTTTATTTATTTTACAACATTCGTAATTTAAATTTACTAATTCGAATATGAAACATAAGAAAAAACAAATGATTGCTAGGATAAAAACAGATTAACTTACCTTGTGCTGGCTGGCGACCCGATCGCGTGGCCATTTTGGGAAAAAGTGACACTGACACTGACAGTTGACTTCACCTGTCAAACATGGCGGAATCCACCATAAAATATAGAACAAGAATGGCCGTGTCAGTGTTGCCGATGTAAAAAAAATACCCGGTAAATGGGGTATGAAGAATTTGTACTTGGGTAAGTACATTAGGCAGTTACTCCATGTATGTAGTTAAAATGTCAGGTCTGAACTGCTATTCTTAATTTGTACTTGTACAAGTACGCGGGGACTTACTAGGTTATTTATTATGAATATAATATACAATCGGATCAATATTGCAGAAAAGAGCTTAGTTATTGATATGCTACCGATCCTTGCTTATTTAATTAAAAAAAAATGTAGTCACTACTCTATTTCCAAGGCGTAAAGTCTTGGATACATGTTTTTATCTCGTTAAATGTATCCATATTTTTATACGTGACCGTACATTTGCAATATTCCTATTCAGCATGTTTATGATACGTTAATATGTATCTGTAATGTTTTTCTTTGTTCTTATTTAAGAGTTATTATTTTTGTCTGACGTACCATTAGGTACTCACTCAACTCTTAAATAAGAACAAAGGAAAAGATTCCAGGTATTAAACGGTGAACCAGTTCACAAATCAATCTATAAACAAATCTTTTCCATCCTCTCAACTTCCCCACTAACACATACGTTATTCGTAATACATCTCCGACAAGCTCCGTAAACACAATTACGATGCCGGCCGAGAATCACGAATGAGTAAATAAAATTTGGCTCCATTTTCTCCCCTACCAATTCCCTACTTTAGGGCGACTATAGGCATATTTTTTTTTAACATAACTATTTTTTTCATTAAACTAAATACGGTACTATAGTAATCTACTGTACTGTGATTATCATATTGAGGCAATCAACTTTTTATGGCGCCTCGTTGCTATGGTTACGTTCCCTTGGACAATTTGACAACCAAACATTTTCTATAAAACATGAAGATGTCTCTCCGACAACGGAGGCAGAAACACAGAGTAAACAACATTAAAAAGTTGATTAACCCTAGTACAACATAATGCTTGCTAAAAGTTATCGTATAACGATCAGAGAGAAAATGCAGGTTAGGCGAATCACCAGTCATAAAAATCGTTTTCAAGAATGAACCTGGAGAAATGAATGGGACAAAAAAATATTATCCATACGCGAACATGAAATAATAATTTAAAAAAAGGATACCATGTGTGTTTTCGCCATATTACTGGCAGATTATCGATATACTCAGAGAGAAAGACTGCCTTGCTACAAACCATTTGGTACTATAGTTAGATTTAGTCATGTGCATATACGAGTAGGTACCTATTCTCTTTATTAAAGTATGAATAAGGCATTTTATAAAGTTCTACATTCCCTGTTCATGGCTTTCATAAAACTCGCTTCTACTTATTCAAAGCTTCCCGAAACTTTCTCCTCCGACGAAAGCACAAACAAAGGAGGATTTTTCAAAGGGACTTTTGAGATCCTGGCTCTTTAGTAATCTGTGGAATGAAATAACTTCTTAGTGCTGCGTGATGTCGTGGTCGTGACACTGCAGAGTAATTCTGTCGTTTTAAGCCGTCGATGTTTATAAAGTCAAAAGGATTAACGACGTGTATACAATAACTTGTTTGTTGTAGACTTACATAATTTTTCTTGTAACAGTGTCGTCTAACGTTCACTGTATCAAAGGATAAATAATGGTACTACCGCTACCTAAAGATGGGCTGGTTAATTCGGGCCGCCAGCGTCACCCCTGAGCCGTATTCTAATTTTAAAATTCATAAACAAAACATAAAAAAACACAATATATCTCAAACATAACAACACACAACACTTAATCAACCAATATTGAAGATGTATTGGAGTTGCATCGGAATAATTTTCAAGCAAGTTCTGATATTTCTGATTAAGATGTTTAGGCGCTAGCTGTATTCAGTAATTTGAGTAGTTAATACATTGGAGTTGTATTGTATTAATGTTGGATCGTGTCTAAACGTGTATTAAAATAATTTTAAACAAAAAAGAACCGACTTCACTAAGCATCCACCTTTCCAACACCAAATGCTCAAGCTGCTGTAAAAAATACTCAAATCACTACAGGTGTGCCTATAATAGTTGAAGAGTTCCCTCGATTTCTCCAGGATCCCATCAGCAGATCCTGACCTGGTTACAATGGGACCAACTGTGAAGTATACTCTTTCAAACAAAAAAAGAATTTTCCAAATCGGTCCAGCCGTCTTCGAATAATCGGTGAACATACATAAAAAAAAATAAAAAAATAGCAAAAACAAAGATCCCGACGAATTGATAACCTCCTCCTTCGAAATCTTGAAGTCGGTTGATTAGAATACTGCCTCGTGACAATACAATGAATAAAAACATTAGTACATAACATACTAGCAGTCTAACACTTGTCTACGGATCCCTAAACCACACACGAACATTTCTGTAGTCCATTATATACACTTGTTAGGTATAAACTGCATGTATTATTAGGTGTGAGGCAACTGGACACCAGATTGCTTTCAGACTGAAATGTATTTGTAATACAATACGTGAAACATTTATAGGCACGGCTCTACGAACTACTGGCTTATGTTTAATCTAACACAAAATATAGAACAATATTTAAAATGGAGATGTCATAAAATAATCCGTTCATAGCCACTTAGTTTCGAATTTAGAGGATTGATATTGTTTTATTTACATTTCTTTTCCATTGGTAAGGTAAACTCCCCATAATTTAATTTTAACTGTGACCTTTGGGCAGGGGGAGATTTACCTAGGTCCAGGTATTTACCAGTGGCGGCGGGTCATTTTTTTTCTTATGCAAGCCGGAGGTCAGTGGCTTGAAATCTCTTCATTGTCTGTATAAAAGCCGCTCAGGTGCTTGAAAATTAGGCAAGCCGGCGGGAATAGAGTTATATGGAGGCGCCGCCACTGATAGGAACCTAAGTATTTTAGGTATAATATCTATTGTGGCTTTATTCAGCCTCACCTATTTACAAAATCGAGTTTTAATTGACATTGAGTCACAGTCCTAATATTATTATCATACGTCGTTATCGCGGGAGCAACAACGATTTGACAGTAGTCAAAGATTATGACAAATAAGAAATAACAGAAGTGACAGTAGTTTCAACGCGTTTGTACATAACAGAAGTGACAGTAGTTTCAACGCGTTTGTACATACCTACAAGTTCAAAATTTATCGATGTTTTTTCTAATATCTAAACTTCGTAATCGACTTGATTATAGTACTTACATACTAAAAAGATTAGCCACGCAATCCTAACGACAACCTCTTCAGTCACCAGTTATTCAAAACAATTTACATTCATGATCGATTTGTCTGGACTTGTAAATAAAGGATTATTTTAGACACACGAAGAGTATTTTTTTCTCAAAAATCAACGTTAGGTACTTTTTATTATTTTCATTAAAAATAAATCTTCTGTTAAACGAAATTTCTACTCAAAAAGACGCAGTTTAACGAACGTCGAAAAGGAGCAAGTCGAGTTTGATTGATCATTTCTAGCAAAAACATTGTGCTAGATATGAAGAACTTCTTAGAGGCTAAGACATGTAGGCATAATATTCTGTTTATAATAAACGGACATTCTGTTATACATATTCTTCAACACATTTGTATTTGCTCCCGCGATAACGATGTATGATTATTATGATCACACCATTCAGTTCTATCGGAAGTAAAAGCCCGTATCTTGAGAAAAGTAAACATGTGATTTATTTAATTCCTCGTGGAGTCTATGTAACGCTCCATACATCTATTTCGAAAAAAAGCTCTGTTCTCCAAAGTTTATGACTCAAATGGGCTCAGAAATATTTACTAATGTCAGAATAAAAGTGAAAGTTATTTAAAAAAAACTTTGAAAATTAAAAAAAAAACGATTAAAAAAAAGGTGCTTCTGGTATAATTTTTTTAAGTATTACAAAAAAAAAACAAGAATAATAACCATATATAATAACCTATAACCATCTGCGAGGATATAACGGTTTGGCTTTTATTTTTGAAGAAAATTTGATTTTTCTCATTCGCTCCATACATATTTTTTACAAAAATTATAATTAATTGTTTTCCCAACCAATTTACCTCAAGTTCATTATGGGACATATTAATACCTAGCTAAAGCTACTTCAAGAAAAAAAAGGTACAAATTAAGAAATCAATTTCTATTCCTATGAAAGCCGATTTTCAGCCATTCAACAGTGCGGTGTCTAAAGCGACAACTCTACAAATACAGTTCCAAAAAAACCTAATGTTTGGTTTGACAGCATCACATAGCAACCTAATATTACAAAGGAATGCAGATAAAAAGCCAAAACAAATACCAATAACATCTTCCGAATGTCTCTTTTTCTTATCAAAGAAAAATGCCATAACGACATATGGAACAACTCGTTTGTTCTGCCATTTTTAGGGTTCCGTAGCCAAATGGCAAAAAACGGAACCATAAGGGTTCCTTCGTTCCGTAGTGGGATTCGTCATGTCTGTCTGTCTGTCCGTCCGTATGTCACAGGCATTTTACTCGGAAACTATACGACGTATCTGAATAAAATTTACACATAAGGTGTATTTTGTATGCAGCTATATACTTAGTTATGTAGTTAAATTTGAAAAAAAAAAATTTAAGGGGGGCGCTCCATACAGGTAACTAAATAAAAATAAAAAATTAACCAAATACCAACATGTGACACATCAATCGATAGGTCTTTCAAAATAACATTGAGGTTTCTTTGACTATTTTGTGAGTAAGTGAATATTTTCTGAAATAATCGCTTCGAAAGTCAGAAAAGTTGTGTAGCCCCCCCCCCCCGTAACTTTTGAACCGTAAGTTCAAAAAATATGAAAAAATTTGGAGAGATGCCTTAGCATATATTTTCTACGAAAATTGTTTTGAAGAAAGAAAGAAAGAAAGAAAGAAAGAAAAAACATTTATTGCGAATAAACTACAAACAGCACCACATCAATTTAAGCTTAAATGCTAAGTACTTAAATCTAACATTTTTTTTTATGACACAAGAAAAGAAAATACACTAACATAGATAAATCAAACATACATTAAAATAGGTCACATATTGATGCTGTTGTAGTGGATGCAAAAGGACGCCACTCAGCATATGCCCTGGCATGTGGGATGCCACAGCGCTGGTCTTCCGTGGAGCCCAGAGACGGAAGGTAGTGCGAAACAGAAAACATAGAGGACAAACATATACGATAGGTGAAATAGGAGGAACTCCTAGATACAGTACTAAATAAATATAAAACTATTCATATGGTAGGTACTTATAAAATATATAGTGTTAGAATAAGAAAGAATAAATATACATATATTATATTGCCACGTCATATATTAGGTGTCACGACCAAGATCACGGCAATTGAAGACGAAAGAGATATGTCTTAAATTTGCGTTTGAAAGTAAACAGAGTTTTCGAGTTTCGTATAGGAGGGGGTATGTTATTCCAGCATTTCGTGGCAGAATAGCGAAAACTACCACGAAATGCTGCTGATTTGCCGTGTCTCGGACAAATAAGACGGATGGCTTCTCTAATTGGCCGTGTGGAGAATGTGAGTCTGTCAAAAAGGTACGGAGGTTGTTGACGATGCACCACACCGAATAGCAATGAAGCAAAATGCCACAAGCGACGCGCCTCCATTTTTAGCATGCGCCCGCTGTTTAGGTAAGGGGTGACGTGAGTGCGTGGAGGGATAGGAAAACAAAAACGAGCACAAGCATTCTGTATTCGTTGTAGGACTGCCCTGGAGCGAGCCAGTAAACAACCGTTGATTACTGTGTCGACGTAGTTAAGTTTAGATAGGATTAACGTGTCACATAATTTGATTCTAAGGTCCACACTGAGAAACTTACGAACCTGATACAAAACTTTTAGTCTGTAGTAGCAACTTTTAGCGGTATTAAGCACATGCTGTTCGAAGTGCAACTGCTCGTCGAACAGTAGACCAAGATTACGAGTCAACGTGACCCGCTCAAGTGACTCCCCTCCCAGCGTTATGTTAGGATTTAAACTAATAATTTTGTTAACTTGACCTTTGGTGCCAAGCACAAGAAACTTTGACTTGGTGGGGTTCAGTACTAAGTCACAGTGTCCAGACCAGTCGTCAATACGAGCCAAATCTTGGTTCAACAACTCTATGGCGGTTAATGTTTCCTGCGGGTGGAAAGTTTTAAAAATTTGCAGGTCGTCTGCATACATATGGTAATTACAATTTCTAATGCAGTTCGTTATATCTGCTACATATAGAATAAACAGAACCGGGCCCAAGATCGATCCTTGAGGGACCCCACAATTTACCCAAGATTTTAAAGAAAAGTCCGATAATCCAGTGGAATCATTACGCAACCCAACACGCTGAGAACGACCCGAGAGGTAGCTATCAAACCACTTTATAGTTTTGTGACTGAAACCATAATACGCGAGTTTAGATAGTAGCAACGAGATGTTAATTGATGAACATTATCGGTTCAGCCATTTTTGAGTTATCTCCAAAAAACTTCTTCCATAGGCATCAGATACGACCTTTTGGTATTAGTTTGGTTCTTATTCCATTGAAGGTACGGAACCCTCCTATGCGTGGTCCGACACGCACTTGGCCGGTTTTTAATTTAGGCGTTTTCGCAAGCTGGTATGACGCGTGAGTCACGGTCATTAGCGGTTCGACAATGGAAGGATTTGCATACGGAGCTGCGATGTTATTCCAAACTACCAGCAATCTTGAGCGTCTCATTTACTAATGCGATCTGTGACTTTACGCATCAGTTCGGAGTGCATATCGGTAAAATACGGTTACCGTTTTAAAACTATATGACGTCATACCGCTTGTTTCGGTATTATTTTGGTAGCGCAACCGATTTTTTTCTGGAATGAAATATAACGGTACCGTTAGTTTTTCGATACAACAATCAGCCAAAACTGTCATGTAAATTAGAAAAAGGCAAAGTATACAGAACCAAAAAGGTTTTATGTTTATAAATATCTTTTATTTTTGTAATTGTTATTTTTGTAAACGTGTGGCAATGTATGTAATTAGCCTGGTTCATATTGCGTAATGTTTTAAAATATTCAATTAGGTGCTATTTATACATTGCCGGGATTTGAAACTCTAAGCACAATGCTCTCCCGAGAAACTACCTTAATGACAACGGCAATAAGAACTCCCAAGCATGTCGTTTAAGTTTAGGCTCCGGGTAATTTTCTTCTAACTTGTCAACACAGCAGTGGCAACGCGTCAATAACATTTTCACCTCAGCAGCAGGAACGAGGGTTCTTTGATACCTAAAAACAGTGAGCAAAACTCAATTTTGCTGCGAGCGTGTGACAAAATGACCTTGTTGACCTTGGAATTACAATGTCAATCTGCGCGCGAGGTCTAATACAAATTCGAAATACTCGGAAGCTATTCGTGTTGTCTATTTCACGTCATTAGTAAATAGAGAGAGACAGAAATATTTTAAACGTCATTCAATCAAATTTTATTTAATTTTAATTCGTATTCTGATCTTTCGATTCGACCCCTGAAACAGAGTCAGAACGAAACGTTCCGAAATGCGCAGAAGTACTAATTTCTAAATATAATTTAAACTAATTTTAATTTTGAAATGTTTAACCATACAACACCTAAAATAATTTACGTTCTTTATTTCAAGATCAAATAAGTATAAACGGAAAAATTACAAGATTATCATGTGAAAAATATGATAACTTACAACAATCTCTCGTATTGTGATCAAACAGTACCCAACAAACATTTTAGTCGTATAAAGAGGATTTATGCGACTCAAAAAGCTATAAACATCGTAAAGAAGTATTTTTAGCATTTTATACGACTTATAGTCTTTTATCTTTATACGACTTAAAGTCGCATATAGACGTCGTAGAAACTTCTATACGACTGTTTTACACGACTATTATTCAACTCTCAGTGGTATAAGCAAAATGGTCGTCATAGTAACGTCTATACGACTTTTACACCGAGATTAGTCGTAATAGAGTCGCCAACTATTTTTACCCTACTTCTATGTGACCGGTCGTTTAAGAGTAATAAATATCACTTAAAGTCGCATATAGACGTCTTAGAAACTTCTATACGACTGTTTTACACGACTATTATTCAACTCTCAGTGGTATAAGCAAAATGGTCGTCATAGTAACGTCTATACGACTTTTACACCGAGATTAGTCGTAATAGAGTCGCGAACTATTTTTACCCTACTTCTATGTGACCGGACGTTTAAGAGTAATAAATATTACTCTTATACGATTTTAAGTCTTTTACAACACTTTTTTACGACTTTTAAACGACTACTTTTGTAAATATGGCTGAGGAGATGCAGAAAAAAATTTGTACACACAGCAAAAAAGTCGTAAAGAAGTCGTTAAGTGGTGGCGCTTACTACTCTAAGTCGCCTAAAGGTAATTGTTAAAACGTTTGTTAATTTTATAAGTAAATATATTATTTATTTTAAATAATTTATGAAGCGCATTTATTATATTGAGAAAATAAACATATATTAGTCGATAAAATTACTTTCCCAATAGATTTGGGACCCTAAATACATTGTATACGTGTTTCGAATATGTAACACTAAGTTTAAGTATGTTATATTAATAAAATGGTTGTACCTTAAATAGTTACCGAACGCAGATAAAAAAAAACCGGCCAAGAGCGTGTCCGGCCACGCTCACTGTAGGGTTCCGTAGTTTTCCGTCCGTCACAGTAAGTGTCCCCACTTAAGAGTTAATAACACCGCCATGTAGGATATGATATGAGAGTTCCACGTACAGCGACATCTATCGGCAAATTAAGTAAACTATTGCGCGCGAGCATAATGTATGGAAGATGATTTTTATGGGATAATTCTTTATTGCGTGAACCGATTTTCACCGTTTTTATTTTATTTGAAAGCACGTCATTTCATTGTAATTTTGTAGAAATTACAGGTACAATAAACACCTGCTTATACGGTTAAATTACAAACTTAGTTCAGAAATTATTTTGTATTTTTTTTTCAAAAACTATTCATCCTATCAAGTTCAAAATAATTTTCCTAGAAAGTTTTTATAAAGTTCTACTTTTGAGATTTTTTTCATATTTTTAAAACTTATGGTTCAAAAGTTAGAGGGGGGGGGACGCATATTTTTTTACTTCTGGAGCGATTATTTCCGAAAATATTTACATTATCGAAAAATGATTTTAGGAAACCCCTATTCATTTTTAAATACCTATCCAATAATATATCACACGTTAGGGTTGAAATGAAAAAAAAAGTCACTCCCCACTTTACGTATAGGGGAGGTACCCTAATAAAAAAAAAATTTCCACTTTTTATTTTACCACTTTGTCGGCGTGATTGATATACATATTAGTACCAAATTTCAGCTTTCTAGTGCTAACGGTCACTGAGATTATCCGCGGACGGACGGACGGACGGACGGGCAGACATGGCGAAACTATAAGGGTTCCTAGTTGACTACGGAACCCTAAAAAGTTGACAAAAGTCAAAATGGCGGTATAGATATTTTAAAAATATTTAATTTATTTTGATTATTTTTTGTGTTATTAACTTATAATTGAGGTTTTTGAACTCAAATGTAAGAATATTATAATAAATACAAGTGAAAAAAGTGACAAAGAAGGATTAAGCATCACCCAGGTAGTATTTTTCCATGTCTTCTCACTGCTGAGGTGAAAAATAGTGTGTTCAACATGAGAATAAAGTTATTTACATCTTGTGCTTTTGAGTCCCTCTCTACGCTCAAGATTCTCTCTATTATAGAATCTTTCGCTTGCTCAAGACTCAAAATTAGCACTCGAAGTAAATATGAACTTTCTTCTCTTGTTGTACAAATATCTATTGTGCTTTGTAGACCTGTTGACAAAGTCCTCGTCAACTTTTTGAAAACCAAGCCGGTGGAAATCAAGTCCCATTGACGGCGAGTCGGCAACGCGCGTGTGACTGCGATAAAGCTTTAGAAAGTCATACAACTAAGGTCGGCAATGTTTTTTGACATAAAGCCTGATGGCGGAAAAATATGGAATTTTCGGAAGCTCATAGAGCCACAGTTGTCCGTTTTATGTTTTTTACTGTAATATTTGATTAAAAATAAATTTGAGGGGAACTCGAAGAACCACAACTGACCCTTCAAAGAGCCGCATGCGGCTCGCGACCCGCGGTTTGCCGACCCCTGCACTAGGTGAGCTGACTAGCATTATTTTCTTATAATTTTTACATTTTGCCAATGGCAAGAACTTCACTCTGACCATTGATTTCTGCCATTGACTGTGCATTGTCAGTCACACTCTATAGAGCACTACAACGTAACCTTTTGCTCCGGTAACCGTTTTTTCCTCGACGCAACTACGCACATTCCGGTCCTACGCAAGTTCCCTCTTTGTTTTGTAACTAATTCATGACTGGATATACACAATGATGGATGTGTAACAACTGCTTATTATTTATATCAGTTATATGTATAGCGAGCGATTAAATATTTATTTTTGTTTCGACTTGTACCCATCCAAAGGTGAATTCCAATAGACTAAGTACAGTAGGTATAGGTACACTAGGTACATTCTCCCTAATAATATACAGCTAGTAAAGCGACACATAGGTACGTGACGTAGTACTTACTTACGTTAGGGAAAACTTAAAAACTACAAATACGTTGAGAGTTACTTTGAGATATAGATAGATGACCTATTATGGTAAAATATAGCAAGATTGTGTTCCGAGTTATTATATACTAGGAGTCCGCCTCGAACTAAAAAATCGCGATTTACATGCAAACGAGATGACCAATATAACAAACAAGTCCCTTCTGAAGATGTTTTTTCGCCTTCTAGCTACACAACCCCTTGATCGATCGTTAAAAAAAAAACAATATAATGCTCTTTTACGTCACAGACAGATTCAGAATAAACGCAACGTGAGTCGAGGCATCGTAACACATTCATAATGTTGTTCACTTAATACGGAACGTGATCTAGGTCAACGCATGTTGGAAAACTGTACCAATAAATGACTCTTCCCGAAGTCTCATTAATCTAATTAGTTAAATAATAACAAAAAGCACCAAGTGCCCGCGGACTTACAAAGCCGTTTAACACCGCAAGAATATCTTTATTATGTTTGTCAAGATCCTAACTTGAATGTATAACTTCACTACCACGGACTTGAGCTTACGGCTTCATTCAATTTTAAAATATTCCTAAAACGCATTGTACCTGTTCATAGTACGCATTCCACGCCATCTAGCCTCGCATTGCTAAACTGACGACAACTTGTTCCAGGACGAGGAGTCGCTGGAGCCGCGGCCCGTGGCCAACATCACGCATCACAGCATCATGTACGCGCCCAAGTGCCTCGTTATCGTGTCGCGGCAGGACTACCTGGACACCTTTCGGGTGAGGAAACATTCAGTATTTTGATTAGAACAGGACTTAATCGCGTAAACTTACTATAGTCCGCGTCGAACTGAGAACTCGCGATTTACTTGTAAACGAGATGACCAATATAGCAAGACCCTTCTGAAGATTTTTTTTCGACTTCTAGCTCCACAACCCCTTGATCGATCCTGCTCATATACGAACTCTCAAATTATATGTGTCTCTGCTACAATCCCAACAAATTTCATAAAGTTCAGAAAAACGTTACTAAAGTCATCACGGAACAAACCTTCAAAATCAAAAAGCCATCGAAATGCGGAGACGTCCCGCTAGCCAGAAGTTGTTTGTAAGAACTTCCTTCGCTCACTACTGTTGAGCAAGAAAAGTACCTAAAATTTAAGCAAAAGGGAGGCCTTTCCAGGTATCCAATTTTCAGACACGTTTTGCTGAGTACTTGGCACTTCAGACGGGAAGGAGGCCGATATTCGGCCAAAACCACGATTCGTATATACCTATACATATACATAGGTATACGTAGCCTTTTTTATCAGGGCTTTGCATACACTACAAATTGGCATCTTCTTCTTAGTCGTTATTGTTCATTGCTGAATGTCGTGTCCATTATGAGAGGATTGGCATATCGTTATTTAATTTACATTTCTAGGATGTAGAATAAACAGTGAAGACAGGCAAACCGTGGGAATCCGGTTTTATGGACGCCCACTGTGACTGGACGCTATTGCACACTATACAACCCCATCTAATCAGAGTAAATAGACATCCGGCACATATAAGGAATTCATGACTTTCTGCGGAACGGAAATTGCCGTGACGAATTAACAATGCCTTGGTATTTTTTACAGCCGCTTCCAAGATGCATACAATACATCTTAGTGGCTCACATTAAACATATTTAACGACTGCATTAAATAGTTGTAACCATGTAGAGCTATTTGACGAAGCTATTAAATAGGAACATTATTTTTTTCTAGAACTGCTTAGGCATCATCTACACAGTATGGGTAGAGAACCTTGGCGTTCCCTTGGAGACTTTAGTGGGCAACCTGCTGGGCTGCGTGCTGGTGCCGCCGGCGGGCGGGCCGCAGGTGCGGTTCAGCATCGGCGCGGGCGACCGGCAGGCGCTGCAGCCGCCGGCATCGCCGCCGCTGCCCGTCACGCACACCTCCGTGCACATGCTGCTGCGGCTGCTGGGTGAGTGTACTAGAGACTGATGGGCAGCCCGCTGGGCTTCGTGCTGGTGCCCCCGGTGGGCCGCCCGCAGGTGCGGTTCAAGCATTCTGGGGAGCTGGGTGAATATGCCGATATTAACCTCACTATGAACCGAGAATGAGCTCCTTGCCTCTATGAGCTAAGGCAAACGGAGCC
Organism: Pammene aurita; assembly: GCA_947086415.1. Taxonomy (NCBI): domain Eukaryota; kingdom Metazoa; phylum Arthropoda; class Insecta; order Lepidoptera; family Tortricidae; genus Pammene; species Pammene aurita. The sequence continues at coordinate 3,584,181 of OX352295.1, read as the reverse complement.
CGTCTCCGTCCTCCCGGAGCCCTACAATTCTTCCAAGCTCGTGGCAGAGACGTATACTTGTAGGTAAGATATGATACGTAACTTGTAAGCGTTGCAAGCTTCGCTGCTTAATCATAATAACACACAACTGTGGTTTGGACACACATTATGACATTATGAGTGAGTAAATTCACACCGTTTTGGTGCTGAACAAGGACTGCCTGACTTCTGGATACGTTGCAGATAGACAAGCTAAAAAAAAACAAAAGATTAGCTAGCTGGTGTATGTTCTTCCATAATTTGAACGAATCGCGCAGGCAGGTATAACCAGTTAAAAAACAAAGACTATCGTCATCTTTTCGTTGTGTAGCGTATTATTAAACACCTATTTCTAGGCATCCACAACTCGGTAACCCTCTGGTGCGCCGTGATGTCCGAACACAAAGTGCTGCTGGTCTCCCTCGCGGCAGCGCGCCTCGCCGCCGCCTGTAGAGCCCTCGCGGCGCTCATGTTCCCGTTCCGCTACGCGCACGTGTACATACCCCTGCTGCCGTCCGGTCTGGTGGAAGTGCTGGCGACCCCGACGCCGTTTCTCATCGGAGTACATTCCAGTTTGAAGGAGGAGGTTTCTGAATTGGTAAGACTTTCGATTCCAAACTGTAACACTTGAAAAAGCTTGCCTTGATTTATTAACCGACTTCAAGATTTCGAAGGAAGAGGTTCTCAATTCGTCGGGATCTTTATAGCAATTTTTTTTAAATGTATGTTCACCGATTATTCGAGGACAGCTGGACCAATTTGGAAAATTCTTTTTTTGTTTAGAGTATTGGTCCCATTGTCATCAGGTCAGTATCTGATGATGGGATCCTGAAGAAATAGAGGGAACTCGTCAACTATTATAGGCATACCTATAGTGCTTTGAGTATTATTTACAGCAGCTCGAGCATTTCGAAAGGTGGCAGCTAAGTGAAGTCGGTTCTCTTTTGTTTAAAGTTATTTTGTGTTAAATATTGTCTTATCTTAGGGGTATACAATTTGATGAGTTTCCCGTGAAGCTTCTCCGATTTTCGAGTACACAAATTTTGTTGCTCAGTTGCGCGAATTTACACGTACCAGAACCTCGTCTTTGACATTAAACATTTTTGTGTGTAAGCTGAAACTATTTCAAAACCAGTAGGATAATAGTTGAGTGGAAGGAGGAGTGAAAAATCTATCCAAGCTAGGCTCTAAAGTCGTGTCGCCACTGATTTTGTCACAAATGATCTACATTTAACTATTTAACATAATATTTCCTTTCACTTTCCAGCTAGACGTAATAGTAGCGGACCTGGACGTCGGCTCACTCCACATACCCGCCGGCGTGAACATCCCCCGCCCAGACGGCAAGCTCCTATCATCCCTCCAAGAAGACCTGGCACTGGTGCTGCAACCAGAGCTACGGTCTGCTGATTCAGCCTTCGCACCACCTCCCCCTGCGGCTTCTCCGCCACATATGTTAGATAAGGAGATCAGGGCCGTGTTCATGAGGACTTTGGCGAAGTTGCTTCAGGGTTACAGGTCAGTAATATAGAATCTATAGCAAGCATAGACATAGGATAAATTGTATAGACGGGGCATGGTAATAAAAATACCAAGATCAAACGGGATGGTCTTATTATACTTTCAATAGGTACGACAGAGTAGGTGCTATTATCGTTGGTCCTGGTCATAGTCTCACATTTTTTTATTACTCTCCACACCATTACTTATAGCAGTGGAGGGTCACAAACAGATATAATTCGCGATTTCTTCAAAAATGTATGTGTTTACTACGAGAAAACCTAATTTTTTTAAAGAAAGTTGTTCTGTTTTGTGCTGTAGAATTGATTTTATCGTCATCTATGTCTATTACTTACGGGTTAAACTCTTGCTTTGACATAGCAAACCTCGCCTAGAAACCTGGTTCTGTTGTATCAAGCGTTACTATTATTGCTCCAAGAAGACCTAGCAGTGGTCTTGCAGCCAGAGCTACGGTCTGCTGATTCAGCCTACGCACCACCTGCCCCTTCAGGGTCTCCACCAGAACATATGTTAGATAAAGAGATCAGGGCCGTATTTATGAGGACGTTCGTGAAGTTGCTTCAAGCTTACAGGCCAGTAACAGACAATATATAGCCAGCAAAGAGATCAAGAAAGCTGGTTCTGTTATAATATCTCCTAATCCGATGGGCTGCTATCATCCCTCCAAGAAGACCTAGGACTGGTTTTACAGCCACAACTACAGTCGACATCGACTCTAAGGCTGCTATCATACTGCTGCGGTTTCCGCATGCGACTGTGGTAGCGCTCTGCATGTGTATAGCGGCGTCTCGTTCACATTCAGGCGCCAGTGTGATGACTGCGTTATGCTGGATGATAATCTCAGGGCTGTTTATGGAGATATTTGGGGAATTGCTCTGAGACAGGTCTGTTTCAGTGTTACAACCTGTACAGTGGTTACTGTTACACGCTCTTATGACCCTACAAATAAGAGCCTGTCTTATATTTTTGCGGCCTTCATGTAGGAAGATACTATTGCCGGTACTGAAGTTTGCACATCAGAGATCAGAGCCACGTTTCTGACAACGTTTCCCAAGCTGTTGCCCAACCTCGGGGCGTTAACTCGCACTTGTTTTTATTTTAAATTCTATATCCACCTCTCCAGGCACTGCCTCACAATCATCCGCATCCACCCGTCCCCGGTGCTGACGTTCCACAAGGCGGGGTTCCTGGGGAGCCGAGGACTGGCGCAGTGTCCGTTCGCGGTGCGGCTGCTGGACTCCATGTTCTTCAACGGGGTGGTGGCGGAGCGCGGCCCGCCCTGGCGCCCCACCGACATCTGGGACGAGCTCGTGCAGTAAGTTTTTCAACCGACTTTTGAAGGAAGTGATTTTTTTTCTCTTCTCTTCTCTGTTGTTTCGCTCTTGGCACAGAGGTCGTATTCACGTCGAGGCGTCTCCGTCGATGGTGGAGGCCGACACAGCTCTGCGCACGATCTCCCACCATCTTTCTCTGTTAGCAGACTGTCAGGCACAGTCAGATGCGCGGTGCCCTACTGCAGACTTAACTTGGTCTGTCCATCGCATAGGTGGATTGCCGCGAGGTCTGGTTCCTTCTAATTTTCCCTGTATAACCAGCCGCTCTATGGAGTTGTACCGCCTAGAGACGTGTCCAAAGTACTGCAGTATCCGCGACTGTACTATGGCCGACAGACGCTGGATTTTTTTACGGTAACACTATTTGGGGTACATTACAGAGGTTATTTTTTAAGGCAATGACATTTAGGACAAGCTACAGTCCTACAGTGAGTCCAAGTTTATCTATATAGTTATAATTCAAATCGTTTAATTCAGACTAGAAGTCCATAGATCTACATACAAAATAATAAATTAAATTAAAACCAAATAAAAATTTAATTACCCTAACACTAATACAATAACAACAAATAACAATAACAATAAATTCCATTACATATACACGTTATAAGAAAGACTAGCGTTTGTTAGGTAAGAACAACAAGAGTAACTTCTAGTCATTCTTACATTACATCTTCTAGTCATTCTTTTACCACATCTACGTTTCAATTCAGTGAAAACTTGAGTTGGAGTTTTTCGTCTAAGATTTACATTTTATTTTTGTTTCAGAAACCTACCAGAACAACTACGATTAGAGTCACTGAATCCAAACCTGGAGCTGCAACACATACAAGACCTGGCAATGCAACTACAACTTAATGAGAATCCCAACCCACAGGTTTGTTCTATAGCTTGTTCCACTCTATTCATAATTACTATACTAATTATATGTGGTGATGATGATAAGAATGCGTTAGGTTTTCCCCCTTTTCAATTCGATGTTCAATATTAGCTAGTAGTCCGCCTCGAACTGAGAACTCGCGATTTACTTGCAAACAAGCTGACCAATATAACAAGACCCATGTGATGATTTTTTCTTGATTTTCAGCTCCATAACCCAGTGACCAATCCTGCTCATATACAAACTCTCAAATTATTATTTTTTTATCTCTTCTATAACCCTAACAAATTTCATAAAGATCAGAAAAACGTTACTAAAGTTATCGCGGAACAAACTCTCAAAATCAAAAAGCCATCGAAATGCCGAGACGTCCCAGTAGCTGGAACTTGTTTGCATGAACTTCACTTCGCTTACGCTCCGCTCCTTCCCCAAGTAGCAAAATTTGGCACTATAAAAGTCCTGAGAACATTTTAGAACGTGCTAATTAGTGTTCATGATTAGCACTATAATAGTGTCGTAAACCTTTACCTAACCCCAAATAGGCCCTAGTTTTATCACTGATTTATTCTATAAACATTACATAAAGGCTCTCACTGTGATAAATCAGCTCTATAATTGAAATGTCTGCAATGTTTATGTCACAATTAGGAACTATTAAAGTAACCAAAACATGTTTATAGTAAACGATTCCAGTGTGCTTTTTTATCACCAAAAGCCTCGTGTTGTGTGCTGTCGTCGTCGTGAGTTTATTTCACAAGAAATTAAACAAATATATTTGTAAGTCATTCGCCATGTCCCTTTAGTTCCTTAAAGTGACATATAAAGGTACATACTAAAAAACATTCGTGAACCGTAATTCTGCCGGTACTTGCACTTGCGAAAATAATTGTATTGACAAAATCATTATGCTGATTTCAAATTTGACAATGCGCCTTCATAATTTTACTGTTTTAATTAAATTTTAATTAATAAAATTAGGACTTGTCCCGACTGTGGCTGCTATAGTACACATGGGCTCCAGTCATGCTGCTAATGTGCTATCACTTTCAGAAAACGGCCGCCATATTTTAATGGATTTGGGTAGCCCTACAGCGATGTTGAGGGAGCATTTAAAAAGCTAAAACGTTATGTAATGGTCGTGCAAAGTCCTTTTATAGTGCAGACTGATCCTGTAATAGTGTTTGCGATACTGCTACAATACTAGTACTATAAAAGTTAATTCGACGCATTATTAGTGCATAATAGGTACATAAAAGTGTCAGTAAAGTGGCTATAGTATTAAATAGTACTATAATCGCTTTTTGCAAATCTATTACAGTGCAACACTTTAAAGATTCTTTTTTATGGTCCTTTAAGCGTTCTAAGAGCTAACTTATAGAACTAAATTGCTCTTTAATTTATAGAACCAAAACGCTCTATTAAAAACCTTTATAGTACAAGCAGTCACAATGGTTACCATTATAGGCCTACTATATCACTGATTGGTGATAAAAGGCCTTAGTTATAGAAACTTTTGTTACTTGGGTCGATTATACTAAACGCAGGCGTCTTTCATATTAAAATGTTATTTCTTAGGGTAGGGTTGCTCACTAAGCCTACGAGTAATTGTCAATGGACGTCATATTTCAAGTTGGTTATTAAGGACTTTCAATTGTTTTGTGACGATAACGTTTTACTTTCTGCGTCATTGCGTCATTCAATAAAGATAATCCTTCCCAAAAAAAAAAAATCGAATGGCGTCTACAAATATGGCGTCAATCCATTGTATTGGCCGATTCACAGTCTTTTGTCAATTGGTTAAATTATGTCCCGCCGAGTTTCTTGCCGGTCATAATACTTCTCAGGTCAGAGGTGTAGGGTTTTTTCTCTCTCTGGCGTTTGTAAGTGCACTGTAATGTGCCTAAATTGAAGAATAAATATCTTTTACCTTTTTTTTCTTTTTTTTTTAAAGACTTTTCCTTTGCAGACGTATCAGCAGCGCATTCTCCGACCACCAGAAGGGGCGTCAGCACGCATCCACCAACCTCCCCTCCCTACGTTGGACCCCGTGCGGGTCAAAGAGGTCATCGACGAGGTCACAGCTAGGAACGCCGAGCACCCCAAGTAAGTTGTCAAGTTTCTACCTCAAGGCAAGCAAGGTCTTTTAACAGTTGACTCCAAAGTTGCACATTTTAGTTGCGTTATTAAATAACCCTCTTTTTACCTGATTAATAAAATAAAATATAAATAGCCTTTATTTCAAACATTAACATGCTTTCTCTTATACAACGTGTTACTTGAGCCACTAAAAACCCCAGACATCCCAAATGATTTTTATTATTGCTAATTAAATAATCTAGAGTATTTATTTTTCAATCAGTTAATTATTTCGAAAGATATTCGTACGTTTAGTTTTCCTTGCAATTCTATTCAATTGTTAACTCTACATTTGTTGCGTTGTTGTCACATCTCTACATGTGTCATCTCATGTCAACTTATCAAGTAGGTTGATAGGTCAATTTGTATGACATGACATAATATGACATTCTTTGACAATAACAACCTACATGCAGGGATCGAATACCGGTATTATTTTCATACAAATTAACCAGTATTCAATTTCGGTATCTCGGTTGTTAATGACTATTTCTAAATATATTTTGTATAATCCGATCAATTATTACGTTTACCTAAATTACATTTCATAATATCACGTAAACATTGCATAAGGCGGGCGCTATTTTGATTTTCAGTAATACCGGTAACGATCCCTGCCTACATGATACTAAATATTCAACCTCTATATTAAATATTCAACCTCTATCTCCTAACCTCTCGATATAATGGTAAACTAGTATTCGAAACTTTTAGACTCGGCACGTAAAAAATTGGAAAATTAAAGAAAAAGTATACCCATGTGAAGATAAATTGCAATCGATTCCACTCTCGATTCTGAACAAACAGTTTTCAGGTTTTTAGTCTTGGGTGTAACACGTTGTATATCTTTGTTATTTAACTAGCTGTGCCCGCGGCTCCGCCCGCGTGGAATTCGGTCTGTGTCAGTAAGCGGCTAATTCACCCCTAATTTCTCTCCCGCTACCCTGGAGGCGGAACTTGAAGTAAAGTTGACAGATGGATACGCTAGAGGACAGTAGTCCTAAAAAAAAATTTTACAATTACCACTACTTAAATGAAACTATCTCAAAAATGAATCCTTTTTTTATCCTATAAATATTTTTTGGCATGATTTAAACGACAGAGTAGTAGGTGTATATCGAACGATACAGGACCACTTTTGTATTTATACGTTCATGTCCACGGCAAATATCATCCAAATCGATCCTCCCGTCAAATCAGTCTAAGCATGAAAGGTAAGAACAGGCGCGGTTGAAATTTGGGGTGCGGGTTGGGGGGGGGGGGTCACAAATGCAGAAATGATTTTTTTCTATTTGACGTGCACTTTTAGAAGGGGGGGGGGTGGACCCCCATATGGATGACCCATGCAAATTTAACTCAATCGAGTGTAGTGGCTACCCCCCCACTTTTAGACGTTGAATTTTTATAGGCTACGTATAAGCTGGCTGGGGATTTTCTTGAATTGGAATTAGTAATCCTTAAGGGGAGATTTCCGGGATAGCAATGCAAAAAAACCGGCCAAGAGCATGTCGGGCGATGCTCAGTGTAGAGTTTCGTAGATGCCGCCCTGTTGCAAAACATCCGTTCAAAAGGTCGTTTATTAAGGGATATTTGGCGGCGCTTACGTCATTTTACTATCCGGCACTTCTTTTCACTATGCGTTTTTGACTGATAATTCAAAAACGCCTGAACCGATTTTATTCAATATAGTTTTTTTTGAAAGTTCTTATCAGGCCTCACCAAATTTCAGCTTTCTAGTACGAACGGTAACTGAGCTAGACCGCGGACATCAGACGGACGGACATGGCGAAACTATAAGGGTTCCTAGTTGACTACGGAACCCTAAAAAGAGATAAAAAGTAGTGTATGTAACTGTTACGTAATACGGCCTAATTATGTACAGAAGCATACACTGCTTTACCTACACACATATTAAAAATCCATGGCGGTCATTCTGATGGTTTCATTAGAATGACGCGCGCCGGCGGTCGGGGGGGGATTTTCATTACGTTACCGTAGGTAATGAATTTTCATACGTTTTTACCACACTGTCACAGATAATACACTGATGTTACGTTACTGGTTGCAATAATGGTGGTAATTACATACATACTCACTTTTACTTTTCACTACACTTCACTTCACTTCACTTTATTCTTTTTTCTTTTTTTGTGCCTCCTAGCACAGGTTATTTTGTAAATAACTTACAAGGAGACGCCGGTCAATATAGGATATAGGTATGTACTTGTTGTTAAAGAAATAAAGAATTTTGTTTTTTTTTTTGTTTCTATTTTTTTTTTTTTATTTCATTCCATTTTACATGTTTCTCAATCGTATCATATGGTGTCGCGTTTTCGTGACGTGACGGTCACGTGACTTTTTTTCGCCTAGCCCCCCATCCGCGAACCGTCCGATAAGGAACTTCGTTCCAAAACTACCACCGGTTCTAACCCTACACCTCTGGCCCAAGAAGTATTATGACCGAAAAGAAACTCAAAGGGACTTATTTTTTTCAAAACAGTAATACATTATTAGATCTTAAAGATACAAAATAATGCGTAGTTCTTCAAGAAGACATATCAAAACTGCTTGAGAGACAAATAATGTACCTATTGTTTAATTATAAAGAAAAATAAATCCTAATCTGACTGCTTCACAAAACGTTTGGTATGTTTTCCTACCTAAACGGTGTCCTATAAATGTTAGATGATTTCATAGCCTTCCGTTATTTTGATTTTATTTGTTATTTAGAGAAAAATTAACCTCATCAGTAACACTTTCAATCTGCATCATAAAATACGGCACGTTATTTTTTGTCACATTTGAACGGTTCAAGTTCCGACTGAGGCAAGCGATTTTTCATAAATCCATAAGTGCAGAATTTATTGTTTTTAAAAACAAAGGAAAGTCTCCTTTACACAGAATGTGCTATTTACAATATTTAAGGTAGTTGCCATCCATGTGGCATTCGATCTTTCCACCCGGTATAGTCCTCGAACTTGCAATAACCCTTTGACATTCATGACATTTTCAAATATTTCTTAAGAGTGGGTAAGGGTAAAGATATAGATAGTTTTTATTGAAAGTACCTTTCAGGCTTCACTTCCATTATTTTTTTCTATTTTTTTGGACCTACGGTTCTAAAGTAAGATGGGGGGGGAGGCTTTTTTGAAGATGAAACTATCCTTTGTCCTTTCTCGAGACCCATACTATCTCTATACCAATTTTCATCTAAATCAGTTCAGCGCTAAAAAATTCCTCATACCAACTTCCAACCCCCTTTTCACACCCAAAAGGGTTTGAAAACTATCCTATGACGTTTCTCGAGACTCAAATTATCTCCATACTCATTTCTATCTAAATCGATTCAGCGGTTAAAAATTCTCCATACAAATTTTCAACCCCATTTTCACCCCCACCAGGGTTGATTCTCGGGATTAAAACTTTATATTATCCTTTCCCGGGACTCAAACTATCTCTATACAAAATTTCATCAAAATCCGTTCAGCCGTTTTCACGTGATGCGCGGTCAAATAAACAGAAAAACAGATAAACAGACAAACAGATAAACAGATAAACAGACAAACAGATAAACAGACAAAAAAACTAAAAATTGTTAGAACGTATTCTGTTATCGATTCTAAGTATCACCAGCCAACTTTTTTTCGATTATCTTCCATGTACAGACTTTCGACCCTCTTCAGCTTTATTATATGTATAGATGTGGTAATTATACAATGGGTTGTCTGTGTGCCTTTTCTTGGCAAAGGCCTCTCCCAACTCTTTCCATTTATCTCTGTCTAGTGCTAAATAATGTTGTCTAGCCTCCGCCTACGTCCTTCTTTATTTCGTCAACCCCGATTAAGGAAAGGGTTATTATAAAGAGTATGTATGTTTGTATCGTAATTACGTATGTTCTTTCGTATCGCCTAAACCATTCATCCGATTTTGATGAATAAGGTGTCAACCGATTCGTTGTAGGCTGCATTTTAAACGATTTTAACATGTTCTTTTTCCGTAGTCGGATTAGTTTTGTTTTACTTTTTGCTCGTAGCATTAAAATAAATAAGATAGATACAAATAAGTTCGTAATTTAGTTGATTATAAAAGTGATTTTATCATTGAAAGAAGCAAGATCCGAACTGCGACCTTTAGGAACACCAGTCCGATCGCTCTGACCAACTGAGCTATCAACGCTTCCTCAATTTCAGTGAATCTTTCCATCAGTTCCTTCATTGCTCACGTCAGAGGGTGACGTGTAGCGACATATACCGTAAGTGTACATGTGTCGCTTAACTTCAAACTCAGGTGAATCCATTCGACCCTCTCAAGCAAATATCTACCCTATTACCTTTTGTTAATACCAAAATCGCATAATCTGACAGATGGATTTACCTGAGTTTGAATTTAAGCGACTCATATACAAGTTCACGGCATCGAAGTTCCAAATCATATTTTAATAACATCGATAACAATGCTGCGCTAACCCATACTAAATTAATTTTGTACTAAGCAGAAACGTCTACAAGCGAAATTTCAATTTTATAATTATAAATCCCACTAATATTATGAAAATGAAAATAGTTTATTTCATAAACAGTTGGTACATAGATGAACAACAGGGTTGGGTCTTCCTAGTAGGTAAAAGGATACCTGTGTCAGGAAGTCCCGCTCCTCCATATTAATCGGTGGTTGTGTTTTCTTATTAACATCTTATTATTTTCTACCTATAGATAGCCTAAATTACTATTATCTTAAATTACCATAGCTAAAACATAATTTCGAAGACAGAGCAGCCGTAGATGAACAGACCTAATGTAATGTCATGAAAAAGTGTGTGTGTCGGTGTTAGTGTGCGCGCGCGCGCGTGTGTGAGTGTGTTTGTGCGTGTGTGTGTGTGTGTGTGTGTGTGTGTGTGTGTGTGTGTGTGTGTGTGTCGGTGTGTGTCGGTGTGTGTTACATAATACATTTCAGTTATAAGGAGTGGTCCGGAAAAAAAGTAGCCGTGCCTTTTTTGATTTATCTTTTTATTTTGTGCCGATTTAGAAGCAGTGTTTATATTTAAATAATCTCTAGATATAATCATACAAAACATAAATACAATCATACTTAAATAAAACAGCGTTTGGAAGTTTTCGCCTTTGGTATTCCATCATACACATAGTTTTTTGAACAGCGTCTTCTGACAGAATTTTTGAGGTGTTTCTCAAAAACATGTTTTTTCTTATAGGTTGATTTGATGAGCTATTTTATACCTTAATAAATTATCTTTCTTCAATAGTAAACTTTTTTATCTGGCTTCATTTTAAAGTAGTTACAGTAATTTTTTATTAAATGTATTTGCCTTTTTTCATAGAAAAATATCTCCCATAGAAAAATCTTTGTCAGAGGTTAGATTAGAGAGTCTTCCTGAGTATCCTAGCTAAAATACAGTTAATTAATGTAGCTTCTTGGTAAGATGAAATTCTGAAAAGCATAAAACGGGTTGTGAAAATGGAAATACAATTGTGGCATTGTAGCGGATGTCGATTGAAGATTGTCAAATTATGTTGTACAAAAGGTTACAAAGTATGTTGAATTAAAAACGCGAAAACTTAAATATGCTCACATATTCTATTATGATTGTATTTTTATTTATTAGTATTGTATCTACGGATTAATAAAATAAAAATACTGCTTCAAAATTAGCACTAAATTAAAAAATACACAAGATTGTACAATGCTACTTTTTTTCCGGACCACTCCTTAGTTCGTTAAGTACATTTAATTTAGTACAAGATTAAGTAGTAGTTCAGCATCTTCATAGTTAAGCATCTTCAACCATTCCGTCACAGTTTTTTTACAGTCATATAATCTTTGTTCATAAATATTTAATTTTACATTTATTTTGTTATAAAGGTATGCAGATTGTGTATTATACTGTCTTTTAGCATACAAAGATTTATATGTTGTGAGCGGGGCAACCTTGTTTTTACGTCTTTTTGTAAGCAGCTTGGAATTAAAATTTAATGTTTTATGTAACCTCAATATTGTACGGAGGACATACAGTCTTCGCATTGATAGTCACTATTCTGATAGAGTTCTAGTGTGGGAAACCTGTATGGCCTCGAGTACATGACCTTTAACAAGCATCGTTGCCCTCTCTCAACCTCCAAAAATTTGGTCTTACCCGCTCCACCCCAAATGGTAACACAGTAGGTCATGATCGATTCCGCGAGAGTTATATAAAGCTGGTTAAGAAGTGTATGGTTAGCAATGTGTCTAAGAATTTTAAATATCCATATAAGTTTCCTAATTCTACCATTCACAAACTCAATATGCGGATGCCAAGAGAGGCGCTGGTCTAGAATTATACCAAGGTATTTAGTGGAATTAACCCTCTCAATGTCCTTACAATCACATAAACCACTATTAATATGTGAGCAGGTGTGTATTTTTAGTTTTAAGTTGGTATGTGGTTGTGTGCTATTGTACTTGGTAAAGCATATGTAGTTAGTTTTATTAACATTTAGAGTGAGCAGGTTAGATTTCAACCAAGAGGACACTAGTTGAGAGAGGCAATATAGAACAATATAGAGCATGTTATTCAATCAAATACAAACACTGAAAACATTGAAAAAATAATCAACCCAGCAGGACTTGAACCTCGCATCGATACGCCTTACCGGGGCTCGATCGCTTTACCAATTAAGCTATGGGTTCAGTTACTGAGTTGACGAAATTCTCAATGCCTTCAATCATCTTTTTGCATTTATTTTTACATCGACTTACCCTATAGATACCCTTCCCGCCGACCCTTTTTTTTTATTTAATTATTTCGAAAGATATTCGTACGTTTAGTTTTCCTTGCAATTCTATTCAATTGTTAACTCTACATTTGTTGCGTTGTTGTCACATCTCTACATGTGTCATCTCATGTCAACTTATCAAGTAGGTTGATAGGTCAATTTGTATGACATGACATAATATGACATTCTTTGACAATAACAACCTACATGCAGGGATCGAATACCGGTATTATTTTCATACAAATTAACCAGTATTCAATTTCGGTATCTCGGTTGTTAATGAATATTTCTAAATATATTTTGTATAATCCGATCAATTATTACGTTTACCTAAATTACATTTCATAATATCACGTAAACATTGCATAAGGCGGGCGCTATTTTGATTTTCAGTAATACCGGTAACGATCCCTGCCTACATGATACTAAATATTCAACCTCTATATTAAATATTCAACCTCTATCTCCTAACCTCTCGATATAATGGTAAACTAGTATTCGAAACTTTTAGACTCGGCACGTAAACGCAGAAACGGTCACAAATGCAGAAATGATTTTTTTCTATTTGACGTGCACTTTTAGAAGGGGGGGGGGGGGTGGACCCCCATATGGATGACCCATGCAAATTTAACTCAATCGAGTGTAGTGGCTACCCCCCCACTTGTAGACGTTGAATTTTTATAGGCTACGTATAAGCTGGCCGGGGATTTTCTTGAATTGGAATTAGTAATCCTTAAGGGGAGATTTCCGGGATAACAATGCAAAAAAACCGGCCAAGAGCATGTCGGGCGATGCTCAGTGTAGAGTTTCGTAGATGCCGCCCTGTTGCAAAATATCCGTTCAAAAGGTCGTTTATTAAGGGATATTTGGCGGCGCTTACGTCATTTTACTATCCGGCACTTCTTTTCACTATGCGTTTTTGACTGATAATTCAAAAACGCCTGAACCGATTTTATTCAATATAGTTTTTTTTGAAAGTTCTTATCAGGCCTCACCAAATTTCAGCTTTCTAGTACGAACGGTAACTGAGCTAGACCGCGGACATCAGACGGACGGACATGGCGAAACTATAAGGGTTCCTAGTTGACTACGGAACCCTAAAAAGAGATAAAAAGTAGTGTATGTAACTGTTACGTAATACGGCCTAATTATGTACAGAAGCATACACTGCTTTACCTACACACATATTAAAAATCCATGGCGGTCATTCTGATGGTTTCATTAGAATGACGCGCGCCGGCGGTCGGGGGGGGATTTTCATTACGTTACCGTAGGTAATGAATTTTCATACGTTTTTACCACACTGTCACAGATAATACACTGATGTTACGTTACTGGTTGCAATAATGGTGGTAATTACATACATACTCACTTTTACTTTTCACTACACTTCACTTCACTTCACTTTATTCTTTTTTCTTTTTTTATGCCTCCTAGCACAGGTTATTTTGTAAATAACTTACAAGGAGACGCCGGTCAATATAGGATATAGGTATGTACTTGTTGTTAAAGAAATAAAGAATTTTGTTTTTTTTTTTTATTCTATTTTATATATTTTTTATTTCATTCCATTTTACATGTTTCTCAATCGTATCATATGGTGTCGCGTTTTCGTGACGTGACGGTCACGTGACTTTTTTTCGCCTAGCCCCCCATCCGCGAACCGTCCGATAAGGAACTTCGTTCCAAAACTACCACCGATTCTAACCCTACACCTCTGGCCCAAGAAGTATTATGACCGAAAAGAAACTCAACGGGACTTATTTTTTTCAAAACAGTAATACATTATTAGATCTTAAAGATACAAAATAATGCGTAGTTCTTCAAGAAGACATATCAAAACAGCTTGAGAGACAAATAATGTACCTATTGTTTAATTATAAAGAAAAATAAATCCTAATCTGACTGCTTCACAAAACGTTTGGTATGTTTTCCTACCTAAACGGTGTCCTATAAATGTTAGATGATTTCATAGCCTTCCGTTATTTTGATTTTATTTGTTATTTAGAGAAAAATTAACCTCATCAGTAACACTTTCAATCTGCATCATAAAATACGGCACGTTATTTTTTGTCACATTTGAACGGTTCAAGTTCCGACTGAGGCAAGCGATTTTTCATAAATCCATAAGTGCAGAATTTATTGTTTTTAAAAACAAAGGAAAGTCTCCTTTACACAGAATGTGCTATTTACAATATTTAAGGTAGTTGCCATCCATGTGGCATTCGATCTTTCCACCCGGTATAGTCCTCGAACTTGCAATAACCCTTTGACATTCATGACATTTTCAAATATTTCTTAAGAGTGGGTAAGGGTAAAGATATAGATAGTTTTTATTGAAAGTACCTTTCAGGCTTCACTTCCATTATTTTTTTCTATTTTTTTGGACCTACGGTTCTAAAGTAAGATGGGGGGGGAGGCTTTTTTGAAGATGAAACTATCCTTTGTCCTTTCTCGAGACCCATACTATCTCTATACCAATTTTCATCTAAATCAGTTCAGCGCTAAAAAATTCCTCATACCAACTTCCAACCCCCTTTTCACACCCAAAAGGGTTTGAAAACTATCCTATGACGTTTCTCGAGACTCAAATTATCTCCATACTCATTTCTATCTAAATCGATTCAGCGGTTAAAAATTCTCCATACAAATTTTCAACCCCATTTTCACCCCCACCAGGGTTGATTCTCGGGATTAAAACTTTATATTATCCTTTCCCGGGACTCAAACTATCTCTATACAAAATTTCATCAAAATCCGTTCAGCCGTTTTCACGTGATGCGCGGTCAAATAAACAGAAAAACAGATAAACAGACAAACAGATAAACAGATAAACAGACAAACAGATAAACAGACAAAAAAACTAAAAATTGTTAGAACGTATTCTGTTATCGATTCTAAGTATCACCAGCCAACTTTTTTTCGATTATCTTCCATGTACAGACTTTCGACCCTCTTCAGCTTTATTATATGTATAGATGTGGTAATTATACAATGGGTTGTCTGTGTGCCTTTTCTTGGCAAAGGCCTCTCCCAACTCTTTCCATTTATCTCTGTCTAGTGCTAAATAATGTTGTCTAGCCTCCGC
This sequence comes from Pammene aurita, assembly GCA_947086415.1. Taxonomy (NCBI): domain Eukaryota; kingdom Metazoa; phylum Arthropoda; class Insecta; order Lepidoptera; family Tortricidae; genus Pammene; species Pammene aurita. The sequence continues at coordinate 3,568,437 of OX352295.1, read as the reverse complement.
CTACGTCCTTCTTTATTTCGTCAACCCCGATTAAGGAAAGGGTTATTATAAAGAGTATGTATGTTTGTATCGTAATTACGTATGTTCTTTCGTATCGCCTAAACCATTCATCCGATTTTGATGAATAAGGTGTCAACCGATTCGTTGTAGGCTGCATTTTAAACGATTTTAACATGTTCTTTTTCCGTAGTCGGATTAGTTTTGTTTTACTTTTTGCTCGTAGCATTAAAATAAATAAGATAGATACAAATAAGTTCGTAATTTAGTTGATTATAAAAGTGATTTTATCATTGAAAGAAGCAAGATCCGAACTGCGACCTTTAGGAACACCAGTCCGATCGCTCTGACCAACTGAGCTATCAACGCTTCCTCAATTTCAGTGAATCTTTCCATCAGTTCCTTCATTGCTCACGTCAGAGGGTGACGTGTAGCGACATATACCGTAAGTGTACATGTGTCGCTTAACTTCAAACTCAGGTGAATCCATTCGACCCTCTCAAGCAAATATCTACCCTATTACCTTTTGTTAATACCAAAATCGCATAATCTGACAGATGGATTTACCTGAGTTTGAATTTAAGCGACTCATATACAAGTTCACGGCATCGAAGTTCCAAATCATATTTTAATAACATCGATAACAATGCTGCGCTAACCCATACTAAATTAATTTTGTACTAAGCAGAAACGTCTACAAGCGAAATTTCAATTTTATAATTATAAATCCCACTAATATTATGAAAATGAAAATAGTTTATTTCATAAACAGTTGGTACATAGATGAACAACAGGGTTGGGTCTTCCTAGTAGGTAAAAGGATACCTGTGTCAGGAAGTCCCGCTCCTCCATATTAATCGGTGGTTGTGTTTTCTTATTAACATCTTATTATTTTCTACCTATAGATAGCCTAAATTACTATTATCTTAAATTACCATAGCTAAAACATAATTTCGAAGACAGAGCAGCCGTAGATGAACAGACCTAATGTAATGTCATGAAAAAGTGTGTGTGTCGGTGTTAGTGTGCGCGCGCGCGCGTGTGTGAGTGTGTTGTGTGTGTGTGTGTGTGTGTGTGTGTGTGTGTGTGTGTGTGTGTGTGTGTGTGTGTGTGTGTGTGTGTGTGTGTGTGTCGGTGTGTGTCGGTGTGTGTTACATAATACATTTCAGTTATAAGGAGTGGTCCGGAAAAAAAGTAGCCGTGCCTTTTTTGATTTATCTTTTTATTTTGTGCCGATTTAGAAGCAGTGTTTATATTTAAATAATCTCTAGATATAATCATACAAAACATAAATACAATCATACTTAAATAAAACAGCGTTTGGAAGTTTTCGCCTTTGGTATTCCATCATACACATAGTTTTTTGAACAGCGTCTTCTGACAGAATTTTTGAGGTGTTTCTCAAAAACATGTTTTTTCTTATAGGTTGATTTGATGAGCTATTTTATACCTTAATAAATTATCTTTCTTCAATAGTAAACTTTTTTATCTGGCTTCATTTTAAAGTAGTTACAGTAATTTTTTATTAAATGTATTTGCCTTTTTTCATAGAAAAATATCTCCCATAGAAAAATCTTTGTCAGAGGTTAGATTAGAGAGTCTTCCTGAGTATCCTAGCTAAAATACAGTTAATTAATGTAGCTTCTTGGTAAGATGAAATTCTGAAAAGCATAAAACGGGTTGTGAAAATGGAAATACAATTGTGGCATTGTAGCGGATGTCGATTGAAGATTGTCAAATTATGTTGTACAAAAGGTTACAAAGTATGTTGAATTAAAAACGCGAAAACTTAAATATGCTCACATATTCTATTATGATTGTATTTTTATTTATTAGTATTGTATCTACGGATTAATAAAATAAAAATACTGCTTCAAAATTAGCACTAAATTAAAAAATACACAAGATTGTACAATGCTACTTTTTTTCCGGACCACTCCTTAGTTCGTTAAGTACATTTAATTTAGTACAAGATTAAGTAGTAGTTCAGCATCTTCATAGTTAAGCATCTTCAACCATTCCGTCACAGTTTTTTTACAGTCATATAATCTTTGTTCATAAATATTTAATTTTACATTTATTTTGTTATAAAGGTATGCAGATTGTGTATTATACTGTCTTTTAGCATACAAAGATTTATATGTTGTGAGCGGGGCAACCTTGTTTTTACGTCTTTTTGTAAGCAGCTTGGAATTAAAATTTAATGTTTTATGTAACCTCAATATTGTACGGAGGACATACAGTCTTCGCATTGATAGTCACTATTCTGATAGAGTTCTAGTGTGGGAAACCTGTATGGCCTCGAGTACATGACCTTTAACAAGCATCGTTGCCCTCTCTCAACCTCCAAAAATTTGGTCTTACCCGCTCCACCCCAAATGGTAACACAGTAGGTCATGATCGATTCCGCGAGAGTTATATAAAGCTGGTTAAGAAGTGTATGGTTAGCAATGTGTCTAAGAATTTTAAATATCCATATAAGTTTCCTAATTCTACCATTCACAAACTCAATATGCGGATGCCAAGAGAGGCGCTGGTCTAGAATTATACCAAGGTATTTAGTGGAATTAACCCTCTCAATGTCCTTACAATCACATAAACCACTATTAATATGTGAGCAGGTGTGTATTTTTAGTTTTAAGTTGGTATGTGGTTGTGTGCTATTGTACTTGGTAAAGCATATGTAGTTAGTTTTATTAACATTTAGAGTGAGCAGGTTAGATTTCAACCAAGAGGACACTAGTTGAGAGAGGCAATATAGAACAATATAGAGCATGTTATTCAATCAAATACAAACACTGAAAACATTGAAAAAATAATCAACCCAGCAGGACTTGAACCTCGCATCGATACGCCTTACCGGGGCTCGATCGCTTTACCAATTAAGCTATGGGTTCAGTTACTGAGTTGACGAAATTCTCAATGCCTTCAATCATCTTTTTGCATTTATTTTTACATCGACTTACCCTATAGATACCCTTCCCGCCGACCCTTTTTTTTTATTTAATTATTTCGAAAGATATTCGTACGTTTAGTTTTCCTTGCAATTCTATTCAATTGTTAACTCTACATTTGTTGCGTTGTTGTCACATCTCTACATGTGTCATCTCATGTCAACTTATCAAGTAGGTTGATAGGTCAATTTGTATGACATGACATAATATGACATTCTTTGACAATAACAACCTACATGCAGGGATCGAATACCGGTATTATTTTCATACAAATTAACCAGTATTCAATTTCGGTATCTCGGTTGTTAATGAATATTTCTAAATATATTTTGTATAATCCGATCAATTATTACGTTTACCTAAATTACATTTCATAATATCACGTAAACATTGCATAAGGCGGGCGCTATTTTGATTTTCAGTAATACCGGTAACGATCCCTGCCTACATGATACTAAATATTCAACCTCTATATTAAATATTCAACCTCTATCTCCTAACCTCTCGATATAATGGTAAACTAGTATTCGAAACTTTTAGACTCGGCACGTAAACGCAGAAACGGTCACAAATGCAGAAATGATTTTTTTCTATTTGACGTGCACTTTTAGAAGGGGGGGGGGGGTGGACCCCCATATGGATGACCCATGCAAATTTAACTCAATCGAGTGTAGTGGCTACCCCCCCACTTGTAGACGTTGAATTTTTATAGGCTACGTATAAGCTGGCCGGGGATTTTCTTGAATTGGAATTAGTAATCCTTAAGGGGAGATTTCCGGGATAACAATGCAAAAAAACCGGCCAAGAGCATGTCGGGCGATGCTCAGTGTAGAGTTTCGTAGATGCCGCCCTGTTGCAAAATATCCGTTCAAAAGGTCGTTTATTAAGGGATATTTGGCGGCGCTTACGTCATTTTACTATCCGGCACTTCTTTTCACTATGCGTTTTTGACTGATAATTCAAAAACGCCTGAACCGATTTTATTCAATATAGTTTTTTTTGAAAGTTCTTATCAGGCCTCACCAAATTTCAGCTTTCTAGTACGAACGGTAACTGAGCTAGACCGCGGACATCAGACGGACGGACATGGCGAAACTATAAGGGTTCCTAGTTGACTACGGAACCCTAAAAAGAGATAAAAAGTAGTGTATGTAACTGTTACGTAATACGGCCTAATTATGTACAGAAGCATACACTGCTTTACCTACACACATATTAAAAATCCATGGCGGTCATTCTGATGGTTTCATTAGAATGACGCGCGCCGGCGGTCGGGGGGGGATTTTCATTACGTTACCGTAGGTAATGAATTTTCATACGTTTTTACCACACTGTCACAGATAATACACTGATGTTACGTTACTGGTTGCAATAATGGTGGTAATTACATACATACTCACTTTTACTTTTCACTACACTTCACTTCACTTCACTTTATTCTTTTTTCTTTTTTTATGCCTCCTAGCACAGGTTATTTTGTAAATAACTTACAAGGAGACGCCGGTCAATATAGGATATAGGTATGTACTTGTTGTTAAAGAAATAAAGAATTTTGTTTTTTTTTTTTGATTCTATTTTATATATTTTTTATTTCATTCCATTTTACATGTTTCTCAATCGTATCATATGGTGTCGCGTTTTCGTGACGTGACGGTCACGTGACTTTTTTTCGCCTAGCCCCCCATCCGCGAACCGTCCGATAAGGAACTTCGTTCCAAAACTACCACCGATTCTAACCCTACACCTCTGGCCCAAGAAGTATTATGACCGAAAAGAAACTCAACGGGACTTATTTTTTTCAAAACAGTAATACATTATTAGATCTTAAAGATACAAAATAATGCGTAGTTCTTCAAGAAGACATATCAAAACAGCTTGAGAGACAAATAATGTACCTATTGTTTAATTATAAAGAAAAATAAATCCTAATCTGACTGCTTCACAAAACGTTTGGTATGTTTTCCTACCTAAACGGTGTCCTATAAATGTTAGATGATTTCATAGCCTTCCGTTATTTTGATTTTATTTGTTATTTAGAGAAAAATTAACCTCATCAGTAACACTTTCAATCTGCATCATAAAATACGGCACGTTATTTTTTGTCACATTTGAACGGTTCAAGTTCCGACTGAGGCAAGCGATTTTTCATAAATCCATAAGTGCAGAATTTATTGTTTTTAAAAACAAAGGAAAGTCTCCTTTACACAGAATGTGCTATTTACAATATTTAAGGTAGTTGCCATCCATGTGGCATTCGATCTTTCCACCCGGTATAGTCCTCGAACTTGCAATAACCCTTTGACATTCATGACATTTTCAAATATTTCTTAAGAGTGGGTAAGGGTAAAGATATAGATAGTTTTTATTGAAAGTACCTTTCAGGCTTCACTTCCATTATTTTTTTCAATTTTTTTGGACCTACGGTTCTAAAGTAAGATGGGGGGGGAGGCTTTTTTGAAGATGAAACTATCCTTTGTCCTTTCTCGAGACCCATACTATCTCTATACCAATTTTCATCTAAATCAGTTCAGCGCTAAAAAATTCCTCATACCAACTTCCAACCCCCTCATCACACCCAAAAGGGTTTGAAAACTATCCTATGACGTTTCTCGAGACTCAAATTATCTCCATACTCATTTCTATCTAAATCGATTCAGCGGTTAAAAATTCTCCATACAAATTTTCAACCCCATTTTCACCCCCACCAGGGTTGATTCTCGGGATTAAAACTTTATATTATCCTTTCCCGGGACTCAAACTATCTCTATACAAAATTTCATCAAAATCCGTTCAGCCGTTTTCACGTGATGCGCGGTCAAATAAACAGAAAAACAGATAAACAGACAAACAGATAAACAGATAAACAGGTAAACAGATAAACAGACAAAAAAACTAAAAATTGTTAGAACGTATTCTGTTATCGATTCTAAGTATCACCAGCCAACTTTTTTTCGATTATCTTCCATGTACAGACTTTCGACCCTCTTCAGCTTTATTATATGTATAGATGTGGTAATTATACAATGGGTTGTCTGTGTGCCTTTTCTTGGCAAAGGCCTCTCCCAACTCTTTCCATTTATCTCTGTCTAGTGCTAAATAATGTTGTCTAGCCTCCGCCTACGTCCTTCTTTATTTCGTCAACCCCGATTAAGGAAAGGGTTATTATAAAGAGTATGTATGTTTGTATCGTAATTACGTATGTTCTTTCGTATCGCCTAAACCATTCATCCGATTTTGATGAATAAGGTGTCAACCGATTCGTTGTAGGCTGCATTTTAAACGATTTTAACATGTTCTTTTTCCGTAGTCGGATTAGTTTTGTTTTACTTTTTGCTCGTAGCATTAAAATAAATAAGATAGATACAAATAAGTTCGTAATTTAGTTGATTATAAAAGTGATTTTATCATTGAAAGAAGCAAGATCCGAACTGCGACCTTTAGGAACACCAGTCCGATCGCTCTGACCAACTGAGCTATCAACGCTTCCTCAATTTCAGTGAATCTTTCCATCAGTTCCTTCATTGGTCACGTCAGAGGGTGACGTGTAGCGACATATACCGTAAGTGTATATGTGTCGCTTAACTTCAAACTCAGGTAAATCCATTCGACCCTCTCAAGCAAATATCTACCCTATTACCTTTTGTTAATACCAAAATCGCATAATCTGACAGATGGATTTACCTGAGTTTGAATTTAAGCGACTCATATACACGTTCACGGCATCGAAGTTCCAAATCATATTTTAATAACATCGATAACAATGCTGCGCTAACCCATACTAAATTAATTTTGTACTAAGCAGAAACGTCTACAAGCGAAATTTCAATTTTATAATTATAAATCCCACTAATATTATGAAAATGAAAATAGTTTATTTCATAAACAGTTGGTACATAGATGAACAACAGGGTTGGGTCTTCCTAGTAGGTAAAAGGATACCTGTGTCAGGAAGTCCCGCTCCTCCATATTAATCGGTGGTTGTGTTTTCTTATTAACATCTTATTATTTTCTACCTATAGATAGCCTAAATTACTATTATCTTAAGGCGACGATATATGCAAACACGTCAAATCGAGGTGTTTTTGTGCAAGGTTTTTGAAGAAAACAAACCACGTTGGAGCATGAATGTTACATTTTCTGTAGGGGCATATAGTTGTGTTCGCTGTACCGATACGTGCTTGGTATTGTATAACATAATTAAGTATATATATCATCGTTAAGAAACTGTTTTGGAGAAAACTTGTCGCAAGTTTTATGTCGGTCAGAAATAATTCTATGTTGCGAAATTAAACATAACTACGTCTTAGCACATTACTAATGTTCGGCAGATACTATAGTCGTATTAAGCGCTTAATAAAGGTTTAAGACGCAAAACCTTGTAAGAGCCTGTAATAATCAGAACTATGCAATTGCTAATAAAACTTATAGGCGTTTATTCTATTGCAGCCAGAGACATGTTTCATGTGTCAAATTTGAGTAATATGATTAGTAATTTTGAGTGCGGAAATTCGTTCCACATAGCTTAGGTTATAGTACGCTTGCTTACTAAGTAGATATGTCCGAGTTCAAATCTAGGCTGATGTTAACTTTTTTGTTTATTTTTTTATCTCATTTCTCATTTATATTTTCAATCCTGATCCTAAGCGATTTATAGGTATTTTTGGACAAAAAAAAGTCAAATCATACTATAGCATAGTCAAGTTACTAGTTAGTTTAATCTTTTTATTTTGACTTTTTTACCCAATATATTTAAACTACCAACTTATAAAAGAGACTAATTCATTATTAAATTTTTACAGTGGGTATGGGTACTTTTTACCATAGACGGCTTCATCCATGTTTTTACCATAATTTGTATTACAAGAGCGCGTTTGTTCGAGCAGTTTCCATCCGAGGCGACGTTGCCAGCTTACTTTCATTTGCTCATTTCGCTTCTTGCTTTGCGCTGTTGCAAGCTAGATCTATATTATGATATGAATGACGGATTCATTGAATAGAATCAAATGCGCTTGAAGTTGAAACACATTCGTGCATTTGTCAATGATTTGTCCACATCATCGTAATAGGTTATATATCTCTCTCTTTACTATGGAATAAGAAAGAAACAATCGGCTCGGCTGTCCCGGTACTCTGCGATGTCTGGTCGCGCCATTAGGTTTATTATGGCTTATTGTTTGTTCGTTTTCGTACGATTTAAAAGATATAGTGAATTATTAATGTTATTATTAGGTAGGTAAGTAGATATGGAATTAATTTAATCGTATAAGTATATATACCTACCAATACAATTTCTCACAATCCCTAAAATGAAAAAACCAATAAGTACTCGTAAGGTACGATGGGGTAAGATCGGACCATTTTTGAACTAGTTGGTCAGCTTTCAGGGCTGACTTTTATGCTTTACCTTTGTAAAAATTTCTCGAAATATTAATCCTTGTTTCAAATCAGTATGAAGTGTACCTAAGCTGTTTGTCGTGTATAAAATTACAAAATTTACTTCTTCTACTTAAGATTGGACTATTCAATAAAATGTACTCTTAGTAAGTTTTTAGGTGCTAGTTTTCTTCCACTTATCGATTTTGCCAGCTTTGTAATGCAATAATAAATTTTGAAGTGCCCGTTCTAGAGCTTATATGATCTTGTTTAGATTAATATTATACGAAAATAAATCATACTCGAAAGGTTTTTTATACTAAAACATTTTTTGTAAAAGTGGAATATGTGTCAGTTTTCCGTCCATACTTATTGATATATTGATATTCAAGTTTTTCAAATTAAAGCTTATAATTAATATATCAATTAAAGAATAAATAATTATTATCAATGGCCAATTTGACCTCAAAAAGTTTTTTCCATGTAGACGGAGAGCTGGCCACGTCAGATATGACACAATAGTCAGGTTTCATTGCTCTCATTATTGTGTCATATCTGACGTGGCCAGCTCTTAGTCCAATAAATTTGTAGCAGTTTAATCAGGTGGACGGCAACCCGGACGGGAAACTAGCATAACCACCCTATGCACGGTTTCAAATAATAGATATAATTATAAACCGCCTGTATTATGTTCATGTCAACCTTTCAGCATTTTCTCAAACTTTTCAAAAACGAGTGAGTTAAAAATATTAAGAGTGGAAAGACAAGATGTTTCAAACCTTGAAGTAAGATGTTTCAAAATTTAAAAAAATTTAAAAAACTCTTTGGCTATAATTCTTTTTTTTTTCCCAGCCTACTTGAAGAGATATATTATATGGACGTATCCATACTAATATTATAGTGTGTCTGTCTGTTAACTCTTCACGCTTAAACCGCTCAACTAATTTAGATGAAATTTGGTATGTATAAGGGGGTGAAAACGGAATGGAAGTTTATATGGAATTGTTGCTCCCTGTTGACTTGAAATAGCATACGTACTAGTTTTATATTTGCTCTTAGATTTTACTAACTATTAGTAACTTTTATTTTGCGTTTTCCATATCGCTCATGTTAATTTCGCGCAGACGAAGTCACGGGTAAAAGCTAGTATTTTAATATTGTAATGGATTTTGATATGGTAAAACTTTTGAAATAGATGGCAATTAACCAAAACTAACCCAAAAATGTACCCAAAAAACCGTGACGACCCTATACACGACACGATACAACCAATCCATACTAATATTATAAATGGGAAAGTGTACGTGTGTGTTTGTTTGTTTGTCCGTCTTTCACGGCAAAACGGGGCGACGATTTGAAGTGATTTTTTAAATGGAGATAGTTGAAGGGATGGAGAGTGACATAGGCTACTTTTTGTCTCTTTCTAACCCCCCACTTCCCTAAAATGGGGGGTGGAAGTTTGTATGGTTTGTTACCCCGAATTTAACGCGAGCGAAGCCGCGGGCAAAAGCAGGTATTATATGTTATTAACTTACTCGTGCTGACTTTTCATGTTTTTAATTATTTTGTGTAATTTCAATTTATAATTCTTATGTGAGACCACAAACGCTTTTATATTTGTAATTTTTTTTAGTAAAGAACACTTATGGTATATGTATAAATGAAAATGATTAAAATATGTTAAAAAATTAATCTTAAACTTTAGGTTGAATTAAGTTATTTGCTTTTTGGCTATGGTTTTCTGTGAGGTACTTCCCCAGTCGAGCTCTGAGCCAGGTCCAGATTTGAGCGTGATAACATTCGCTGAACTGTGCCTTACCACAGTTAGCGAGATAACATTCGGAGTGCCCATACCTCCCTTTTGGACGTAACATACCCGTGTCTAAACCTGTTCCTAGTAACCAACTAGGTACACATTTAAAAAATGTTCACAGCAACAATTAATAAGATCCAGTCTTAAATGCCACGCAAAAACAAATCAAACCATTTTTTGTGACAAACAATTGAATTTATAGAACGAAACTTTTTTGTCTATAAAGATCACATGTATGCGTGACTTCGGCAGCAGATAGCATACATCCTCCATACGACCCTCTTGAACCTGATGTTTATTCAGTGTTGGGCGTAATTTATTAGATGGTACCTACTTTTGTAATGTATTAAATTGCTAATTAAATTACAAGAAAATCAATTATATTAAGTAATTGAAATTGCTTGTAATTGAGATTACATGTTAGTAGTATTTCCGATTACATATAATTTGTAATTGCAATTACTTTTATCTTAACTACTTTTACTTGTAACTTCGATAATTTGAAATAATATACAAGTTCAATTTATTTTTGGGTCAGTGGGGGCAGCTACCAGATCCCTCGCTGCAACGCGAAAATGGTCTTAGAAGACCTTCCCTCAATTTCAAACTAATAACGTTACGGATTTTGGAAAAAACATACAGGATGCGAGAAAGAGGTCACATTTGGTAAACTTCTTTTTGATGCCAATCGATCCCATTCTTGTATGGGATCAAAAATAATTTGCGGCTAGAAAAGCCACAAATTGAGAAAAACTTTTCCCATACTTTATGAAAATTATTTATTTTTATTTTTCACATGCTGCTTTTTTATGCCAATCGAGTCCATTCCTATCGTTTCTAATAGTTTCCTATTAGGGGTCAACTTACGGTAATGTACTAAAAAGCTACAAATTAAATATTTTCCATACATTTACTATAAATAATAAATAAATAAATAAATATTATACGACAATCTTACACAAATCGACCTAGGTCCACAGTAAGCTCAATAAGGCTTGTGTTATGTGTACTAGACGACGATATATATAATAGATAAATATGGATAAATACTTAAATACATAGAAAACATCCATAACTCAGGAACAAATATCTGCGATCAACACACAAATAAATGCCCTGACCAGGATTCGAACTCGGGACCTCCTGCTTCGTAGGCAGGGTCACCACCGACTGGGCTAGGAGATCGTCAAATAAAGAATAAGTGATTTTTAGGGTTCCGTAGCCAAATGGCAAAAAACGGAACCCTTATGGATTCGTTATGTCTGTCTGTCTGTCTGTCCGCGTATGTCACAACCATTTTACTCGGAAACTATACGACGTATCTGAATAAAATTTACACATAAGGTGTATTTCTGTATGCCGCTACTTGAAATTTGAAAAAAAAAAATATTTTAAGGGGGGCGCTCGATACATGAAACTAAATTTCAAAAAATCTTTTTACCAAATATCAACATGTGACACATCAATCGATAGGTCTTTAAAAATAATATTGAGGTTTGTTTGATCTTTTTGTGATTAAATGAATATTTTTTGAAATAATCGCTTCGAAAGTCAGAAAAATTGTGTAGCCCCCCCTGTAACTTTTGAACCGTAAGTCCAAAAAATATGAAAAAATTTGAGGAGATGCGCCTTAGCATATACTTTCTACGAAAATTGTTTGGCCATTTTTGAGTTATTTCCAAAAAACTTCTTCCATAGGCATCAGATACGACCTTTTGGTATTAGTTTGGTTCTTATTCCATTGAAGGTACGGAACCCTCCTATGCGTGATCTGACACGCACTTGGCCGGTTTTTTTAACCTTTCAGTTAACCAACAGTCGTTGTTATTAAGCATACCGGAAGAAACATTTAAGTAAAATGTGTAGGTACCTGAAAAAAGCGCCATCGCCATTATATCAAAATGCAACTAGGTAGAGGTACACAATAGTGTTGGAGGATGTGTGGTTTGTATTTGCAACTAAAGGCTAATTTTCCATATAGGTAATTGAATTATCCGATGTTCTCCCGATGCGGTCTTATCCCAACGCACTTCACCGTCCTCATTGAAAGCGTTTTTGACCATCTCTAATTTCGTTATAGATACTAAAAACCTGGATTTTTCAGAGCAGAAGAGGACATAAAACAAATTAGTTACAAATAATATTATCTTCAGTTAAGTACATTTTATTTGAACTTTTATTTTGAAAGACTTGACACGTACTTGACACATAGAAATATAACCGCCATGATGAATGCTTATTTTGGATATTTAGAATAAAACATTATAATTGTGCGATTATGATACTGTAGGTAATGGCGTGCGTTGGCCAAGTCGTTTTATATTATAGGTAACTTAAATTATTTCGTCATTGATTACCTACATACAATAGTAACTTTAATTAAGTAAGTACACATAAAATGAAATTATTATCAAAGCGCCATCTTACTGTAAAAGACCGCGATTGTTTGACTATTTAAACATGTCAACATTGAATTGTCATAGTTCATCTCAAGTATACTAGATGGCAGAAGCGGAAGCTACGATTATAAAAACGCAAAATGCAGTCGTCAATCGTGATACCTGTCACCTTAAATTACCATAGCTAAAACATAATTTCGAAGACAGAGCAGCCGTAGATGAACAGACCTAATGTAATGTCATGAAAAAGTGTGTGTGTCGGTGTTAGTGTGCGCGCGCGCGCGCGCGCGCGCGCGCGCGCGTGTGTGTGTGTGTGTGTGTGTGTGTGTGTGTGTGTGTGTGTGTGTGTGTGTGTGTGTGTGTGTGTGTGTGTCGGTGTGTGTGTGTGTGTGTGTGTGTGTCGGTGTGTGTTACATAATACATTTCAGTTATAAGGAGTGGTCCGGAAAAAAAGTAGCCGTGCCTTTTTTGATTTATCTTTTTATTTTGTGTCGATTTAGAAGCAGTGTTTATATTTAAATAATCTCTAGATATAATCATACAAAACATAAATACAATCATACTTAAATAAAACAGCGTTTGGAAGTTTTCGCCTTTGGTATTCCATCATACACATAGTTTTTTGAACAGCGTCTTCTGACAGAATTTTTGAGGTGTTTCTCAAAAACATGTTTTTTCTTATAGGTTGATTTGATGAGCTATTTTATACCTTAATAAATTATCTTTCTTCAATAGTAAACTTTTTTATCTGGCTTCATTTTAAAGTAGTTACAGTAATTTTTTATTAAATGTATTTGCCTTTTTTCATAGAAAAATATCTCCCATAGAAAAATCTTTGTCAGAGGTTAGATTAGAGAGTCTTCCTGAGTATCCTAGCTAAAATACAGTTAATTAATGTAGCTTCTTGGTAAGATGAAATTCTGAAAAGCATAAAACGGGTTGTGAAAATGGAAATACAATTGTGGCATTGTAGCGGATGTCGATTGAAGATTGTCAAATTATGTTGTTCAAAAGGTTACAAAGTATGTTGAATTAAAAACGCGAAAACTTAAATATGCTCACATATTCTATTATGATTGTATTTTTATTTATTAGTATTGTATCTACGGATTAATAAAATAAAAATACTGCTTCAAAATTAGCACTAAATTAAAAAATACACAAGATTGTACAATGCTACTTTTTTTCCGGACCACTCCTTAGTTCGTTAAGTACATTTAATTTAGTACAAGATTAAGTAGTAGTTCAGCATCTTCATAGTTAAGCATCTTCAACCATTCCGTCACAGTTTTTTTACAGTCATATAATCTTTGTTCATAAATATTTAATTTTACATTTATTTTGTTATAAAGGTATGCAGATTGTGTATTATACTGTCTTTTAGCATACAAAGATTTATATGTTGTGAGCGGGGCAACCTTGTTTTTACGTCTTTTTGTAAGCAGCTTGGAATTAAAATTTAATGTTTTATGTAACCTCAATATTGTACGGAGGACATACAGTCTTCGCATTGATAGTTACTATTCTGATAGAGTTCTAGTGTGGGAAACCTGTATGGCCTCGAGTACATGACCTTTAACAAGCATCGTTGCCCTCTCTCAACCTCCAAAAATTTGGTCTTACCCGCTCCACCCCAAATGGTAACACAGTAGGTCATGATCGATTCCGCGAGAGTTATATAAAGCTGGTTAAGAAGTGTATGGTTAGCAATGTGTCTAAGAATTTTAAATATCCATATAAGTTTCCTAATTCTACCATTCACAAACTCAATATGCGGATGCCAAGAGAGGCGCTGGTCTAGAATTATACCAAGGTATTTAGTGGAACTAACCCTCTCAATGTCCTTACAATCACATAAACCACTATTAATATGTGAGCAGGTGTGTATTTTTAGTTTTAAGTTGGTATGTGGTTGTGTGCTATTGTACTTGGTAAAGCATATGTAGTTAGTTTTATTAACATTTAGAGTGAGCAGGTTAGATTTCAACCAAGAGGACACTAGTTGAGAGAGGCAATATAGAGCAATATAGAGCATGTTATTCAATCAAATACAAACACTGAAAACATTGAAAAAATAATCAACCCAGCAGGACCTGAACCTCGCATCGATACGCCTTACCGGGGCTCGATCGCTTTACCAATTAAGCTATGGGTTCAGTTACTGAGTTGACGAAATTCTCAATGCCTTCAATCATCTTTTTGCATTTATTTTTACATCGACTTTATAGCAGCCGTAAGCGACATCTAGGTGCTAACTACTAGAGTTAGATACCCTTCCCGCCGACCCTTTTACAAGTGTCACAACGGAAATAATAGATGGCGCTGCTATCAACTCATAATTATTTTACATGTTTTTTTTAAAGTTGTAAAAGGGTCGGCGGGAAGGGTACCTAACTCTAGTAGTTAGCACCTAGATGTCGCTTACGGCTGCTATAAAGTCGATGTAAAAATAAATGCAAAAAGATGATTGAAGGCATTGAGAATTTCGTCAACTCAGTAACTGAACCCATAGCTTAATTGGTAAAGCGATCGAGCCCCGGTAAGGCGTATCGATGCGAGGTTCAAGTCCTGCTGGGTTGATTATTTTTTCAATGTTTTCAGTGTTTGTATTTGATTGAATAACATACTATTGTATGAGTGGAATGCCCCACTTTAAAAAAACATGTAAAATAATTATGAGTTGATAGCAGCGCCATCTATTATTTCCGTTGTGACACTTGTAAAAGGGTCGGCGGGAAGGGTATCTAACTCTAGTAGTTAGCACCTAGATGTCGCTTACGGCTGCTATAAAGTCGATGTAAAAATAAATGCAAAAAGATGATTGAAGGCATTGAGAATTTCGTCAACTCAGTAACTGAACCCATAGCTTAATTGGTAAAGCGATCGAGCCCCGGTAAGGCGTATCGATGCGAGGTTCAAGTCCTGCTGGGTTGATTATTTTTTCAATGTTTTCAGTGTTTGTATTTGATTGAATAACATACTATTGTATGAGTGGAATGCCCCACTTTAAAAAAACATGTAAAACAATATAGAGCACTTAATTTAGTTAGTTGGAAGATGTATATATACCAATGATGTTAAAAACTTCGCAATCGCGATGTACGTCTTTCCAGGTTTGTGTGAAATATATTGCCTAAAAATATTTGTTACACGCATAACTAATTGACTTTTTTCTTGAAGAGCAATAAAACATTAGATTGAATTTAATTTAAAAAGATATAACAGTATGCGAGCTTCTAAATACCATTGACTAATGGCGTGGTGCTTTAAGAGCCATCTGTTAAACAGAATGTGAAATTACTCAAAAGTATGTATAGATAAATTAACGAGAGCATGGAATTGCATATGTAGTAGTATTGTATGTTTACAGGCATTCTATATTTGAATTTTCTATTTTCTCGTACTATCAGCATAAAAAGAGGTTTGTTATATATTGAAGAAGTAAATACCAAAATAATGTCAGTGTCAAATTGTGAATATTATTTACGTTGTGAATATATTTTTACGTCTGATTTTATTGTATTCTCACAATTATCAGAATAATTTTGTGTCAGCCCGTACGACTAAGTGTAAGTTACATAATTTTCAAAAAATATGGCAGTGAGTAATTTTGGTCCGATTGAGAGTCAAAGTAAGCAAATTATTTTTAACTCTTATAAATATTTTGAACTTGAACTGAAGAAAAATTTAAATTCCCCTTACACCGCTGCCCAGTTAGTTGAAAAAGCTACAGGTGTTTGTCTCTCTACTGTTTATAACATTGTGTCTGAGAGCAATAGTGAGAAATTCGCAACAACAAAGAAATTCACCTCCCCGAGAAATAAAAAGTTACGTACTTGTCCGTCATCAGCTGTAGACGATTTTGATCAGGAAGTCATCCGGAGAACTATATACAATTTTCATCTGTCCCATAAGCAATTTCCAACCTTAAAGGCACTCCACTCTGTTAAAATCCGATATAGATTACAAATTTGGCATTTCCACCTTACGAAAACAAATATTAAAATTAGGATTTAAATGGAAAAAGACCGAGGACAACCGAAAAATATTATTGGAAAGACACAACATACGACTGCTAAGAATAAATTACCTTACCAAAATTGCGGAATATCGGTCTGAAGATAGACCACTAGTTTATACTGATGAAACCTACATCCACACTTCACATGTGTCCGGAGAGGCTTGGACCGATGGAACAGAATTTGGTGTAAAAAAACAAATCAGTACAGGCCAGCGGTTAATAATAGTGCACGCAGGAGGAAAAGATGGTTTTATTCCCAACGCTTTGTTAATGATTAAGGCAAACCAAAAAACGGGAGATTATTAGAAAAATTAATACCGAACCTTAAACCGAATAGCGTACTTATCGTAGATAATGCGTCCTATCACAACAAACTTTTGAATCGTGCTCCAACGTCAAATTCTCATAAACAAGAAATGATGGATTGGTTGACAGAACACAACATTTCGTATAGCCCGTTGATGTACAAAACCAGTTTGTATTATTTAATTAAACAAAATAAAGAGCGGTTTCGTGAGTACCACATAGCCACTCCGTTTTACGATTGCCACCGTATCACCCGACATTCAATCCGATCGAAAATATTTGGTCCATGGTAAAAGGATATGTAGCGAAAAGAAACGTTTCATTAAACATGCAAGGCATTATGAGTTTAGCAACTGAAGGAATGAATACTATTACTGCTGAGGACTGGGAAAATATTTGTCGCCATGTCGAAAGTGAAGAAAATAAATATCGATGTCAGGAAGGGGAAATGGATCGAATTTCAAACAATCTTATTATCAATACTTGTGACAGCTCAGATGAAGAACATGATAGCGACTAAAAGCAAAAAACAGAGGACTACTACTTATTCCATTTCTTAAGGGTATGTAATTTTATTAAATTAAGAGGAAATTATTCTCTTTTTGTTGCAAACGGTACAACCACTACAAATGCAATTCCATGATCTCGATAATTCATATATACTCGTAACTATAACGAGTGAGTAAGAATCACACAAAAACGGCTGGCCGGATTGGAATTAAATTTAGCACACTGATTGTTTAAAAGATTACCATTTATCTTTGATACTTTAT
Organism: Pammene aurita; assembly: GCA_947086415.1. Classification (NCBI taxonomy): domain Eukaryota; kingdom Metazoa; phylum Arthropoda; class Insecta; order Lepidoptera; family Tortricidae; genus Pammene; species Pammene aurita. Next base: position 3,550,801 of record OX352295.1, on the reverse strand, counting down.
AAAAGGAGATAATAATCTTTTTTTTCCGGTTAAGCATCATAATTAACTATTACGCCTATTGATTGCATTAGGAATTACCAGGAACCATCTTTTTCTATAGCCCTAAAGCCATCAAAGTTTTGAGTTCTTGAATACAAATTTAGTATACGAGGGTCGGTTGATAAGTATCCGAAACGGCACAGAAATAAGACAATATATCTAAATGTGATATTTTATTTTTCAACGTAGGTCCCTTCTAAGTCTACGCACTTAGTCCAACGTCTCTCCAAGGCCATTATCCCATTTTTAAAAAATGACTCTTCAAGTCCCTCAAAATACCTATTAACAGCATCTATCACTTCAGTATTCGAAGAAAATTTTTGTCCGCCTAGCCACTTTTTGAGGTTCGGGAACAGATGGAAGTCGCAAGGGGCCAAGTTTGGTGAATACGGGGGATGGGGTAACAATTCGATGTGCAACTCCTCGATTTTAGCCATTGCAACTTTGGCTGTGTGAACAGGGGCGTTATCCTGGTGGAGCAAAATTTTTTTCTTTTTTAAGTGAAGCCTTTTTTCTTGAATTGCGTTGTGGAGGCTTTGTAGCAGATCGGCATAATATTGGGCGTTTATTGTTTTTCCCTTTTGAAGATAATCCACAAAAACTACTCCTTTGCAATCCCAAAATACGGTAGCCATTACTTTACCGGCGGACAAAACCGTTTTCGCTTTCTTAGGGGCAGGTTCACCACGATTGGTCCACTGCCTAGACTGCTCTTTTGTTTCTGGCGTGTAGTGGTGGATCCACGTCTCGTCAACCGTTATGTATCGACGTAAAAACTCCTTAGGATTATGCCTGTACTTCTCCAAACACTTGTCCGAAACATCCTTGCGGGTTTGTTTTTGCTCGTCTGTCAAGAGACGCGGCACCCAACGTGCACAAAGCTTGTTCATTTCCAAATGTTGATGCAAAATGTTAAAAACACGTTCCTTTGAAATGTTTACCATCTCTGCTATTTCCACCAATTTCACACGACGATCATCTAGTACAATTTTTTTTACCTTGTTGAGAATTTCCGATGTCGTTACCTCTATAGGCCGTCCGCTGCGGGGAGCATCTGTACAGCTCTGCCGACCACGTCTGAAGTCGGTAACCCAAGTGTGAACTGTGCTTAAAGATGGCGAAGAAGAGCCCAAAACGCGGTCCAGTTTGGTTTTTATTTGTGTTGCAGTTTTACCTTTCAAAACATAATACTTAATTACCGCACGCACTTCGGATTTTTCCATTTTCATGAAAATCAATACAGCTTTTCTTTAGGTCTCTCGAATATATAATTATTCAATTTATAAGAACCTAATATTGCCTTGTTATTTACGTAAAAGCCTAAAGATCAGAATGACATTACAACTTTTTTAATTATATTTTTTTTAATTACTCACTTCGGTGACTTATCAGCCAGCCCTCGTAGATGGGTCTATTAATACTTAATATCGCACTAATATTATAAACGAAGACAGTTTATATTTTAATGGATTCAAATTAAATAATTTGATTATAAATTTAGAAATTTAATTCATTTGGATGTTATAATAATTTTAATAATAATAGAACCCTCTATTGACAAGCTAATCTCATGTATTGGTGTAGGCATTAGCTTTTTACGAAAGCGGCTACCATCTGACCTTCCAATCCAGAGGAGAAACTAATATATAGGCCTTATTGGGATTGAATCCAGTTACCCCACGATGTTTTCTTTCACCGAAAAGCGACTGGTATATATAAGTATCGTACCTACATAAAAGTGTAGAAAAAGTGGTTTGAGCCGGGGTTTGAACACGAGACCTCCGGATTGAAAGTCGGGCGTTTTACCGCCAGGATACCAGCGCTTCCTTAATATAGGTACCGTACGTAAACCTATTTCCTTAACCAAAGTTGAACCTTATTACCATTGCCTCATTGCCGTGTCCTTTTTATGCTGCTAGCTAAATTTAGTTAAGCTTAAATTGGACCAATTTTGTCTAAGCATGGAGCCGTCGCCATGAAGACGTCGAGGTGGATAATAAGTGGATTGCGCCCTATTCACCGTTGCTTGTCAAAATTATATATTGGTCATATAAACGTCGAGTTTTGTACTTCAGTAAAGGCAATCAGCCGTTTTTAATATGATGCAAGCTGGTGATATTAATTTTAATACCAGAGGTAAAGTGCAAACGTTTAGAGCGGGCCGCTATGTAAGCAGTAATTAAGCAGCATGGCGATTGTTTGGGTTTCTACTTCATGAAAGACACCCCACTGTAACTCACTTAGCGGTGCACCTGCCCAATGGCGAGCGCGTTTATTTAACGGAAAAAGCAGCGAAAGAGCAGCGACGCCTCCAAAGACAAAATTGACTGTTTTTTCCAACTATGCGAGAGTGACCACTTTGCAAAAACCATAACATACGCTGAAGTCCCGAAACGTGGATCCTATCGACAAAAGAGTGAAAGCGCCGTATTCAGGGTGCGCCAGTACTTCTACTGGCGTAACCTGAATACGGCCTTCGCTGGCCAGGCGTTAAGGCTGGAGACGCACTGGGTCGAATATATACAGTACACGTGAGTAACTTGGAATGCTATTGTTTACGCATGCTACTCAATGAAGTGCGGGGCCCGACGAATTTCCAAGCGCAAAAAACGGTTGACGGGCTAGAGCGAGCGACTTTTAGGGAAGCATGCGAGGCACGTGACCTTCTAGAGGATGACAACCACTGGGACCTAACTATGAAAGAAGCCGTACTCTGCCGCTCAGCCACAAAACGCAGAGAGCTATTCGCAATATTAGTAAGCACCTGCGGACTCTCCAACCCTCTACAGTTGTGAAATAAATACAAGGACGCACTAGCAAAAGATATCGCACATAGGGTTCAAGGCACAAACCAAGATCTAACAATTAATGAGGCATTGATGTTAATTGAGGAAAAAATCGTTAACTTATCAGGAAAACATATGTCGGATTTCGGTTTGCCCAGACCTCAACGAAGGGGAGAATTGTCTAGCGATGTCGCAAGAGAACTAAATTACGACACTGCAGCGTTAGATAATTTTGTACAAGAAATGGCGCCACGTTTGGTTCCCGACCAACGAAACGTCTACGATTTAATTATGGATCGCATAAACAATGGTAATGGAGGACTCCTCTTTCTTGATGCACCTGGAGGTACTGGTAAGACTTTTCTTCTGAACCTACTGCTAGCCCGACTCCGCAAGGACCGTAACATAGCCCTGGCTGTGGCTTCCTCTGGAATTGCTGCTACATTGCTAAACGATGATCGGATTGCACATTCGACATTTAAATTGCCATTGAATCTTTCAACTGAAGAATCCCCTAGGTACATGCAATATTACTAAAACCAGCAATCGAGGCAAACACCTGCAACAGTGCAAGCTAATTGTATGGGACGAATGCACGATGTCACACAGGCGCGCAGTAGAAGCGTTGAACCGCAGCCTACAAGATAAGATATCCATGGTAATAGAGTTCTAATGGGCGGTGTTGTAGTTTTGCTTGCTGGTGATTTCAGGCAGACATTGCCCGTTATTGAAAGGGGTACACCGGCCAATGAGATGAACGAGTGTCTGAAGGCATCGCTAATGTGGTCAAAGGTAGAAAAGCTTAACCTCACCTGCAACATGCGTGTGCATCTATTTAATGATTTGGAATCAGGTGCTTTTGCGTCTAAGCTCTTGAAAATCGGCGAGGGTCGTCTGGAAATAGACATAGATTTTTGCCTACAGAAAAAAATAATTCGCAAATGATTTTTGTCATCCAGTAATGACAGTGGCTGACTTCATTTCGCAAGTTTTTCCAAACTTGCAAAATAATATTCACAGTGAAGAGTGGTTGTGTACATGGTAGTGCACATGTGAGAGGGTTGCATATCACCAAAGAATGAGTCCGTTAATAAAATTAATAAACGAATATTAGATGGCATAGTTGGCGAATCAAAAATATACACGTCTATAGACACGGTGATGAGCAGTGATGACAGTGTGATATACCCTGTAGAATTCTTGAACATATCGGAACTGACTGCCGTGGCACATATACTACCTACAGTTAAAGGTTGGCCTCCCAGTTCTTCTGATGCGCAATCTTGATGCATCGAAATTATAACGCCATACATGGCACCAGGTTACGAGTTACAGAATTAGGAACAACACCGTAACGGACAATTCTTACCGGAACGACTAGAGAGAGTGTCTTGATTCCTCGAATACCATTTATTCCGAATAATTTGCCTTTCCGAATTAAGAGACTCCAATTTCCTTTCAAGTTGGCATTTACTATGACCTAAGTCCCAGGGTCAAACGCTTAAAGTCACAGGCATTCATTAAGGCACTCCTTGCTTCTCCATACAATGTCGCGTACAGGAATATTTTAGGCTAAGTAAATTGACTTTTATTTCTTAAACAGTAACACCATAAAAGTATACTATACACACTCTGTTTTTACATTCCCGGAAAAAAATACTAAAATGTCAGTTCATTGGTCTAATTTGCTAACTTAGCCTGCCGAATCCAATTTTTATATTAGTACAAAATCATGTAGAAATTCTGGTTAAAATGGGCAAATCATCTGTCACTTTATTTTCTGGAATGTATAAACAAATTTTACGCATCAATAAACATATATAATGGATAAATGAAAGTTTGTCTCTATGTATGTCAAGTATGTTTGTAACGCGATTAAAGTGTATTGCACAGATTTAAATAGAAGTTGTAAAACATGTGGTCAGACAATGACAATGGATTGGATACCTATTGTATATCACAGAATCCCTCACCTAATGAAGTTGCATATTGGTTGGAAATTCTGTCAGAGTGCGATGTACAGTCGCCATCAGATATATGGTAGCGGTCGAGGTACTCAAATATTTCGAAGCAGCATTAAATTTCAATATGTTGGTTAAATAAGGGCTATAATATCGGACCATATAATTCGCCATAAATTTAAGAGCAGCGACTTTTCAAGAAAATCGTGACATACAATCTGGTAAAGATATCGGAACGAACATATCGTCAAAGGTATCTAAGCAGTCAGGATGATCATAAAGATCGGAACATTTATAGAAAATATACCGTAAGTCTGTGTCATATAGTTTAAAATTCGTTACTGTGGGCCCGTAAAAATAAGGTTTCAGACACGCATCATTAATATGTTGTCAAGAATTTGAATTTAGAACGAAGTGGTTTGTTGTGACATTCTCCGAAAAGAGTGTGGATTTGACATCGTGACAAATATATCTGTCTCTTTCGTAAATTAGACAGATATTCTTAACAAAACTAAATTTCTATAAAAATGTTTCGACGCAATGTCAAAATTGACGGGCGTAGAATGAGTAGCTTAATTTCGTGTGAAGACGTGAGATACATAGTGGCGTGATTGATAGTTGCTTGACTATTGAAGTGCAAGGTCTTGGGTTCAAATCTGACATGTTCTTTTTTGCCTTTCTATATTCTATCATATGTCATTTCAATCAATCAAACATTTATTGATAAAATATAAGTAAATATTTGACATTTAATAATAATATGACGGCATTTTGTCTGGCAGATATAAACTCCAGCCATTTTATTCTACCCAGAGAATCAGTCACTTTCAAGTATTTTTAGTATAGGTCGTAACAGTAACATTCATATAAACCGTGGGCTGGAATAACCCGACAGATCTTAACCACGAATTTCTAAGACCAAAAGAAGGAAAAAATATATTGTGACTTTAGGTCAATTTCGACAAAAAACAAAATTTTTTTGTCGTTTTTTTTCCATTTTTTTTATGTTTATTGCCCATGAAAAGCAAATGTTATTATTAATAAAATTATTGCCTAAAACAAATTGGTACATTTTTTTTGTAAAAATGTAGTTCCGCAAAGTTTTCCTTGTCACTTTGATATAGTCTGTCAATAAGGACGTGTAAACTATGTCCAATAGTGGCAACAACGCCATTACAAAGACGTTTTGTGATGAGTTATAATAAAAAGTGTATTTTTTTTTATTGGTATTAACTCTGGAACTACGCGTATTCCAGAAAAGTTTATAGGACATTTTAGTATCTAAATATGATCAGGAATACACTGTTAAAATCTGTCTAGTTATATGGGCCCACGGTGTATGTCTGATTAGCCCTGATAAGTAATAAACCCGACTGGTATTAGCGACTGCCTTTAAGCATTGACTTCGCCATTTGTACTTTGGCAGTTTTTACCTATTTTGGTATTATTTTTTTCTAACTTAAAAATTTTGTTGCTCTGTCAACTCCACCCATTAAAAGCTGCCAGATTCTCGGATATAGCAATAAGGATGGAAAAGCAGTCTAAGGTTTAATTGCTCTCATTATTGTGTCATATCTGAGATGGCCAACTCTTAAACCATACGAGTATATCATTCAGAATAGTCGTCAAAATTATTTATGACAACTTAAGAGTCAATATAGTAACGAATTTAAATTTAAACTATGTGACACAGACTTACGGTATATTTTGAAATTTAATGCTGCTTCGAAATATTTGAGTACCTCGACCGCTACCATATATCTGATGGCGACTGTACGGTCAACCAATTTGATTCCTAGGCCACTGTAGAACCTTGTCGTAATGACAGTTGCCCGTGGATACGTATAAACGTAACCTATTCGCTACCAAACTAGCTATTGTGACAAGGCGCTAGAGTGGCCTAGGAATCAAATTGGTTGACTGGACAATAGTTTTAGGCAGACGAAGTCGCGGGTAAAAGCTAGTATAATATAAATATTCACAATTTTTTCCATTTTTCTTTTAATTATAAAATTGAAATTTCGCTTGTAGACGTTTCTGCTTAGTACAAAATTAATTAGTAGTCCGCCTCGAACTGAGAATTCACGATTTCCTTGCAAAGAGTTGACCAACATAACATGACCCAAATGATGATTGTTTCGAGCATTCTAGCTCCATAATCCCGTGATCGATCCTGCTCATAAACGAACTCTCAAATTGTATGGAGCTCTGCTACAACCCCAACAAATTTAAAGATCAGAAAAACGTTACTATAGTTATCGCGGAACAAGTATTTGAAATCCGACGTCACAGACGTCTAGGTAGCCAGCTGACAGTTCCGTTGTGTCTGAAGTTGTGTGTAAGAACTTCACTGCGCTCACGCTCCGCTCGTTCGATTAAAAGTGATGTATACTTGCAGACTGACGGCGCTGCGGGCGCCCGTGCCGCGCATCGTGCCGCCCGCCGCGCCGCCCGCCGGCGCCGCCGACGCCCCACACATGCTCGTCACCAACTCCGCGCGCCGCCTCGAGGTAACCTAACCTGATGTTATGGCAAGGCCACATTGGATCCAGACATACTTCGTGTCTGTTATTTTTTGTTTAAAATTATTTTTGGAAAATGTAGCAACTATGACTTGTTCAGATTAATATTTTTGTTTCGCAAAATCGAATTTTATTGATTTTTGTAATTTTTTGACAATACTTTTTCCCATAGGTCCTCCGCGCGTGCATAGCAGCCATATTCGAGTGCCGCTACGCGGACGCTCGCAAGTCGTTCCCGGCGGTGCTGCTGGCGCTGCGAGCGTGCGCCGCGCGCGCCGCGCTCGTGCGGGACTTGGCGGCGCGGCTGCCGAGCAACAAGCACCTGCTGCACCACCACCAGTTCGAGTTGTTGGTCAGGTACGTGCGCCGCGCTCGTGCGGGACTTGGCGGCGCGGCTGCCGAGCAACAAGCACCTGCTGCACCACCACCAGTTCGAGTTGTTGGTCAGGTACGTGCGCCGCGCTCGTGCGGGACTTGGCGGCGCGGCTGCCGAGCAACAAGCACCTGCTGCACCACCACCAGTTCGAGTTGTTGGTCAGGTACGTGCGCCGCGCTCGTGCGGGACTTGGCGGCGCGGCTGCCGAGCAACAAGCACCTGCTGCACCACCACCAGTTCGAGTTGTTGGTCAGGTACGTGCGCCGCGCTCGTGCGGGACTTGGCGGCGCGGCTGCCGAGCAACAAGCACCTGCTGCACCACCACCAGTTCGAGTTGTTGGTCAGGTACGTGCGCCGCGCTCGTGCGGGACTTGGCGGCGCGGCTGCCGAGCAACAAGCACCTGCTGCACCACCACCAGTTCGAGTTGTTGGTCAGGTACGTGCGCCGCGCTCGTGCGGGACTTGGCGGCGCGGCTGCCGAGCAACAAGCACCTGCTGCACCACCACCAGTTCGAGTTGTTGGTCAGGTACGTGCGCCGCGCTCGTGCGGGACTTGGCGGCGCGGCTGCCGAGCAACAAGCACCTGCTGCACCACCACCAGTTCGAGTTGTTGGTCAGGTACGTGCGCCGCGCTCGTGCGGGACTTGGCGGCGCGGCTGCCGAGCAACAAGCACCTGCTGCACCACCACCAGTTCGAGTTGTTGGTCAGGTACGTGCGCCGCGCTCGTGCGGGACTTGGCGGCGCGGCTGCCGAGCAACAAGCACCTGCTGCACCACCACCAGTTCGAGTTGTTGGTCAGGTACGTGCGCCGCGCTCGTGCGGGACTTGGCGGCGCGGCTGCCGAGCAACAAGCACCTGCTGCACCACCACCAGTTCGAGTTGTTGGTCAGGTACGTGCGCCGCGCTCGTGCGGGACTTGGCGGCGCGGCTGCCGAGCAACAAGCACCTGCTGCACCACCACCAGTTCGAGTTGTTGGTCAGGTACGTGCGCCGCGCTCGTGCGGGACTTGGCGGCGCGGCTGCCGAGCAACAAGCACCTGCTGCACCACCACCAGTTCGAGTTGTTGGTCAGGTACGTGCGCCGCGCTCGTGCGGGACTTGGCGGCGCGGCTGCCGAGCAACAAGCACCTGCTGCACCACCACCAGTTCGAGTTGTTGGTCAGGTACGTGCGCCGCGCTCGTGCGGGACTTGGCGGCGCGGCTGCCGAGCAACAAGCACCTGCTGCACCACCACCAGTTCGAGTTGTTGGTCAGGTACGTGGCTAAATTCTCGAAAACTAAACTAGTAAACCGCCTCGAACTCAGAACTCGCGATTTCCTTGCAAATGAATCTACCAATATAACAAAACCCTTATGATGATTTTTTCGCGCCTTCTAGCTCCAATAGCTCCATGACCCCTTGATCGATCCTGCTCATATACGAACTCTCAAATTATATGTATCTCTGCTACAACCTAAACAAATTTCATGAAGATCAGAAAAGCGTTACTTGAGTTTTCGCGGAACAAACCCTCAAAATCAAAAAGCCATCAAAATGCCGAGACGTCCCAGTAGCCGAAGTTATTTGTAAGAACTTCACTTCGCTTACGCTCCGCTCATTCGAAAATAGATGTCGACATTTCCACTTCCGTCATTAAAAAAACAGTTTTAGTAATATTTTTATTATACCTATTCCTCCTCCTCAACTTCCTCGAACAGCACATGCACCTTGGCGCACAAGAGCTCCCGGGCGTTCTTGATGAGGTAGCCGCTCGCCATGAACTCGCCGTACGGACCCTCGGGCGGTAGCTCATCGTAGTTGAACAGGAAGTTCTTTATACTGTGGATGCCCTGAGGAACAATGTAAACTCGTATTTAGAAATCTCAGGGAAATAATGTTAACAAACTTTATACAAGTTTCTTTAAATCCTTCTATGGAAGGATTTCCCATAGATCTTCAATTTGACAATAAGGGGATTTTGATACTAGTAGTCCGCCTCGAACTCAGAACTCGCGATTTCCTTTCAAACGAGATGACCAATTCTACGAGACCCATATGATGATTTTTTCGCGCCTTCTAGCTCCGCACTCTCAAATTATAGGTAGGTATCTCTGCTACAACCCCAACAAATTTCATGAAGATCATAAAGCGTTACTAAAGCTATCGCGGAACAAACTCTCAAAATCAAAAAGCCTTCGAAATGCCGCGACGTCCGCTCCGCTCGTTCGACAAAAATGTGTCAAGTTTATTTATATTCTTTCCGTGAATTTTGAAATAGGTACGAGTTGTAGTTATGGAGTCCGTATTTTCCGTTACTAAAAATGGCGGAAATTTCTAAAAATGTGACCGTGGTATGGTAATCGCTTACGAAACTTAACTTTTATTAACTTAACTTGTATCGTAATGCGCGCGTAGGACGAGAGCGATACGAGCACATACATGTTCAAAGCACACGCAGCGGCGTATTTACGATTACGAATACGATCTCTTCAACGACGCTTCGTGTGCGGACTTTGAACATGTATTTGCTCGTATCGTATCGCTATCGTCCTACGCGCGTATTAGGTACGATACGCTTCCACTACGAAGCCGTGTGCAGAGGGCCTAGTCAACGCAATCCAAAGATACGGCCATTTTAGACTTATTTTCAACAAGCGACCCGCCCCGGCTTCGCACGGGATAAAAAATGGTTATTGTGGGTTATCCCTAAGAGATAGACATGTATCATCGCGGACTTTTTTGTAGACCTTTTTTTGAAGATAGATAATACTGTAGTAAAGCCTGACCAGAAATATATGATCATGCGCCATGTTGCGGAATTACATTGGAACTAATTTCTTACACTGGCAATAATTTTAATGACAGAATGATATGCATGTGTGAGTGCATTTGATAGGCTGTCACTGTTGTCAAGTGTAATTGATGCGGTTTACTTGAATAATAATAAAGTGTTGAATATTAAATAATAAAGGACAAAAAATACCCAAAATTATATACAAGAGCGAAACATTTTAAATAGTGTATATAATAAACTGCTGTAAATAATACGCTCGGGAAATGAAACTATTTCGCTGTGAAACTTTTTCAAATTAACATCAGAGCTGACAGGTAAACAAATCAAGATGTCACTATACCATAGTGAAAAATACGCTCTATGACTGTTGCCATATAAATTAGAATAATAGCGCCCTCTTGACAATAATCATATATTTCTGGTCAGGCTTTACATTATTTTGATCTATCTCGTAGGGTTCAGCCAGCGTTTGCAATGTAAGCGCAAAAAAATGTGTTTATTTACGACATCTCATTAGAAACCTCTAAAATTATCAGTGTTTAGAGAATCTCTAATCTAAATCTCTAAAAGAATCACTCTATCTATTAAAAAAAATGCATTCAAATCCGTTGAGTAGTTTTAAAGATCTAAGCATACACAGAGACAGATGGGAAAACGAGAAGTGGGACAAATTTAACTTGCAAGATCTGTATACGGGCAGGGAAAGTAAATAAAAGCATGTAAAACTAAAAGCGTTCTTACGACGGGGATTGGAAATTCCGGCGGGTCTATATCGGCGCACTCGAACGCGGTTTTCACGTTATTTTCGGCGTATTTCTTAGCGAACTTTATCAAGGAGTCGTCCGCAAGCGTGCTGTAGTCCTTACACCCGCCGTCGACCACTTTGCAGATGTCTAGGCGTATCTGGGAATAAACAAGTTTTCTATATTAGTGACTCTATGAGCTGCACACCTCGCGAGGCGAGCATAGCTAAAGCTGTTTCCAATAAAAGTATGGTACAGTTTACAAAAATATCAGTTTCGCATAGCATTAAAGTTTATCGGCGATGGTAACTTCCAGTTTTTGTGCCAAGTTTTCTTATCCTATGACCTAAGTACTTAATCCTTATTTTAAATTAGTATAAATGTATATCTCCGCCATATTAATACATACAGGATGTAACAAATATACTGGTGATCCGTTCAAGGGCATAATTGGGATCCATAGACTAATAACCCAAGACGCCGCATAGCCGGGCGAACCCCGCTGCCACGCATACAGTCGCTTCACTCGACGGTGTGAGAGAGAAAGTTGTCTTTCCTTTTTCAGTCCTGTATGTAACATCGCTTGCTTGCGGCATGAAAACGCATTATTGTTGCATTTAATTGTGACGCAGAAACACTATAACATCTGGTCTGCAAAATTTTGGCATTTAATTTCACTGGTAAACCGTTTTTCATCTTATTACCTATTAAAATTTGTCCGGAAAGAGAAGTGTCGTAGTTTATAAGGAAGCTCATACATTCTACGACACTTGTCTTTCCGGACAGACTCTAAATATAATTGTAATTATTGGATGTGACAGTAAACAAGTGTGTTACCATGGCAGCCATTAATGTTTGTGTATCTCTTATGCACCACGGAACAATCGCGCGTTCCCTGTCTTGCATTGCCTGCAATCGCTCGGTTCCCCTCCCGCACCCCTCGGTTTTGGCAGCTTTGGTTTCAAAGAAATAACGCGCTAAGCGGAGTATAGAGATACTTAGTATATGTTGGGATCGTATTGAGAGTCAGAAAAAGTAGGAGAATTTTTTTGTCAACGTGATTTTTTTTTGTATGGGACACGTCGTTCCAGCCGGCATAATTAGAAACACGATACCAATTATGCCCTTGAACGGAATACCAGTATTTTTGTTCCACCTTGTATACAATATCTTGGCTAACTCACAATATTGTACGCCATTCTGGACGCTTCTCTGTCATTTCTGGTTGTAAACCCGTCGTCTACATATCTTTGGAACATCCCATACACATGTCATGTTTTGGATAATCCCTATCCAAGTAGTGAGTGGTCGGCCTGGGCCTCATTTAGGTAGTTCCATTTCCATGGCGACCCTTGGCATGTGTTCTTTTCGTCTCTTGACGTGACCGTACAGTAAACAATTTTCTTGATGTTTGTTAAGTAATACACGCAACTTTGAATGTTCCTCTTTTATGTTCGTGCTTTTAACTTTTAACTAAACATAACTACCATAAAATTGTTTTTAGTATTTTTTAAGATGTCGGAATGCTACTAGAGGATTTTAAGACATTGTGTGTTTTTTTAGGAAATTATGACGAAACCTGTTGTGGATGCTTTATTATTTTTATATTGTATGGACGAAACCTGTGTTGCGGATTTAAAAATAATGTATTTGTTTTTATTTTTCTCGCTAGAAGATTCTACCGATAATTCCGACATCTTAAAAAAATCGTACTATACACAATTTTATTGCTAGCTTTACCTCGGGTTCTTTGCTCGTCCATTAATTGCTCCTCGAGACCTTTCTAAGGAGCCCTTACTCGATATAGTAGCGTTTTTTACCTCAAGCAGTTCCTTAGAACACCTTCCGACTGCGTCATCAGACCAGTTCGCGTGTCAACATAGTGTCATGTAAATTACGAAAATATACCAAATTTTATCGAAATCGGATTTGAAATATAGAAATGTTCGAAAAATCGAGTGCAAGATTAGATATAAAATACGTAGCACTCATATTATATATCCTAAATGCCGTGTTCGGAAACCATAGAATGACCGCCATTGCACCGCCATGGCCAACTCGATTGCGCCGGATGTCGGGCGGGCGCGTGCCGGTAGTCGGGAAGGAGGACAGGATTTACATTATGTTATCAAATTTGATGTTCCAAATTTGAAACTCATAATATCAATATTTGAGCAAGTAAAGTTAAAATTACGTTACTGCCACAGATAAAAAGCTTATCATAGTAAAATCGGTTGTTGTAATGCTGGCCATTGCCTACCGCTTTTGAACACGTTTTAGAGGACTTACAATGTGAGTGCAGATAATAAAAATAAAAAACTGACCCCGTAATTCTCGTCGATGGCCTCTTCCAATTCGAGGTTGCAGTTGAACCCATCATGAGTCCGGTTGACCTTGCGCCTGTTCGCGTCCAGTTTCATCGGCATCATGCTGTCCTTGTCGCACTTCATTATGTTCAGCACCGACCATTTCCCGGGACCCTGGGATTTGAAACCGGTTACGAGTAAGATGCCTTGTGACTCAAGCTTGTTTTGACTAATAAATTAATTTCAAACCGTGACTCTAAAAAGCTTGAATTAATTATTATTTTTGCAGTTAACCCCCCTCCCCCCCCTTATTAATTGGAGGGTGCCCTAAATAATACAGGTTTCTTATTAAACAGGAACAAATTTTGTTCTAGTACCTTTTAAAGATCAGAAAAAGAATATAAATCGAAAAAAAATATCATATCGATTTTATGATTTAACGTCCCTTCTAAGATTATAAGCCAACTGGGGAAATAGCGTCTATCAAATAAAAAAATGAACTTTTTTGCAAAATTACAAGTAGAAGAAGAATAAATTACAAGATTTTACAGTGTACATTGAAGTGGTTTAAATGCGCTATTGTTAAAATTACATATAAAACTATCCATCTCTACTCAAGAGCAGTTTTATATCTCGTTTTTTTGTATTAGAAATATAACGGTCTATCTCGCCCCATAAATATCTTTAAACCTATGTGTCTTTTTTTTCAGCCATATTAGAAAAAAAATGACACTGCTTGTTTCCATTATTATTAATGCGCTTAAAACAGAAAGAAGCAATTATGTATAAGAAGTAAAATTGCGAATATTAAAATCGAACCAGAAATCACAAGGCGATATTTTTTCTAATAAAAAAAACGAAGTATAACTACTTACCACATTCTTTTGCCCCGAAATGCCATTGATTATGAAACCACAGGCCAACAGGCCCCCTATTGCGAGGAAACGCATCATTTTGCTACACAACAGCTCACTGCTAATACCGTGCTTTAAACGATTTATTTATATTATTTATTACACGTAATTGATATGTGTCGTGCAGGATTTCTATGTCGATTTTATCGGTTCTTTAACAATGTTTTTTTCTATTGTTTCGATGGCAATGATCAAGGATGTTTATGTACCGGTAGCATAGAAACATTCTAAAGCAAATATCAAACATGTTACATTTTTAATTCTTGATATTAAAACTGATTAGTCATTGATTCTGCTCGCTGAATAATATCTTTTTTTTTGTTAATTTATCCAGATAACGCTCTAAATATTATGGTTTGTCTAGAGATAGGATTAACATGTAAGCCAAAGGCTTAGGGAATATATTTCCCACCATTATTTGAACTTTATCTCAAAGTGATAGGGTTCAATTTCGCCTAATTTCTGACACCCTTTTGCCTTATAAAGGGTTATGGTTAAATAACGTAGATCCTACAATATTATTATTATTTTTGGAACGAAGTTCCTTATCGGACGGTTGGCGGATGGGGGCTAGGCGAAAAAAAGTGACCGTGACCGAGATTTTGACCGTCACGAAAACCCGTCAAAACCCATACGACTGCGAAATATATAATGAGAATGAAATAAAATAAAATAATATGCATTAATGTAAAATTAAATTACATTCAATAAAATTAAAAACAATTGAATTAAACAACTTCTTTCCAACCAAGTGTTCCACGACACTCACGAATTTTTTGTTTACGATTTATTCCCCGTGTCAAGACCGCCAAGCTCAAGTCGGATTGGGCTGGACATGTCTGCCGCATGCACCCGGAACGGTGCGCTAAATTAACCACTGAATGGACCGAACAAATCGGTCGGGGCAGAGGCAGACCAAAAAGGAGATGGCGGGACGATCTGGACGCATTTTGTAGCCACTGGCGAGACCATGGACTAGGCCGTGTTGAGTGGCGAAAACGAAGGAACGGAAAAGAAGCCTTTGCCCAGGGGTACAATATAGGCTACGGAAAAAAAATCCCCTAATCAACACTTACAGTCGGGTTATTTATTTGCCTGCCTGCCTCTTATTTGCACACTTTCATTTAGCTTGACCCCGTATATTTATATGCTTCAAATCTTGTAGTGGTGTCTGATTGAGTTGAACTTTGGTGTACTTCCGTAATTGACATGACAATGCTATCTACTAGTAAAAGTAAAAAAACTGGGAGTTGTGATCTGAGTCAGAGTTCTAATTAAAATGAGGTCTTGTACAGATTTTCTGTTGACATTTACATAGAAAAATATAATAAAACAAGATAGATCCGCCCTAAATGAATATATAAAATGTTCAAAGTTCCAGGGCATACACAGTTGCAGTTAAAATAGGGTAGTGCTACCTTTATTTTCAGAGTTTTGGAAGCCGATGGTAGTTTTTATGATGAGGCGTATGCCGTATGAGCCGATGACTGTATGCTTGTTTGCCACCGACGTAGTATTAAAAAAACTATGTCCTCAGAATGTTTTCAAAATTTGTAATACTTGTTGCAGACTGATGAACTGCGCGCTCCAATCCTCTTCAGCGTTGGACGAGCATTCAATGGCGGCGGCCATGTTGCCCCTGGCGACAGCCTACTGCCGCAAGCTGTGCACCGGCGTCATCCAGTACGCGTACATGTGTATACAGGTACGGACATGTTACACGTTGAGTTTCCATTGACGACTTTCCACTTTTTAAAGGTCCGGGTCTTTTTAACCTCTGAATGATAAAGTGTTTGATTTTAAATGACTAGTAATCCGCGTCGAACTGAGAACTCGCGATTTCCTTGCGAACGAGTTGACCAATATAACAAGACCCTAATGATGATTGATCCTGCCTTGATCGATCCTGCTCATAAACGAACTCTCAAATTGCATTGGGGTCTATTACAACCCCAAAAAATTTCATAAAGATCAGAAAAACGTTACTAAACTTATCGCAGAACAACTATTTAAAATCAAAAAGCCATCGAATGCACAGTCTAGGTAGCCAGTTGACAGTTCCATTGTGTCCGAAGTTGTCTGTCTTCACTTCGCTTACTCTTCGCTCGTTCGACCAGTGCAGTGCAAACGATGATAAACGCATATTGCGGCTCCACCTATACCTACTGCTGTAGCCTGGGTTTCAAAAACTGAAACGAATAATAATAGTCTAATACTCATTGAGATATTGGCCTGAATCGATCTATTTTATTACCGTCTTTTAAATATTTTAATCATTAAATTTAAACTTTCGTGAGACATACTATCACTATAAAATATAACGGTATACTCACGTCACTTTAGTCACTTCGCGCGACATGTTACGGAGAGCTTAGGTCTCCATCTTCAAGCACTAAGAGTGACTAAAGTGACGTGAGTGTAACCGTTATATTTTATAGTAATAATTTAATTGTTTGAAACATTGATTTATTATGTATTCTACTCGATGTGACATATAGAACAAATTTTTTGCGCCACGTTTGGCGGTTGACAACTATGACAGAATTAAAGAGTAGTATAGACTTGTAGTGATTTTCACTACAACTATTGGGACAAAGAATTTCTTAGGGATGTCATGTCATCTCCTGTTACTCACTGGTTGGAAATTAAACTTTCGTCTGTCATTTAATATTGAATAGGAGCACCAAGTGTGGACGAGCCAGCAGTTCTGGGAGGCGGCCTTCTACCAGGACGTGCAGCGCGACATCAAGGCTCTGTACCTGCCCAGCCCCGCGCACCACCAGCGGGCGCCTAGTCCGAGGTATGATAATAATTTTAAACAAAAAAGAACCGACTTCACTTAGCCTCCACCTTTCCAAAAGCAAATGCTCGAGCTGCTGTAAAAAATACTCAAATCATTATAGGTGTGCCTATAATAGTTGAAGAGTTCCCTCGATTTCTCCAGGATCCCATCACCAGATCCTGACTTGGTTACAATAGACCAACTGTGAAGTATACTCTTTCAAACGAAAAAATAATTTTTGAAATCGGTCCAGCCGTCTTCGAATAATCGGTGAACATACATAAAAAAAAAAAAGCAAAAACAAAGATCCCAACGAATTGATAACCTCCTCCTTCGAAATCTTGAAGTCGGTTGATAACCTCCTCCTTCGAAATCTTGAAGTCGGTTGAAAACCGACTTTAATGGGGGAAGCTGGTGAAGGATTATTGTAGATGGTGCACTCTTAGATTCCATACAGTGACACAGCGGAGAGGACAAATCTTTAAACGTGAACGGTGTTGAAGAGTACCGTTCTGATCATCATCAGCAGTTCCACTTCATCAAATATCACTTCTTTAAATGTAAATGCTTAATTTCTTGATGAAAATACTAAAATCACTATATTATGTATGTCTTTACCATTTGAGGGGTTACCTCGATTTCTCATGGATCCCATCATCAGAACACGAGCTTGACGAAAATTTGTCCTGACAATCAAACTTGCTTAACAAACACAGCGAAGAGGACAATTCGTCAAACATGAACTATGCGTCGTTGAAGAGTTCCGTTCTGATCATCACAGCAGTTCCACTTCATCAATTTTCACTCTTTTGAATGAAAATGCTTGATTTGTTGATAAAAATACAAAAATCACTATATGATGCCTTTACGATTTGAGGAGTTCCCTCGATTCCTCATGGATCCCATCATCAGAACTTGAGCTTGACGAAAATTTGTCCTGACAATCTAACTTGCTTTAACGGCCTCCTAGGCTAGTTGGTAGAGACCCTGCCTACGAAGCAGGAGGTTTCAAATCCTGGTCAGGGCATTTATTTGTGTTTATTACAGATATTTGTTCCTGAGTTATGGATGTTTTCTATGTATTTAAGTATTTATCTATATCTATTTATTATATATATCGTCGTCTAGTACCCATAACACAAGCCTTATTGAGCTTACTGTGGGCCTAGGTCGATTTGTGTAAGATTGTCCTTATAATATTTATTTATTATTTATTTAAACACAGCGAAGAGGACAAATCGCCGAACGTGAACTATGCGTCGTTGAAGATTTCCGTTCTGATCATTATCAGCAGTTCCACTTCATCAAATGTCACTTTATTGAAGGAAAATGGTTGATTTGTTGATAAAAATCACTATATAGTGATTTTTACATGTGTATGCCTTTAAGGGGTCCATATTGGCTCACATAAAATTATTTGGCGTATTATTTTTAGTAATACCGTTTTGTAATCAGAATGATCATTTGTCATAATTTTTTAAGCTATAATTTTTTTTTCGTACTTATTTTAACTACTAACAACATTGTTCGTAATTATATGTTAGTCCTAATTTTTTAAAACATAATATCATTTTCACACCACCTGCTCGACAATGCCATAGTAGATTGTACACCAAGGGGATAAAGCACTGTTTTATGTCACGGGCGCAATATTGAATCCTGAACGTAACGAAGGACTCCAGATTTTAATCCCGAGCGTAGCGAGGGGTTTATGAGTTAATTCCCGAGCGAAGCGAGGGAATTAAGACTGAGTCCTGAGTGCAGTGAGGGGTTCAAGCGCGCCCGTGACAAAAACAGCTTTATCCCCGAGGAGTATACTCTACTTTTCTCACCTCTTGCGAGACAATAAAATAGCTAAGGCTACTAGAAACGGATTTTTATTAAAGTAAATCAAAAGTAAAAACCGGCCAAGTGCGTGTCGGACCACACATAGGAGGGTTCCGTACCTTCAATGGGACCAAACTAATACCAAAAGGTCGTATCTGGTGCCTATGGTTTTTTGGAGATAACTCAAAAATAGCTAAACCGATAATGTTCAAAACAATTTGCGTAGAAAGTATATGAAAGACGCATCTCCTCAATTTTTTTCATATTTTTGGAGTTACGGTTCAAAAGTTACAGGGGGCACAATTTTTCTGACTTTCGAAGCGATTATTTCAGAAAATATTCACTTAATCACAAAATGGTCAAAGAAACCTCAATGTTATTTTTAAAGACCTATCATTGATGTGTCACATGTTGATATTTAGTAAAAAAAAATAGTTACATGTATGGAGCGCCCCCCCCTAATTTTTTTTTTTCAAATCTACATAACTAAGTAGCGGCATACAAAATACACCTTATGTGTAAATTTTATTCAGATACGTCGTATAGTTTCCGAGTAAAATGGCTGTGACATACGGATGGACAGACATACAGACAGACATGACGAATCCATAAGGGTTCCGTTTTTTGCCATTTGGCTACGGAACCCTAAAAATTTATTCTTGATACATTAGTCCATTTTATTCAAATTTTATCTTCAATTTTTATAGAACCTGCAGTTTTACTCCGTATACTGCAGCGTCTTATGACACTCGCGGCATTTGTTTTAGGTATTTAAAAAAGGTGGCCAGCACGATTTTCCGAATAAATTCGATTTTTAAATCAGTTCGACGCGGCGGCGCGGGCCCCGGCTGGCGTCGCGGGGCTGTGCACCGTGCGGACTTTACCAAATTAGACATTAAGCACATAACAATAAGAACTATGGGAAGTGAAATCACATTATTAACCAGCGGGTTATAATGAGATTTAGTACAACATTATAACCCGGCTAAAGCCAAGGGCTATAATGATTTGCTTTCGGTGAGGTTTGCATGATATATAATTTGGCATTGTCGAGCAGGTGGTGTGAAAAATTATATATCATGCATGCTTGGCTTTAGCCGGGTTATAATGTTGTACTAAATCTCATTATAACCCGCTGGTTAATAATGTGATTTCACTTCCCATAGTTCTTATTGTTATGTGCTTAATGTCTAATTTGGTAAAGTCCGCACGGTGCACAGCCCCGCGACGCCAGCCGGGGCCCGCGCCGCCGCGTCGAACTGATTTGAAAATCGAATTTATTCGGAAAATCGTGCTGGCCACCTTTTTTAAATACCTAAAACAAATGCCGCGAGTGTCATAAGACGCTGCAGTATACGGAGTAAAACAGCAGGTTCTATAAAAATTGAAGATAAAATTCGAATAAAATGGACTAATGTATCAATCAAGAATCAATTTTTAGGGTTCCGTAGCCAAATGGCAAAAAACGGAACCCTTATGGATTCGTCATGTCTCACAGTGTTTTATGGAAGCCAAAAAAGGGACATCCCCATTTTATTACAAATTACTGTAGTTTACACTTCTAAAACAACATGGCGAGAAAACAAAAGAAAAGGAACAGTTCTTCAGCGGAGTCCCCTTCCACAAAAGTGGACTACTGCAACATCAGGGGACTGCATTAAAATCTAAACGCAGTACACCACCACCTCGAGTCTGCGCAGCCGACCCTTCTGTTCCTGACGGAGACACAGATATCCTGCCCGCCTGCATCATACCTGTTATACCCCGGTTATATGCTCGAACACAGGTTTGTGAGGCGTGCCGGAGTATGTATGTACGCTCGGCAGGATGTCTGTTGTCGCCGCCTCCATGCTTATGAAGACAGGGACCTGTCAGTGATGTGGGTGCGTGTGGACTTCGGCGGCCACACCCGCGTCTACGCGTGCCTTTACAGGTCTCACAGCGGTGACACGGACACAAAACGGCTCTTCGAGCACCTACAAGTGACGACCGACAGAGTTCTCGAGCAGTACCCATCCGCTGAATTGGTGATTTTGGGGGATTTTAATGCCCACCACATTGAGTGGCTAGATTCTCGGTCCACCGATTATGCGGGGAGGTCTGCTTACGAATTTTCTCTGGCCTATGGTCTCTCGCAATTGGTACGTTCTCCCACGAGAATACCAGACATCGAGGACCATACAAGCTCTTTACTGGACCTCCTGCTGACCACACGTCCGGACGGATATTCCGTCTCAGTGAATGCACCTCTCGGCTCGTCCGATCACTGCCTCGTCCGGACGCTGGCACCTTGCGCGCGGCCTGATCCACCGCGGCCAACTAGCTCGCGACGCGTGTGGCAGTATACGTCAGCAGATTGGGATGGATTGCGTGAATTCTACGCGTCATACCCGTGGAGGCAGCTCTGCTTCACATCAGATGATCCTGACTCCTGTACAGCCGAAGTCACCGAGACTATACTGGCGGGAATGGATTGCTTCATTCCCAACTCGGTAATAGCTGCAGGAGCAAAGAAACGACCTTGGTTTAATCGGTCCTGTAGAGAAGCTACAATTTGCAAGCAGGCTGCTTACAGGACTTGGACCAAGGCCGTTACTGATAAGGATCCCAACGTATCTGATGTGAAACGCAAATTAAACGCTGCCTCGAGGTCCAGTAAAACAACCATTGCCAGAGCCAAATTCGATTTCGTCGGCAGAATTGGTGAGAAGCTAGCGGGCTACCCCACCGGGAGTCGTGCCTTCTGGTCACTCGCTAAAGCTGCCGAGGGAAACTTTTGTCGGTCGTCTTTACCACCACTGCGAACTGCTGATGGTAATCTGGCCCATAGTGCAAAAGAGAAAGCCGATCTTCTTGGTACTCTTTTCGCCTCGAACTCGACCCTGAACGATTATGGCAGCACCGTACCGCCTTCCATCCCATGGTGCGCGTCCTCGATGCCGGAAATTACCATCAAGCAAAGTGATGTCCGGCGGGAGCTGCTATCATTAAACGTTCACAAGTCGAGCGGGCCAGACGGCATACCAGCAGTTGTGCTCAAACGGTGTGCTCCTGAGTTGTGTCCCGTGCTAACGCGCCTTTTCACACTCTCTTACCACAAACGGCAAGTGCCGTCTTCATGGAAGACTGCCCTCGTGCACCCTGTGCCTAAAAAGGGCGACAGTTCGGACCCGTCGAATTACAGGCCTATCGCTATAACCTCCCTTCTCTCTAAGGTTATGGAGCGCATAATCAATGCAAAGCTCCTGGGATACCTAGAAGAGCACGACCTGGTCAGTGATCGCGAGTATGGCTTTCGCCACGGTCGCTCGTCTGGTGACCTTCTAGTGTATCTCACTCACCGCTGGGCTTCAGCCATAGAGAGTCAGGGAGAGGCCTTGGCAGTCAGCCTTGATATAGCTAAGGCGTTCGATCGGGTCTGGCATCGAGGTCTTCTGTCGAAGTTGCCAGCTTACGGCCTGCCCGAGGGATTGTGCAGATGGGTTGCCAGCTTTTTGTCCGGCAGGAGCATACGAGCCGTAGTCGACGGAAGTTGCTCCGAAAGCATGGGCATTAACGCTGGTGTCCCGCAAGGCTCCGTGCTATCCCCAACGCTGTTTTTGCTGCATATCAATGATATGTTGTCTATCGGCGACATTCATTGTTATGCGGACGACAGTACTGGGGATACTTGTTACACGGGCCGTGCCAATATCCCTCGATCCGTTGTGGTAGAGAGTCGTGAAAAACTTGTGTCCGATATCGAGAATACTCTTTCTGGAGTCTCGGTGTGGGGTCAGGACAACTTAGTCAGATTCAACCCCACAAAGACACAAGTTTGCGCGTTCACCGCTAAGAAAACCCCATTTACTGTGGCCCCTCAGTTCCAAGGCACAACCCTTACAATGTCAGGGAGTATTGGGATCCTCGGTGTGGACATTTCCAGTGACGTCCAATTCCGTAGTCACCTTGAAGCGAAGGCCAAGCTGGCATCCAAAAAGCTCGGTGTGCTCAATAGAGCGAGGCGATACTTCACTCCGGGGCAGAGACTGCTCCTATACAAGTCGCAAGTCAGACCCCACATGGAGTACTGTTGTCACCTTTGGGCGGGAGCACCTGGATACCAGCTTGGGCCCTTTGACTCGGTGCAAAGGCGCGCTGTGCGGATCGTCGACGATCCCAAACTCACGAGCGATATTGAACCTTTGAGTCTTAGGAGGGACTTTTCCTCCTTATGCGTGTTCTATCGCTTGTACAATGGGTTGTGCTCTGAAGAACTGTTTGATATGATGCCCACGGCAGCTTTTTATCACCGCACCGCTCGCCGCCGGCAGGGTGTTCATCCCCACACCCTGGAGCCCAATGGGTCGCGCACAGTACGATTTAAGAGGAATTTCCTCCCACGAACGCTGCGGCTGTGGAATGAACTCCCTGCCGAGGTTTTCCCAGTGGGCTACAGTATGAGGTTCTTCAAAAAAGGAGTGTATAGGTTCCTAAAGGGTAGGCAACGCGCATGTAAATCCTCTGGGGTTGCAGGCGTCCATAGGCTACGGTAACTGCTTACCACCAGGCGGGCCGTATGCTTGTTTGCCACCGTCGTGGTATAAAAAAAAACATTACAAATGTGAGACTAAAACTCCCGCGTTTCTAATATGTGTAGTTTTTGAGACATACATTTTTGAAAATCTTGTTTCTGACGCTCGGAAATTACGAAAAATATAAATAATTTAAAAGATATTGCATGGACTGTTTGTTTCGCCAAGGTGTTCGATAAAATATTTAAAGACATACATTTAAGAGCAATCACTACCTTCCTAGATACATTTGTTACAAAGATATTAATTGTTTTATTAATTTTGGTTTTTATTTTTTTCCTTCCATGTCCCGCCGTAGTAGGGTGCGATATTGAAATGACAGCTTTATTATTATGTCTTCTATCTATCCTATTTTTTACAAGAACTAATTCCGTGGAACATTCAAGTTATCATCTAAACACTTTATATCCGGGTTACCCGGCCTCTAGGGTTGATACTTCGGTATTTTTAATTTTATACGCCGTTGTTTCCGGAATATCTATAATTCTTGGTTTTAATAATAGTTTTGAGTACATATGCAAAGAACTATTAGCCAAAAAATATGTTAAAAGTTACGAATGGTGTCTTACGACAGTGACTACTATACATAAACTTTTGGACCATGGAGCTGCGATAATAAGAAATTCGTCTGTTCCAATTGGAATGCTCTCCGAGCAAGCATCAGAATCTCGCAATAAATATTGGCGTCACGATAGAGAATACCATACCCGCAAATCAGATCGAACAAAACCGGCCAAGAGCGTGTCGGGCCACGCTCACTGTAGGGTTCCGTAGTTTTCCGTCCGTCACAGTAAGTGTCCCCACTTAAGAGTTAATAACACCGCCATGTAGGATATGATATGAGAGTTCCATGTACAGCGACATCTATCGGCAAATTGAGTAAACTATTGCGCGCGAGCATAAAGTATGGAAGATGATTTTTATGGGATAATTCTTTATTGCGTGAACCGATTTTCACCGTTTTTACTTTATTTGAAAGCACGTCATTTCATTGTAATTTTGTAGAAATTACAGGTACAATAAACACCTGCTTATACGGTTAAATTACAAACTTAGTTCAGAAATTATTTTGTATTTATTTTTTCAAAAACTATTCATCCTATCAAGTTCAAAATAATTTTCCAAGAAAGTTTTTATAAAATTCTACTTTTGAGATTTTTTTCATATTTTTAAAACTTATGGTTCAAAAGTTAGAGGGGGGGGGACGCATATTTTTTTACTTCTGGAGCGATTATTTCCGAAAATATTTACATTATCGAAAAATGATTTTAGGAAACCCCAATTCATTTTTAAATACCTATCCAATAATATATCACACGTTAGGGTTGAAATGAAAAAAAAAATCACTCCCCACTTTACGTATAGGGGAGGTACCCTAATAAAAAAAAAAATTTCACTTTTTATTTTACCACTTTGTCGGCGTGATTGATATACATATTAGTACCAAATTTCAGCTTTCTAGTGCTAACGGTCACTGAGATTATCCGCGGACGGACGGACGGACGGACGGGCAGACATGGCGAAACTATAAGGGTTCCTAGTTGACTACGGAACCCTAAAAACGATGACTGATTTGTTTCATAGAGCGTTATTCTCATCAGACCCAATATTTCGGAACAACGGATGTCGCAACGACAAAAAAATATTTAAAAACATCTCCTAGCATCTGCTGCAATAGCATTATTGAAAGCACCACAGGATGCTTTTATATCGCCATCGGATGAAAACATAACACCATCATCAGAGTTATGTCCCGACGACAGCTATTCTGAGGTGCAAGATGGGGGAGAGCCTGGAAGTAGAATATTGTTGCCTGGAAGTTGATAATTTTGTAGTAAGTAATTCATATTTTAGAAAAAAATATTTGCTAAATTGGCGATGCATAATAGAAATTTTTAGCCGTTGCTTCCAAAAAAGCCACATAATTGTAGTATAACCGGCTTTAACCGGTTATTTTTCGACCATAACCGATCGAATACCCGGCTTTGAAAATTTACCTGTTATTGCATTCCCTATACAGGATGTAACAAAAATACTGGTGATCCGTTTAAGGGGATAATGGTATCGTATTACGACTAAGAAAAAAACCGGCCAAGAGCATGTCGGGCCACGCTCAGTGTAGGGTTCCGTAGTTTTCCGTCCGTCACAGTAAGTGTCCCCACTTAAAAGTTAAAATAACACCGCCATGTAGGATATTATATGAGCGTTCCACGTACAGCGACATCTATCGGCAAATTAAGTAAACTATTGCGCGCGAGCTTAAAGTATGGAAGATGATTTTTATGGGATAATAGTTTATTACGTGAACCGATTTTCACCGTTTTTACTTTATTTGAAAGCACGTCATTTCATTGTGATTTTGTAGAAATTACAGGTACAATAAACACCTGTATAAGCAGGTGTTTATTGTGGTTAAATTACAAACTTAGTTCAGAAATTATTTTGTAATTTTTTTTCTAAAACTATTCAACACATCAAGTTCAAAATAATTTTCCTAGAAAGCTTTTATAAAGTTGTACTTTTGAGATTTTTTTCATATTTTTAAACTTATGGTTCAAAAGTTAGAGGGGGGGGGGGACACATTTTTTTTTACTTCTGGAGCGATTATTTCCGAAAATATTTACATTATCAAAAAATGATTTCAGTAAACCCCTATTCATTTTTAAATACCTATCCAACAATATATCACACGTTAGGGTTAAAATGAAAAAAAAAATCACTCCCCACTTTACGTATAGGGGAGGTACCCTAATAAAACATTTTTTTCCACTTTTTATTTTACCACTTTGTCGGCGTGATTGATACATATTTGAACCAAATTTCAACTTTCTAGTGCTAACCCTCACTGAGATTATCCGCGGACGGACGGACGGACGGGCAGACATGGCGAAACTATAAGGGTTCCTAGTTGACTACGGAATCCTAAAAATAGTAGAATTTTTTTTTACACGAACAAAAATGTTTTTTTGTATGGGGCACGTAGTCTCAGCCGGCCAACCCTCCATATAAAAGATTTTTTTTTTGACGCGAAAAAATTTTTTTTTAAGTTTTTCATAATTAGAATACGATACCAATTATGCCCTTAAAAGGATCACCAGTATTTTTGTTAATACTTTATACTGTGTTTATTTTATATCCAGGTAAATCCGGATATTGATAGTGGCAGCCCTGACTGCAAATTTTAATTGACTGTAGATTAAATCTTCCATGGAATTAGAACTTGTAAAAAATAGGGTAGATTGAAGACATAACAATGAAGCTGTCTAACAAATATCGCGATTGACTACGGTGGAATATGGAAGAAACAAAATAAAAACCAAAATCATTAAAATAATTAATATCATTGTAAAAAATGTACCTAGAAAGGTTGTAATTACCTCTAAATGTACTGTTTTGAAAGTTTTATCCAACACTTTAGTCAACAGAAAAGTTTGTTACTTAATTTGCAATACATAATTATTTTTCGTAATATCCGGGTGTCAGAATCAAGATTTTCAAAAATTTATTTCTCTAAAACTACACATATTAGAAACGCGGGAGTTTTAGTCTCGCACTTGTAATGCTCTAAACTACAGCAATTTGTAATAAAATGGGGATGTCACTTTTTTGGCTTCCATAAAACACTGTGTGTCTGTCTGTATGTATGTCCATCCGTATGTCACAGCCATTTTACTCGGAAACTATACGACGTATCTGAATAAAATTTACACATAAGGTGTATTTTGTATGCCGCTACTTAGTTATGTAGATTTGAAAAAAAAAAATTAGGGGGGGCGCTCCATACATGTAACTATTTTTTTTTAACTAAGTATCAACATGTGACACATCAATGATAGGTCTTTAAAAATAACATTGAGGTTTCTGTGACCATTTTGTCATTAAGTGAATATTTTCTAAAATGATACCTTTAGAAATATTGTCACAAATAGCCATTTATTCTAAATGTATATTATACTCACCTAGGTACCGCCTCTGTTACGTCAGGGAAAAAGTGAAGGTGCTATTAGCTACGCAAAATCTAATCAAAATCTAATCATCTAATCAACTAAATCGTTAGTTTAACTAAGCATTCTGTCTTACTAATGTAATCACTTCAGCTAATCATGAGTGAAACTAAAAATCCAATCAGATTAGAAAGCCCATGATTGAATTCGTAATCATGATCATATGATTATGAGTAACGTTCTCATTTTTAGGGTTCCGTAGCCAAATGGCAAAAAACGGAACCCTTATGGATTCGTCATGTCTGTCTGTCTGTCTGTCCGTCCGTATGTGACAGCCATTTTACTCGGAAACTATACGACGTATCTGAATTAAATTTACACATAAGGTGTATTCTGTATGCCGCTACTTAGTTAAGTATTTAAATAAAAAAAAAAAATATTTTAAGGGGGGCGCTCCATACATACATATTTCAAAAAAAATGTTTTTACCAAATATCAACATGTGACACATCAATCGATAGGTCTTTAAAAATAATATTGAGGTTTCTTTGGCCATTTTGTGATTAAGTGAATATTTTTGAAATAACCGCTTCGAAAGTCAGAAAACTTGTCCCCCCCCCCCCTTTAACTTTTGAACCGTAAGTCCAAAAAATTTGAGGAGATGCGTCTTATCATATACTTTCCACGCAAATTGTTTTGAACATTATCGGTTTACCCATTTTTGAGTTATCTCCAAAAAAACCATAGGCACCAGATACGACCTTTTGGTATTAGTTTGGTTCTTATTCCATTGAAGGTACGGAACCCTCCTATGTGTGGTACGACACGCACTTGGCCGGTTTTTACTTTTGATTTACTTTAATAAAAAGCCGTTTCTACTTATTTTATTGTCTTTGCCTTAGCTATTTTATTGTCTCGCAAGAGGTGAGAAAAGTAGAGTATACTCCTCGGGGATAAAGCTGTTTTTGTCACGGGCGCGCTTGAACCCCTCACTGCACTCAGGACTCAGTCTTAATTCCCTCGCTTCGCTCGGGAATTAATTCATAACCCCCTCGCTGCGCTCGGGAGTAAAATCTGGAGTCCTTCGTTACGTTCAGGATTCAATATTGCGCCCGTGACATAAAACAGTGCTTTATCCCCTTGGTGTACAATCTACTATTCCAACTCTTCATCACGACTCATAAGCATACATCGTTATCGCGGGAGCAAAAACAAATGTGTTGAAGAATATATATAACAGAATGTCCGTTTAACATAAACAGAATATTATGCCTACACGTCTTAACCTCTAAGAAGTTCTTCATATCTGGCACATTTTTTTTGCTAGAAATAATCAATCCAAATTATCTTGCTCCTTTTCTACGTTCGTTAAAGTGCGTATTTTTGAGTTGAAATTTCGTTTCACAGCAGGTTTTTTTTTAATGAAAATAACAAGTAACGTTAATTTTTGAAATCAAGACTATTCGTGTGTTTAAAATAGTCCTTTATTTACAAGTTCACACAATTCGATCACAAATGAAAATGTTTTGAATAACAGATGACTGAAGAGGTTGTCGTTAGGACTGCAAGGCTAATCTTTTTAAGTATTTCTATATGTATCAAGTCGAGAACGAAGGTTAGATATTAGAAAAAACATCGATAAATTTTGAGCTCGTAGGTACAAATGTCTTGCTACTTCTGTCACATCTGTTATTTGTCATTTGTCATAATCTTTGAGTACTGTCAAATCGTTCTTGCTCCCGCGATAACGACGTATGCTCATGATCTACCTTCTATTATTCAAGTCCTTTCTCGTGGAATAATTGTATTGTCTGCGGCGGCAGGTATGTGTTGGCCCTTAGATTGCCCTTAGTTTAGTTCAAGTTTAGTAATTGTCATGGATCGGTAACCTTTTAGTTTTGTAACTTAAAACAAATTTAATGAATAATTTTAATATCATATCCAAGGGTTACTTAGATCTGATGGACAGTGTTGCTTGCCTAGTTTTAATTATGTAAAGGTGCATCTTTTCATGTGATAATTACGAATATAAGATTTATTTTAACAACTAGTTAATTTATCGGGGCTACGTTTAAGGCAATGTTTTTGAAATATGGTGTTATACACTTTTTTGAGTGGGATTTAATGAACTTTCATTTGCCATACACATTCATTGTATAACGATTACATTTTTTGTAAGCGTGCAAAGAAACTAAAAATGGATATACTTTGCATGATGGCAACCGACTCTGGTGGTCCTCGAAGCTCTTGTTTTCAGACATGCATACTAGGATCCCAGAGAAAATAGCTGTCGAGTTTCATTGCTGCCACTATAGATTGACCTCTAATTAAAAGCAAAAATAGGGTTTTATCATCAAATATATATAACAGAATGTCCGTTTAACATAAACAGAATATTATGCCTACACGTCTTAGCCTCTAAGAAGTTCATCATATCTAGCACATTTTTTTTGCTAGAAATAATCAATCCAACTTATCTTGCTCCTTTTCTACGTTCGTTAAAGTGCGTATTTTTGAGTTGAAATTTCGTTTCACAGCAGGTTTTTTTTTAATGAAAATAACAAGTAACGTTAATTTTTGAAATCAAGACTATTCGTGTGTTTAAAATAGTCCTTTATTTACAAGTTCACACAATTCGATCACAAATGAAAATGTTTTGAATAACAGATGACTGAAGAGGTTGTCGTTAGGACTGCAAGGCTAATCTTTTTAAGTATTACTATATGTATCGTCGAGAACGAAGGTTAGATATTAGAAAAAACATAGATAAATTTTGAGCTCGTAGGTACAAATGTCTTGCTACTTCTGTCACATCTGTTATTTGTCATTTGTCATAATCTTTGAGTACTGTCAAATCGTTCTTGCTCCCGCGATAACGACGTATGCTCATAAGTATGTTTTAAATAAACTAATTAATTATAAACTTATATTGTATAACTATTTAAAAGCATAACGTATAAAGTATGCGCATATTAGAACGTACACGAGGATTATGATTATTACATTGTGGGTAAGCACTAAGATATTCTGCGCCGAAATAAACGCGGTAGTTCGCTAAATAGTAATGAATCGCAATGGTAGTGGTAATAACAGAAGTAAAACTTGTATATTATAATTTCGAGTACAATATTTATTGATGATAGGTAGTAATTTCTGTGATAGGGTCGACGAAGCCCCCGCTTCGCGGGGGCTTCTATTCTGGGTAGGTATGCCCTTCGGGCAGGATGACACACTAACCTAACCTAAACCGAAATTAAACCTTACCTACAGTTTTTTGGTGATAGGTAGTAATTTCTGTGACAGGGTCGACGAAGCCCCCGCTTCGCGGGGGCTTCTATTCTAGGAAGTTATGCCCTTCGGGCAGGATGACACTCTAACCTAACCTAAACCGAAATTGAACCTTACCTAACATTTTTTTCCCCGCTCCGCACGTCGTCGTACCTAACGGTGACTCTGCCACTGTATTTCGTTTTTGACAGCGAGTTGGGTATGTTGTGAACCACTTTCGCGTTCCCCAAACCAAGGACCAGCATATCATAGACACAAGATATTTATCAGATGTACGCATTTATAGGTGACATTTGTATTTATAAATAAACAGTTTAGTTGTAAAAAATGGTATTGTTTAAAATAATTATTATATAAAATTATATAACTTGAAAACGTTATATTGACAAAGTTTATGAAAAAGAATATTAGTATAATAGATATTTCTATTAACTAACATTATAAACTTGAATAACTCGGAGTAACGATAGTTATGATCAAAGAATACTTATAAAAAATGATCATTATGATTAAAGAAATTATGTACACCATTTTCGAACTTCCAATAATCGAAGTTGAAATTTTATGTGAACTTTGGCGCACCCGCCTTTAAGAGTTGAGGAGTTCCCTCGAGTATTCATGGATCCCATCATCCGAACTGCGTTTTGACAAAAACGGGACCAATCTGTAATCTGTGTGTCTGTTTGATTTGAAAAAAATAATTTTCAATATCGGTTCAGACATTACGGAGTTGTGGAGTAACAAACATAAATTTCTTTGAAATTTAAATCTTGAAGTCGGTTAAAAACTCACCTCATTGCATTTCGTATGCCAGTAACATTCATCAGAACTAAACATCTTTTTCTTTTACGTTACAGCTTATTTTCCAAGGAGCTCCTTTATTATTCCTATTTTACTTTGTTATCCAGGGATGATGAAGAATACTCATTACTGAGGGCACAGGAGCCCAGCGCGTTGGAGATTGCCGCGGAACAGATGAGGCTGTGGCCCTCGCTACCTCCAGGTATGTCTTTATACAGATGTCTCCAAAATCAACGTCAACACTTAAAGATCTGATAGAACAACTGGTAGACTATCAGATTCAGCAAATTTAGCCCTAATGAAAATTGCATTTTCTTTCGAGATTGGTAAAATGACTTTATTATAGAAGTGCCAACTCGAAAACTATGCCATTTTCATTGGAGCCAAATTTGCTTAATCTGTAAACAATATGTCATGTCAATATGTGTGTATGTGTATGTGTATGTGTGTATGTTGTCTTTTCTGTTAATTTACAAAGGTTTCTGCTTCCCAAAGGTTGTCTGGAAGAGATCGCTCTTTAGCGATAAGACCGCCAATTGTTTTGCTTCTGCTTTTTTGTTTGTGTCTTGTGTATACTTTGTGTCTATTATTTGAGGTGTGCAATAAAGAGTATTTATGTTATGTTATGTTATGTAGTAGCCACTTAGATGGTTGACAGTCCTCAACTGTGCGTTTCTCCCGAAACTTCCTACCTCGCATAGCAAAACTGTGAAATGAACTGTCGCCAACGGTATTACCGGGCCGAAACGACTTTGAAACCTTCAAGAAAATAGCGTACTCCATCTTAAGGGCCCGCAACGCTGTGACGCCTCTGGTATTGCTGGGCCTCGGTAATTGTTTACCATCAGACGGGCTGCTCGTTTGCCTGACAAAAAAAGTCAAAATATATTTGAAATAAAAACATTACACGTCCATATTTTGTTCATTCATTTCTTTGCAATATAATTTTTATTAAGAAATGTATTTTGATTAAGCGTAAGACTCTTATGACAGATATCGCTAGAGGGACTGGGGGCTACACATATTTATTATGAAGATATGGTGGGAAAATTCACAGTTAACGGACTAGTCTCAACGGGTAAGGTAGAGCGATGTGCTGGTGCCATAATATACAAGATATCTGTATACTCCACTTAGCGTGTTATTTCTTTAAAACCTGAGCTGCCAAAAAGAAGGGGTGCGGGAGGGGAACGCGCGATTCTTGCGTGGGGCGTAAGAGAGTCGGACATTAATGGTTGCCATGGAGACGTCCTATGTTTACTGTCACTTCCAATATTAGTCTCTCACTATATAGAGTGAAATTACTTTGAACGTGGCAGCGGGGGTCGCCTGGCAATGCGGGGTCTTGGTTAATTAGTCTATGGCTGGTGCTTTACATGCATTAGGACCAATATTTTGTATAGCGTGAATATATTTATCAATTATACGCTTTATTATATGACATGTGACGGAAGACTGTCCTGTGACAGAGTCCATGATAGGTGTGTGGACGGGCCAAGCGAGGAGGATTGTGTTAGGTGAACTGCGATCAAATAGAGCGCGTCTGCGCGCTTGAACCGACTTATTTTATTGGTAGTAAATTATTAGTCCTCATGCGTATTGGTCCTGGGTCCGAGGTAATGATTTTTTCAATTTTTCATTTATCTCAGGATTTTAATTTTCATTACCTGTGCTTTGCCCAACAGAGAAGCAGCGAGAAATAATAGCGAGCGAAGAGCAGACTCTATACAGCCAAGCGATCCACTACGCTAACAGAATGGTGTACCTACTGTTGCCGCTAGAGGGCGCGGGGCGGCGTGCCGACGCCAGGGGAGACGACGACAGGGCCAGCAATAGCATCACTAACAGGTGAGAGCGAGACATACAATAGCCAAGCGATCAACTACGCTAATAGAATGGTCTACCTACTACTGCCGCTAGAGGGCGCGCCGAGGCGAGAGGAAACGACAACAGAGCCAGCACTAGCATCAGTAACAGGTTAGAGCGAGACCATGCGATATAGCTATGCGATCCTCTACGCTAATAGAATGACTAACAGGTGCGAGCGAGACAAATACCGATGTAGCGAATTAGAAAATGTTGTACCTTATGCATCTAATTTATCGAATCTAGTTATCTTTAGTGCTTTTGATTGTTTTGTTTACGCTATTTTAAATGCCGAAAAAACACTAAAGACGTATTACAATCACAGCGTTAAATTTTGATGTATAGCCGATACTCATTATATGGTCAAAATAAAGGTTAACGTTTCAGTTATATTCTGCAATGCTGCCATCATTTACCTGGGGAATAACTTTGAACACTATGCAACTCTATTACTATAAGTCGGCTTTTAGCCTAGCATGTCAGTATTAGTCCCGAAATAAATTTAAGACTTTGTCACATTCTAGCGTCTGAAACTGACGTCTGAATGTACGAGTATGCCTTACATGTCGTTACATTAGGCACAACGATATCGCGCTCGAGTCTGTCAAATCCTTAAGACTTTTGAAACGAAGTTCCTTATCGGACGGTTGGAAAAAAGTGTAAGATTTTACCGTTACGAAAGCCCGTCCCAACCCATACGACTGAGACATGTATAATGTAAAGAAATATGTAGAAAAAAAAGAAATATGAAACTATAAACAAATTACGGCTGTACTTCTAAACACAAGTGAGTACAGCCGTTTGATGTTTATACAATGTTATTATGTCTTACGAAAGTTTTAATTCAGTGAAATATGAAATTAAATGAAACGACATAATATAACTTCGTTCCAACCGAATGTTCCATGACACTCACGCATTTTTTTATTTCATTATGTCCAGAAATGACCCATAATATTAACACATACTAAAAATAATTCTGACCCGTGTTCTCAAAGCAGTTTAGATAACATTCTATATTTTTAATATTTATAATATTTTGTTATTTATAATATTTTTATGAAAGTAAGATACTAAAATATATCTAAAACATTAAAAAAAACACATTAAGGACATTATAAGGAATCTAACCTAGGGTGCATTTATTACTATTTTCTCTTTTTTTTGTACACACACAAATAACTCTGTTTTTAAGTGCTTTTGAGTGTTTGGTTGCTTTATGTATTTATTAGGGTAAACATAATTTCAAATAATATTCTTAAGGAAACTGTAAGTCTAGTTTTTAAAAATGTTTAGTGTTATATACAACTATATAAGACTGTTTGTTTCTAGATTAAATAAATAAATAAATAAATAAATTGCAGCGTGGCGGAGTCAGATAGCGCAGACGCGGAGTCCGGCTTCGAGGAGGCGGACCCCGGCGAGGCTGGCAACAACGTCATCAAGATGGTCTCCAGATTCGTGGACAAGGTACTGCTTTTTTACGGTTTTAGACTCTCGGTAGCTGCCGATGCCGGGAAATATTCTGGAGAACTTTTAAAATGGATACGACCATCTGAATAATTTTATTTAATATTGTATGCACAGCTTTTTTTATTTGGTATTTTTTATGTGATTTCTACTTGGAATCGCTAGGTCTTTCGATCGTAATAGGAGGAAAAAGTTTCCCAAGACTTTTTTACTTTTTTTGTTACTTCCATTTTGTTACCGCGAATGCGCCATGCGTGTATGCCGTAACAAATAAATGGTAACGGACTCTTTTCTCGTAAAAGGTTTGAATAGATAGTTTGATTTTGACCCATTATTGTGTATCTTTAAGATTTACTCGTACTCTTTTGAAAAAATAAGTCCCGCCGAGTTTCTTGCCGGTCATAATACTTTCTCGGGTGTAGTGTTAGAACCGGTGGTAATTTTATTTTTCTTTGTCGTTCATACGTGCATTGAAGAATAAAATTTAATTTTTTGAGTAGAAAGCACATAAAAACTCTATATAATAGTAGTAGTAGTAGTTAAACACTTTATTGTATAAAACAAATACATGACCAACAAAAATATAGTGAGTGTGTACAAAGGCGAACTTATCCCTTTATCCCTATATATATGTGTATATAAAAAAAAAAGTATAAATTACTTTTTAAAAATTACTCGTCTTTATTTTTACTCCTCTCAATCAAAAATCATTGTGGCACTCTTTGGGGGAGGCCTATGTCCAGCAGTGGACGTCTTTCGGCTGATATGATGATGATGATGATGAATCAAAAATTTGCCTTTTCCTTCACAGAGAGTGCAAGACCGATAGTCGTTACTTCCAAGCATTTAAACCACAAATTATTTAGCCTCTAGATACGTAGCTAGCCTTTAAACTCTTTTGTATCGTCATAGGTGTGCACAGAAGGAGGGGTGACGGCGGACCACGTGCGGTGTCTACACCAAATGATCCCCGGCGTGGTGCACATGCATATGGAGACCCTCGATGCCGTGGCCAGAGAGAGTCGGCGGTTGCCGCCTGTACAAAAGGTACGTAGACGGTTACGTGTAGAATGTTAATTCTAAGGAGATAATACATAAATAAATATTATAGGACAATCTTACACAAACCGACCTAGTCCCACAGTAAGCTCAATAAGGCTTGTGTTGTGGGTACTAGACGACGATATATATAATAGATAGATATTGATAAATACTTAAATACATAGAAAACATCCATAACTCAGGTACAAATATCTGTGATAAACACACAAATAAATGCCCTTACCAGGATTCGAACCCGGGACCTCCTGCTTCGTGGGCAGTGTCGCTACCGACTGGGCTAGGAGGCCGTTATAATAATCGAGATTATTCAAGGTTTCGAAGAAAACAATGATATTTTTTCACAAAGAAGGAGTGACTTCAGTTAGCCTATTTACTCCACATTTCCAAAAGCAAATACCCGAATTACTGGAAAAAAATATACAAATCACTACAGAATCTTTAATTGTTTTGACAAAAACGGGACTTAATCGCTTACACTTTTATTATTTTACTGTCTGCCTGCTACCACGAGCGTTACGACACACTCGAAACGTCAGAAAAATAATAAAATTAAGTACGCGATTAATTCCCGTTTTTGTCAGAACAATGAGTGGAAATTGTGTGAGTTTAAATCAGTATAGAATCTTGAAATAACTTTGTAGTGTTGAGTATCTCCCATTCTCCTTACGCTCATATATTCAACCTAATCAGGTAGTGTATAATAAATGTGTTTCGCGTTGCCCACATTACATGGCGACCCTGCCACTTCAAGTCCTACCTCAAATAGATATGTGGACGTGTGACCTCGTAAACTTTACAAATTGTGCCAAACTGACGCTTATTATTTCAAGGTACATTGCGAATTATCATAGCAATGGTCTTCTTTTCATTCGCATAAAAAATTTCGAAGAAGGTTCTTAATTCTTTGTTTTTTTTTTGTATGGGCACCAATGATTTGAAGACGGCTGGACCGATTTGGAAAATTCTTATTTGTTTGAAAGGGTTGACAGCTGGTCCCATTGTTATTAGGTCAGGATCTGATGATGGGATTCTGGAGAGATTGAGGGATCTCTTCAAATATTATAGGTGATTTGAGTATTTTTTAACGTAGCTCGGGCATTTGCTATTGGAAAAGTAGAGTCGCCCAAGTGGTGTCGGTTCTTTTTCAACCGACTTCCAGATTTCGAAGGAGGAGGATATCCACTCGTCGGGATCTTTGTTTTTGCTTTTTTTTAATGTATGTTTACCGATTATTCGAAGACGGCTGGACCGATTTGAAAATTAATTTTTTTGTGTGAAAGGGTATACTTAACAGTTGGTCCCATTGTAACCAGGTCAGGATCTGATGATGGGATCCTGGAGAAATCGAGGGAACTCTTCAACTATTATAGGCACACCTATAATGATTTGAGTATTTTTTTACAGCAGCTCGAGCATTTGCTGTTGGAAAGGTGGAGGCTAAGTGAAGTCGGTTCTGTTTTAAATTATTCTTATATTTTTAACCGACTTCAAGATTTCAAAAGAGGAGAAAAAAAAACATACACGCCGAATTTCTCAATTCTCAATTGTATGTTTTTTTTTATGTTTGTTACTCCATAACTCCGTCATGTCTGAACCGATTTAGAAAAATCTTTTTTTGATTGTAAGTATATATACAGATTGGTTCCGTTTTTGTCAAAACGCAGTTCTGATGATGGGATCCATGAGGAATCGAGGGAACTCCTCAAATCTAGGCATACATATAGTGATTTTTATATTTTTATCAACAAATCCATCATTTTCATTCAAAACAGTGGCATTTGATGAAGTAGAACTGCTGATGATGATCAGAACGGAACTCTTCAACGACGCATAGTTCACGTTTGGCGATTTGTCCTCTCCGCTGCGTTTGTTAAGCAAGTTATTTCATTGTATGGAATCTAAGTGCACCATCTACAATAATGCTTCACCGGCTACCCCCATGGAAGGTTTTTTTTTTCTTAAAAATTATATTAAATATTAACGTATCCTGCAGCCCAGGATAGTGGCGCCCTGGCTGGTGCCGGGCGAGGCGATCTCGGGCGCGGCGCTGCGCTGCTGCCTCGCGGCCGACGGGCGCTCCGCCCCCCTGCTGCCCGCCGAGGGAGCCCTGTTCCTCACCAACTACCGCCTCGTGTTCCGCGGAGCCCCCACGGACCCCTTCGGTGAGTGAAACCCAAGTGTTTAACTGCTAACAAACTTAACTTTGAGAGCATGTTATTAATGACATATTACAGTAATTTAATATCAATTATCCTATAAGAGCAACCTGTACCTCCCTGTTACTAACATTGCTATAATCTAATCTAATTAGGTATTTAAATTGTATTGAATAATTTTATTTATTAAATTAAATTTTATTTTCTAACCTTAACAATTTAAGTTCTCATGTACCTAAGTGACATTTTTGTGAGAAATAAATATCCTTTTAAACTGAAAAACTGGTCCCAATTTCCCAATTGCACTTGTGTTGCGTGATGATTTATTAATTAAAATTACCCATTAGTAAAAATCACAACTTTATTTACAGAAGTGACTTGGCATATTGCCGTTTTGCATTCCACGCGGTGATTCCATGTGTTAATTTTAAGTAGCTGTTTGCAACTAATGATATTTACTATGGATGGGTTATACTCTAACAAAATGAGCAGAAAAAAAACTATTCTGACAATCATTACATCTTTGTCACTCGCATTGTTAGAAAATTACAGTTTGTCTCTTTCTCAAGCGGGTGACGGAAGCTCATTCGCACGTCCGCATCTCACGCTAGCCGGTGCGCGACTAGCGACAGTTGTTTGAATTCACTCATATTAAGTGCTTCACTTTTGAAGCGTAATTAACCCATCTGTCATTATTATATATCATAGTTTGCAACAGAGTTTTTATCATTGTAGCCGTCGTTTTAGCGTAAAATTGCATAATCAAGACCAAGTGCGGGTAGTTCGGAAAACACGCGCAGTTAGGAGATGCTGATACAATTCCTCGTCAGTCTGCCTGCGACGACGATCGTTATGGCACACCCACTACGTTCATCGTTTTTAAACACAAAACTTTCGTGAGACTCAGACATGTTAAATAAATAGGAACTCACGTTTTTTACCAGACTGCCGAGAGACAGGAGGGTTATTAAGTCCAATATTGCTCTAGTATATGTGTCACTCCATTATTTATTTAATATATTTATCATACTAAGGACCTTACCAGAAATAAAGCAGACAGGAAACATAACAAATACTTTCGTCCAAAACTTGATGAAAGACATCAAAAAGGAAGTGAGATTGCAAATTAAATAGACTCCTCCGCAGTTTTTTCAAAAACTAGTTCTAGGAAAAGAGTTATATTTTCGTATTTTTTTTGTTTTATATCCAATCATTACTTACGAGTAAATCTTGAAGCAAATCAAATTATTTTGTTTATAGATGGCAGCACCATCTCTCTCGCTATACCAGAATCACGTAAGAGATTCGGATTGGAGGTGCAAGCAAGTACTGCGTATGCTCATAGAGTATGGTCAACGGCGCCTAGCCGTTTCAAATTCAGAGATTGCATACACATGAGAAAATTTGTCAAGTTCCGCCGTGATCGGGTGGTCTAGTGGTCGGGACGTCAGCCGCGAAAGCTGAAGACGCCAGTTCAAATCTGGCCTCGGACACCGGAGGGTTTGGTCACTTTTTCTGAAGTATATGACATCTATTTTCATAAAATTTATATGACTTTTACTTTGTCTACTTTCTTTTTGGTACGGTCCTTAACACATTCAGCGCCACCTAGTGCTACGTGCTACGCTCGTAGCCCGTAGCCACGTATTCGTCGTATGTAGCGCGTAGTAGCTACGAACAGAGTTCTACCTACCTGCTACCTAGTTGCTACCTGTCTTGTCTGGAACCTATCCAATCTTCGACGTTCTTATATTAGCCATACGTTTGCAGCGTGCGAGCAAACGGTGGTGCGCTCGTTCCCGCTGTGCGCTCTGACGCGCGAGAAGGCGGTGCGCACACACTACCTGCCGCACCTGGAGCACTCGCCGCAGGAGGGGCTGCAGCTGCGCTCCGCCACCTTCCAGCTCATCAAGGTCACACTCACACACATACATACAGTTAACGCCAAAAATATGTACACGTTTTTCATCCTTATTACAAAGGAATAAGGTGCAAACATGTAAACATACATCCCAAGTTACAAAAGCTTCTTTAACTAAGGCCTTTTATCACCAAACAGTGATATAGTAGGCTTATAATGGTAACCATTGTGACTGCTTGTACTATAAAGGTTTTTAACAGAGCGTTTTGGTTCTATAAATGAAAGAGCAATTTAGTTCTATAAGTTAGCTCTTAGAACGCTTAAGGGACCATAAAAAAGAATCTCTAAAGTGTTGCACTGTAATAGATTTGCAAAATGCGATTATAGTACTATTTAATAGTATAGACACTTTACTGACACTTTTATGTACCTATTATGCACTAATAATGCGTCCAATTAACTTTTATAGTACTAGTATTGTAGCAGTATCGTAAACACTATTATAGGATCAATCTGCACTATAAAAGGACTTTGACTTGGACATTACGTAACGTTTTAGCTTTTTAAATGTTCCCTCAACATCGCCGTTTTCTGAAAGTGATAGTACATTAGCAGCACGACTGGAGCCCATGTGTACTATAGCAGCCACAGTCGGGATAAATCCTGATTTTATTAATTTAAATTTAATTAAAACAGTAAAATTATGAAGGCGCATTGTCACAAAATGGGTTGTAATGGGTACAGAATAAATCAGTGATAAAACTAGGGCCTATTTGGGGTTAGGTAAAGGTATACAACACCATTATAGTGCTAATCATGAACACTAATTAGCACGTTTTAAAATGTGCTCAGGACTTTTATAGTGCCAAATTTTGTTACTTGGGATATCTTTTGCGGTGACAGTACATACTCGGGTTGGGCACCTTCTGATATATAACCGCTTGTAGTTCGGTCACGGATTTTTATTGTTGGGCCATTAAGGGTTCACATTACGTTGGGCATTTTAGTACGGGCTGGGAAAGTATGATCTGCTACGTTACGTGATACAAAGATAAGCTCCACGGCACATGCCCAAGTAACACATGAAAGCAGTATAACGGCCGTCTTACAGCATATCTGTATGCTTTTAGCATTTGAGTTCGTTTTATAGTAGCATTATAAACGTTTATAGTGCTGATATAGCTCATAAATGGGCACAAATTACCCAGCTTGAGATCCTATTTAGGTTATTTAATAGCACTACAGGCGCATTCCCAAGTAACACATCAAGGCAGTATAACGGCCATCTTACAGCATATCTGTATGCTTTTAGCATTTTGAGTTCGTTTTATAGTAGCATTATAAACGTTTATAGTGCTGATACAGGTCTTAAATGGGCACGAATTACCCAGCTTGAGATCCTATACAGGTCATTTAATAGCATTACAGGCGCAATATGTCTGCGCTATTAGCATTATCGTTGTCATGGAAAGTGCGAATCATTAGTACGATCTATTAAGTTGCCAACTGCATTAAAGAAGCATTAATACGGCCAAAATACTTGCTAATCGCAGTAAAGAAGCATAAGTACTCTCGATTAACTTGCCAATCGCAATACAAAAGCATTATACTAGCATAAGAGTGTAGTAAAATAAACCTTACGTCAATGCAAAAACGTCTCTAACACCGACGCAACAAATGTTATAATACAATGAACGTTGTGATTTAACTACTTTGTCTCGCAATATAAAATGGACGAAGACGGTACAAAAAACTGAATGAGTGACACGTCATATTTGTTTGCATCCTAACAAAATTTATAAAAGTTTTTGACTCTTTTACGTTATTATATCCTTCAAATATTACTGCGCGATGTAGTTTACTGTAAATGTGTATATACGTTTCATTGAAAATTTTCACGCGCCTTTGATTTATTGTGGTTTTGCTATAAAATATTATAAAAAGATATGCGTCAAATAAACAAAACAATTGTGTAATCCTCGTATAGAACGAGTTGCATTATTAACATAATAGTGTTGGTTGAGCAGTCTTAAATTAAGTTATTTCATTATTATATAGGCATTTTCCTTGTATAAATAGGTTCGCATGATTTTATTTTTAGGTTATAAATTATTTACAAAATGGCGTTGGTCTATATAGACGGAGAGCTAGCCACGTCAGATATGACACAATAATGAGAGCAACCAAACCCCTCTAGTCAGTTTGGTATACTATGCTTATTTCTAGATCTGGACATCTGGCAGCTTTAAAGTGGTGGAGGTCAAATAATGCAAACTATTTCAAGAAAACAAATCCTAGAGATCTGGGTTTGATGCAATATTATGAGAAACTATACAATATTAAGAGAAATTATACAAAGGTTTATGTTTGTCGCCGACTGTTTTTGTTTCCGTAATAATACATATTATTTTTTGGTCCAACGTTTATTATCCATATTTGACCAGTTTTGAGTCGATATTCCAACATATTCACTACAGATAGAATTATACGGCAAACTATCGGTTCTTGAATCTTTTATCTCCATTCTGTACAAAAAAACACTTTTATCGATATTCGAATGGTGTAAAGAATCTTACATATACGTTATCTACATATTAGGGTTCCTCTTTGATGTCTCTAAAAACTAGAGATTTTAATTTTTAACTAATTAACACAAAATGTATGACCATAAAACCACTTTTTAGCCTAAACCGGTTCGACTTTGATGTCAAATATCTCGAAGACAATGAATATTGAAGTAAATATAGGATACTATATTGTTTAAAGTCGTTAGGTATATAGGTACATAAAGCTATATAGGTACATCATTAGAAAACTAGGGGAATCAGATCTAAGGTCGTTGGCGCCAGGGAGCCCCTTAAAATACAGGCCCTGTCCTTTATAACTGAGACAACTTCGGCAGTTTTTACCTAGTTTGGTATTACTATATTCCAATTAAAATTTTGCTAGTCTGTCACTGTGACCTCCACCCATTAAAAGCTGCCAGATGCCAGGATCTAGCAATAAGAATAGTGTAGCAATCTGACCAGACGGGTTTTGTTGCTCTCATTATTGTGTCATATCTGACGTGGCTAGCTCTTAGTCCAATAGCAGCTCATTGACCCTTAAAAAAAGCTTATTAATGCCTACAGCATTACACGTGAATAATTATGCTATTAAACAACATTAAGCATTATATACTACTTAAAATTGCTATTGTAGACCCTAAGGCACTAAAACACCTAAAATCTGTATAGGGGCTGTTCATAAATTACGTCATAAATTTTTGATTACTTCCCCCCTCCCCCTAATTTAATCATCCAACCCTCCCCCTGCCAAATAAAGTGACGTCATTAAAAAAAATGCGTTTTTAGCTTAATTGTAAAATAAAAAACTATTTAGTAGATAATATTTTATAGCATTAAAAGTTTATAGAAACAAGAATTTCATTCCTTTTTTTTTACACCCTGAAGCACTTTTTAAAGATGCGAGAGATGATGTGATCTTCGGAATGACCCCCCCCCCCTCCCCCCCTCCTACGTCATGCTACCATCATCCGATTTCCAGACCCCCCCCCATTTGAAATGACGTAATTTATGAACAGCCCCTTATAGTGAATTACTTGGTTTTATAATGGTTTATTTTATTGCTATTATACAGCATTAGGAATGTATTACGTACTTAAAAAAGCTATTGTACACCCTAAGGCATTAAAAATAGCTGAAAGCTGTATAGCGAATTTACGTGGCCTTATAATGGCTAATATTCATGCTCTTAAACAGCATTAAGCATTTATTTATGTAATTGTAGAACCTAAGGCCACACCACACCACACCGAAGCATTAGTGTAGCAAACCAAAACGCAACTGTACAGCTGAATGCTGTACAGTTGCATTTTGTCGCTGCACTAAAACTAATGGGCTAAACAAAAGCAAATGCTTTGCTTTTTGGCATACCTAAATAGGTATGCCATTATACAGCGTATAGCATCATATAATGCTACTAGCTTGTTCCCGCGGCTTCGCCCGCGTACTAAAAGTACTAAAAAAGGAGGTTCTCAGTGAGACTCGTATGTTTGTATGTAGGAATGTATGTTTGTCCGCGATCATCTTGCGTTTCGCTGAACCGATTTAGAAGCGGTTTTCGGAAAAGTATTCGTTACATTCTAGAGGTTTCGGTATACCACGTTTTGAAGACGGCGGTTCCCTCATTTTTTGTTTTAAAGAAATTATT
Source organism: Pammene aurita (assembly GCA_947086415.1). Lineage (NCBI taxonomy): Eukaryota > Metazoa > Arthropoda > Insecta > Lepidoptera > Tortricidae > Pammene > Pammene aurita. Next base: position 3,506,536 of record OX352295.1, on the reverse strand, counting down.
GCAATAATTGTTAATTGTTACGCCATCAACGACTTGCTACTGAGAGATTATGATTAATACAGATTTCTTCTCTTGAATAGAAACTTTTCCCCGCGACTTCATTTGAGTGGAATTAGTAATCCACCCTCCTTTTTACCCGCTTAAGGAATGACTTCTGGGATGACAACTATTATATATCCTTCCCCAGAACGCAAAATATCTCCATACCGAATCATCTAAATCGGTTCAACGGTTATTAATTTCCTATACAAACTTTCAACCCCCGTTTCACCCCATAGAGGGTTGATTTTCGAGATAAAAACTATCCTATATTGTTTACCGCGACTCAATCTATATAATATGTACCAAGTTTCATTTCAATCGTCTGTTCAGCGGTTAATAATTCGCCATACAAACTACCAACATGTTTTCTACCCCTCTAAGATTGATTTTCGGCTTAAAAAATATTCTATATTGTTTCCTGGGACTCAAACTATATCCACAACAAAATTATCTAAATCGGTTCGCGGTAAAAAAATCTCCATACAAACCTCCAACCCCCATTTCACCCCCTTAAAGATCGATTTAGATAAAAACTATCCCATGTCGTTTCCCGGTACACAAACTATCTCTATACCAAGTTTCATCTAAATTGGTTCAACGTTTAAAAATTCCCCATACCAACTATCAACCCTCATTTCACCCCCTTAAGTGTTGATTTCGTAATCAGCGACCCGATAAACCATAGAAACAATACCCATGTTGATATTTAAATTTTGTCACCACATTTCCCCCTTATGGGTTGAATTCTCAAAAAAGCTGAAACACTTGTTTTCTCATTTATCGTTAGGAATACTCCTGTAAAGTTTCGAATAAAATAGTTGAACTAATCTCGTTTCCCATACAAACTTTGAACCCCATTTCCCCCCTTAGGAGGTAAATTAAAAAAAAAATTTCTTAGTGCATCCCTATGCCTTATAAGGAGCCTACGTACCACATTTGGAATCTCTAGAACCAGCGGTTTGGGCTGTGCGTTGATATGTCAGTCAGTTTCTTCTTTTATATATTTAGAAGATGATTGCAATTTGGCACAAATACTTTCAAGAATTTTCATGTCCACAATATTAAATTTCAAAATCGATGTCATTTTCTTAATTAACGTCCCAAAAAATCACAAAAACGACACCCATATGGATATTTAGACATTTCAACCCCATTGTACCCTAACAGGGGAGATGGTATTTCACGTCCGCCACGTCGGATTTTAAAATCGTTATTGTTTTCGTAATCAACGACCCGATAAACCATAGAAACAATACCCATGTTGATTTTCAGACTTTTTGACCACATTTTCCCCTTTTAGGGGTTGAATTCTCAAAAAACCTGCAACACGTATTTACTCATTTATTGTTAGGAATACTTCTGTGAAGTTTCGAATAAAATAGACTAACTAATCTTGTTTCCCCATACAAACTTTGGACCCCCATTTCACCCCCTTAGGGGATGAATTTTGAAAAATCCTTTTTTAGCGCACCCCTAGACCTTATAAGGAACCTACGTGCCAAATTTGGAATCTCTAGAACCAGCGGTTTGGACTGTGCGTTGATAGATCACTATGTCAGTCAGTCACCTTTGAGTTATATATATATAGATTGTAGAACCTAAAGCACTAAAAACAGCTGAAAGCTGTATAGCGGATTTACGTGGCATTATAATGGCTAATATTCATGCTCATAAACAGCATTAAGCATTTATTTATGCTATTGTAGAACCTAAGGCACTAAACCACACCGAAGCATTAGTGTAGCAAACCAAAACGCAGTTGCATTTTGGTTCGCTGCACTAAAACTAAAGGCTTTAATAAAGCATTTACATATGCCATTATACAACCGTTATAACAGCTTGAAGCATTATATAATGCTATTGTAAAACCTAAAGTACTTAAGTGCTTTTAAACAGCTGAAGGCTGTACAGTTGCGTTGTGGTTTGCTGCACTAAAGCTAAAGGCTTTACAAAAGCATTTAGATATGCCATTATACAACCGTTATACAGCTCAAAGCATCATATAATGCGACAAGTTGCTCGGTGAACGTGTATAAGAGTTTATACGGTCCTTAAGTTCGAAAACAGTTAACTATTCATATGTTATAATGCTTCCTGTGTTACTTGGGTGTTCATAAGTGATGATGAGTACCAAAAAAGTAGTTTTAAAAAATTTAATTGGCCGAAAGCACAGAAAATTACCACTTCTGGTGTAAAAAATGGATGGTATTTACCTACGTCATTTGATACAACGATGACACTTGTGGCAACAAATAGGCATTTTTATGTAGGTACAGAAAAACCCAGTGCCAGTTCCTGCATGGCCGGAAGTGCCCGGCAGACTGGTTTAAAAGTGACGTAAATTTGGAGTCAAACGAGTTACTTTTTAACCGGTCATACGGTCCCCGCCAGTACTATATATTTACCCGTACGGCCTGTGGCTAGGTACAGTCACATACTGTAACTGTTGCGCCATTTACGGTTCAAATTCTTTTGATTCGTTTAGTACTTATTCTATGAAATATATAGTACGGGCTGGGACCGTATGACCGGTTAAAAAGTAACTCGGATCCTATATTGGCACATCAGCATGACTGGCTCTAGGGTAGAGCGAGTAGAGATATCGCTCTCGGTGCCAAGGTTTCCTAGGGCACACAATCCCAAAAAACCCGAAAGTCGCTCTCTCTCTGATAAAGGGTTAAGGCTGACGCTATTTCAAGGCTAGATACTTCTCTTTCTCTTAAGATACTTCTTAAGATTTATTTCTAAGCAGATATCTTCATCGGGCTCACATAATGTTACACCCGCAGGTGGTGCTTGATGAAGAAGTGAGCTCGGAGCAGCTAGAGTTCTTCCGCAAGGCGCTAGCACGGCTGCGGCACCCGCAGCACGCCACGCAGCACTTCGCGCTCGCGCCGCGCGCCGCGCCGCCCCCGCCCGGCCCGCAGCCCAAGCACCACACGCTCAAGTGAGTCACATGCCCTCCACCACACAGCTGCCAGATGTCCGGATCTAGAAATAAACATAGTGTAGCAAACTAACTAGAGGGGTTTCGCCGCTCTCATTATGTGTCATATCTGACGTGGCTAGCTCTCCGTCTATGACTACAACTTTACTTTCTTATATTACCGCAAAATAATTATTGCTTCCTTTTGACTACGTTTTTGGTCCTTGAACATGTTGATATATATATTTTTACGTTACACCTGGCCATAATGTGAGTTTTATCGCACGCTACGCGTACGGTAAAACTCGCATTATGGCCAGGTGGAGACGTACAATTGTGTACTCACCACGGGCAGTAAAAAAGAAAGCCCTCTATCGCTTATTTACAACCCTCGCCTGCGGCTCGGGTCACAAATACCTGCGATTTTGGGCTTTCCTTCTTTTACAGTCCTTGGTAAGTAATGTACTATTTCAACACACCTATTCGTAACGAGGTTCTTATTCCACCGCTTTTATGCTCATAATCCTAGATATTAAACACGCGTGCATTTCGCAATAATTATCCAACTAGTGGAATAATTTAATAATCCGATCAAGTGACGTTTGTACTCTAGTACTAAGTTGTACGTACGCAGACGAATCGTTGTAATTTAGTCGGGTAGTACCTTTACTTTTTTTTTTAACTCTAGGAGTTTAAATTCTAAAAAAGTAAAAAAAAGTAAATATATTAAAAATATACACATTTACGATAGAATACAAATTATACAATCCTGATTGTGAATAAGAATCATTTCAACTTATTATATTACTCGTAATACACAATAAATTACGTTTATCTACACTCATATTGTAAGTCCTCTAAAATGCGTTCAAAAACCGTAGGCAATGACCAGCATTACAACAAACGATTTCACTATGATAAGTTTCTTATCTGTGGCAGTACCGCAATTTTAACGTTTCATGCTCAATTATTGATGTACTCTGAGTTTTGATAACATAATGTACACCTGCACGCGCCCGCGGCCGGCGACACCCGCCCGCGCGTCCGCCGGCACAATCGAGTTGGCCGCGCCGACACAATCGAGATGGCCACGGCGGTACTGTGGCGGCCATTCTATGGTTTACGAATACGGCATTTATAATAAATAATATGAGTGTAGATAAAGCAGTGTATGCAACTGTACGTAATTAGGCCTTAAAACACTCGTGTGATCTTATTATGAAATTCGCCTGCGGCTCATTTCATAAAACCACACTCATGTTTTAAGGACCCTTATTACGTAACAGTTACATAAACTACTATTTAAACACGAATTGTCTGTTTTAATATTGGCTGTTTGGCATTATCGTCGTTTTAATATCGTCCGCGCCTTTGCCTCAAGCTGCACGCACATCCAAAAAAGAAAATTGCGCGCCATTTATAAGTTGACCTCAAATCATTGTTTATTTGTTAGATTTTTCACGTCGTGTTTTATTAATTTAAACAAATTATATTTTCAATGAATAAGACGACAACTTTAGCGTTAATTTAACCTCTGGATATATTTCAAAATTGTGATACATACTAGTAAAATGTCATCATAAAAATCTAGTGAGCAATACGTAAGAAAAAAATACTATAGTTTATTGCATAATAAATGTGAAGTCTTTAATTTTATGAAATGATTTGAAAAAGAGTTCCAGATACTCAATAACATCACAAAAAAGGTTAGTTAAATTTAATAATCTTAGGATCGTAAGTACTTCTATCCTGTAAACATTCTGACAATTAATGTATTTATCAAAAGTTATTAATTATACTATTCTGTTATTTCCTAGCAAGTGTGTTGAAAAACGTCGTATGAAATAACATAAGCTCAGCTTCCTTATGCGCACTCACATGCGTTCGTGCGCACAATATCGCTTCGTATGTAATGATCAACTTAGCACACTTGTATCATAATGTACTATTCTTTTTGTGCTGCAGGGGGTTCGCGAAGAAAACCCTTCTAAAAACGGCGCGACGTGCCGGCCTTAAGCCGAAACCGTCCAAGCGACAGAAGTACGTGTTGCCGTCTGCGTCCGCACGCTCTCTGACGTCACCGCCGCTTATGTCGTCCCTGTCGGCCGATACGCTCTCACGTGAGTATACTTAGATATTAAATTATAAAAAAAACCTTATAGTATTAAAATAATAATATAATATAAATTTTTTCTTCAATTTAGGCACATTACAATGCACTTATGAACGTTGGAGAAAAAAAAACTACCTACTATTTGTTTAAATTTTGGTTCAAAATTCGCATCCATTAAATCTGCGATGAGCAAAACTTAATATAGTATATTTTTGCTGAGATCGGAAAGTTTACTTTATATGTACGAGTGAATTTGAGTGCCGACCTATCATTGGAGTTCCCCGAAAATACGATTCCATTTATAATGTTTTTGGCGAAGGAGAGGTGTAGAACAAATCTCTGCTACATTTCCGAACAGTAGCATGAAAAATAATATTTATAATAATTTAAAAAAAACAAGAACTGACTTCACTTAGTCTCCACCTTTCCAAAAGCAAATGCTCGAGCTGCTGTAAAAAATACTCAAATCACTATAGGTGTGCCTATAATAGTTGAAGAGTTCCCTCGATTTCTCCAGGATCCCATTATCAGATCCTGACCTGGTTACAATGGGACCAACTGTGAAGTCCAGCCGTCTTCGAATATACATAAAAAAGAAGCAAAAACAAAGATCCCAACGAATGGATAACCTCTTCCTTCGAAATCTTGAAGTCGGTTGAAAATATCATACCTACTTAAATGAAAACCTATCATAATCGAACGAGTGAAGTGAGTTCTTACAAACAACTTCGGCTACTGGGATGTCTCGGCATTTCGATGGCTTTTTGATTTTGAGAGTTTGTTCCGCGATAACTTTAGTAACGTTTTAATGATCTTTATGAAATTTGTTGGGGTTGTAGCAGAGATCAATATAATTTGAGAGTTCGTATATGAGCAGGATCGTTCAATGGGTTATGGAGCTAGAAGGCCCGAAAAAATCATCACATGGGTCTTGTTATATTGGTCAGCTTGTTTGCAAGTAAATCGCGAGTTCTGAGTTCGAGGCGGACTACTAGTATAATATAGTTGCATGAAATTGACATGAGTGTCGGTCTCAGTGGAGGAGCTGGAGCTGGCGGGCGCGGAGGGCGGGGAGGTGCCGGCGGCGCGCACGCTGGAGCGCGTGCGCGAGCGGGCCTACGCGCGCGACTGGGCGCGCACCGGCCTCGCCGCGCACCCCTTCCGCCTCGCGCACGCCAACGCCGTCTACACGCTGTGCCGCAGGTATCTAGTAGTACTCACACCCGGGACACAACGGGCTGCCCGAGAGAAGGCACCGAAGTAGCGGGCGACGTTTATACAACGGTATATATACGGTTGGCAGCTCAATAGTTATTTGTGCAACAAGAGAGGAAAGTTGGTTTTTCTTGCGAGTGTTGAATTTGAGTCCCGAGTAAGCGAAAGGTTCTATAATTGAATCACGAGCGAAGCGAGTGCTTCTAAGTTAGAATCTTGAGCTTAGCGAGGGACTCAAAAACACGAGATGTAAAATAACTTTGCTCTCGTGTGACACATACAACTTTTCACCTCAGTAGTGAGAACATATTAAAGGTTAAAAATATTTATTTCGAATTTGTAATAGACCCCGAAATATGAAGGCAGTTCATGGCCTTCACTAAATTTAAAAACTACTTTGTCTCACTTCCTGGAGTGACGAAAGTCGCACTTTCGTCACTCCTGTGAGTGTCGAAAGTGCGACTTTGGTCACTGTGTATTCGCAGGGAAGTAGACTTGTTCGAGCTGCTGAGGTGAAAAAGTATTTACAGATGGCGTCAGCATAAGCTGTACCTGTCATTCCTAATTTTTTTTTCTTTTTTCGGATATTCGTTTGAGCTCAAGATGGCTGTGCCGTCTTTAGAGTAGTTTTTTTGTTTTTTTTTTTGCTCATTTACGTAGTTCAATGTGTAATATTGATAGTTTATTATGCGGTGACCTAACGAACAAGTGTGCAGCTAAAGAAAAATTTGTCTAAAAACGCGCGTAACCTCCCTTTAGTTGAACAAACAACTATCACCTTACAATCGGCAAGGCCTCAACCGAAGAACGCTGCTTCAATTTTATTAAAATTCAATAAAATCAAAGTACACCTTGACATTGGCAGAATTCACCTCACTAAAACTAGCGAGGAGTAAAAGCCATTAAATAAAATAAACTGTCGTGGATTCTGTAGTTCTTTAAGCCAAACCCCATAGTACAAAACTAGTGACAGACAACCTGATGCTACCGCCATCAGGCAAAACCTTTGACAGCTGCCTTCCCCGTTGACATATTGATTTATTGTCTAGTGACGTCATTACTTCCTTAATGAAATAAGATATCCATTCTCTGTCTGCCGCGAATGCAGAAGACGCTGGTTCGATCCCAGCCCTGGGCACCGGAGGCCTAGGTCACTTTTTCCTTTGTATATGAAATCTATATAAGTTTATAAGATACCCATTATTACTGACTTTTCTTTCGGCCTCACTTTTTGGTCTTAAGCGTAAGTTCATGCGTGTACAGCTCTTCCAACTAACAATATTCTGCCAACTTCGCGCATTCAGCGGCAGTTGAAACTGAGCGGGCGAGATGTTCAGAATAGTCTTGTGGCAACTTTATTGATACGAGAACGAATGTTCATACAAATATTACATCATTTTGAACACCTTCGACTAAGTTAACGCTTAGCTATTTTCTTTCTCTCGAGTAACATCGTCGAGCATCGTTTCCGCAGATTTGATTCCACTGTTATGGTCATATTATAAGCCTACACAGATCTAACATTAACGCTTTATTATTTTATCTACACCAATATCATAAATCCTCTATCCCGCGTTCGGAAACCGCATGTAATTACCATCATTACTGCAACCAGTAACGTAATACCAGTGACAGTGTGGTTAAAACGCATGAAAATTCATTACCTACGGTAATATGCCCTCCTCTCAGCCTGCCGGCACGCGTCCGCGCGACCGCCGGCACAATCGAGTTGGCCATGGCGGTGCAATGTCGGTCATTCTAATGGTTTCCGAACACTTCATTTAGGATTTATAATATGTGTGTAGATAAAGCAGTGTATGCAACATAACATAACATAAATACTTTTTATCTACACTCATATTGTAAGTTCTCTAAAACGTGTTCGAAAACGGTAGGCAATGGCTAGCATTACCACGACCGATTTTACTATGATAAGCTTTTTATCTGTGGCAGTAACGTAATTTTAACTTTACATGCTCAACTATTGATGTGATATGAGTTTTGATAACATAATGTACACCTGCACGCTCCCGCGCATCCGCCGACAGCCCGACACGCGCCTCCCCGACCGCCGGCACAATCGAGTTGGCCATGGCGGTGCAATGGCGGCCATTCTATGGTTTCCGAATACGGCATTTAGAATAAATAATATGAGTGTAGATAAAGCAGTGTATGCAACTGTACGTAATTAGGCCTTAAACACTCGTGTGATCTTATTATAAAACCACACTCATGTTTTAAGGACACTTATTACGTAACAGTTACATAATAGTAGTTTATGCAACTGATACATAATGAGGGTGCGCTCGTTTCATTAAACCCCACTCGTGTTTTAAGGCCTAATTATGTACAGTTGCATACATTACTTTATCTACACACATATTGCAAGTACTCAAAGATGGGTTCAGAAGCCGAAGACAATTGACCTGCATTACTAGGTAGATAGATACAAGTGCTGAAACATACCCACAGGTGTAAGCTTAATAAAAATAAATAAATTAGAACTGATAAGGAAAGTATATTTATTTATTATAATATAGTTAATAGTAAACATTTACATTTTCGCAATTAAAAATGTTTCGACAAACAATAACTGACAAGTTGATAACAGAAATGGCGGCCGTACAAACCATAGAGAAATATATCTATGTAGAAACTTCTGTCGCAAGTATTTTTTTAATATTAGCCAATGAACGAAGTCCTTATTCTCATGTCATCCGAGATCAAAATGTCGTGCGGTTTATGTCAAAAAATATATCGTACTGACGTTTCGTATCGACAACATTTTAAAATCTATGGATACTAGAATAGAAACCCATTGAAATTGTGTTGGTTTTGACAGCTGTTCCAAATTTGAAACTCATAACTTAACAATATTTGAGCATGTAAAGTTAAAATTACATTACTGCCACAGATAAGAAACTTATCATAGTGAAATCGTTTGTTGTAATGCTGGTCATTGCCTACGGTTTTTGAACGAATTTTAGAGGACTTACAATATGAGTGTAGATAAACTACTATTATTGCACACCTCAAAATAAAGAAACACATAAAATACATGTTACAAACAGAATAATCAGAGGTAAAACAACTGTACGTAATTAGGCCTTATTACCAGTGATCGGAATAGGTAGTGCCATTTCGGGTGAATGACCTTAAACATTGTAAAGAACATGGATAAGACTTGAGATTCTTCGACTCGTATTTCTCACAGAAAATTTCTTCAAAACGAAAAAGTTAAAAAAAAAAAATTATAAATACATTATTCATTTAAAATTACTTTCGTTTGACAGTTACAATTAACAATAATACAATCATAAAATAAAACACGAAACATCAACATCATTATATTAAATGAACATAATTAAATTATTACTTTCTTTGAAATTATAGCAGCAAACCATATTTTTTATCAATGTTTTCTACTGTCAATCTATTTCTTTTGACGTCCGATATCTAACTGAAACCACATTTTTCATACTTACGTCAGGCCCGCGGTTCTTTAAAACATTTTTTAAACCAAACACAAAGTTTAAAATTTTCATATCAAATCCCGGGGTTAAAAACTACATCCATACTAAGCTTACGCACCGAAGTCCCGCGAAATGGCACTACCAATTCCGATCACTGCTTATTACGTAACAGTTACATGAACTACTATTTCTAGCTACCCAGCGGTGTTCCCCGTGCCTGAAGGCATCGGCGACGAGTCCTTACGAAGAGTCGCCCGATGCTACCGACAGACTCGCCTGCCGTGCCTCACGTGGCGGCACCCGAGGACTCACGCGCTGCTGGCCAGGTACCCTTACAACAGTCACAACAACCCTACACACGAGCTTCGACAAATAGAAAAGGAGCCGTTAGATCGTAACCTCTCCTTCTCAACCTAACCCGACCTTCCACTCCACAACATGAAAATGTAGGAGCTCTTTCTAAGACTCTTCTGTTCCTAAAGTGGTGAACGGATTGGTCATAAAAAGGCGGAATCAAAGCTATAGATAATGTGCCTTTACCCGGGACTCGAAACTATCTCCATACCTAATTCAATATTAAGCGGTTGAAGCGTTAAGAGATAAGACACAAACAATAACACTTTATATTATGACATTAGGATGTAATAGGCAGAGCGCCGGGTAGGGGAGTTAGGGGGTGAACACAAACACAGGTTATACGACTATGGTTTATGTACCATCACTCAACCCTCGTCACAACTGATCTCCCTTCTTCTTATAATACTTGACTATATATACTATAACTCTACGTGCTTATAAGAGGCCAACCCTTATCGGATGGAGAGGTGTTATATCTGTAAATCGCTATCTACGTGATTTACGTGTGCTACGTTTCATACGTGTAGATACGAATTAATGAATGAATGAATGAAAGGTTTATTCATGACAATTACAAAAGACATAATATACAATAACATATACAACCCGAAACATTAATTGCCACGAAATGGTCGCAACTCAGCGTTAAATCCCGGCAGGGCCAGCGCTGGTCTTCCGTTGCAACCATTTGACGACACGGCGCATTGACGCCACGATCACTTCCCCAAAGTAAGAATATCCTAATCAAACCAAGAGAAAAAAAAAACAATAAAAAACAGGAAAAATTTTTAAACATAAACACAAAAACAATTTAAAAACTTCAAACGTTTCCTAATTCCGTCCTATGGAGGCCGCTTTAATACGGTCTACAGATTCACTGAGATACGCGTATCCGCCTATCACAGGATTAGTATAGATTTAAATCTTTCAATATTTCAACATAGCTCATAAGAGCTCAAAGAGGACCCAGTGTGTTGACGATGAGGGACCTTCTTGTTCCTTTAGCCATCAACACAGTGAATCCTCCTTTTTGTAAAGGGTCGGCAACGCGCATGTGACTCCTTTGGAATTGCAGGCGTCCATAGGTTACGGTAGCTGCTTACCATCAGGCGGGGCGTATGCTTGTTTGCCACCGCCGTGGTATAAAAAAAAAGCTTTGAACGAACCTTTCCGTGAAGATTTTGACTACTGATGCTTCCAACAGATCAGCAGCACCGCACCATAAAGGAGTAATGGGCATGCTGAAGGGCAGCCACCAGACGCAGGGCGCCGCGCCCAGCGGCACGGAGACCACCTCCAGTTTAGAACAGGTAACGGCATAATGACAATAGGGATGATGACACATGTTGAATTATGCATTAGTTGATAGGATGCAGAATTACCAATATATCCAAATAAAGTGAAACTTAAAAAAATCTGTTGAAATGGTTCAAAGATATCATACTTCAAAATTTCAAAATTTTTCTATTTTTTTAAGTGTGAAATAAAAAAAATAAACAATGCTACCATTCGATTTTTAACATTGTACTGTTAAATAAATTGTATGGTAACCATATACATAAACGCCACATTTCACTGTAAAAATAGCAATTTCATAATTTTTCCATACTTTAAACAGGGCGACTATATGATCGTGACGTCACTTAGTTAGAAACAAATGAAAATCTCAGACTTTAAGTCTAATTTCTGACTTTTGTGTTGCTTTAACGCCATTGGCCCCATATAGACATTTGATCCTCACAACAAAACGAATCGATTGATACCATACATGAAAAAAATTCACCATGCCTATTGGTTGCACTCATTTTAAGTGCTTCATTTTTGGAGCGTGCATAACTCATCTGTCATTGTAAATATCATAGACCTCGGTGCGATTCGTGGAGTCAAGAACCAAACATAAAGAATAGTTCACATAGAAATGGTACGCAATCAAATACGTAGCATTTTCAACTAAATTAAGACACGTGTATTTTAAGTGATAAAAAATTGAATAATATTTGTTTATAATTGTAATAGTATTCAATGAAATTTTACACATTTAGTATTGTTACAAGCGAATTTACGGACTTTTTTCTTGATGGATGTCATCATCTTCTGAACAAGACTTATTTCAACTTTTTTAGCCTGTTATTTCCACGTGGAACGCAGAGAATCGATGTCCTATACCGTTTGGCCAGTTTTGCTTCATATAGCTTTCATTATTACCCAGTAGTTTTCAATTGGACGAAACTGAGGACAAGGATTCATATCACGGGGTATAAAATCGATGTTATTTGAAGCTTACTACTCCAAAACCCTTTTCGAGTAGTAGCAGCTAGCCAAATCCCGCCATAATTTTACTAGGCCATAGTGATTTTTAATAAAAGGCATAAGTCGCTTTTGTAAGTACTCTTTCATGTAAACCTCGCACGTCATTGTTGATGATGTAATGAAAGTGTTGGCCCTGAGACCGCAACTGCAGATACTTGGTTTGTCACATATTTCTTGGCATTTTTTTCAAGTTTTACAAACTTATATTTTTCCTCAACATTCCCTCTATCTTTGGTAATATAAAACTTGGTACTCGGTAGTTGATTAAAATATAGCTTGAAGTAGGTTTCATCATCCTTAAAAGGCAGCCCTTGAATTTTGTCAAAATTCGGTCGTATAAGAGTCGAGCACGTGTTTTTGCTATTTTGTTCTGTTTCACGGTTCGGTTTGGCTGTTATATGCCTTTATATCTCTTACCCAGCTCGAAGGCGTATAAGTCTTACAGTACTGCGACTTTTTTTTTATATACCGGATAGATCATAATCCGATATACCTGGATTTAGTTTAATAGCCCTTAACACTTTTTTTACCAAGTTCTTGTCCTTAGTGCCAGACCTTTGGTTGAGTTGGGGCTATCTATCGAAAGACAGAAAACCCTGGTATTTTATTAAGACCCTACATACCGTGGTTTTCGGTAAATTTAACGATTTAGCGATATTCGATCCGGACGAAGAAGGATTTTCTAAGTATTTGTTCACTATCAATTTTCGTCTTTCAACTTCCATCGTCTAAAATTTCGAAATTCATAGACCTATCCGAATCAAACTTTTGGCGCTAAGACTTCAACATATTGACTTTGAATTGCGATCGTAATTTTTTTATTATTCAATTCAATTCAATTCAATTCATTTATTTGCTTTAAATACATGTCAAGTGGATGTTCACAAAATACATTTTAGGTGCAGTGTATTCAGCCTGCTGTTGGGCATGCAAATATTATACAATCTTAAAACTACGACTAAATTTACTATAAGCATGCAACATACGAGTACATGGACTTAAGACAGTTTAATTTGCTTAAATTAATAAAGAGACGGCCTATATTCTAAATATTCTCTAACTGAGTAAAATGCATGTCGTGCTAAATAGTCAAATAAATTATTTTTAAACTGAGGCATTTCGGATTCTCTTATGTCGTTGGGCAATTTATTATATAATTTAGGTGCTATACCGAATACACTTTTAGCGCGTAAAGCTGAGTCTGATTTCGTAGACCCGATTTTGTGTTGTTGACGAACACTCTTAAAACCGGAGAAACGGTGTTTATTTAGCTTCACGTACATAAGTATTTCAAAAATATATAGGCAAGGAAGAGTCAGAATTTTCAGATTGATGAAGTAAGGTATGCATGAATCACTTTTCCATAGCCCGCAAACAGACCGTAGGCAGTCCCTTTGGGCTTGAAATACCAGGTTTCGATCGGTTGAATTGCCCCAGAACATGATGCCATATCGCAAAGTAGCTGTAACATATGCGTGATACGCAGCAAGGACTGCATCCCGGCTTACTATTTTATTCAAATGAAATAATGCATATGAAAATGAATTTAGTCTCTTACAAATAGAATCTATTTGGTTTTTCCACGTCAGATTATTGTCTAAACTTAACCCTAAGAATATTGTATTGTCAGTTTTCTCAATTTCATTATTATTATAAGTCACAGTTAAATCAGGTAACCTATTGACCCTTTGATAAAAATTCATAATTTTAGTTTTTCCGAAATTTATATGTAGATTATTACGGTTAAGCCAATTGATTATTAATTTTAAAGCATTATTTATATTGAGTTGACATGTCTCTGGGTCCTCTCCGGTTAGTATTACCGTGCTGTCGTCGGCAAAGAGAACCATAGGGTAGCCAACAGCCTGTGGTAGATCATTTATATAGATTAGGAACAGTAGTGGACCCAAAACACTTCCTTGAGGTACACCATAACTAATTTCCCTAATTTTTGACGAAAAAGTTGCTTCACGTTTCGATTTCAGACTAATATATTCTATTTGTACAGCTTGTTTTCTCCCAACTAAGTATGACTTGAGCAGATCATAGATGTTGCCACGTATTCCATAACTATACAATTTTTCCATTAGTATCCATTTCCATTATTGACATCAAATATTTTTTTAACTTGCGACAATGCCTGCCATTTCTATATGAACTATACACAGACACCTTTTTTCAGCTAGGCTATATTATAATAGACTTCTTGGATCCCCCAGAAAAACAATGGCATGGAAAAAACCACATTTCACACCCACAGCATGTAGCGAAAGATAAAAACATAAAAGATATGAGAATGACCTTTATTTTCTACAGTTTTCTTATATTTTGCGTTGTGCCCTTTCCAGCCAAGTTTATATTTTTGATAGATTAGTTTAACATATGTTCGGTTTCAGGAACGATACTTGGCAACCCTGGTAGCCTGCACGCCGGCGTCACGGGGCGAACTCGAAGACTCGAGTCTAAGTTTAGACTCGTTATTACTCACAGAAGAACCCACGCACACGCCGCTGCTCAACAAACCTGGCACCATGGGGTAAGTGTACGCTTACTGGTAAAACAATATTAATTAGTTCTAAATTTTTTACCCCTGACGAAAAGGGGTGTTAACCGCTATGTGTGTCTGTGGCATCAGTTTGACCGCTATTTGTGTCTGTGGCATCAGTTTGACAGCTATGTGTGTCTGTGGCATCAGTTTGACCGCTATGTGTGTCTGTGGCATCAGTTTGACCGCTATGTGTGTCTGTGGCATCAGTTTGACAGCTATGTGTGTCTGTGGCATCAGTTTGACCGCTATGTGTGTCTGTGGCATCAGTTTGACAGCTATGTGTGTCTGTGGCATCAGCTTGACCGCTATGTGTGTCTGTGGCATCAGTTTGACAGCTATGTGTGTCTGTGGTATCAGTTTGACAGCTATGTGTGTCTGTGGCATCAGTTTTACCGCTATGTGTGTCTGTGGCATCAGTTTGACCGCTATGTGTGTCTGTGGCATCAGTTTGACCGCTATGTGTGTCTGTGGCATCAGTTTGACAGCTATGTGTGTCTGTGGCATCAGTTTGACCGCTATGTGTGTCTGTGGCATCAGTTTGACAGCTATGTGTGTCTGTGGCATCAGTTTGACCGCTATGTGTGTCTGTGGCATCAGTTTGACCGCTATGTGTGTCTGTGGCAGCAGTTTGACCGCTATGTGTGTCTGTGGCATCAGTTTGACCGCTATGTGTGGCTGTAGCATCAGTTTGACCGCTATGTGTGGCTGTGGCACCGTAGCGCTAAAACGATTGAACCGATTTAAATGTTTTTTTTTTTTTAAAAGCACCTTTTCTAGCCAGGTATCTTAGACTTTATTTATCAATCAAAATCGGTTCAATTATATTTTTTCTATCTGAAAGTACTCCGTTAAACATAATAAGAGGTGATAGGGTCCTCACCTCATCATGAGGCTGGCTGATATAAGTCACAACTTGAAATTATTCTTAATTTTTGGAAATAAGAGGACTATTTTTTTCAGCTTGACATCCCTAAGAAATTCTTTGTCTCAAAAGTTGTAGTGAAAATCACTACAAGTATATAATACTCTATGATTCCAGTCACAGCTGTGAACCGCCAAACATGGCTCACAAAATTTGTTCTAGATGTCACATCTAGTAGAATCCATATACTATACTACGAGTATATATATGTCGCAGGGAAATGATTAAAACAGAGATTTGAACAAATCTCTAAGGGATATGATCAAATTACGCAGGATGTTAAAATGGAGACTCCATATCATCATTTCCCTAGAAAAATTCAGTAATTTCACCAAATCACTGACTCTGTTTAGTGGAAAGACAAAATCGGG
The DNA here is from genome assembly GCA_947086415.1 of Pammene aurita. Taxonomy (NCBI): domain Eukaryota; kingdom Metazoa; phylum Arthropoda; class Insecta; order Lepidoptera; family Tortricidae; genus Pammene; species Pammene aurita. Next base: position 3,490,259 of record OX352295.1, on the reverse strand, counting down.
CAAAAGACGCGACACGCTTTTTCATTTCACTAGATTTGTTTAGGAATTTGTCAAAATCCCTAACCGCTACAGTAAGTTGATGGAACGAACTTAAAAATGTCGACTAGTTTTATCATTTCGCTAAAGAAGTTTAGTGAAATGATAAAGTCTCAACTGGAAGATGGTATATGGTGATTTGATTAAATCTCTGAACTGGTTGAGTGAAATGACGAAAGGAAGTACCGAATACATTATTTTACTTTACAGTTAAGCGATTTTATCAAATCTCTGACTAGATAAAGTGAAACAGATATTAAATCTGAGATTTTAACAAATCTCTAAGGGATATGATTAAATCACGCAGGATGTTAAAATGGAAAATCCATATCATCATTTCCCTAGAAAAATTCAGTCATTTCACCAAATCACTAACTCTGTTCAGTGTCGGCAAAAATCGGCCGGTGCAGTATTTGTGAACATCCAGTGCATGCAACATGTGGAAGTACTGTTGGAGAGGAAGGTTAAGGCTTAGTTGTTAAATGCCAATTTTGTCAAAAAGAAAGCAATATTAGAGCTGAGAGGGAAAATGCAGCAACATTTTTGAACATATACTAAAGAAAGATTGAAGATATGACTTGAAGATATAGACTAGATTACGTGAAATTGTTACATAAAATGTCAAAAGTAGGTATCAAAGTTGTTTATGCCATCAAAAACAAAACTTGTAAAAAAAACAAGTCTCGCAACTCAGTTCTTCTACAGTAAAAAGTTGTGAGATCCATCTAATACTAAGTCGGTTGATTTACTCAGTCCCTACTTAAGGGACCTTCTGTCTTAAGTTATTACGTAATTAGCTAATCTAACAACATCTTATAGTGACCGTGAGCATGCACTGGATTTTCACAAATAACGCACCTTCCAATTATGTCCTTCCACTAAACAGAGTCAGTGATTTGGTGAAATTACTAAATTTTTCTAGGGAAATGATGATATGGATTCTCCATCTTACCATCCTGCGTGATTTGATCATATCCCTTAGAGATTTGTTAAAATCTCTGATTTAATATCTGTTTCACTTTATCTAGTCAGAGATTTGATAAAATCGCTTAACTGTAAAGTAAAATATTGTATTCGGTACTTCCTTTCGTCATTTCACTCAACCAGTTCAGAGATTTAATCAAATCACCATATACCATCTTCCAGTTGAGACTTTATCATTTCACTAAACTTGTTTAGCGAAATGATAAAACTAGTCGACATTTTTAAGTTTGTTCCATCAACTTACTGTAGCGGTTAGGGATTTTGACAAATTCCTAAACAAATCTAGTGAAATGAAAAAGCGTGTCGCGTCTTTTGCCCGATTTTGTCTTTCCACTAAACAGAGTCAGTGATTTGGTGAAATTACTGAATTTTTCTAGGGAAATGATGATATGGAGTCTCCATTTTAACATCCTGCGTAATTTGATCATATCCCTTAGAGATTTGTTCAAATCTCTGTTTTAATCATTTCCCTGCGACATATATATATATATATAATGTTATAAATGGAAAAGTGTATGTGTGTTTGTTTGTTTGTTTGTCCGTCTTTCACGGCAAAACGGGGCGACGAATTGACGTGATTTTTTTAAGTGGAAATAGTTGAAGGAATGGAGAGTGACATAGGCTACTTTTTGTCTCTTTCTAACCCCCCACTTCCCTAAAATGGGGGGGTGGAAGTTTGTATGGTTTGTTACCCCGAATTTAACGCGAGCGAAGCCGCGGGCAAAAGCTAGTACATAATAAATCAATGCCCTTACATACGCAACAGTGCAGTTTTTTCCACGGTGTAAAGATGAGACCGATAAGTATTTGTCTTGCAGCGCGGCCACGCGGGGCTCCGGGGGCGCGGGCGGGGCGCGGCACTTCGGCCGCTGGGGCTCCCTCAAGAGCCGCCAGCCCTCCAGCCTCGACCTCTACCAGCGGCAGCGCCTGTCCACTGCGGACGTCGACTCAGGTATGGGTCTACATCAGGCATACTTATCATACAGTCACGTCTAAAAATATGGATACGTTTAATGTGACAATAATTTTAAACAAAAAAGAACCGACTTCACTTAGACTCCACCTTTCCAAAAGAAAATGCCCGCGCTGCTGTAAAAAATATTGAAATCACTGTAGGTGTGCCTATAATATTTGATGAGTTCCCTCGATTTCACCAGGATCCCATCATCAGACCCTGATGTTAAGTATACTCTTTCAAACGAAACACGAATTTTCCAAATCGGTCCAGCCGTCTTCGAATAATCGGTGAACATAGTACATTAAAAAAGAAATTGCAAAAACAAAGATCCCGGCGAATTAATAACCTCCTCCTTCGAATTCTTAAAGTCGGTTGAAAACGGACCCTTGTAAGTGTCAATATTCAAGATATTCATAAGATATCTAATAGTTTTTGTTTTAAACACAGTACAGTCGCCACCAAATATATCGGAGTGGCCAGGGTACTCAAAAATATCTTGACAAGCACTTTATCCCCTTGACAATAGAGAAGTTGTTCAGATATTTATGACCACCTTGGCCGCTCCGATATATTTGATGGCGACTGTGCTAAAAGTTATTTATTGGTATAGTAAAAACAAATTCATATAATTTTTGTTCACAGTTAGAGTTGATGTGACGTTAGACGATTGTTACTCCCTCCTTCTGACAACTTGTCACGCTATATTGACCAGCTTTTCCCTAAACGTTTGACATATTTAATTAATGACTCCATATCGCAAAATAGACATGGCCCAACATAATAAACGGTTGTTGACGTTCAACAGTATCCGGCGACGGCACGAGCGGCGTGCGACGCGCGTCGCTCTACATCGTCACAGAGAAGGGGCTGAGCATAGCCACCGTGAGCGGCTGCGAGCCCGTGCCCGCGGAGTACCCCGACGGCAGGGCGGCCAGGCACGCCTTCAAGAAGCTGCTGCGGGCAGCCGCGCCCTCCGCGCCTGCTGCAGCCACCGACCCTGGCTTCTACAGGTACACGAGCATAGTCTACATCATGAGCATAGCTACTGTGAGCCAGTACCAGTAGAGTACCTGACGGCAGGGCGGCCAGGCACGCCTTCAAGAAGCTGCTGCGGGCAGCCGCGCCCTCCGCGCCTGCTGCAGCCACCGACCCTGGCTTCTACAGGTACACGAGCATAGTCTACATCATGAGCATAGCTACTGTGAGCCAGTACCAGTAGAGTACCTGACAGCAGGGCGGCCAGGCACGCCTTCAAGAAGCTGCTGCGGGCAGCCGCGCCCTCCGCGCCTGCTGCAGCCACCGACCCTGGCTTCTGCAGGTACACGAGCATAGTCTACATCATGAGCATAGCTACTGTGAGCCAGTACCAGTAGAGTACCTGACGGCAGGGCGGCCAGGCACGCCTTCAAGAAGCTGCTGCGGGCAGCCGCGCCCTCCGCGCCTGCTGCAGCCACCGACCCTGGCTTCTACAGGTACACGAGCATAGTCTACATCATGAGCATAGCTACTGTGAGCCAGTACCAGTAGAGTACCTGACGGCAGGGCGGCCAGGCACGCCTTCAAGAAGCTGCTGCGGGCAGCCGCGCCCTCCGCGCCTGCTGCAGCCACCGACCCTGGCTTCTACAGGTACACGAGCATAGTCTACATCATGAGCATAGCTACTGTGAGCCAGTACCAGTAGAGTACCTGACGGCAGGGCGGCCAGGCACGCCTTCAAGAAGCTGCTGCGGGCAGCCGCGCCCTCAGCGCCTGCTGCAGCCACCGACCCTGGCTTCTACAGGTACACGAGCATAGTCTACATCATGAGCATAGCTACTGTGAGCCAGTACCAGTAGAGTACCTGACGGCAGGGCGGCCAGGCACGCCTTCAAGAAGCTGCTGCGGGCAGCCGCGCCCTCCGCGCCTGCTGCAGCCACCGACCCTGGCTTCTACAGGTACACGAGCATAGTCTACATCATGAGCATAGCTACTGTGAGCCAGTACCAGTAGAGTACCTGACGGCAGGGCGGCCAGGCACGCCTTCAAGAAGCTGCTGCGGGCAGCCGCGCCCTCCGCGCCTGCTGCAGCCACCGACCCTGGCTTCTACAGGTACACGAGCATAGTCTACATCATGAGCATAGCTACTGTGAGCCAGTACCAGTAGAGTACCTGACAGCAGGGCGGCCAGGCACGCCTTCAAGAAGCTGCTGCGGGCAGCCGCGCCCTCCGCGCCTGCTGCAGCCACCGACCCTGGCTTCTGCAGGTACACGAGCATAGTCTACATCATGAGCATAGCTACTGTGAGCCAGTACCAGTAGAGTACCTGACGGCAGGGCGGCCAGGCACGCCTTCAAGAAGCTGCTGCGGGCAGCCGCGCCCTCCGCGCCTGCTGCAGCCACCGACCCTGGCTTCTACAGGTACACGAGCATAGTCTACATCATGAGCATAGCTACTGTGAGCCAGTACCAGTAGAGTACCTGACGGCAGGGCGGCCAGGCACGCCTTCAAGAAGCTGCTGCGGGCAGCCGCGCCCTCCGCGCCTGCTGCAGCCACCGACCCTGGCTTCTACAGGTACACGAGCATAGTCTACATCATGAGCATAGCTACTGTGAGCCAGTACCAGTAGAGTACCTGACGGCAGGGCGGCCAGGCACGCCTTCAAGAAGCTGCTGCGGGCAGCCGCGCCCTCAGCGCCTGCTGCAGCCACCGACCCTGGCTTCTACAGGTACACGAGCATAGTCTACATCATGAGCATAGCTACTGTGAGCCAGTACCAGTAGAGTACCTGACGGCAGGGCGGCCAGGCACGCCTTCAAGAAGCTGCTGCGGGCAGCCGCGCCCTCCGCGCCTGCTGCAGCCACCGACCCTGGCTTCTACAGGTACACGAGCATAGTCTACATCATGAGCATAGCTACTGTGAGCCAGTACCAGTAGAGTACCTGACGGCAGGGCGGCCAGGCACGCCTTCAAGAAGCTGCTGCGGGCAGCCGCGCCCTCCGCGCCTGCTGCAGCCACCGACCCTGGCTTCTACAGGTACACGAGCATAGTCTACATCATGAGCATAGCTACTGTGAGCCAGTACCAGTAGAGTACCTGACGGCAGGGCGGCCAGGCACGCCTTCAAGAAGCTGCTGCGGGCAGCCGCGCCCTCCGCGCCTGCTGCAGCCACCGACCCTGGCTTCTGCAGGTACACGAGCATAGTCTACATCATGAGCATAGCTACTGTGAGCCAGTACCAGTAGAGTACCTGACGGCAGGGCGGCCAGGCACGCCTTCAAGAAGCTGCTGCGGGCAGCCGCGCCCTCCGCGCCTGCTGCAGCCACCGACCCTGGCTTCTGCAGGTACACGAGCATAGTCTACATCATGAGCATAGCTACTGTGAGCCAGTACCAGTAGAGTACCTGACGGCAGGGCGGCCAGGCACGCCTTCAAGAAGCTGCTGCGGGCAGCCGCGCCCTCCGCGCCTGCTGCAGCCACCGACCCTGGCTTCTACAAGTACACGAGCATAGTCTACATCATGAGCATAGCTACTGTGAGCCAGTACCAGTAGAGTACCTGACGGCAGGGCGGCCAGGCACGCCTTCAAGAAGCTGCTGCGGGCAGCCGCGCCCTCCGCGCCTGCTGCAGCCACCGACCCTGGCTTCTGCAGGTAAACGAGCATAGTCTACATCATGAGCATAGCTACTGTGAGCCAGTACCAGTAGAGTACCTGACGGCAGGGCGGCCAGGCACGCCTTCAAGAAGCTGCTGCGGGCAGCCGCGCCCTCCGCGCCTGCTGCAGCCACCGACCCTGGCTTCTACAGGTACACGAGCATAGTCTACATCATGAGCATAGCTACTGTGAGCCAGTACCAGTAGAGTACCTGACGGCAGGGCGGCCAGGCACGCCTTCAAGAAGCTGCTGCGGGCAGCCGCGCCCTCCGCGCCTGCTGCAGCCACCGACCCTGGCTTCTACAGGTACACGAGCATAGTCTACATCATGAGCATAGCTACTGTGAGCCAGTACCAGTAGAGTACCTGACGGCAGGGCGGCCAGGCACGCCTTCAAGAAGCTGCTGCGGGCAGCCGCGCCCTCCGCGCCTGCTGCAGCCACCGACCCTGGCTTCTACAGGTACACGAGCATAGTCTACATCATGAGCATAGCTACTGTGAGCCAGTACCAGTAGAGTACCTGACGGCAGGGCGGCCAGGCACGCCTTCAAGAAGCTGCTGCGGGCAGCCGCGCCCTCCGCGCCTGCTGCAGCCACCGACCCTGGCTTCTGCAGGTACACGAGCATAGTCTACATCATGAGCATAGCTACTGTGAGCCAGTACCAGTAGAGTACCTGACGGCAGGGCGGCCAGGCACGCCTTCAAGAAGCTGCTGCGGGCAGCCGCGCCCTCCGCGCCTGCTGCAGCCACCGACCCTGGCTTCTACAGGTACACGAGCATAGTCTACATCATGAGCATAGCTACTGTGAGCCAGTACCAGTAGAGTACCGGACGGCAGGGCGGCCAGGCACGCCTTCAAGAAGCTGCTGCGGGCAGCCGCGCCCTCCGCGCCTGCTGCAGCCACCGACCCTGGCTTCTACAGGTACACGAGCGTAGTCTACATCATGAGCATAGCTACTGTGAGCCAGTACCAGTAGAGTACCTGACGGCAGGGCGGCCAGGCACGCCTTCAAGAAGCTGCTGCGGGCAGCCGCGCCCTCCGCGCCTGCTGCAGCCACCGACCCTGGCTTCTGCAGGTACACGAGCATAGTCTACATCATGAGCATAGCTACTGTGAGCCAGTACCAGTAGAGTACCTGACGGCAGGGCGGCCAGGCACGCCTTCAAGAAGCTGCTGCGGGCAGCCGCGCCCTCCGCGCCTGCTGCAGCCACCGACCCTGGCTTCTGCAGGTACACGAGCATAGTCTACATCATGAGCATAGCTACTGTGAGCCAGTACCAGTAGAGTACCTGACGGCAGGGCGGCCAGGCACGCCTTCAAGAAGCTGCTGCGGGCAGCCGCGCCCTCCGCGCCTGCTGCAGCCACCGACCCTGGCTTCTACAAGTACACGAGCATAGTCTACATCATGAGCATAGCTACTGTGAGCCAGTACCAGTAGAGTACCTGACGGCAGGGCGGCCAGGCACGCCTTCAAGAAGCTGCTGCGGGCAGCCGCGCCCTCCGCGCCTGCTGCAGCCACCGACCCTGGCTTCTGCAGGTAAACGAGCATAGTCTACATCATGAGCATAGCTACTGTGAGCCAGTACCAGTAGAGTACCTGACGGCAGGGCGGCCAGGCACGCCTTCAAGAAGCTGCTGCGGGCAGCCGCGCCCTCCGCGCCTGCTGCAGCCACCGACCCTGGCTTCTACAGGTACACGAGCATAGTCTACATCATGAGCATAGCTACTGTGAGCCAGTACCAGTAGAGTACCTGACGGCAGGGCGGCCAGGCACGCCTTCAAGAAGCTGCTGCGGGCAGCCGCGCCCTCCGCGCCTGCTGCAGCCACCGACCCTGGCTTCTACAGGTACACGAGCATAGTCTACATCATGAGCATAGCTACTGTGAGCCAGTACCAGTAGAGTACCTGACGGCAGGGCGGCCAGGCACGCCTTCAAGAAGCTGCTGCGGGCAGCCGCGCCCTCCGCGCCTGCTGCAGCCACCGACCCTGGCTTCTACAGGTACACGAGCATAGTCTACATCATGAGCATAGCTACTGTGAGCCAGTACCAGTAGAGTACCTGACGGCAGGGCGGCCAGGCACGCCTTCAAGAAGCTGCTGCGGGCAGCCGCGCCCTCCGCGCCTGCTGCAGCCACCGACCCTGGCTTCTGCAGGTACACGAGCATAGTCTACATCATGAGCATAGCTACTGTGAGCCAATACCAGTAGAGTACCTGACGGCAGGGCGGCCAGGCACGCCTTCAAGAAGCTGCTGCGGGCAGCCGCGCCCTCCGCGCCTGCTGCAGCCACCGACCCTGGCTTCTACAGGTACACGAGCATAGTCTACATCATGAGCATAGCTACTGTGAGCCAGTACCAGTAGAGTACCTGACGGCAGGGCGGCCAGGCACGCCTTCAAGAAGCTGCTGCGGGCAGCCGCGCCCTCCGCGCCTGCTGCAGCCACCGACCCTGGCTTCTGCAGGTACACGAGCATAGTCTACATCATGAGCATAGCTACTGTGAGCCAGTACCAGTAGAGTACCTGACGGCAGGGCGGCCAGGCACGCCTTCAAGAAGCTGCTGCGGGCAGCCGCGCCCTCCGCGCCTGCTGCAGCCACCGACCCTGGCTTCTACAGGTACACGAGCATAGTCTACATCATGAGCATAGCTACTGTGAGCCAGTACCAGTAGAGTACCGGACGGCAGGGCGGCCAGGCACGCCTTCAAGAAGCTGCTGCGGGCAGCCGCGCCCTCCGCGCCTGCTGCAGCCACCGACCCTGGCTTCTACAGGTACACGAGCATAGTCTACATCATGAGCATAGCTACTGTGAGCCAGTACCAGTAGAGTACCTGACGGCAGGGCGGCCAGGCACGCCTTCAAGAAGCTGCTGCGGGCAGCCGCGCCCTCCGCGCCTGCTGCAGCCACCGACCCTGGCTTCTGCAGGTACACGAGCATAGTCTACATCATGAGCATAGCTACTGTGAGCCAGTACCAGTAGAGTACCTGACGGCAGGGCGGCCAGGCACGCCTTCAAGAAGCTGCTGCGGGCAGCCGCGCCCTCCGCGCCTGCTGCAGCCACCGACCCTGGCTTCTGCAGGTAAACGAGCATAGTCTACATCATGAGCATAGCTACTGTGAGCCAGTACCAGTAGAGTACCTGACGGCAGGGCGGCCAGGCACGCCTTCAAGAAGCTGCTGCGGGCAGCCGCGCCCTCCGCGCCTGCTGCAGCCACCGACCCTGGCTTCTACAGGTACACGAGCATAGTCTACATCATGAGCATAGCTACTGTGAGCCAGTACCAGTAGAGTACCTGACGGCAGGGCGGCCAGGCACGCCTTCAAGAAGCTGCTGCGGGCAGCCGCGCCCTCCGCGCCTGCTGCAGCCACCGACCCTGGCTTCTACAGGTACACGAGCATAGTCTACATCATGAGCATAGCTACTGTGAGCCAGTACCAGTAGAGTACCTGACGGCAGGGCGGCCAGGCACGCCTTCAAGAAGCTGCTGCGGGCAGCCGCGCCCTCCGCGCCTGCTGCAGCCACCGACCCTGGCTTCTGCAGGTACACGAGCATAGTCTACATCATGAGCATAGCTACTGTGAGCCAATACCAGTAGAGTACCTGACGGCAGGGCGGCCAGGCACGCCTTCAAGAAGCTGCTGCGGGCAGCCGCGCCCTCCGCGCCTGCTGCAGCCACCGACCCTGGCTTCTACAGGTACACGAGCATAGTCTACATCATGAGCATAGCTACTGTGAGCCAGTACCAGTAGAGTACCTGACGGCAGGGCGGCCAGGCACGCCTTCAAGAAGCTGCTGCGGGCAGCCGCGCCCTCCGCGCCTGCTGCAGCCACCGACCCTGGCTTCTACAGGTACACGAGCATAGTCTACATCATGAGCATAGCTACTGTGAGCCAGTACCAGTAGAGTACCTGACGGCAGGGCGGCCAGGCACGCCTTCAAGAAGCTGCTGCGGGCAGCCGCGCCCTCCGCGCCTGCTGCAGCCACCGACCCTGGCTTCTACAGGTACACGAGCATAGTCTACATCATGAGCATAGCTACTGTGAGCCAGTACCAGTAGAGTACCTGACGGCAGGGCGGCCAGGCACGCCTTCAAGAAGCTGCTGCGGGCAGCCGCGCCCTCCGCGCCTGCTGCAGCCACCGACCCTGGCTTCTACAGGTACACGAGCATAGTCTACATCATGAGCATAGCTACTGTGAGCCAGTACCAGTAGAGTACCTGACGGCAGGGCGGCCAGGCACGCCTTCAAGAAGCTGCTGCGGGCAGCCGCGCCCTCCGCGCCTGCTGCAGCCACCGACCCTGGCTTCTACAGGTACACGAGCATAGTCTACATCATGAGCATAGCTACTGTGAGCCAGTACCAGTAGAGTACCTGACGGCAGGGCGGCCAGGCACGCCTTCAAGAAGCTGCTGCGGGCAGCCGCGCCCTCCGCGCCTGCTGCAGCCACCGACCCTGGCTTCTACAGGTACACGAGCATAGTCTACATCATGAGCATAGCTACTGTGAGCCAGTACCAGTAGAGTACCTGACGGCAGGGCGGCCAGGCACGCCTTCAAGAAGCTGCTGCGGGCAGCCGCGCCCTCCGCGCCTGCTGCAGCCACCGACCCTGGCTTCTACAGGTACACGAGCATAGTCTACATCATGAGCATAGCTACTGTGAGCCAGTACCAGTAGAGTACCTGACGGCAGGGCGGCCAGGCACGCCTTCAAGAAGCTGCTGCGGGCAGCCGCGCCCTCCGCGCCTGCTGCAGCCACCGACCCTGGCTTCTACAGGTACACGAGCATAGTCTACATCATGAGCATAGCTACTGTGAGCCAGTACCAGTAGAGTACCTGACGGCAGGGCGGCCAGGCACGCCTTCAAGAAGCTGCTGCGGGCAGCCGCGACCTCCGTGCCTGCTGCAGCCACCGACCCTGGCTTCTACAGGTACATTACTGAACATAGACCTGTATCTTTGTTTTGCTAAATGCACAACGTGAGACTGTTGTATCAAATAAATTGATTGTTTTGTTAATCAGATTGGTGGAGGAGTCAGGCTGGCTGTGGCAGCTCCGGCAGCTGTTCCAGCTGGCGGGCTGCGTGGTGGACCTGCTGGACCTGCAGGGCTCGTCCGTGCTGCTGTCGCTGGAGGACGGCTGGGACGTGGTGGCGCAGGTGCGTTATACAGGTTTTGCAGTATATCCTTCAAGCCTGAAAGAGACTCTTTGAAATAGAGGTTCTTAACCGGATGGTCCGCGGTCCCTTGAAAGCACCTGAAGTATTCCGTGAATTTGTTAACAGAAAAACCCTTCCAATTCAAAGATATTCGGTGGTATAAGTAATTAGTACAACAAGTAAGGTTAAGAAACACTGCTTTAAGAGGAAAAGGTCGCTTTATGTTTGAAGATTCTTCGGTCTGTCTCAGGTGTAGTTAAGGGTGTAAATAAGAAGTGGACTGTAAGTTTAAAGCTGGTCTATAATCCAAAACGAGAGAAAATACAAAGAAAGTGATGTGCAGAGTGTTTGGGAAATCAGTGAACGCGTGAGATTTTGAATCTATACAATGTGTCAAGATTTGTATGCAAACATTGCAAACTATTGCCATTTAAGAATTATAGCTGAACAGATTTGACGGTGCGTGACATTGAATATTTTATTTTTAAAAATATACATCGTTCTTCTTTCTCCTAGCGTTTGTCCCGGTTTGGGGTCCGGTTGACAACCTTATCCCATGAATGGGCACTAGTTTTTGCGAAAGCGACTGCCATCTGACCTTCCAACCCAGAGGGGAAACTAGGCCTTATCTGGATTAGGTCCGGTTTCTTTACGATGTTTTCCTTAACCGAAAAGCGACTGGTTAATATCAAATGATATTCCGTACATAAGTTCCGAAAAACTCAGTGGTACAAGCCGGGCTTTGAACCCGAGACCTCCGGATTGAAAGTCGGACGTCTTACCGCCAGGCTACCAGCGCTTCTATTTAAAAACTATATACATGTTGAACAATATCATAACAATATCAAATTCAGTCAGATTAATAAAATGAATTTGATTTTGAATACATAGTTTGTTCTTAAGAATAAGGTTTTGAAACGTTTCTTAACAATGTGTATTTGTACAGTTGCCATCAAATATATCGGAGCGGCCAAGGTAATCAAAATTATCTGAACATGCACTTTATCGCTTTGACAATAGAGGCGTTGTTCAGATATTTGTGACCACCGTGGCCGCTCCGATATATCTGATTGCGACTGTACTTGTGTCTTTACTTAGCTTCTACTTGTTATTGTTGCAGGTGTCATCATTGGCGCAAATCTGCCTGGACCCCTACTACCGGACGATAGAGGGTTTCCGGACCCTGGTGGAGAAGGAGTGGCTGGCCATGGGCCACAAGTTCCAGCAGCGACTGAACATCGGTCCCACTCCTCAGCAGGGCTACACGCCCACTTTCCTCATGTTCCTTGATGCTGTACACCAGGTCACCTTCACTAGCTATTCGTTTCATATAAGAGCCTAGAGTAGGGGTCATATATATTTTTGAACTGCATGCTAGCCCTTTAAGCCAAATCCCATAGACAGTTGCCAGCCCCATTAGTTGTCATGACAGAAGTGACGTCACCAGACGCTGATTGGTGTATTAAAACACGTTCCGTTTCACATTACTTCAAATCGTAATCATTATTTGAAATTAGTATAAATTAAAGTAAAAACGCTTCAATAGCTATTATTTTATGTCTTTTCAACATTTAGATCACAAATTAATGGTAAATATTATAGCTGCATCTTCCCTATTCTGAGGGGATCTTGATCTTGAGTACTGCTTTAAAATGAATCTTGAAGCAAATCAAATTATTTTGTTCAATATATTTTTTTTTTTTTGCAATTTTTTTTAAGTACTTACACTACTATATATAAACTGAAAATAGATGTCATATACTTCAGAAAAAGTGACCAAACCCTCCGGTGTCCGAGGCCAGATTACTGCTTTAAAGTTGTTGCAATCAGAGAATCCAGCAGCAGTGAATTTAGAGTCTTTTGAGGATGAACATAAAATCAAATGATGAGTAGCATGTACCCAAGCACACGTCGGTTAGAGTGAGTGGCGAGTGCGGCGAGCGAGCGCGGGGGCGGGCACGAGGCCTACTCAAAAGATTGGGGAGCGAGTGACTGTCTCGGTCATTTCCTCGGCCGAGCACTCGGCGATGTGCTTACACTTAGCGAGCACTGACTCGCCACTGTACTCGGTAGGTGTAACCAGGGCAAAAGGAATCTCGGTATCAGCTGAAGCACACAGCCTCCAGCTTTATAGGTACGAAGGTACTTACGAAGCGTATTTGTAAACGTGATAGATTATGATTTTTTGAAACAACTTCCACTGATTGTTACTTGTATATCTACTTTTACACATTCAAAATGCATGTTGCAACCCTGTCAACATGTCATGACTACAGTCCGGACCATGTACCATCGGGTTCATAATTGCATACCGAATTTATCAATGAATTCATTCATAAATTGGGTATGCAATTATGAACCCGATAGTACAATCTCGTTTTTTTAGGATCGACTGAAGCGACTTGCGGGCCTGTTTTGTCGCTGGAGCCGTAGCTTAGAGACCCCTAGCCTAGAGTGCCCCACTGCCGTGACTAGGCTGCCCTCTTACTTCTACGTATCCCGGTCTTGAGCAGTCTTTTACCGGTTAGCAAGGAAAGTGTCAAGTTCGATACTCAATCGTTTTCGTGATCTGCCCTTGGCACTCTGTCACGTGGTACCCACAAGTTTGTTTTAACTCTCAAGTCTTACTGCAGCGTATTGTTAACTTTTAACTGGTTCTGTTACCTACTATTTCGCTCTATTCTAATTCTAACTATCGACTTTCAGCTCCAGAAGCAATTCCCGTTAGCGTTCGAGTTCAACGACTACTACACCCGGCTCGTCGCGTACCACAGCACGTCGTGTCGGTTCCGCACGTTCCTGCTCGACAACGAGGCGGCTCGCGCCGAGCTAGGGCTCGTCGACGAGCGCCGGCCAGACCAGGGCAACCGACTGGTAACTAACACTACACCGGCTCGTGTACCACAGCACGTCGTGTCGGTTCCGCACGTTCCTGCTCGACAACGAGGCGGCTCGCGCCGAGCTAGGGCTCGTCGACGAGCGCCGGCCAGACCAGGGCAACCGACTGGTAACTAACACTACACCGGCTCGTGTACCACAGCACGTCGTGTCGGTTCCGCACGTTCCTGCTCGACAACGAGGCGGCTCGCGCCGAGCTAGGGCTCGTCGACGAGCGCCGGCCCGACCAGGGCAACCGACTGGTAACTAACACTACACCGGCTCGTGTACCACAGCACGTCGTGTCGGTTCCGCACGTTCCTGCTCGACAACGAGGCGGCTCGCGCCGAGCTAGGGCTCGTCGACGAGCGCCGGCCAGACCAGGGCAACCGACTGGTAACTAACACTACACCGGCTCGTGTACCACAGCACGTCGTGTCGGTTCCGCACGTTCCTGCTCGACAACGAGGCGGCTCGCGCCGAGCTAGGGCTCGTCGACGAGCGCCGGCCCGACCAGGGCAACCGACTGGTAACTAACACTACACCGGCTCGTGTACCACAGCACGTCGTGTCGGTTCCGCACGTTCCTGCTCGACAACGAGGCGGCTCGCGCCGAGCTAGGGCTCGTCGACGAGCGCCGGCCAGACCAGGGCAACCGACTGGTAACTAACACTACACCGGCTCGTGTACCACAGCACGTCGTGTCGGTTCCGCACGTTCCTGCTCGACAACGAGGCGGCTCGCGCCGAGCTAGGGCTCGTCGACGAGCGCCGGCCCGACCAGGGCAACCGACTGGTAACTAACACTACACCGGCTCGTGTACCACAGCACGTCGTGTCGGTTCCGCACGTTCCTGCTCGACAACGAGGCGGCTCGCGCCGAGCTAGGGCTCGTCGACGAGCGCCGGCCCGACCAGGGCAACCGACTGGTAACTAACACTACACCGGCTCGTGTACCACAGCACGTCGTGTCGGTTCCGCACGTTCCTGCTCGACAACGAGGCGGCTCGCGCCGAGCTAGGGCTCGTCGACGAGCGCCGGCCCGACCAGGGCAACCGACTGGTAACTAACACTACACCGGCTCGTGTACCACAGCACGTCGTGTCGGTTCCGCACGTTCCTGCTCGACAACGAGGCGGCTCGCGCCGAGCTAGGGCTCGTCGACGAGCGCCGGCCCGACCAGGGCAACCGACTGGTAACTAACACTACACCGGCTCGTGTACCACAGCACGTCGTGTCGGTTCCGCACGTTCCTGCTCGACAACGAGGCGGCTCGCGCCGAGCTAGGGCTCGTCGACGAGCGCCGGCCCGACCAGGGCAACCGACTGGTAACTAACACTACACCGGCTCGTGTACCACATCACGTCGGGTCGGTTCCGCACGTTCCTGCTCGACAACGAGGCGGCTCGCGCCGAGCTAGGGCTCGTCGACGAGCGCCGGCCAGACCAGGGCAACCGACTGGTAACTAACACTACACCGGCTCGTGTACCACATCACGTCGGGTCGGTTCCGCACGTTCCTGCTCGACAACGAGGCGGCTCGCGCCGAGCTAGGGCTCGTCGACGAGCGCCGGCCCGACCAGGGCAACCGACTGGTAACTAACACTACACCGGCTCGTGTACCACAGCACGTCGTGTCGGTTCCGCACGTTCCTGCTCGACAACGAGGCGGCTCGCGCCGAGCTAGGGCTCGTCGACGAGCGCCGGCCCGACCAGGGCAACCGACTGGTAACTAACACTACACCGGCTCGTGTACCACATCACGTCGGGTCGGTTCCGCACGTTCCTGCTCGACAACGAGGCGGCACGTTTGAAATAACATAAACAAGCGTAGCATTTGTTTTGTTCGTGTATAAGTAAACTATTGCTGGCATTTTCGTCTCGCAAGTGTAGTGAGTCCCTTTACTATCCTAATTAAATATAATGTTCTCAGGGCGTCGAGACTGGCGTGACCGGCTCAGAGGAGGACGTGTACCGCGCCACGCACGGCCAGTCGCTGTTCGACTACATCGACAAGCTGCACCAGAAGTCGCCCGTGCTCTACAACTTCCTGTACACGCCGGACCTCGACAACCCGGTAAATATAACATGGTGTTCGCGGGGCGTAGAGATGAGCGTGACCCGGTCAGAGGACGTGGACCGTGCCACGCACGGCCAATCGCTGTTCGACTACATCGACAAGCTGCACCAGAAGTCGCCCGTGCTCTACAACTTCCTGTGCTCTACAAGTTGCTGTTCGACTACATCGACAAGCTGCACGGATTTCAAACAACTGGTATAGCGAAAAAGTACAAGTCATATTTGGTTTAATATAGATTCATCCTGGTCATGGCACCAAACTGTAAAGTGGTACCTAATTTTTTGCTGATAAGTAAAGGTTTCTTTTAGCGATAGGACGTTAGTGTACAGCTATATTTAAAAGATTAAATTTTCAGAATATAAGCGGAACTTCCGTGGCTAAAAATCAGCAGTCACGAAAATTTTTATACATCTAGTCAAAGGTTTATTTTTGTCACACTGACTGTTTAATGTGTATTTTTAATTGTATTCGCAATATTATACTTTATGACATTTGTATAAATAGGATAAGGTAGTATAAGTTTGATTTGTCTTGTTTTGACATTAAAGGATTTGATTTAAAGTAGCAAGAATGAAGGCCTCGGCGCTAAATGTTTGACCACTTACGCAGGTGCTGCGGCCGATGTCCTCCGTGTGCAGCCTGGAGGTGTGGGAGTACTACACGCACGAGGAGCTGGCGCACGGCGCGCCCTACGACCCGGAGGCGCAGCCGCCCGACGACGAGCAAGAGCCGCGCGCGCGCCGCACCGTCACCGCCGGGTGAGGACATACTATAACACATGAGCAGGTGCTGCGGCCCATGTCCTCCGTGTGCAGCCTGGAGGTGTGGGAGTACTACACGCACGAGGAGCTGGCGCACGGCGCGCCCTACGACCCGGAGGCGCAGCCGCCCGACGACGAGCAAGAGCCGCGCGCGCGCCGCACCGTCACCGCCGGGTGAGGACATACTATAACACATGAGCAGGTGCTGCGGCCCATGTCCTCCGTGTGCAGCCTGGAGGTGTGGGAGTACTACACGCACGAGGAGCTGGCGCACGGCGCGCCCTACGACCCGGAGGCGCAGCCGCCCGACGACGAGCAAGAGCCGCGCGCGCGCCGCACCGTCACCGCCGGGTGAGGACACACCAATACCAATACCACAGAACTTATATTAAGGGGCTCCACGCTTTTTCATCAATTTTTGACCAGTTTTGAGTCGATATTCCAACATTTGCACTACATATAGAACTAGTAGTCCGCCTCGAACTCAGAACTCGCGATTTCCTTGCAAACGAGATGACCAATATAACAAGACCCGTATGTACCCAACAAAATTCCTGCTTGGTTGTCTCGAATACAACTCTCTTGAAGTAAGGCGTAACAACAATTTGCTGACTACCGTTTGTCGTATACTGCGTGGTGATTACTACTACCCTGAACTTGTATCTCGAGTCCGCAGGCTATACGTCCCGGATGTTCCTAGAATCTGTTTGAGGCTTCGACCACACCCACTATTGGCAGTACCGATAGCGCGCACAGTGTCGCGAGAAAATTCACCGCTTCCCCGTGCGTTGACACTCCTCAATGCGCTTCTGACATCATCGCCTGAATGTGACTTGTTTGCTTGTAGATGGGTGATTGTTTGCAATGAATGCTTGAGGTTTTGTGAGTTGATGGATGATAGGCTATCCAGCACTTGTTCATAATCAGATGTTTTTCCTTCCTGCTATGTACCTATCATATTTTTAATTTATTTAGTTACTAGGCACATTGGTGTACACTGTAATGCCGAGTTAACATATTGTCGTTAATAAATAAATAAATAAATAAATAATGATGATTTTTTCGCGCCTTCTAGCTCTATAACCCCTTGATCGATCCTGCTCATATATGAACTCTCAAATTATATGTATCTCTGCTAAAACCCCAACAAATTTCATGAAGATCTGAAAAGTGTTACTAAAGTTATCGCGGAACAAACTCTCAAAATCAAAAAGCCATCGAAATGGCGGGACGTCCCAGTAGCCAGAAGTTGTTTGTAAGAACTTGCTACGCTTACGCTCCGCTCGTTCGATAATAAGGCAAACGGCTATCGGTTCTTGAATCTTTTATCTCTCTGTTTGTGGAGACCGGTCTGTTTAGGCTAACTGGGGCTACACAATTACGTAACTTTTTATTAATATTATTTAATTTTAGTTTAATTGGCTTTAGACACAACATTCGGTGCTTGATTATCCATATTTTTTTATTATATAGCATATGTAGATCAAGACACTTGGAGACCTTATACATCTCTAAGGATAATTTGGAAATAGTATGTTTATTGTATACTAGAATCACTTACTTTTTTTTATTATTTAAATTCAAAGTTTGTTTCTAACTGTTGATGATGGATTATTATAATTTGGATATTTATGTAGAAGACACAGTTCAGGTAAGAAAGTATATCAAACTTGTATGTAATTCATTTTCAAATAGTCAGATTTGGACTCATCTTTTTTCTTTGGTATTTTTCTTAAACAATAACCTATTGTTGGTTAATCTAACCTTGGTTTGATATGTTTTCTTATAGAACAACGCACTTATATGTATTTTTTAGTTTTGATGTACTGTTGTTTTGAAAAAATAAGTCCCGCCGAGTTTCTTGCCGGACATAATTCTTCTCGGGTCAGAGGTGTAGGGTTAGAACCGGTGTAGTTTGTTTTTTTTTTCTTTCTTTTACTTTGACGTGTAAAAGTGGCCTAGTGGCCTACTTACTGAATAAATGTTTGAGTTTGAGTCTATCTATAATGTCTATCATATTTCATGAGCACTTATTTTTTTACCGTTTTTTTAAAATATGGTCTAAAAACACTTATCAATATTCGAATGCTGTAAAGATACATATACGAAATCATTAGGGTTCCTCTTTGACGTCTCTAAAAAAGGACGAGAAATCTTAAACTAATTAACACAAAAATTATGACCAGAAAACCACTTTATTTGCCTAAGATTGTTCGACTTAGATGTCAAATATCTCGAAGACAATGAATATTAAAGTAAAAATAGGATACTATATTGTTTTAAGGCCGTTACTGATAATATAAGCTATAAAAAAAACATTAGAAAACTAAGGGGTTCACATCGAAGGTAATTGGCGCCAGGGAGCCCCTTAAGCTAGAAGCACCCACAATAGTATGAAATGATTTCTTCATACTTACTTGATTAATTATAATGGAGCATCAACATTTGCTCGGTCGACATTATTGGATGAATAATTGCAATTCCTTGGGCGTAAGACCCCATATTATATTTTAGAGACCAAATGCCTGACATTTTGAACACTTGCGGCAGTGGTGTTTGTCGAGCAGGTACCATACAGTGAGACAATAAATTCTACTTGCAGTTGACATGATGGCAATTTTAGACCAAAAATAAAACGAAGCAAATTCGGGCAAAAGACAGGACAACGCAAAAGTGTTACTGATCTATTTTAAATACTTCATTAATTAATTTAAATTATTTGTCCGTCAGATATGACAGCATACCCCGCGCCATGCCAGCGTCTTTCACGGGACTGCTGGAGCGGATCCGCTCGCTAGAGCTGGAGCTGGGACACCTGCCGCAGAAGTGGCGCGTGCGTTGGGAGCAGCTGGAGCTGCCCAACACGCTTGAGCTGCAGGTACGTAACCCTCACAATACTACAGTCATTTTACGGGCGGCTAGTATGGGGAAATGGAAATAATTAATAATAGCTAATATTTTTAGTTTAACGGATATATCATGATACTAGTATTATTTACGCAATGAAATCCTACAAAATATCGTTATTCGCTAACCGCCACAAATATGTACACACATATTACTAGCGCTTTTCTTATAGGATTTTAATGAATATATCGTTTCTGTCTTTTAAAATGTGTAAGAACAAACTACCACTTATTACTATTTGTTTCTAACGAATTAGGATATATATCGTCCGCGCCGTACATTTTGTAAATTACGTGGTTTTACATGGACACGGTTTCTTGTTTTTCGCTTTCAACAGAAATAAGACTTAAATATCTTCATGTTTACAAATAAAAATAATTGATATTATTGTAAATAAAAATATACAATTTTTTTACATATTTTTTTTTACCTATTTAACTACTTCCGGGTGAAAAGTTTGTAGGATTTTAGCATATATTATCTATAAATATCTCATAAGAATAAATAAATAAAAAATCAGGCTATTATAAATTAATGTTTGACACAACCGTATCTTTACTGTACTACAACTGCGGTCTTCACCCTACTGCTGGAGCGAATCCACTCGCTACTACTGGACCTGGAACATGTTAGAAATTGTTAGTTCTGAAATACGCACGTACTTGTGTATGTATAGTTTTCGTAGAATTAATTTTCTTTATTCCAATTACAGTTTTCATAAATCGACCGCGTGTTTATGTCTGATGACAATTTCAAAGATAGATCTATATACCTTCTTGCGTTATATATTTAGGATGAAGCTTTCAAACCATGTATTTTTCTCTAGATGTTTCTATTTTAGTTATGTACTTGAATTGTTAAAAAATACTAGGGTCACTACATATTAAATGCTTTTTTTTTACAAAGCAATCCGCAGGTAATAACGAAGTTTCCTATAACATTTTATATAACGTCAATATTTCAGAAGTAATCGCCCCGGAACTCTAAAAAGTTGTCCCCCCTCTTAACTTTTGAACAGAGGTCTAAAAAAAAGATGAAAATTTAACGAAGATACGTCTTAATACTTCTCCAAACTGACGTAAGTGCCTAAAAGGTACGCTCTTTTGTTATTACTTTTGTTTTTTCTATTTAAAAAGAGGTATACGTTACCCAGTTTAGCCTGGGTGAAGGCTGAAGGGTCCCATTTAGAGCCAAATCCCGCAATTTGATCGCTAATCTGTGTTCTAATGCTGGCAACCCTAGATGCAGACCACAAGCGCACTTAAAAATGGTACCATTATGGAGCTAAATTTATTTTATTTTGATACATGGAAAACCAACAGCGCTATACAGTATACATAAATTACAATAGAATCACAAAGCCAATTATAGGTTCTCAATTTTTAGCATAATGAATTGAACTCCAAAGCTTTTGGCGAGCCGGGTTTGTTCTGTTCTACCGCGAAGTCGCGAGTTGGAGTCTCACCTGAGGCAATTAATGTTTCCTTTATTACTAAGATTATAATTATGAGTCATATCTACAAAAAAAAACGAATATATTTGTGTCTGTAGCGCAACTCGTCCCTCTCTTCGTCGGTGGTGCGTCGCTGCACGCTACAGCTGCACAAGCGTGGCACGCTGGAGCTGCTGGTGCGGGGGAGACTAGCGCGCGCGCCGGCCGCCGCGCCGCAGCACCGCTGGGGCGCCGCCGCGCACGCCGCGCCGCAGCGCTGCGACCACTGCGACCATCTGCTGTGGGGGCCCGTCAAGGTAACGCTGCACGCTACAGCTGCACGAGCGTGGCACGCTGGAGCTGCTGGTGCGGGGGAGACTAGCGCGCGCGCCGGCCGCCGCGCACGCCGCGCCGCAGCGCTGCGACCACTGCGACCATCTGCTGTGGGGGCCCGTCAAGGTAACGCTGCACGCTACAGCTGCACGAGCGTGGCACGCTGGAGCTGCTGGTGCGGGGGAGACTAGCGCGCGCGCCGGCCGCCGCGCACGCCGCGCCGCAGCGCTGCGACCACTGCGACCATCTGCTGTGGGGGCCCGTCAAGGTAACGCTGCACGCTACAGCTGCACGAGCGTGGCACGCTGGAGCTGCTGGTGCGGGGGAGACTAGCGCGCGCGCCGGCCGCCGCGCACGCCGCGCCGCAGCGCTGCGACCACTGCGACCATCTGCTGTGGGGGCCCGTCAAGGTAACGCTGCACGCTACAGCTGCACGAGCGTGGCACGCTGGAGCTGCTGGTGCGGGGGAGACTAGCGCGCGCGCCGGCCGCCGCGCACGCCGCGCCGCAGCGCTGCGACCACTGCGACCATCTGCTGTGGGGGCCCGTCAAGGTAACGCTGCACGCTACAGCTGCACGAGCGTGGCACGCTGGAGCTGCTGGTGCGGGGGAGACTAGCGCGCGCGCCGGCCGCCGCGCACGCCGCGCCGCAGCGCTGCGACCACTGCGACCATCTGCTGTGGGGGCCCGTCAAGGTAACGCTGCACGCTACAGCTGCACGAGCGTGGCACGCTGGAGCTGCTGGTGCGGGGGAGACTAGCGCGCGCGCCGGCCGCCGCGCACGCCGCGCCGCAGCGCTGCGACCACTGCGACCATCTGCTGTGGGGGCCCGTCAAGGTAACGCTGCACGCTACAGCTGCACGAGCGTGGCACGCTGGAGCTGCTGGTGCGGGGGAGACTAGCGCGCGCGCCGGCCTATGGTTGCTTTCGTCTCAGTGTGGCTTAACCTTAAACGTCTGGCAGGTTCGCCATGAAATGAGAGAACTGACTCTGTATTTATAAAATTACCAATTGGTGTATTGATTTACTAAAGCTATTACACCTTACCAGGTTGGTACTTTTACTTTGAATATTTTCACATGGAAGTTGTCTGTTACAGGAATAACAATAACAGTTTACATATAGCTTATACTCGTATGTATACTAGACATTTATGCATTATATGTAAGGCTTGCAATTATTCGGATATTACGGATATTTCGAATAGTTTTTATAAAAAATTAGTATACGAAATATCTGGATTGCAAGCCCTAATTATATGATCCTCTGAATATGACAGTTACTAACCCTTTGACTACCAAAGACGTCAAATCACGCGCACGGAAAGTCTTGCTCTCAGCGCCAGTGCGTGATATCACGTCCAAAATATAAGCGAGTTGCGTCGCGCATTCTGGCGCTGAGTGCACGATGTTTTCATCGGATTAAGGGATTGGGTTCGTGATTGACTGTTAAAAGGTTAAACATTACAAATTTGAAGGTGTTTTTTTATGACGTAGACGGGTGTCCGCTGCATGGACTGCGGCGCGAGCTGCCACGAGCGCTGCGCGGACGCGCTGGCGGCGCCCTGCACGCGCTACAAGGCGCCGCCGCCGCCCGAGCGCGACCGCGACCCCCGCGCCTCCGGCGGGAACAGTGAGTCCCGCACAACACACCACACTACACGCCTACACCTGACGTACAAACACCACACCTATACTATTTTTTATTTATTATTTATTAAGAAACAAGCAGTCTTATAAAACATATCTGTAAATTATCTAAAAGCTATTTTTACTATATAGACATATAGTTTCCTGTATTTCTTAACAGTAAATTTTTTTTAAACATTTCGCTATGAAAAGTATTGAAAAGTTAACTTACAAGAAAAAAAAACTACTTAAATACAATTGAATATAGTTTCCACAACTACCTTAATGAGGATCTAATCAAGTTCTTCACTATACTCAACATCTTAATATATCTTTTTAGATCAATTATAGTAGTTCGAAAAATACTCACACCACCATTAACCACTGAAGGCAGCTAAATATCTGACATCTCCTTAAGAAGTGGTATTAACAAAACCATTACTCTCTTTTTACCCTACTGCCGAAGCAGGGTTATGTTATTCCAGAGCACCAATGTAAGTCTTAGATAGAAAAAAGCTTTATGTCTACGCAATAAGAGCGATGTTATAATTATAACTGTTTCTCTTTTGTTTTTCTGTTCTTATTGGGCACTGTTCCTGTAACGATTTATTTCGGTTAAAGATATATGTATTTTAATATTTAGTACCCTTAGTCAAGCTGTTTATATTTATAGTATGTTAAGGTTAACTTATTCTTATTGAGGAAACTGTAAGTCTATAACCTAAAAACCCTGTTGTACCTAATATAAATGTATACTTACTTATATGTATACTTTGTTTCTTAATAAAAAAAAATAAAAAAATAAGAGCGAAAAAGACGTCGCCGCGTCGGCAGGCGTCGGCCGAGCCGATCCGAGCCGAATCATGCCTTGTTAGCTTCATGTGTGCTTAATGTGTGGACATAAAGCTTTTTTCCATCGGATTTTGCCGATTCCGCGTCGATAGATGTTGGGACAGCCTCATTCTTTGGCACGCCCTACATTATACATCGTTTGACAGATTTCAACGTGTGTCATTAGATTCGTCTAGGTTGTAGGAATGACATGGGGTATTTATTTATATAGCCATTCATTCTGAACATACTGTTTGCAAATAAATTTGTTTCTGTGCTAAATGTAGTCTCTTACTTCAGTGTGCCTATTAGCAAAGGCCTCCTACATAACAGACATGGGGTATATTTAATTCATACTAAAAGAAACAAAATGGTGGATTTTTGCCCTAAAACTGCAATCAGTAGGCTTTCCTACCACAGTCAGACTAATATTTTTATATTGGCTTGTAAATTTATCCGGCCACCGGGTGGTCTAGTGGTCAGGACGTCAGCCGCGAAAGCTGAAGACGCCAGTTCAAATCTAGCCTCGGACACCGGAGGGCTTGGTCACTTTTTCTGAAGTATATGACATCTATTTTCAGTTTATATATAGTAGTGTAACTACTTAAAAATTGCAAATCAAAAAATATTGAACAAAATAATTTGATTTGCTTCCAGATTTGTAAATTTATTATTAACAAATTCTTAAATTGCAAATATACTTCACCAGGCGTGGGCACACTGCAGTCGTCCTCGCAGCAGTACTACGAGCAGTTCTCGTCCAACGTGGCCGAGAATAGGACGCACGAGGGCCACCTCTACAAGCGTGGCGCGCTGCTCAAGGGCTGGAAACAACGGTATTTCATAGTTTTCAACGTTATTTATTATAACTAGTAGTCCTCCTCGCACTGAGAACTCGCTATTTACTTGCAAATGAGTTGACCAATATAACAAGATCCAAGATTCCAGCTCCATAACCTGATCGATCATGCTCTCAAATTGTACTTATACCGGCTACAACATCACCAAATTTCATAAAGATCAGAAACAAGATACTAAAGTTATCGTGGAACAACTATTCAAAATCAAAAAGATATCGAAATGCACAGACGTCTATGTAGCCAGCTGACAGTTCTGTTATGTCCGAAGTTATCTGTATGAACTTCACTTACGCTCCGCTCTTTCGATAATAATTTCCATGGCTGGTTTCGGCTTTTGTGAATGCTTTCAACTCCATTGTTGACGCTGATGCGTTTCATGTTGACGTAGCAAATCTTGCTAGTAAAAGTGCGTGGACATTGCGAACATGTGAGCACATCATTATTGTAACGATATGTTAAAGCCGCAGGTGGCTGAACTCTCATCCCATCACGATTTGTATCCAACTAAATTCACTAAATATTCAAAGAATTAGTTGATATTTTACAATTTGGTGCTGTGACCAGGATTCTCATACGAGTATGATAGGTATTTATAGTTGACCAAACATAATTAACACCAAGTTGTTTAAGAGATCGGTACATATAATATTTCTTCAACTCTACACGGGCGAATATATTGCCCTGTTTTTTTTTAATCGTATGGCATGTCTTGGTCGTTATACAAGTTTGCAATGGCCTGAAAATACGAATACCGTAGAGATAAACTACGATAACATGTCCCGCCCCTCCAAATTACTATTTCAATGTGTTTAGTTACATCCTTACGAACGAGTGTTTTGTTTTCAACCGACTTCAAGATTTCGAAAGAGGAGGTTATCAATTCGTCGGGATCTTTGTTTTTGCAATTTTTTTTAATGTTGTTTACCGATTATTCGAAGACGGCTGGACCGATTTGGAAAATTATTTTTTGTTTGAACGAGTATACTTCACAGCTGGTCCCATTGTAACCAGGTCAGGATCTGATGATGAGATCCTGGAGAAATCGAGGGAACATCTACAAATATTATAGGCACACCTATAGTGATTTGAGAAGTCGGTTCTTTTTTGTTTAAAATTATTGTTTGACGGTTGTCTCAGCACGCACACATGCGTTGGGAGTCTTGGTGGTGCTTATAAATACTTTCGCAAATACATTGAAGCGTTTTGAATTTTGGAAGGACAAGTTATCGTAGTTTATCACTAATACGAGAGAAGAATTTCAACATGTTTACATGTACAATGATTGCAGGTGGTTTGTGCTAGACTCCATAAAGCATCAGCTTCGCTACTACGACGCGATGGAAGACTCGCACTGTAAAGGTTTTATTGGTGAGTATTTATTCAACCACACAATAGAGAAGATGCAGCTACAATATTTACCATTAATTTGTGATCCAAATGTTGAAAAACATAAAATAATAGCTATTGTAACGTTTTTAGGGTTCCGTAGTCAACTAGGAACCCTTATAGTTTCGCCATGTCTGCCCGTCCGTCCGTCCGTCCGTCCGCGGATAATCTCAGTGACCGTTAGCACTAGAAAGCTGAAATTTGGTACTAATATGTATATCAATCACGCCGACAAAGTGGTAAAATAAAAAGTCGAAAAAAATTTTTTATTAGGGTACCTCCCCTATACGTAAAGTGGGGAGTGATTTTTTTTTTCATTTCAACCCTAACGTGTGATATATTGTTGGATAGGTATTTAAAAATGAAAAGGGGTTTCCTAAAATCATTTTTCGATTATGTAAATATTTTCGGAAATAATCGCTCCAGAAGTAAAAAAATATGCGTCCCCCCCCCTCTAACTTTTGAACCATAAGTTTTAAAAATATGAAAAAAATCTTTAAAGTAGAACTTTATACAAACTTTCTAGGAAAATTATTTTGAACTTGATAGGATGAATAGTTTTTGAAAAAAAATACAAACTAATTTCTGAACTAAGTTTGTAATTTAACCGTATAAGCAGGTGTTTATTGTAACTGTAATTTCTACAAAATTACAATGAAATGACGTGCTTTCAAATAAAGTAAAAACGGTGAAAATCGGTTCACGCAATAAAGAATTATCCCATAAAAATCATCTTCCATACTTTAAGCTCGCGCGCAATAGTTTACTTAATTTGCCGATAGATGTCGCTGTACGTGAAACTCTCATATTATATCCTACATGGCGGTGTTATTAACTCTTAAGTGGGGACACTTACTGTGACGGACGGAAAACTACGGAACCCTACACTGAGCGTGGCCCGACACGCTCTTGGCCGGTTTTTACTTTAGGTTATACTAATTTCAAATAATAATTACGATTTGAAGTGATGTGAAACGGAACGTGTTTTAATACACCAATCAGCGTCTGGTGACGTCATTCCTGTCATGACAACTAATGGGGTTGGCAACTGTCTATGGGATTTGGCTTAAAGGGCATCCGGGTCAAAAAACTAAAAAAAAAAAACAAGTATTTGACACTGTGGACGTACAAATTTGGTGAGTGACACACATGAGTGACGTCACAGGAACTGTAGATCCGTTTAGGCGCGAAAATATAAATTGTTAGTTTGTAACAGCAATTTTTGACTATAAATTATAGTAGTTTTTAGGGTTCCGTAGCCAGAATGGCAAAAACGGAACCCTTATAGTTTTGGTCATGTCCGTCTGTCCGTCCGTCCGTATGTCACAGCCATTTTACTCGGAAACTATAAGACGTATCTTAATAAAATTTAGACATAAGGTGTAGTTTGTATGCCGCTATTTAGTTATGTAGTGAAATTGCAGAAAAAAATATTTTCAGGGGGGGCGCTCTATACATGTAACTGAATTAAAAAAAAAAAACAAACATCAACATGTTGCACATCAATCGATAGGTCTTTAAAAATAACATTGACGTTTCTTTGAACATTTTGTGATTAAGTGAATAGTTTAAGGAATAATCGCTTCGAAAGTCGGAAAAATAGCGTCCCCCCCTGTAACTTTTGAACCGCAAGTCCAAAATATATGAAAAAAATTGAGAAGATGCGCGTTATCATATGCTTTCTTCTACGAACATTGTTTTGGACATTATCGGTTTAGCCATTTTTGAGTGGTTTCCAAAAAACTTCCATAGTCATCAGATACGACCTTTTGGCACTGGTTCTTATTCCATTGAAGCTACGGAACCCTCCATTATGCTTGGTCCGGCACGCACTTGGCGGGTTTTTTTTAATACACTTGTGGTCTATTGCCTGCAATTGTTTTAAATGAAATTGTAATGTTAGTGTTTATAAGGTGTTCGCAAGTGACCTCTTCAATTCGTACTTGATATATGGTTGTAGACCTAGCGGAGGTGATCACGGTGATGCAGGCCCCGCCGGCGCCCGGCCCGCCCAAGAAGTGCGACGACCGCTCCTTCTTTGATGTAAGCACACTTTTTCTTTCACTGCTGTGGCACGTACGTTAAGTATGTGACGTATCACGGAAAAATTAGTCACAGTTTTTGTTTGTGGGATCATATAGGGATTACTTCACATTAGACATTACCTAATATGTATGTACTTATTATATTTTTTCTCTTGATAATTCTGTCATATTTAATGGACCCTGCACCTACTTAACCTTTCTGTTTAGCCCAGGTTGACTGATAGAGAATGCCTTATGGCATTAAGTGCGCCATTTGTAGCATTTTGTATTGTGCAATAAAGATTAAATAATAGTACATTACTTACCAAGGACTGTAAAAGAAAGAAAGCCCGACATCGCAGGTATTTGTGACCCGAGCCGCAGGCGAGGGTTGTAAATTAGAGATGTGTAGCTCGCGAGCGAGTGATTCAAAAGATATATATATTTTCATTCAACTCACTCACTCTCTCGCTCACTTGTGAATCAAACAACTCACTGTATCAGTAACTCTTCCCGATCTCGAGTACACTACGAACGAACTGACAGCCGAGCGCGAGCGAGATGCGAGCGAGTCGGCTCGGCCGATGTGCAGGTTGTACTGTTCGCACTTATTATCGAATGTATATATTTGTCTCTCTTTGTCGCGTGCAGTGTAGTGATAGGGGCCACTTCAGTGTGTGAATCGCTCTTTTGTATTAGTGTGGGTGATATATTGTAACGCTTCGTTTCACCACTCTTGCTGTGTTTAGTTTTACCGCTGTTTATATTAGAACTAAACTATTCTAAATAAATACTGTCATAATAAATGAAAAATAAATTCTGTTTAATTACTATGTCTCAACTTAACTGACGATTTATGCAGTACGAAAAATCATGTGTTAAATTCATTTTTTTTTTAAATATCCATGTGTGATGCTTTTCTTGTAATTAAATCATAATCTGAATTAAACTCGAAATTTGTAATTTTTTTAAGATAATTCAGCTTTCGTAACATCTATATATGAATAGTCCGATAATAAGATTGGCCAATTCTCTAAAATTTTATCTGTTTTTTCCTAGATTGACAGATCATTTCGCGAACGAGGGATCGAAAGAACCGTTTGGATCAACTGAGCGAAGTGAGCGAAATGAGTGATACATATCTTCGCGAGCGAAAGATATGAATCAATCTTTTCACTTCAGTGAAGCGTTTTGCGCATCTCTATTGTAAATATGCGATAGAGGACTTTTTTTTTACTGCCCGTGGTCAGTACACAATTTTACGTCTCCACCAGTCTCCATTTCCGCTAGGTATGACGTAAATCTAAATATATAAAAGAACAGACTGAGTGACTGACTGACTGACTGACATATCAACGCACAGCCCAAACCGCTGATTCTAGAGATTTCAAATTTGGCACGTAGGTTCCTTATAACGTCTAGGGGTGCACTAAGAAAGGATTTTTCAAAATTCACCCCCTAAGGGGATGACATGGGGGTCTTTTAGTACGCGGGCGAAGCCGCGGGAAAAAGCTAGTAAATAAATAATAGTAGTAGTAGTAAAATAGTAAAAGTAAAAGATATAATTGCATGTTCTGTATGCAGTTGCGAACGAGCCGGCGCACGTACAACTTCTGCGCGAGCGACGCGAACGCTGCGCAGGAGTGGATCGAGAAGCTGCAGGCGTGTCTGCAGTGAGCCAGTCACAAACCATCATGCTGTCCTCTTCCTTACGGAGCAAAGTGCATGAGATGCCAATAGTAGCATTACCTAACTGTTTAAAAGTGTACATTTTTTTAACGTTAATCCTGAATTGAGGTTTTGAAACCGCTAGCATTATCTTTTTTTTATTTAAGCGCGCGCATAATGTATCAGGATTTGGACTAAAAATACTCAAAAAATGGAACCTAAAAAGATATAAACATTGTTGGACTTGTATCTTTAATTTCCAATATAAATCGTCTATATATTGATAATCTGAATCGGATTAAAAGTATCGAGTGTATGACTAGTGAAATGTACCCACAAATGACTAATGTTTAGCAAAGACGCTATATCAGCGCCACCATAGCGTAGTTATTGCGTAAACAACTATCACTCTTATTTTCTAAGGGATAGAGCTGAAAATCCGATGGTTTTTCAGGTGTTTACTTAGGATAATTGTCGACAAATATATAGTGTTGTTATGTTGAATTTGTAAATATTTTATCTTAATTATTGTTGTGTAAAGACTTTCGTTCCATTATGTGTAATTCAGTTCGTACCGCATCCGTCGCACGTATTTACTCAATCGTGTCTCTATTTAAGCTGTTTCAATGTCGTAATGTGTATTTTACATGCATATTATTATTAAAGCATTTTTGGTGGCCCATGAAGCTCAAATGGCGACACGGTCAGTGTGACGACGCACCGCGTTTAGTTCTAAATATAAATTATATTTCTTAATGGAAGATATTATTTTTTACTCGGGAATCTCGTTGCAATGAGCCCTCGTTTATTGTTATATACTCATTGATAATTTTGTATGTTTTGTAAATAGTGACATCCACATATCAGCCGCCCCGCGACGCTCTGACGTAAACTTTCAACGCTATAACGCTTGCAAAGCTTGGCTATTAACGTGGCATCTATTATACGCTCAGATAAAATATTACTATAAAAGATACTCCGCTCTCAAAAAAAAGTTTCCCTATTTATCTATTGCATGCCTAATTTATTAAAGGTCAGTTCCTTTTTCTTTTAACTTGGCTGGGCACGATACCGCAAGTCTCGATTAAATCAATATTCTATAGTTGTCAGTTCAATACATTACCTGCCGAAATTTTCCATTTTTGAAAGATAATGTATTAAACTGACAACTACTTCCGAACCGAGACAGAATAACTAATAGTACGAGTAAAGAAGATTCTCCTTCCTGAAGTTGACATTTAGCTACAGAGACGAAAACATGCGCATTAAAAAAAATAAGATAGAATTTTCAACGTGCTTCATATATCCTAGCCGTGTTTGCGATATGTCAAACGCATATCATAAACACTGGCTGAATTGATACAAATCGAACGCACCCATAAGGTGATAAGCGATATGCCAACCCTTCCCTCATTAGCCCTCATATGCGGTAAGCGCATCGGCAAAAATGGGTTCAATGGAGGGATACATATTGAAACTCCCCTGCCGACAAGGATGATATAAGCCATGGACAATATCCATACAAAAGATCTATGACACAAAACGACTTTTTACATAGTGATTTCGGCTTTTGATATTTAACCGCATTAGTCACAAAATAAGGTTGATTTTCTTTTAATTATTCTTTGGTAATTAGTGAGTTTTGGTTGTCACCTGACGATTTATGTAAGTAAGTAAGTTTTTTATTAAGGAAATATACAAATATACAATTTCGCTTAAATTCAGGGGTAAATAGTAATATTTAATTTGTGTGATGTGACAGATGGCCTCATATTTGGCTATGTAACCAAGTCTAATTCAAATGCTTATACACGGTGGGGCCTGTAACTAAAGCAAAAAATTAAAATGGACATTCTTCTCCTCAAACTACGCAACGTTTGTTTGACGACCTTGAAAAAAAACTTGCGGTTTGAATTTTATTACATTTTAAAGTTAATTCGAACACGCAATGTACTATGAAATTGATTATGTCTGTAGAGTGACTAGACTGACAGGCGATGTCAATTAGACGGAGTTTTAAGTACATTGAAAATACTATTTACTTTGTTTGAAAAAATAACAATCTAAAAACTTTATGATTTTAAAAAGTTGCTACACAAAAGTTGTCTAGTTTGAGGACTAGAACTACGTTTTAATTTTTTGCTTTAGTTACAGGCCCCACCCTATATACATTATGTTATGTACGATGGCATTATACTATTCATATATACCTACGGGCGGTATATACATATACCTATCATAATAATGTATACCTACCGGCGCAAAATGTCGACTTACAGCAAAGGTGTTGGCATAATGCATTTAGAAATTAATCGACCAGAGACACCTTTTGCTTGAGAACGTCACAAGCTGCCTGTATTAACACGGTTTCGTCGCGGCGGCCGAGCGGGAATGAATGTTGTGTTGTGTGCTGTGAGGGCTCGGTCGATGCTTTGTACTACATAATTTACATAAATATCTACTGTATTATAGACGGAGAGCTAGCCACGTGAGATATGACACAATAATGAGAGCGATGAAACCCCTCTCGTTAGTTTGCTATACTATGCTTATTTCTAGATCCGGACATCTGGCAGCTGTAAAGTGGTGGAGGTCAAAGAATGCAAATAACTCAAAGAAAACAAATCCTAGAGTTCTGGTTTTAATGCAGTATTATGAGAAATTATATAAATAATTAGATAATATCATTGCCAAAACTTTCTGATGGAGGAGAGTAGTCCAAAACGTCGTATGACGTAATTTATAGTTTATCACCTCGCATCTGTTTCTGTAATACTACGCAAAGTTTTTTGTTCTAATGTTAAAATATAGGCCCTATCCTTTATATCTGAGACAACTTCGGCAGTTTTTACCTAATTTGGTATTACTATTTTCCAATTTAAAAAATTTGCAAGTCCAGTTACTCTGACCTCCACCCATTAAAAGCTGCCAGATGCCCGGATCTAGCAATAAGGATAGTATAGCAATCGAACCAGACGGGTTTTGTTGTTCTCATTATTGTGTCATATCTGACCTGGCCAGCTCCTAGTCCATTTTCGCGCCTTAGGTTCGACCTGGAGCCGATATTTCCAATCCCATTTATTATGCAATCGGCCCCTGATCAGTTAAATGCGTCGCGAACAACGACCGATAAACATAGAAGTCTTATTAGCTCCCCACACACTTACTTCGGAGTTGAAGCATACTTTCTGCGGGTATAGTCGCGGAAGGTCTAAAACGCAATATGAATAGTGTAATATTTTGCCTATAACGCTTTTAGTCTACATCGCGAACGGTCGTAAAATGACCACTAATAGGTAGGTTAGGTTAGTTATATTCTAATGACTAGACCCCGGACTCTTGTGGCAATGACGTCACAATAGGGTGATTTGGGGAGTAAACGGGACGGTGCTATGAAACACGGTTAAAAACTCGGTTGTTAACCGAATACATTTTAATTAGATATTTTCAACAAAATTATCTAGTAAGTTGATCAATATTATTTTTTAGTGCAAACCATACAATTGTACTTTAAACTGGCTTGGTGACATTTGAGACGAACACGGAGCGAGTGGCCGACAAAACCAATGCCAGTTTAACGTATAAATGCATGGTTTGCAAGTAATATAGCAAACGATAATATTGATCAACTTGCTAAGTAATATTGTTAAAAATGTCTAATTTAATGTATTCGGTTAAAAACTGAGTTTTTAACCGTGTTTCATAGCACCGTCCCGTTTACTCCCCAAATCACCCTATTGTGACGTCATTGCCACAAGAGTCCGGGGTCTACTAATGACCGAAGGCCAAACCGCACAGAAATAGGAGCCCCGTGGCAGCGGGCTCCGTCGACATCGCTTACGCAAAGATAAAACGAAGAAAATGATGTAGACATATTGCGCTGCGTTCGCAATGTAGACTAAAAGCGATATTGGCAAAATATTACACTAGTCATCATATTGCGTTTTAGACCATCCGTGAATAACCCTTTCTGCGCATGGCGTCTTAACTTTTATTTTAATAAACCCAATTTTTTTTTGTTTAACAAATCCAACGTTTCCAAATAACGTGAAATTGCGTATTAAGTATTATTCAGCGTCGGGGAACGGGGCGAAGAAGCTCTCAGGGGAATATATAGACCGGTCTTATGGGGCCATTATTGTACTGCACGCGCGCTAAATCAATAGGTATTAAACGCACACGTGCAGTTAGATACTTTCGCAACTAGTTTCTGGACGCACTATTAACAGACAATTCCAAACCTAGATGGTACAGTCGCCATCAGATATATCAGAGCGACCAAAGTCGTCACAAATATCTGAACAACGCCTCTATTGTAAAGGCGATAAAATGATGTTCAGATATTTTCAAGTACCTTGGCCGCTCCGATATATTTGATAGCGACTGTACTACGCTGTACATCCATACTAATATTATAAATGGGAAAGTGTATGGGTGTGTTTGTTTGTTTGTCCGTCTTTCACGGCAAAACGGGGCGACGAATTGACGTGATTTTTTAAGTGGAGATAGTTGAAGGGATGGAGAGTGACATAGGCTACTTTTTGTCTCTTTCTAACCCCCCACTTCCCTAAAATGGGGGGTGGAAGTTTGTATGGAGCATTCCGGGGGGCAATCAGGAAAGGGGAACCGTGTTACCCCGAATTTAACGCAAGCGAAGCCGCGGGCAAAAGCTAGTGTCAATATAAAATCAAGAAGTCGAAGCTCGAAGAGTTCTCACAACACTTAGATGTACGCGCCTGTAGCGCTGTAGAGATTATTCGTGCCAAATATGCACCGAGTGCGATCTGCTAGCCTAAGATGGTCGGGTTTATCGTCTGTCACTATAGCGGTCATGCTCGAACATGTATGTAAGTGCGAAAGAGACGCGTGACGTGATAGACGATAATATAGTAACCATGCTATCCGTTCTGGACTTGCTTAGCTCGGGCCTCCTACCCCTACTTATAGAATTCAACCCGGAGTAGCCATTTTGCGGGGGAGCGGAACGTCAAATAACCACGTCAGATAAACGTCAGTCCATACATGTGTATGACCATATGTTTTAGGCAGAGGGAAACGCCTGTCAATGGCGACTCCGGTTGGTTGAATTCTCTAAGTACCCCGACGTCGATGATTTACGTCTTATTAAGGTCAAAATTGTGGTACAGGACTCGGGCCGTTGCCATATCAGACGGTGGGATGCTTAAGTAAAAATAGTGACGTTCATTGAATTTAATTCATAATGCAGAAAATTGCAACCAGCTCGTAAACGTTGCACAGAAAAGTGTTCCTAATGTGGTGCAATTCATTGTCCTGTAAGGCCAACCAATTTGATGCCTAGGCCACTGTAGAACTATTTCATAGTGGCAGTTGCCCGTGGTCACGTATAAACGTAACCATACAATACCAATAGTTTGTTATTAAACCAAATACTAACATTGAAAACATTGAAAAAATGATCTACTCAGCAGGACTTGAACCTGCATCGATACGCCTTGCCGGGGCTCGATCGGTTTACCAATTAGGCTAAGTCTAGGTGGTAGGTAGTTTATTGTTAAATAAATACATTTGTACCTTAATAGCTAACGCCAAAGTGGCACAAATTCAGACAGTAATGATTTTATTACAAATAAATTAATATTAAAAATTACAAAATCTAATCAATACCTTCCCGCCGACCCATAGCTTAATTGGTAAAGCAATCGAGCCCCGGCTAGGCGTATCGATGCAGGTTCAAGTCCTGCTGATGGGTTATTATTTTTCTATTTACAAATTATTTGAATTTTATATACTTAGCAATTTTTGGCTTAGCTGGGCAGTAGTCGTACAGTGTCGGAATTAAATTGGTTGCCTGAGCATATGAGTTTAATGTCTAGAAAGCGTTGCCACTACGCTGTATCTGTTTAACAGGTTCACAGTCCCGAAGCAGTGTGCAGCCTTCTTTCGACACATAGTATCACCTGTTTTTATCAAGCATTTCAAATATACTTTGCCATCGCACGCCCGTATAATTTGATTGGTTATCTAAATGTAGTTCATGAATAAAAATAATATAATACGTAATAATAGTACATTACTTACCAAGGACTGTAAAAGAAAGAAAGCCCGAAATCGCAGGTATTTGTGACCCGAGCCGCAGGCGAGGGTTGTAAATATGCGATAGAGGGCTTTCTTTTTTACTGCCCGTGGTGAGTACACAATTTTAAGTCTCCACCTGGCCATAATGCGAGTATTACCGTACGCGTAGCGTGCGGTAATACTCGCAGTCCATAATGTGAGTATTACCGTACGCGTAGCGTGCGGTAATACTCACATTATGGCCAGGTGTGACGTAAAATGTATTATTTATCTAAAGAAAATCTGCATTATCTAAATCACTGGCCATGGGGCACATGTGCCGCATGGACGTACAGTCGCCATCAGATATACCGGAGCGGCCAAGGTGGTCACAAATATCTGAACAACGCCTCTATTGTCAAGACAATAAAGTGGATGTTCAGATATTTTTAAGTACCTTGGTCAATTCGATATATTCGATGGCGACTGTACCAGTGTAGCCAGGACTGTGAACCTGTTAATATGGCACTTTATCAAGCCATCATCTACTTGGTGTTTTACAGTCTTTAATTTCAAAAAACACCCAATCTAAATCGGCATTTAAAAGTATGGTAGCACTTACAGCATTCATCATTGCATGTCAGTACCTATTCTAATGTCATTTATACCCTAAAGCGCTTATTAAGTCTCCTATTTCGTCGTTTTCTACCGAGAAACAGAGAGACATACCACTTATCTCTGTCCTTTTTTCTTTAAAGTGTTAGACAGAAAAGGAAAATGTACAAACAGCAACACTCTTGACTGTACATCGGTGGACCTTATTACAAAAGGCATAACAGTGTGGGCGATGGTACTAAGCGCTTAAACTAGATATTTACTGACCAAGTACGTTGAGATTGTGTAACGTTTTGAAATTTAATGGCGGATGATGCTATTGGTTGATTCCCGCACATCTCTCATACTCGCCTCAATGGAAAGGCAGAGGTTTCCCCACACCTATCGACGCGGAATCGACAAAATCCGATGGAAAAAGCTGTATGTCCACACAATAAGAGCTAACCAGGCATGATTCGGCTCGGATCGGCTCGGCCGACGCCTGCCGACGCGGCGACGTCTTTTTCGCTCTTATTGCGTAGACATAAAGCTTTTTTCTATCGGCTATTGCCGATTCCGAGTCGATAGGTATGGGAAAACCCTTCGCTGCCCGTGGCTTCGTTTGACTGCGTCAGTTTCTGTTCGAAATAGTATGTTATGTATTATGACCGTTCGCCTCCTAATACTATGTTTATAGTTTCTCGAGCGCGGACCCATCGTATCTGCTGCATATCGGCAATAAAGAGGTTTTTTTTAATGACATTGTTTTATTTACTTAAATACCTGCATGGAGTCTGTTCGGGAAGAGAAGTGTCGTAGAATGTATGAGCTCCCATATAAACCACGATACATCTCGTTGTTGTCAGATTGTTTTTTTAATAGATTAAAAGATTCTTCAATTTAGGCACATTACAATGCACTTATGAACGTAAGAGAGAGAAAAACTACCACCGGTTCTAACCTTACATCTCTGACCCGATAAGTATTATGACCGGCTAGAAAGTCCTCAATAGGTAGGTACATAAGTTAATAGTAAACCAGTTCAGTATAGCAGCTAGTAAAATCGGTAGATTGCCGGTCAACTTTGAAAATTATGTATCATCGGCAAACAGAACTACCTATATCACAATGGTTTTGTACTACACAAGATGAATCATTTATGGGCCCAAAATAAAACTTGCTTGTAAGCAATCCGTGTCTGTTGAAGTGGCCCAGTAGATCATTTGAATTGTTATAAATTCAGGTTAAATAAAGGCGCAATGACGTCTATGATATTGATATGACTGATGACTACAACTGATGTACCCCATGAGTATTCTATTTTTTTTTAATTGAGTGATTTGAATATCATTACAATTTTTCGAATCTAAGTACAAGGTCAAATTCATGGTAGACAACGTTGGTCATCATGGGCTGTCCTGCTGCAGAAGTGCCGGGCGCATTCCTCGCCATGCCAGCATTAACGATGTCATCCGGAGGGCCCTCAAAATGCCAGCCGTCTTAGAGTCTAGAATTCCGCAA
Source organism: Pammene aurita (assembly GCA_947086415.1). Taxonomy (NCBI): domain Eukaryota; kingdom Metazoa; phylum Arthropoda; class Insecta; order Lepidoptera; family Tortricidae; genus Pammene; species Pammene aurita. The sequence goes on along the minus strand of OX352295.1, from coordinate 3,452,562 downwards.
TTAACGCCTTAACCTTACAGTTTTTTAGGGTTCCGTAGCTAAAATGGCAAAAACGGAACTCTCATAGCCTTGTTATGTCCGTCTGTCCGTCCGTCCGTCCGTATGTCACAGCCGTTTTACTCGGAAACTATAAGACGTATCTTTATAAAATTTTGGCACAAGGTGTATTTTGTATGCCGCTACTCACTCAGATTTGTAGTAAAAATATTTTTAGGGGAGGCATTCCATACATTTAATAACGGCCTTCTAGCCCAGTCGATATAGTGACCCCTGCTTACGCAGTAGGATGTCCCGGGGTCGAATCCTGGAAAGGGCATTTATTTGTACGTTATCACAGATATTTGTTCCTGAGTTATGGATGTTTTCTATGTTTTAAAGTATTTACCTATATCTATATAAAATATATCGTCGTCTAGTACGTTGGTTGAATTCTAGTACCCATAACACAAGCCTTATTGAGCTATTACCGTGGGCCTAGGTCGATTTGTGTAGGATTGTCCCATAATATTTATTTCACTACTTAATTATCAAAATAAAAACCAAATATCAAAATGTTGCACATCAATCGATTTTCTAAGTTTCTATTTGTAAGTTTTTTATTTTCTAGGTTTGTATTAGTTTACTTTTAGCTGTAATTTACTTTTAGGTTTAATGTTCGTTTTTTTATGTTATGCAATTTAAACTGCTATTTATATATATTTTAAACCGGTATTAGACATTGCAATTTGTAGGGGCCAATCTATCAGGTTGGGAGGTGTAATAACAGTTAGGGCCCTTAGGAAGCTGAAGGAGGGTTAGGGAGAGGCAGGGTACACAACAGATTGGGCCCTACAAATTGCAATGTCTAATACCGGTTTAAAATATATATAAATAGCTTTGCTTTCGTACGTCAGTGTAGTGTAGTTAGATCACGGATCAGAATATTTAACTTCATGAGTTAGATACGTAGTATCTACTAAGTAGTCTGTGGTAGTTAGTCGTAATTTTGTAAATTGTAACTGCATTATTAGATAAAATCATTGAAACTCTGATATATGTACCTATAATTTTATTATGACTTTTCAATAAATAAGAAGGTGCGAAGAAATAAAATTAACCAAAATATAAAAAGGACAGAAGATTAGAGGTGGAGATCATGCGGTCAAAATACAATAGTTGAATGTTGAAATCCAGGAAGGAAACCTTTGATTAAAGTAAAAAGTATTTATCAAAGAAGGAAACGAACATTCAATGTTAAAATAATAAGTCCGACGAGGAAATCGAGTATATCTACCAGAAAATACAAGTTTTCAGTTTAGAATGGAATCGGATTAGCTGCAAAATCTGTACGAATACAATTTGTAATGCATATTATTCAGTAATACTCCTTTAATTATGATCTCCTTTCGTCATTCGTTTATAAGACTAATTTAGGTATATTTATTGTGTGAAGTGTATGGTAACACACACGTGTATAAACACACGTGAGATTTTGGTATTTGTTTATTTTATACATAGCTTATGCGACATATATCTGAAGGGAAACATTAAAATAATTTGATAAAAATCTAGGTAGTGGGGTGCTTGTTAAAGATCTGTGGTTAAATCTGATGTTTACCGTTTTATCACTTTGTGACAATATTGAGCACCATCCTATGCAACAAACGTTCTTGGACTTCATTTGGCACCAGTTTTCGCTTTGATTTGTTCGATTTATATACACTGAAAGAAAGAACTTCAAATGATACTCGTAATTCTATACAAAACTGCATAACCTCAAAGCCATATTTATCACGCAAATTTTATTATACCTACAGAAGGTAGGTACCTACATTAATATCTTAGCTAAGCTTTGTTAGTGCATTTTATTGAACGGAGTTGGCAGATATTACATTGATAAATAATAAATTACGCAACCTGAAACTAAAAAACGTAAGTAAACAAAACTAACTTTTTAAATTAAAAATGTTACATGCCACAGATAAAACACAAATTATGCACAATTTTCGAATTATTCAAAGACAGGTGTTGCCACGAAGTGATTTTTCAAATTTGCTGCGCTTTTCTACTGACAGAAATGGTTTGCCAGACTATAGTTGTCTCTTTGGTTATTTATGGTTAACCAAGATGAGTTAGAATGGGACAGATAGTACGACCATTTTCGGCTGTTAACGAATTGTCTCGATTTAAAACTTAACCAAGCTGTCAAATTAACCTAGACGTCAAACACAAAATTGTAGCAAAATACGGTTTCTTGCAAGTTATCGTGCTATTTCTGAAAATGAAGCTGTATAAATTGAATATTCATTATTTATATGTAGGCAGAAATGTCGTGCATAGTTCCATACCGCCGGAGGTGGTTGAAATCAGCGAAGAAGTCCGGAGAAAATACCAGTTTTCATCGGTAAGAAACTATTGTTTTTATTTCAAAATTTTCAATCACATTATGTAATATGTCTCGGATAACTGCACATGCTGGATACTATAAAATAAGAACCTTTTGCGTAGTTCCAAGTTGATTTTATTGAGATTTATTTCAATTTTTGTAAACAACGCTAGTGTTGTAACTAAATGAAAACAATTATGTCGATATTTTATCGATATAAAATATTTATATAGGCAAACACAAAATATTATTATATTAAATTATTGTTTACATAATTAATTGTCAATTGTTCAGATTTCCGGAATATAATATATTGCGTCCAAAATGGATTGATGCCGTAGGGCTCAATAATTAGACGCCAAACAAACATCAAAGGATTTGCTTGAAACGTTTTAAAAATGACTGTTTTTTTACTACTTGCAATGGACAAATATTGTTGCCAAATGCAATACCTACAATATTTCAGAGGCCTCTTTAGGTAAGTTGAGAAAGCGCTTGTTTATCATGTACCCCGTCTCTCTCCATCCCTCCCTCAACTTTTATTACACGTCGCAATCTGACAGATTGTGCCCTTTCTGTAGAAATTGCAATGTTTTATAGCGGTTTTATTTATTTTGCGACCACAGATAATCTCCTATGAGGCGGTGCCACACGTAGGAACATGATGCCGACCGCCGCGCTCGGTCGACCGTCTACAATTCTGCATGCTTCAGCGCAGCGGACGGCAGAGTAGTACGACGCTATAAGATAGAACGAGACGAAATTGATATGACCTTGTTTTCATATACCTATCTGAGTTAACGCAATACAAATATATTTATGTCATACTTTGACACACTTAAGGGAATCAAAATGTCTTATAGCACAAGTATAAGAAACCCAGACTTTCCAACCCAGAGAGGAAACTAGGCCTTATTAGGATTAGGCCCGGTTTCCTCACGATGTTTTAAAAAAATTGAGAAAATATATCGTTGTATTTTTTTTACGAAAATTGTGTTGAAGAAAGTTATCTCCGAAAACTTCTTTCATTGGCAGATACAAGTTTTTGATATATTTTTTTTCGATAGTAGGTACGGAACCCTGATTAATGCGTGGTCCGATACGCACTTGTAAATTTTTTATAACATTGGAATACCTGTTACGGATATCAACAGTAAATATCGATGTCGATATTTAGTAAAAAATTATCATTCACTGCACTAAATCTCGTCACGAAGTCATGAAAGGCTGAGACAATGACAGCTGAAGACCTGTCAGATAGCATGGTGTTTATCTTTTTCTTACTTACTGATAAGTACATTAGTGAGAGCAGATCGGGAATATAGAAAAGTTCAACTTATAATTTCAGATCTGCTTTTCTCTGATATCTGTGGGGCAGATACGACATTTTGATAATTATTTTTATTTTAAGCGGGCAACATTATTACGGTTTCACTCTATGGTTCCACTCCGCTCTATAAACCAGCCAAATATAAAAGGACGAACGATGAATGGAAATGTATGCCTATCTCTCCTACACTACAATGTGTGGCATAAGACTTTCTTTCTACAAAAGTAAAGTAACAGGCATTACGTTTGGTATTTTTGTTTTGGTGTAAAGGGGCTCGTACACTTGCAAGTTTACTTGCGGCAAGTAGGGACGCAGCTATAGTTCAGAATGAGATATGAATATCACGGAGAGTTCAGCTTTATGGAATATTACTATATCTTGCATATAGCAGCGTCCCTACTTGCCGCAAGTAAACCTGCAATTGTAACTGGCCTTAAGTATTTTCTTCTGATTCTTCTGTCACTGTCAGTGTCAGACAGACATGACATTCCATTTTCCATTCACTCGCCTACCGTTATTTTTATGTTTTTTGCAGTGTAGTGTTTTGTTTTGTGGCATTTCTAAAAACCTCGTTTGCGTGCTCCAAATTTCACGCCCAATTTACTATTGTGTGACATACCTAGTGAGCAAATATAAGCATATTATAGAAAATAAAAAAACTGGCGGAGCTAACCTCCTATTAAAAACAAAAAAGTAACCTTGCGCATCGACATTTTTCTATTTGCAATGTTTTAAATCACGACTGCAGAATAATTCAAACCAATGACGCTATGCTCGTGCGTCCTAGGTGTTCCACGAATATTTTAAGCCACCAATCTAGAAGAATGCAAGCTTCATTTACCGAGACCTGGTTGTGCTGAAGAACTAGCTAAATCCATTCTGATTGGATAAAAAATTCCATCTTCTTTCTTGTTCCCTGAAAATAATTAAATCTGCATAATATTCAGCAAAATTGTTGTGCCAACAAAAGTAGAGTGGACACAACCTTGGATCAAGACTTATTGGAAGGCTAAGATGTCTTTAACTTGAAATAAATAGTTTAAACTTTGTGAAATTTGTTGTTTTAAATTTCATAATTGGAAGAAAGTCATCGGACATCAAGTCCAAGTCTGTGAACATATAATTGGTCAAGTTCTAGTTTGTCATTATTCAAAATTCACAAACTTGTCTTGTGTTCAAATTCTGGCTTCATGCCAAAAAAACTGTGTAAGAAACAGCAGTTAAGAACAAAATTTATGAAATATGTTAAGTGTGTTGTTTGATTGCTAAAATTGTATACTTGACTGGTGGGGTGAATATTTTTGATAATCTTTTAGGGGACTTTTTTTGGTCAGTTAGAGTTAGTGGTTTTTTTTGGTCAGTTGTGGTGATTAAAAAAAATTGTGAATATGGTGGCTTCGACTTCATGTCTAAAGCTGTTTCTCAATGCTTCTCTATTTTGGTCGAGGAAAACATATGTAAAACAAAAAAATACTTAAGAGTTATTATTATGGAAATAATTGGTTAACTTTTTCAATTTCTAAATGTTGTGTTTACGGGTTATGTTTGTTTGTTGCTTCATGCAATAAGTATGTTGGCTAAGGTACCGTCAACGGCTACAACTTTGCCTACCATGCCCAACTTTGTCGTGTGATACTCCCTAGCACGACCACGGAGCTTTTTGTTATTTCTTTTGCGGTACAAATTCATGAAAAAAATGTACAATTTTGTACTTTAGGTAAAAAAAATTGTACCCTTACGGTTTCGGCATAGCGACCCTATGTCGCGTATGATCCCTAGATTGTGGTCGTGCCAGGAAGGTACTCCCAAGGTACCACGCAATATTTTTGCTTAACCTCGTCCTGCCCAGACCTATAATTCTTAACTTGCCAATTATGCCCAATGTCTTTCTTAATGGACAATATATTTTTAAGCGTTTCTGCCCAGAACAACTTACGATTACTTTTTCGACTTATACACGAAATGTATTTTTTTATTTATTTTTCCGGGTTCTAATACATTGTACTTTACTGATTTTCACGGGAAATATGTCAATATCTTTTGTTCATTTAAAAGGACATTGGGCAGTATTGCCTAAATCATCTGTAGTCTGTTTGTCAATTTTAAAGGACATCGGGCACATTTAAATAAAACTTTGTAGATACGTATAATCATCTTTATTATTTATAATAATAATTCAGAGAGATTGACCGCGAGTACCTGCATGTGATCGTCCACGGGATCGTCCACGACCTCGCCTACGTGCCTGACCTGTAGAATTTTCTCGTACTGTTATCTCAAGGTTGCTTTCTCCAGATCCAGTCGAAATATTGTTTTCTGGTCCAGATTCCGAAGAATCACTGTCGCTTACCAACTGCCGTTCTCGTTCTGGAGTATACAATGGATCTCCACAGTCATCGTCTGATGATACAATGTCCCCGATGTCTGAATTTTGAAGTAAATCCTCGGTTGGACTGAAGCAAAGGGTCGGTTTCTGGACTTAGAATATTTTTCATCAGTGTGATGTCATATTAAGGCTATGTTTTTATTATCTTATCGTTTAGTCTACACATCAAAATAAGCAACTTTTATTCGACACATTTTTTTATAAATTCAATATTTTTTAAGTTATGGGCCCCTGAAGGTTGAATACAATTTGGACTTAGAATAATTTTTGTTGAAACGGTATCATTATGACACATACTTTTTTTTGTCTTATTGTGTAGAATGTGGTAAAATAAGCAAGTTTTATTTGAAACATTTTTTTTTAAACTCAAAAATTTCGAAGTTACCGGACTTAGAAGATTGACTACATGGAGTAAAATTTGGACTTATACTTACATTATAACGTATACTTTTGATGATTTTTCTTTATAGAATACGCTAAAATAAGCGTGTTTTATTTGAAAAACTTTTCTCTTAAATCAAAAATGGCCGAGATAATGGACTCTGCATTTGTACATAATTTGGACATTGAAAAAAAAAACAGCGATGTGATGTCATTATAACGTATACTTTTTATGATTTTGCCGAATACAATACGCTAAAATAAGCGTGTTTTATTTGAAAAACTTTTCTCTAAAATCAAAAATGGCCGAGATAATGGACTCTGCATTTGTACATAATTTGGACATTGAAAAAAAAAACAGCGATGTGATGTCATTATAACTATAACGTATACTTTTTATGATTTTGCCGAATACAATACGCTAAAATAAGCGTGTTTTATTTGAAAAACTTTTCTCTAAAAATCAAAAATGGCCGAGATAATGGACTCTGCATTTGTACATAATTTGGACATTGAAAAAAAAAACAGCGATGTGATGTCATTATAACGTATACTTTTTATGATTTTGCCGAATACAATACGCTAAAATAAGCGTGTTTTATTTGAAAAACTTTTCTCTAAAATCAAAAATGGCCGAGATAATGGACTCTGAATTTGTACATAATTTGGACTTAAAAAAAACAGCGATGTGATGTCATTATAACGTATACTTTTTATGATTTTGACGAATAGAATACGCTATAGTAAGCGTGTTTTATTTGAAAAACTTTTCTCTAAAATCAAAAATGGCCGAGATAATGGACTCTGAATTTGTATATAATTTGGACATTGAAAAAAAAACAGCGATGTGATGTCATTATAACGTATACTTTTTATGATTTTGTCGCATAGAATACGCTAAAATAAGCGTGTTTTATTTGAAAAACTTTTCTCTAAAATCAAAAGTGGCCGAGATAATGGACTCTGAATTTGTACATAATTTGGACTGAAAAAAAAACAGCGATGTGATGTCATTATAACGTATACTTTTTATGATTTTGCCGAATAGAATACGCTAAAATAAGCGTGTTTTATTTGAATTTTTTTTCTCTAAAATCAAAAATTACCGAGATAATGGACTCTGAATTTGTACATAATTTGGACATTGAAAAAAAAACCAGCAATGTGATGTCATTATAACGTATACTTTTTATGATTTTGCCGTATAGAATACGCTAAAATAAGCGTGTTCTATTTGAAAAACTTTTCTCTAAAATCAAAAATGGCCGATCCTATAAGAGCATCTATGAACAGACAAGACTTGTAAAAATGACAGTATTACCTATGTAGTATGAAATTAAATTAATTACATTTTCATTGATAAAACGATAACCGATCTAGTGTTTTTTTAAGAAGAAAGAGAAGTTGTTACCGGCGTCCGCTTTGTCCTTTCGATGGCTTGACCGAAGTTTTAAGAATTTATTGTTATTAAGTGCCGAAATTGTAATAGGGAATAGCTGTAAAATTCTAGTTCTCGGAAATTAAAAAAAAACTCAAAACCGAATCGGAGCACCCCACTATCCACGTGGTCTTGTCTGTCCTACCCCTAGAGTGTTTATAAAAGAGAGCGCAGGCGCGGAGGGAGAGCAGCCCTAGCCCGCCGTGACGGAGCGAGGGAACGAGCGAGGCGAGCGGCTGAGGCTGGTCGCCGAAGGCGACCAATAAGCCGAAGCTGCGGAGCCGAGTGAAGTGACCATGCTCCGTCACGCAAGGGCGGAAGGGCTGCTTTTCCCGCAGCGCCGGAGTCACGCAGAAGCTATACTAAGGCACAAGCTGAGTTGCTAGAAAAATGGGTTAGGTTAGGTTAGAGTTGCGATCCCCGCGGAAACGACTGTCGCCAGAAAAGTGGGTTAGGTTAGGTTAGAACTGCGACCCCCGCGGAAACAAACTGTTGCCAGAAAACTTGACTTATGTTTGACAGAGAAAACCACTATAATTGACATTCGGGAATGCCGGGATAGTAAATTTCCAGAAACCCCGTGTACTAAGCCTTAAAATCACAGTTTTTAACCCTCTAATGGCTAAAATCCGGAAAATCCGGTTTACAAGATATTGACATTCCGGAATGCCGGGATAGTAAATTTCCAGAAACCCCGTGTACTAAGCCTTAAAATCACAGTTTTTAACCCTCTAATGGCTAAAATCCGGAAAATCCGGTTTACAGGATATTGATATTCTGGAATGCGGGGATAGTAAATTTCCGGAAACCCCGTGAACTAAGCCCTAAAATCACAGTTTTTAACCCTCTAATGACTAAAACCCGGAAAATCCGGTTTAAAAGATATTGACATTCCGGAATGCCGGGATAGTAAATTTCCAGAAACCCCGTGTACTAAGCCTTAAAATCACAGTTTTTAACCCTCTAATGGCTAAAATCCGGAAAATCCGGTTTACAGGATATTGACATTTCGGAATGCGGGGATAGTAAATTTCCGGAAACCCCGTGAACTAAGCCCTAAAATCACAGTTTTTAACCCTCTAATGACTAAAACCCGGAAAATCCGGTTTAAAAGATATTGACATTCCGGAATGCCGGGATAGTAAATTTCCAGAAACCCCGTGTACTAAGCCTTAAAATCACAGTTTTTAACCCTCTAATGGCTAAAATCCGGAAAATCCGGTTTACAGGATATTGACATTTCGGAATGCGGGGATAGTAAATTTCCGGAAACCCCGTGAACTAAGCCCTAAAATCACAGTTTTTAACCCTCTAATGACTAAAACCCGGAAAATCCGGTTTACAAGATTTTGACATTCCGGAATGCCGGGATAGTAAATTTCCGTAAAACCCCTGTGAACTAAGCCTTAAAATCACAGTTTTTAACCCTCTAATGAATGGATCGTAAAACTAGAAATTCCGGATTAATAACTTTAAAATTTTCCAGGACTTAGAAAATTCTCACCTCTCTCTCTCCCCAGCTGGGGACTTAGCAAATTCACAAAACAACCGTACGGCAAAATTGAGAATTTTCTAAGTCCTAGAAAATTACTTTTGAGCCTTATAACTCATAAATTATTAATTTTACAAAAAAGTTGTCCATACTAAACGTGCTTATTTTGATGTGTTCTGTAAGATGAGATGATAAAAATATAGCCTTAATATGGCATCACAATGAAAAAAAAATTCTAAGTCCAAAACCGACCTGAGAATTTTCTAAGTCCTAGAAAATTACTTCTGAGCCTTATAACTTATAAATTATTAATTTTACAAAAAAGTTGTCCGTACTAAACGTGCTTATTTTGATGTGTTCTGTAAGATGAGATGATAAAAATATAGCCTTAATATGACATCACAATGAAAAAAAATTTTCTAAGTCCAAAACCGACCCTTTGCTTTATGCCGACCAAATCCTCAATATCGATGTCCCTCAAACCTATAGCAAAAACAAAAATCATTAAGCAAATCTGCCCGATGGGAATCAAGAAGGACAATATGATTTCGCATTTGTAAATAATATAAATAAAGGATTTTTTAAATAAAATAACACCATATTTAGTTTATCTAACTATTAAACTTAAGATTTTATAACAGTTTGGTCCGTAAAAACCTGTGATTACTTAATTAAAAACGGATTACTCTTACCTCTTCGCGGACGTCGTGCCATCTTGACCACGTGGGCTGACACTGGCGAAAGGTATTTTATCTATGTGATCCAAAATGGAGGCCCCACCATTCAAAACCTTCTGACCAATCAGGTGTAAGTAGTAAAATTGCAATTTGGAGGCATAGCCTAATTATAAAGGTCATTCAAATTTTTGACAGCTCGTCCGAAAAGACCTCACCTACGTCACATAATGATGCCATTCGTTGAAATCTTCAATTCAGTCAGGGAGTTTAATTAATACACTATTCATGTTCAAAAATGTTAGCGTGCCGTTACTAAGTTTATTTTGTGTTTTTTAATTATTTTATACCTAAAATAAGCTTCATATAATTTTAGGTAATTTAATATAATACTTTTAGTTGGCAATTCATTTACGGCATGTAATTTAATGAGGACTTTTTTTTAACATTGTGGCAATACAACTATTTGGCGAGTAATACACTGACAGACGGCCATATTGTACTATCTCCGTTTCTTTTAAACTTATCACGCCGTTTCATTTTTGTCTGAGATTCCCAAATATTTGATAGATATATAATGTATTAAAAATATTGCGACAAGTATTTATATAATATAGCGACAAGAAATGACGAGTTTGTTTTGTTTTGATTTTAGTGTTGAAATGCTATTGTAGGGTGAAGGGCTTTGTATGATGTGAGTAGTACAAAACTTTAATATTTGTTTTTTTTGTGTACTTATCTTACATCCGCATCCATATTCCAGGGATGTGAGCCTTTTAATATCCGCATCCGCAGATGTCAAAAAATAAGTATCCGTAATATCCCTGATACAGAGCTCTTTCTTTGACGTTACGAATCATGTTGTCCCTTCTTAACGCATGACAAGTTCTCTTTCTCACTTAGGGAAACGTATCGGATACTAAATGTCAAACTCATTTTTTTTTGACAGAGATGCACACTTGCACACCCTTGGTATGGTGTCGTTTAGATATACCCAATGATTTGTTTTTTAATGGCACGGCATTTAATTTGCATTCTTATTATAATGTCTAGTATAATTACTAATAATAGAGGTAATCCTCTATTAAATAATTTTCCCTATTTTAAAAGTTTGAGAACCGCATCGTTCCCTGATGACGTCAGTGTGGTCACTGACGTCACGAGGTGTCAAAAATTTAACTGACCTGTATAATTAGGCTATGTTTGGAGGCAACTGCGAATTTTAGGCGCGGATTTCAAATATGTGATTTTAAATTGACACTGGGCAGAATTACAATCTTTATTTTTTTAAGCTTGGGCAGGACGTGTGAAGTACATTATGTGATTCAAAAAGGACAATGGGCAGGACGAGGTTAATTTATAGGTCAAAGTAACGTAAATTAAATGTACTCAATTTTTACTTACTCCAAAAGTTCATTTCTGGCACTGGTGGTGGAAAAAAGGCATTTGAAGTCTTAGGCATACAGCCATTGGCGGGAAGGTGTTGAACAACAATAAGATTCAATTTTTTTTCAATTATATAACTTGAGATATCAAATTTTTACCGCCGCGTACCGAATATACCTAAATTGTCGGTGGTGTACATGACAAAAAAAACCGGCCAAGTGCGAGTCCAACTCGCGCACCGAGGGTTCCGTAAACACCTATAACAAGCAAAAACCTCTACGCGTTTACGAGGAAAAAGGTAGTAAGTTAAAATTTTTAAAAAATATTTTTTGTATGATTTTACTAAACATGTCTACTTTTGGTAATTTTTCCTTTGTCTGTGCTATATGAAGTTTCTTCGTGCCAAGTTTCAAGTTTCTGAGTTTACGGAAAGTACCCTTTAGGTTTTGAGTTTCTTGCGAGTACTCAGTTTCAAAATATGCGACTTAAATTGCTATTTCTTTTGATTGCGTTGACATAAAAGTTTGGTTTTGCTACATCTGAAAGGTCCTATAGCCCTGAGTATTTGACATGAATTTCAATTTAATACCTCCACGCGTTTACGAGGAAAAAGGTAGTAAGTATAATATTTAAAAAAAAAATTTTTGTATGACTACTCAAAATGTCTACTTTTGGTAATTTTTCCTTTGTCTGTGCTATATGAAGTTTCTTCGTGCCAAGTTTCAAGTTTCTGAGTTTACGGAAAGTACCCTTTAGGTTTTGAGTTTCTTGCGAGTACTCAGTTTCAAAATATGCGACTTAAATTGCTATTTCTTTTGATTGCGTTGACATAAAAGTTTGGTTTTGCTACATCTGAAAGGTCCTATTACTCTGAGTATTTGACATGAATTTCAATTTAATACCTTTACGCGTTTACGAGGAAAAAGGTAGTAAGTTTAAAATTTAAGAAAATATTTTTTTGTATGATTTTACTAAAAATGTCTGCTTTTTGTAATTTTTCCATTGTCTATGCTCTATGACGTTGCTTCGTGCCAAATTTCAAGTTTCTGAGTTCACGGGAAGTACCCCGTAGGTTTTGCGAGTGCCGAAAAACTCTAAAATTTGCAGCATAAACGACTGTATCTTTTGATTGCGTTGGTTTTTAAATTTGATTTTTTCACAGCTCCAAGGGACAATAGACTTGAGTATTTGATATAAATTTCAGCTTGATACCTCCACGCGTTCCTGAGAAAAATGGTCTTGACAGACAGACAGACAGACAGACAGACAGACAGACAGACAGACAGACAGACGGACAACAAAGTGATCCTATAAGGGTTCCGTTTTTTCCTTTCGAGGTACGGAACCCTAAAAAAGTAAATTTTTCGGACCTTGGTGATAATGGGATCCCCTATTGCATAGTGCAACCTAGAGGACTCATACATTATTTTAGGACGGGGAGCCATCTAAATTTATGGTGTGGTGGGAGTAAAAAGGGGGGAGATAGAATTGTTAGCTTATGAAATGAAGGACTAAGGTTACTGCATCACTACATTCACTCACTCACTTACTTTACTTCACTTTATTCTATTTTATTTAATATGTTTCTCAATCGTATGGCTTTGTGTCGCGTTTTCGTTACGGTCACGTGACTTTTTTTCGCCTAGATTCTTCGCGTTTTTTTCGCCCCCATCCGCGAACTGTCCGATAAGGAACTTCGTTCCAAAATAACACGCTCACTAGGAGTGCTCGTTGCAGGAATTGACAAAATAGCCTGTGCCGTTGTATAAAGAGAATCCCATTAGTAACGTTATTTCCCGTGGAACTGCAGAAATACTTCCATGAGCGTTTTCACTAAAGCGTGCACCACGACGAAAATGGTGACTAAAAAATTAATCATGTTTTAATTGTAAATGTTCTATACTATAATAAAGCTTGTCTAATTAAGTTATTAAAACTGTAAAAAGTCCCCCATAAATATGCTTAGTTTTTTTAATTATCGAATAACTAGACTGACTGTGCAGTCCAAATTGGTCAGTATTGTGACAGTATACATTTTATTGTCCTGCTTTAACAACAAAATCGGTCAGTAATATTTTGCATTATTATTGTGGTAAAACAATTGTATTTTCAAGTAAAATACGTGGTTTATGAAAATAACTGCTAATTTGGTTAAAAATATTATTTTAATGTCAGTTCTGTGACGATTGGTGCCATTATGTTCTTTATTTTCTTTATTTGTAATAGCATTGTAATTAAACCGTGTTAAGTTACATTTGTTTTGACTGTATATATTTAAGTAGTTATTTATAAAAAATACCCCCTAAGCATCAGACGTCTTTAAAACTAAATGGATACCAACCTTAGCAAATAACAAAGCGTGACAGTCACGACACTGACATGCTCAAAGTTGTTAGGCTGGGATTACATGAGAGAAGAAGACATGGGATGGGAGAAATAAAAGTATATATATATTCATGAATTCGTTTTATTAATAAGACACTGGCAATTATTTTAGAACATAATTATCCTGTTTTAAAGATACTAATAATGAATATTGCAGTGTAATTAATGAGCACTTTCTAAAAAATCTACGTGTCACTATATTAACGATAGTCGTACATATATCGTAACTTAAGTACTTATCAGTCACATATTTTTATATTTTGGTTTTCTATTACCATAAATCTCACAATTTGTTAAATAATCAATATAATCAGTCTTATGATTCACGTTGACATGAATAATAATAATAATATAGGTTTAGTCGCTATCAGATATATCGGAGCTGTGGAGGTGGTTACAAATATCTGAGCATGCACTCTAACGCCTTAGCAATAGAGGCGTGCTCAGATATTTAAGAGCGGCCTGGCTGCTACGATATATCTGATGGCAACTGTACTATATAAAAAACAAGGGCCACCTGAAAATCAGTAAAAATAAGTATCTTAGTTTTTATTTCAAATCGAAATACTATTTTTGTTTCAATATCGATAACTGTAAATAGACGCTTTTCTTTATGAACCACAACAATATCGTATAGGTAAATTAACTATATTTTGTGCTGTAAAAAAGGTAAGCGGCCCTTATTTTGAATTTTTTAGTAGTACTTATATTCTAAACCAAAAATGATAAAAAAAAAACATAACAAGCTTCATAATTATCGGAACAACCTCCATGAAACATAAAATAGAATACGAAAACTCACGTGAATTTAGTCACACTGCGCGACATGTTTGTCGCGCAGTGTGACTAAATTCACGTGAGTAAATCCGCGCTATTTTTATAATTTTAGTGTGGCACACGAAAGCTTAAATTCAATATCAGACAAATGTCTTATTTTTTAAATATTGTACAAAGGAACTGTATTGAGAAAAATATAGTTATTTCTTTTGTCTCAAAACTATTAATATTTTTTATCAAAAACACACTCGAATAAAATTACTCATTACAAACATCACATTCGTCGCTTGGAAAGTGATCATAAATAGAATAGTTACAATAATTACACCAAAAGTATGTGCTTAGTAATAAATACTCAATATCCTCTTGGTCCATATATAAAGTGAAATGTCTGGGCCGTACAGTGTTAACTACCTGTCTTTTACATCCATAACACTTGTCGATCATAGTGAAGTGGGTGATGTGCCAAGGCCATTCAATGTCATTTAAATATATATCCTCTAAATCAGTCATAGTTAGCATTTTGTCCACGTCACAAATGATTACCATGCTGGACTGAATGAACATGTAGACAATCGTCGATATTTCAACGAAGTACGGGATATTAATCTGAAACAAGGGAAAGTCAAATACATTATTTGATTCTGTAGGTAATAATTTGTATAGCTTTTAAGTAAAGTACTAACTAACCTTCAAGACAGGAATCACATATATAATCAATGCCATAGTCGCCATCAATACAATCGGTACAGTACCATTTTTTGCAAACCATACATTTTCTTTTTTGCCCCAAAATAGATGTGAGACATTTGTTGCAATCAATAAATGTAGTCAATGCCCGCTTCGAACGCTTGTTGCTAGTGTCTACTTTTTTACATTTTGTGACCTCCAGATTTGTTTTAGATGAGCGTGTCGAGACTTTATCGACAGCCTTATGTAACGTACTGGGGTCCCCTGTGATGCTACGTTTGTCTGGAATTTGTTTTCGTTCAACAGGTTCGGGGTTGTGATTTTCTTTGCTTGATTGTGTTTCTGATCTTGGACGTAAAATTCGTTTGCTGGTTCTGTTTTGACTATCGCGTTTCTCAAGCACTGATTTTACTTTAATGTGTTCAGTATTTGTTGATGATGGTCTGTTTGGTTTAAGAAGTGCTTTATTAGCTGAACATGTCGTCACTTTTCCTACGGCCTGAGGCAAGATCTTTTTTTGCGTATTACATTTGGTTTTACGGCGTTTATTTGATTCGGTTTCGACGGGTTTTATCGGGTATCTGACAGACATCGGCCATTTTCGGTTCGAGGTTGTTGCAGCCGGTGATGTTTTGTCATTTTCCAGGAGATGATCAGAAATTTCGTCATCGATACTTTCTATTGTGGATATAGGTGTCTCATCGGATTTCAAGTCAACTTTTGATGTTGGTCCCGCTATCTCTGTTGTGTTTTCACGGATCGGATCTAAATCTACCGACAAGCATTCATGATTTTCTTCTGCATAAATGACTTGCATTTCATTACGCTGGCTTTGATCACCATTATGATTATTCCATAGTAAATCATCGATTTCTTCCAAAGGAAACACAATATGGTCGATTAGGTTAGGTGTGTCCACGGAAAGTGGTTTAAGACAAATATCCACTAAGTCCAAGGGTAGATCAGGCTTAGATACATATTCAGGTTCGTTATTAACTTCAAAAGTTTCACTTATAGCTTCAATCAAGTCTTGTCCAGCGATATTTGTTGGAGTACGAGACAAATTAATAGATATTCCAGCCTGACCAATTATGTCAGATGTTGTCACAGAATGTGGTTGAGGTGAATAACAGTCGCACTGTCCTTTGAGAACTCCACAGAAGCAACTTATGTCTCTGTATTTTATTTTAAACGGTACGTCTTCGCTGGTAATGACCTGATGCAATTGCATGGTTCCTTTTAATACTGGTAATTTAGGTGGTAAAATATTAGATATACGGTCAATTTCGCAATTGGCGATAAGAAATACTTTAGTGATTCTTAAACTTTCCTTTAATAGGCGATATGCATCTTCTGCATCAACCACATCATTACCGCAACTGACCTTTTTATCGAGAGTACGTTTTACTGATCCACCAATCCCTTCTGCTACGTTTTTGCCATGACCAGACTCATAGAATGACCAAGTCGTATATTTGAAATCATTTTCGGCTGTGAAATGTGATAGCAAATAAAAAATTTTTTTTTGCCGGTATTGAGATGATGGCCCGTCCGAGAAGAAATGAATTACTGTCGTATCCGGGTTTGCTTGTTTAATCATATCAATAATAGGTTTTAAATGTGCCCAAATAGCTGCCGGTTGATGACTCGTGTTATCAGATATTGTGCAAAAAGATTGTGAGGCATCTTTCCAGTATACCATGCCTGTATGCAACGATATTTGACGATTGGATGCTCCATAATGCATGGATTGAACTTCGTTTGCCAGCTTTGCATCGTAATTTTCAGAAAAATCACAGACAATCATGGCTTCGTTTTTTTTTAATCCTGTTACAGCCTTTTGGTATTGTGCTTGCTGATGAATCATGTTAAAGTGATGTTTCCTATACAATACTAAACTTTTTTCATAGTCGTTTTTCAAGTCACGCAAGGTTCCAGTTTTCGTGACCTTTGCTGTTTTTTTAGTACGAATATCTTTGGTTGTTTCTCCGTCATTTTTCTGATATATATGATCTACTCTTTCCCACTGTAACCATTCGACTCGTTGATCTAATTTGTCATCACTGGTAACTTCATAGGGAACATTTATGTCCTTGCATTGTCTACACTTATTTGACATGCAGATGTAGTTATTGGTGTCACAAGACACTTTGCTCATAATTTCGCCAGTGCTCCCAGTAATTAATCCATATTTGGTCATTGCAGTATGCAAGAAACCAAAGTTACTGTGCTTTATGCACAAACACGTACTTCTTGAGCCCAAACTAGGCGACAAGACATAAAACGGTTTGTGCTTGTAAAATGTAGTGAAGCCATAACGACCCCCTTCACTTTTATACTTTTTGAACGTATTTACTAGCGTATTTAATAAATAGCGTATCTGTACTTTCTCTTTGTTTTTGGTCCGTGTTTCTCGTTTTCCTGCAGTGTTACGGCTGACGTCGTCTTTTATATAGAATTGCATAATCTCTTTTATATCAGATCGTCGTATTTTTTTTGACTTGATTCTTGCCTTACACTTCAGTCCTAACGCTTTCGACACTAACCCTTTGTTTTCCGAATTGATCACTAATTTCCGCAAAATCTTTTTTTCATTCTTACTACAATTGTCCTGATATGTTCTTTTTAATGTGTTTTCTAAAACTTCTTGTCTAGCTTGTAATTTTTCAATTCGCGTGTTTAAACTGTTAATGGTCTTTTGCATCGCATTTTTGTTTCTCTGATATCTTTTTCTATTAGTTTCTTTCTGAGTGTTAATTCTTTTGGTATAGCTTTCTAGGCGTCTACATTTGTTAAATAAAAATTTACATTTCAATTCAGTTTGTCTGATTCCCCATTCTGATCAGGTTTTCTACTCGTGTCTTGGTAGGTACTACAATTGACGTTCGGATCTACAATAATTTTAGTTTTTTTATTTATTCGACTTAACCTTTTATATTTCTTCCAGTTTTCTCGTCTGATGGCGGCTTCTTCAGATGTTAGTTGAGAATTTTTTTTCTTGGTGGATTTTAGTCGATCTAAGCGTTTTTTTCTTAATAATTCTAACTTTTCGGGATCTTTTTTTAACTTTTCTCTATACCTCCGAGTTCTTTCTGCACCACTTAGAGGCATAGTGACTCCGGGTAACCTAGAATATACAATACCGCGTTACTATGGTCGTTTCAGTTAAATACTGCAAGGATACCGTATAATAGACTACATGAACGTTTTCAGTAAATAATGACAATCTATTGAGATTTTCCACGGGATCAAATACCTTAAGAGCTCAATGCATGGTGTTAAATCAACCCGGAGGTAAGAATTAATAATCTTAAAAATCTTATTTTATTCTCGTCGTTTCAATCTCTACTCTAACTAAAATATATTTTAATTTATATTTTCTTAATTCACTTTAGTTAGACGTTATGCTAAGATATTATAAGAGTAAAATTCAAAAATACATCAAAGATATACAAAAGTTTCAAACAATCTAAATTATTACAAACAATCCAACTGAGCATGCCGCTGGCAGCAGGGCAAGGTCCGAGTACGGCTAGGGTGTTGGTGGTTAAGGCTGAATCTCACGGAGCAATACAACGACGCGTTCAGAGTTCTGTTGCGGCTGCCTCGATACTGTAGTGCGTCTGGCATGTTCGCTGACGCGCACGTGGACGGGTTTCATGCCACACTGCGCAAGCGCTGCGCCGCGGCGCTCCAGAGAGTACGAGGCAGCCGCCAGTCTTCTGACCGTCGTGGCAGGTAGATGGGACAGTGCTCTAATCAGGCATTGGACCTCTCAGCACTTAAGTTTAGGTACTAACATAGTTATTCAAGATTTAATGTATGACTAACACTATATGGATTACTTTGTTTGAAATAAATGCTTTTTTTTTTTTTAATAATAAACTCGAGGAGCAATAATTTGACAACTTTTATATTAAAAAATCTGTCAATTCAGGCGTCTGCCGGCTACCTTCATAAGGTCATCTGCCCATATTGTGGGCGGACGTCCTACGCTGCGTTTGCCAAACCATGGTCTCATAGTGTACTAGTACTAAATGTAATAACATACTCGTAGGATTTTGTTATAGTTAAAGTCACGTGGTTGACCACGTGACACGGAATTTCCTTCGGAATCAATAGATCACAGATGGCGTTATTTTTCGCTGCATACAAATATGACAAATAATAATCCTAAGCGGCTTAAAAACTTTTACTTTATATAGATCTTTGGAACTAGTACTAAATGTATGGGAAAGATTAGACCAAGTAATACCTATACGTAATAAATTACCTATGCGTAGACACATTAATATCATCGTAACGTACAAACGAAAATCCGTTAAAATCTTAGTTTTTTCATCAAACATCTCTAACTAATTTTTACGTAATTGGACTGGAAATAGACTGATTTGTATTTACAACAAACAAACAATATTTAATAATAATTCGAGATTCGATGTAAAGGTCCATGTAACACTACCCTAATGACGTCACGCTCGTGACATTCTACGTCAGCCTGTACGTGACGGTGCGATGTGTTACGAACCTGACGTCACGTTTTACTACTCAATTACTATTAAATTTAACACTGAACTCAATACCACATTACCAAACTATTACTCCATTAAAATACAGTTGCAAATATATTAGTTTACTTATAAAACAATCAAATAGTATGTAACTACAAATATTATGATAGAAAATCAATCACAAACCTGACTGACGAAACGTAACGGTCTGCAGTCCACTGACACAAGTTCACTTTACGCGTTTCTGTTGGGCACTGGCGGTTTAAAGTTGATGGCCGATTGATCACGTGACATTAGTGTTGCCGTTCCAAAGAATATAACTTGGATTAGTAGAAATTTTAATCTAGTCTTCATCGTCACGAATGTGACATATCAGGTGACATCACATTCAAGCAATGCTATTTAAAATACGTGTTTATTCCAAATCCGTAAGATTCACGTTTAAAAGTCGTTCATGTGACGCGTAGGACTATTCAGATACTAGAATACGTTAATATACTACCGCTTTGGTAGGAAAAAAATATACACGATGCGACTTGGAAGTTTCTAGTGAGGGTGGGACACGTTAAAAACTGGTATGTTTTCTGTTTAAAAAAAATATAATAATTATATTATACTTATCTTAAGTACACTTATTGGCGGAAATATTAATTAAATATATGTTCTATGGATACCAATTTTTAAAATGAAGATAAAAAAATATCGAACCGAATTATGATTTTTTAAACATGCGGGACAGCCTAAAAACGGGGGGTGTCCCTAAAAATGAAAATGCCCCCATGCGTCATTTTCAGTTGGTGATGTAAACGTGGAACTATCGTCACTATATTTCCTGTTGTCCTTGATGGCATGTCTTTTGCATTCAAATCACGCCATGTTTCTGTAGCAAAGTAAAATATATAAATTTATATTAAGTAAATAAATAATAAAAAATCCGAAAGAAAGCGTTAATAGTTCACTTACCTACTTGAAAAAACTCAATCATCGCTTCATCTCCAACTGAATCAAAAGTCACCAATGAACGACAAAACCATATTGCTAGATCTCTGGCGTGAATCCACTTATTGTTTCGGGTTTCTCCACTCGTGCTAGTCGATGTGCGTCGAATTGGTGCGTAAAATATGTTTATAATGGCTGTCGCTTTTTTTCCTTCTGGGGATAATTTCTAGTGTAATCATATTTGAGGTGGTGAATTAAATTGCCTGTACTGACACTGCTGCTAAACGACTTTATTTTCACCCTGTAAACAAAGAAACTATACATTTCTAGAACTATTATCAGTCGTAACTTCTAATTATTATTTCATTAAAAAATATACTGCGTGATCATTTTGTGCATTATTCAAGCGAACTTCGCAAAAAACTTGTTCTGTTAGGACGTGTTTCTCTCTTGTCTCTTTCACACACAAGTTTGCTAAAGCATTTCCAACAATTGCTGTTTTTTGATTTATAATATATTTTACAGTCACTAACTTTATGGTTTTTAACCGTACCATCATCGCTGTCGGACGCCATCGCTATTTAACACCGATAATAAACATGCGCGTAGTATAGTTTTTGATCACTAACCTGCGCTATCGCCACGCTTCGCGCTTCGTCCCCTCCCCTCCCCACTACAAACGATAAGCGTAAAGCTCTATGCAGCGCAAGCAACGGCTTGGCCTAGCCACCATTATCAGTACGCACAAATATTATCTACTATATATATAAATACTATCTATTAGTAGTAATATGGATACAAAGCAAAACAGTAAACAGAAGGATGATCCCGCTATATTCAACTAGCAGTTAATCGCTACAATTAAAGTAATTTTAGTAAATATTGTAAAAGTCTACAAATTAATACGAATTTTCGTCACGCCGATTTTACGCCGGCCAAATTCTTCGGCGGCGGCGGCATGGAAAAATCACCGGCGGCGGCGGCGCGGCGCACATGTCTAGTGCGGGGAGAATAGTACCTACCAGAAATACATCTCATTGATTTATTCCGCTACACGTCGATTAGATCCGTGTGGGCACTTTTCAGCCAAACCGGTGAGCAGTATTCGGCCTTAGAGGAAACAAGGGCCAGGGCTGAGGTGTGCAGGCAATCCGTTTGTTCCCAAAGTACCACCGAGTTTTTGGAGGATGATGAAGTTCTTTATAACAACGCAAAATAGAATTTCCTCTTAAAAATTAGGATAATATTTTATAATTGAAAGAAAAATGGTAAAATTCATGCCTCATGAATTTTACCATTTTTCTTTCAATTATAAAATTGAAATTTCGCTTGCCGACGTTTCTGTTTGGTACAAAATTAATTTAGGATAATATATTGGAGAATGATGAAGTTCCGTGTTTGCAATTTCCTCGACTTTTTTGTGAAATGCTTTTTAATGTTAGTGTTGCATACAAGGACACGAGTGAAACCATGGGCAGCTGTAATCGCACTGTTTTATTGTATTAGTGTGTACGTGTGGGTTAAGGTGGATGTAGTCACACACACATACGTAACATTTAGCGAAATATCTGAGGTGACTTCTAAGTACTTGGGGCCAAAGTTGTGTGTCTAGCTTTTTCCTGTTCCAACGTATATACTAGTACCCTGTCCTGCCAGTTTTGTTGTTGAGATGGAAGCAGGTGACTTTTGTTTTAGTGGGGCTTGGCACTCCCAAGTCTCGTGGCGACTCACTAGTCGCCAGATACGGAAAAAGGAATCCTATCAAAAATATAAATGTGAAGTGAGAGCCAAGTTCAATATATTATACATGCCTTGGTTGTTGACTTCAACGACAAAAGAAGTGAGATCTAAATGAGTGCCAAGTTATTTGTCAGTCCTGAAATTTATTTATAACAACGTATTTTTATATAACAACTCAATATATCATTTCCTCATAAAACTTAGAATAATATTTTATAATTGAAAGAAAAATGGTAAAATTCATGAGGCATGAATTTTACCATATTTCTTTCAATTATAAAATTGAAATTTCGCTTGCCGACGTTTCTGCTTAGTACAAACTTAATTTAGGAGAATGGAATGCCATATTGGAGAATGATGAAGTTCCGTGTTTGCAATTTCCTCGACTTTTTTGTGAAATGCTTTTTAATGTTAGTGTTGCATACAACGACACGAGTGAAACCACGGGCAGCTGTAATCGCACTGTTTTATTGTTACGTGTGGGTTAAGGTGGATGTAGTCACACACACATACGTAACATTTAGCGAAATATCTGAGGTGACTTCTAAGTACTTGGGGCCAAAGTTGTGTGTCTAGCTTTTTTTTTTTTTTTTTCTACCTCCAACATGATCGGAGCCTGTGCTAGTCGGGATTCTCTTACATACCAGTTCTCGCTATTTTGCTTCTCGTACTTGCATGCTTCATACATTTCTTTCTGTCATTCATCATATCTTTCATTGCTTTCTGTGGGTGGGATTCCCACCTATATCTTCTATCTAGTCTACTATTTTTATTTTTATTTGTAGGGATTCAACAGCGGGGAAATGATTTTACACGTCCTGTTTATTACAGGTATTTTGCTTGCTTCTTTCTTAGTTTCTTATATCTATTTACATTTACAATTTTACACACATTTATTTATTTTATTTTACGTTTTGACATTTTCTTTCTTATATTTGCTACATATTTTACAGGTTGGTTGTTTTTCCTGTTTCAATTTCTTATACACTAATACTTTATAACATTGCTTTTAACATTTTTACTGCTTCCATTCTCTACATAGTCTCCATTGTTTTACATCTTGGTTGTA
Source organism: Pammene aurita (assembly GCA_947086415.1). Taxonomy (NCBI): domain Eukaryota; kingdom Metazoa; phylum Arthropoda; class Insecta; order Lepidoptera; family Tortricidae; genus Pammene; species Pammene aurita. Next base: position 3,428,999 of record OX352295.1, on the reverse strand, counting down.
CTTATGCTTAACTCTAATATATTCATTATATTATGTAAACATAAACTAATAACTATTTGTTTCTTTTTATTGCCTTTTCTGCTATATTAGTGCAGTATTTAAAAAATGTGTTTTTGTGTTCCGATGTTGTAAATTCTTTAATTGTGTCAATTGTTAACTTTACATTTGTTAGTTGCTCTAGGTCATATTTTTATTTCGCGTTTGCTGGACACTCTACCAAAATATGTGGAATCGTTTCGGAAACTGCCGGGTCACAGATGCACGATGGGCTCTCCTTGCACTTAAATCGATGCAGGTATCCTGAGAATCCACCGTGCCCTGTCAACACCTGTGTCTTTATTCCGGTGAGTTCAATGTTTCTAATTGTTTTATATGCTACCGCTGCATCCGGGAAGAAAAGTTTTGTACCTGCCGCTTGTTCACCGCCCGTATATCTTCGGTTCCATTCGTCAATCGTGGCCATTCGAATGGTTCGCTTGACAAATGAAACCGTAGTCGGTCGTAGTTTGGTTTTCGCTTTGAACCCGTGGCAGCCTCCTTAGCTAACTCATCCGCCCTCTCGTTTCCTACTAGGCCCGCATGGGCTTTAATCCAGTGCAAGGTAACTATTTTGCCCTGGTGGGATGATGATCTTATATTATCCCTTGCTGAGACCGCTAGCGGGTGTAGGCATTCGTAGTTTTGGACGGTTTGGAGAGCTGCCATAGAGTCACTATATATTCCAAACGTTCTCGCACTTCTATTTTTAATTTCTTTTGTCGCCTCATTCAGCGCCAGCAGTTCCGCCTGGTACACTGTGCAGTAGTCCGACAAGGTAAGCTTGCGGGTTTTTGTCTCAGTTTCACTATTCCATATGGATAGTGCTGCTCCAACTCCGCCCGCAACCTTACTGCCGTCTGTGAATATGCGGACATCGTAACCACTGTGGTCGTCGACTTGCCGCTGGTCAACTAGGCAGATAACTTCCGGGCTGTCGCGTAATGCGGGGTGTGGGGCTTCTGGAGCAGGGGACATTCGCTCGACCTCTCGGTCTAGTAGCTCGGGCCGGTGTACTCCTCTCCTGGCCTCATATAGTGCGGCCGCCTCTCGGACTCGTAAGTCGAGGGGAAGCATCCCGGCCAATACGAGGGCCGCGTGGAGTGAGACAGTGCGGTATGCTTTGCACACTTTTATGGCAATGCCTCGCTGTACTGTACCCAGTTGTTTTATAATCCCTAATTTTTTTCAGACACTGGCTGCATAAAGTATTATAGGCTCAACCGTTGCCACATATATGGTTTTAATGACCTCCGGGTGTAGGCCCCAGCTTGCCTTTGCCGCTCCTGCCAGCCGTTTGTGGATTCCAATGGCTTTTCTGCATACATTCGCTACGTGGGTATTGAATGTTAACTTGTCGTCGATGATGACACCAAGCACTTTGATTTCACTGGACAGAGCAACGTCGATCCCTCCCATGTTCAGTCGTGGTTCGTCGTATTTCAGCTTTTTAGTTAATACCATTGCATTTGTTTTGTGCGGAGCGAATTTAAGTTTATTTGATGCACCCCACTCCTGAACATGTGTGAGTACGGCGTTTGCCCTTCTTTCTATCTCGAGTGCTGTGTCACCATCAAAGACGAGCACCACATCGTCTGCGAACGCCTGGCAATAGACACTTTGCGACTCGAGGTCTCTAAGCAACGGATCCAGCAGCAAGTTCCAGAGGATTGGTCCACCTATGGAGCCCTGTACACATCCCTTCTCGGTTATCGTACTGAATTCCTCCCCCGCGTATCTAACTTGGACCTCTCTATCTCTCAGATAGCTATCTATGATCCTTCTTATGTCTATCGGGCAATCCTCTTCGGCCAACCTGACCCGGATTGCAGGCCACCACGCGGAATCGAAGGCGCCCTCTATATCGAGTGAGATCAACTATCTTTTTGGCCTTGATTTTATGCTTGATGTGCTGGACTAAGGTGTAGAGGGCGTCCTCGGTACTCCTCTGTGGCATGAACCCATATTGGTTCGGGCTGGTCCTGGGCACTAGATGGTGTTTCAGGCGCGCCACTATCATTTTTTCGAGGATTTTGCCTAGTACGGGTAACAGGCCGATTGGCCTATAGGATTTAGGCTTCATATAGTCCTCTTTTCCTGGCTTCCTTAGTGCTATGACTGTTGCTTTTTTCCACTCTTTGGGGAAGTGATGGCACTCTAAGCATTTGTTCATGAGCACGAGGAAAAGCTCAGGTGACATGCTACAGCCTGTTGGCATATATCGGCGGTGAACCCGTCCGCTCCTGGAGCTTTTTTAGGATTGAATGACCTGGTTGCCCACTGGAGTTCTTGCATCGTGAACCCTGGCTCGCAAGTGTTATTTTGTTCGTCAGTGTTCACTTTTTCTGCTTTAGTCCTAATAAATTTGTGGGTTTCGTTATCATTTTCGGCGATATCCTTCGGATAGAAGGTCTCGGCCAAAAACTTTGCTGATTCGCTTGCGTTCAGTGTCATTCCGTCTCTCTCCAGTGGCAGATCTTCCTCCCTCTTAGTGACCCTACCTATCACCCTATAAATCCCTTCCCAGAGTCCCTCTTTGTCCTGCTTTTTACCAAATTCTTTCCAACTGTTGACCTGTGCTTTTGTTGCTTCTAACTCGTATGTTTCTTTGTGTTTCAGGTACTCTTCAACGACCGTTTGTCTTCGTATCGGGGCGGCGCATCGAATCCTGCGTTTCCTGGTGGCGACTTCCTTTTTTAGCGCTTCCAATTCTTGGGACCACCACGGCAGAGTAAGCTTCTCGTAATTTTTTCGTTTTGGAATGGTTTTATTGCAAGTTTCATCTATTATGGTGTTAAGTTTGGTTATTGTTGTGTCTAAGTCTTCTGTCCTTGTTATTTGGTCTATCTGCTGTTTTGTTATTTGTTTGTCCAGTAGCAATTGTTCGAATTTACTATTAAATTCTTCCCAATTTGCTTTTTTGGTGTTGTATTTTCTGGTAGTACGTTGTATTTTTATTCCTTGGGATTTCTGAGATCTTATACTGAAGCTTATGCCATTATGGTCCGAGTTTATTAGGCTTTCTTCCACTTTCCAATCTTCCACCAGGTCCAGCATTTCTATCGAACAGGCAGTCACATCGACATAACTGGTGATGTGTCTGCCGCCCCTAATGGTGTCGAATGTCGGTATTTCACCTCTGTTAAGTATTTCCAGGTTTAATTGGCCTAATGTACCGAGCAGATCTTCACCCCTATGGTCGACAACTGGGCTACCCCACCATGTGCTTTTTGCGTTGGCATCACCTTCATCGACCCATTTCTTTGGCTCTAATTCCGCATCGACTTTGACCAAGTGTTCGAGGTAAGGTTCTATAGGCTGGTCCGGTTCGAAATAGATGGACGCCAACGTAATCTCCCAGGCTCCAGTGCTGACGCTTACAACTACGATATTGTTTGTTGTAAGCTTAGGGTGTTGGATAATTTTTAGATCGTTATCAAAGACTGCTATCGCAGCCTTGACTGTTCCATTGTCTGCACCGGTGCCCTGAAAGATTCGGACCCCTTTGTGGCTCCTCATGAGGTTTTCTCTGCCTACATACGGCTCCTGCAGGAGGGCTATAGCGACTTTACGGTTCGCCGCCTCCAACAGGAGTTCGTATGTTGCCAGTTTTTTCCTCTGGAGGTTGGCTTGCAGAATTTTATACTTGGTGAGTTCCACTTGGGCGCCTTTAGCAGTAGGCTACGCTAGATCTCGCTATTTCGTCTCATCTTTTCCTTGTAGGGCAAGTGAGGCTGAACGCGTTGTGTCCCGTGTCCTCGAGTCCAGCTTTTACACAGTTGCGGCATTTCGGCGGTTCGTCTGCCAGTCTGGCGTCACACTCCGATCGTAGGTGTGGATCTCCGCAGTGGCTGCATAAGTCCGCCGGTTCAGTGCAGTATCGCTTTCCATGGCCGAGGCCCAGGCAGCGCGTGCACTGAACCAGCGGCGATTGGTCTTCGACCCTTATGCGTTGCAGGTCAATGTGTACCGTTCCAGTTTCCGTCGCTCTTTGCCAGACTATAGGGGACACGGAGATCACTACGTGGCTAGTATGGGGATTTCTGTTTCTTTTCCTATATTTAATTAAGATTCGGCTTTCCTCCTCGTCGAGGCCGTGGAAAACCCTCTGATTCTGGTTTTTAAGTGCTTTTTCTATGTCCTCGTTGGTGTTAATATTAAGTACATTTTTGAGGACCAGAAGTGGGTCTTTGTTTTTCACGTCCTCGACGACAAGGTTGCCTCCTTGTTTTTGAAGCCTCTCCTTGACCTTTTCCCTTTCTTCTCTTGTTTTTAGGCCCATTATTATTCTCCTATCTTTCGCCTTTCTCACTTTCTCCACTTTCACCCATCCTTCCTTTGCATCTACAGCCTTCCTTATTTTATCCAAGACTTGTTCTCCAGTCTCTGATTCATCACTTGAGGTGACAACGACTGAGTGAAGCGTGCTTCTTCTGTCCGCGGGCTTTGGGTTCTGGGTCTCTGCCCTGGGTCCCGCCGCTACGCTTGCGTATGTCATCGTTGTTGATGATACCTTCTCGAGGGTCTCTTTATGTGAGTCTAGCGTGGTTTGGAGTTTTTCCAACTTCCGACTGTTTTCTAAAATAAGCTTAGTCTGCTCCTCGATTTTTGTCAGGATTGGATCGGGCCCTTTGTTCAAAACAAAGGTGGTATCTGTTTTAAGTGCCAACGATGATAATTCTGTACCTGTTTTTGACTTTTGTTTTGTTGGCTGGTTGTCCAGCTGCTTTACCATCCGGTACAGACTGTCAAGTGCGTCAATGACGTCATTCTTGATGTCAGTTCGTATATTTCTACCCGCATTTATACAGCTTTTGGCCTTATCTTTTCAGCCTCAGCTTCCCACTCCCCTATACTTTTCCTCACACTGTTCTCTGGGGACTTCAATTTTGACGGCGATTTGTCAACCACCTGCTTTGCGTCGGGGGCCCTGATTCCAAACATTGTTGGCGGTAGCGTCAATAAGAATCAAAATTGAGGTAAATAGTGTCTTTAGAATAAATTTGTAAAAGTTGTATAATTGGGACAATCACAAGAATGGGGAACTACACAATGGGATGCAAAAATATTGCAGAATAGGCAATAAATCGGATATACACTTAATACAGTAAATTAACAGTAAAATTTTTATAGAGTCGCTGACTCTATTATCACTAAAAGCTAGTAGGGGCTATAATTTATATCTGTTGCACTCCCTAATTGTCGCTTAACTAATTTCCAGCCCGAAAAACGGGTGTCCAATTTTGACTCTACGGTAGAGTCGTTTATTCCACGTCAGAAGATAGCTCTCCTCGAGCCCTTTCCAACGACACCAAGCACGCCCGGATACTCCCACGGGTTTCGGAGCTATAAGATCTTAAAGTTTTCGGTATTAGTCCCAAAACCGGTATTATAGATCCGGTATTGCTCGTAGCTCCGGAACCGCCGGTCCTACGAGTTCGTGCCTGGGCTCGTTTTTCAGGTCTCGGTGAGCTCTACCTTTTGGGGCCTTTTTCAGGGCTGAAAATTTTTTGAAAGTTTCAAAGTCTGAAACCCGTAAAAGTTTCCTGAAAGGTAGGAATTTGTGGTTAGGTCGTTAAATAATAATAAAAAGGAACAAAAGTTTGTATAAGTTGTATATAAGTATAAAATAAAAACTATCTATGTAAAGTCGCTGACTCTACCCTCTCTTATATCTAGGTAGCAAGTAATTTTCAGTAATATAATACCAAATAAGATGCTAGTCAGTCGTATTAAGTTAAAGTAACTACTAATTTTTTAATTTTTGGCTCTATGTAGAGTCCGTGTCTAGGTTAGTCAGTCTCTACCCAGAGCCCAAAAGGTAACCGAGCTGGTACCCACCTCAAAGGGGGCAAAAACACATTTTTTTCCCTTTTCGGCTCTATTTAGAGCCAACCACTGCTACTCCGGGTAGAGTCTCCCGCGCCGGGGCCAATGTCGGAAGTCCCACCCTCCCAGCTGCCCTAGTTTCTGAGATATAGGCGCTCAAAGTTTTGCACCCCAGGGGTCTGGTTAGGCTAGTCGTTGTCCGAAAATGGGGGTAGGGGGTTGGGGTTTTAGGGGAAGATGGGGGGGGGGGTCTCAAAGTTTTAAGGGGACTTGGGTTGCCCGTTAGGGAGGGTTTGGGGTTAGGGGTGGTTGGGGTTAGGGGAAGGGGGTCAAAATTTTGTTATTTTTGACCTAGGACGCACCGTTTACGAGTTATTAATTATTTTCCAAAATTTTGCTATCTATACAATCTTATATTTAACCTTTGAACTTAAAAATTTAGAATTTTGAAAACGGGGTTTGTTTCCAAACGGGTAGTCCGATCCTGACCGTGTTGGTGGGAGCTAGTAAGGGGAGAGTTGTTCTTTCCGGCCCCCGTGTCGGGGGATTTTTTCCCGGGGTGGGTTCCGTTCGGCAAGGGCTTGATCGCAAGGGGTTGTTTTTGAGCAGCATTCGGCCTTAGAGGAAACAAGGGCCAGGGCTGAGGTGTGCAGGCAATCCGTTTGTTCCCAAAGTACCACCGAGTTTTTGGAGGATGATGAAGTTCTTTATAACAACTCAAAATAGAATTTCCTCTTAAAAATTAGGATAATATTCATGAGGCATGAATTTTACCATTTTTCTTTCAATTATAAAATTGAAGTTCCGTGTTTGCAATTTCCTCGACTTTTTTGTGAAATGCTTTTTAATGTTAGTGTTGCATACAAGGACACGAGTGAAACCATGGGCAGCTGTAATCGCACTGTTTTATTGTATTAGTGTGTACGTGTGGGTTAAGGTGGATGTAGTCACACACACATACGTAACATTTAGCGAAATATCTGAGGTGACTTCTAAGTACTTGGGGCCAAAGTTGTGTGTCTAGCTTTTTCCTGTTCCAACGTATATACCAGTACCCTGTCCTGCCAGTTTTGTTGTTGAGATGGAAGCAGGTGACTTCTGTTTTAGTGGGGCTTGGCACTCCCAAGTCTCGTGGCGACTCACTAGTCGCCAGATACGGAAAAAGGAATCCTATCAAAAACATAAATGTGAAGTGAGAGCCAAGTTCAATATATTATACATGCCTTGGTTGTTGACTTCAACGACAAAAGAAGTGAGATCTAAATGGGTGCCAAGTTATTGGTCAGTCCTGAATTTTTTTTATTTTTTTTTTCTAAATCTAGTCGACTATTGGGTCTATCTCTGAGTCGCTGTCGGCACCTGTGTTGGTGGTTGCTGGGAGAGTGGTGTAGGTTGTCCCTGACTGGGTCTTTGTTTGTTTCTCGGATGCCTCTATGTCGGGAAGTCCCAAAATCAATGCCTTGGGCTTTTACACAGTAGGGACTTGAACAAAATTTCTGAGATCCTGCGTGCCTCTTTCTTTTGATTTTCTGAAACTTTTAATATCCACAGTGCTGATGATGCCCCACCTGTCCTATCAGCAGGTGGTCTCTGTTTGTCGATCAAGTAGGATAGCAGCAGACATAGGTCCTCATTGCCTTGGGAGGACAGGTTCATGTGATATTTTTGATTGACAGCACGACAGAAGGGGAACAATTTGATTGTCTGACCTTCAGTCACCAGAGAATTTTGTTTGGTGTGCAAGTCAATCACCCTTTCAATGCTTGTTTTATATATGGAGTAGGATACATTCCTCACTGCTGTCTTGATGTCTTTGTTGCACATCAGTTGCTTGTATACAGTGAACAGTACAGATAACTGTAATCCAGTCCCAGCAAGATGAGTCATACATGTGGCTCTGAGCATGGATTCTAATCCGAAATCTCCCTTACTTAAAAACCCTCTTATCACTTCATCAGGAGCTGATGCTGTCAAGTAGAGATTGAGAATGCATGTCAGTAGGTGCTTCCCTCCCATTGTGTTTGAAGAGTAAATTCCATCAAGTGCCTGATTGAGTACACTACTTGGTCTGGACAGGGTGTATGATATGGAGTCGGGGACCATATCGCTATAATGGCGATGGATATTTCCACTTGTAAACACTCTGTCAAATTCAGTTGGTCTTTTTGTAATCCTCCTCATCATAGTAAAGATTAAGAAGACTGCAGTCCTCTGAAGGGTTATCAGGGTGTCTCTATCTCCTCCCTCTCTTATATTTTCACCCTAAAAAATTATAGACAATAGCAGTTTCTTCACAGCCTTCTTGAAGGTGTTATCATCAAGGATAATAGGGTTGATCACTGTCGAAGTGGTGCTCTGGGAGTTGGTGCTCTCATGCACAAGACCCCTCGGTGTGGCTTGGACTGTGGGTTGGTTGTCTGTGCCCTCTCTCACAGTTGCCCCTGCTGTCTCGAGGTTTTCGTCCTTGAACTTCTGAAAGTCACTTTCTAGACTGGGTGAAATTTCGTAGTTAGGTGGTTCCATAGTTCCTGTTCCACTGAATTTTACCAGCCTCCCTCCGTCTTCATACATTGAAGGTGCTGTTGCAAGGATTGAGTAGTACAATGAGGCCAAATTCTTTAGATCTATACAATATCCAAAGTATGTCATGTAAAACATCTTAAGATGATTTAAGTCTGTGGTGAGCGAAGTGGTTGGGGATTTAAACTTTGCAAAGTCGTCTGAGATATATGAATCCTACCAAATCAATCCTGGTTGGGTTCCTGAATCATCTCTGCTGTTTATTACCTCAGCTATAGCGTCTATCTGGCTGAGGAAGGTCTTATATTTCTTCATTTCCTCTGTCTCCGTTATGTCTGCTGAATCTTTAATGAATTCCTACAGATGATTATACAACTTGTTAATTTGTTGTTTATTGATTATAACAACATATTTTTTGATAACAACTCAAAATATCATTTCCTCTTAAAACTTAGGATAATATTTTATAATTGAAAGAAAAATGGTAAAATTCATGAGGCATGAATTTTACCATTTTTCTTACAACGACGTTTCTGCTTAGTACAAAATTAATTTAGGATAATATATTGGAGAATGATGAAGTTCCGTGTTTGCGATTTCCTCGACTAAAGATAAAACATAAAAAAGATAAAAGATATTTATTCTTCAATTTAGGCACATTACAATGCACTTATGAACGTCAGAGAGAAAAAAAAAAAACTACCTCCGGTTCTAACCCTACACCTCTGACCCGAGAAGAATTATTTATGACCGGCAAGAAACTCGGCGGGACTTATTTTTTCAAAACAGTAATACAGTAATATTACATCTTAAAGATACACAATAATGCGTAGTTCTATAAGAAGGCATATCAAAACAGCTTGAGAGACATACAATGTACGTATTGTTTAATTCAAATAAAATAATAATAATAAAATCCAAATCTGATTGCTTCACAAAACGTTTGATATGCTTTCCTTATCTGAACTGTGTCCTCTAAATGTTAGATGATTTTGTAGTATTTTCTGGTTTGGGCCATGCATCTTTGTCCGTCATATAGTCCTCGACCCTGTAATAACCCTTTGACATTAAACTTTTTTTCAAATATTTCTTAAGAGCGGGAAATGATAAATTTAAAGCATCGACGGGTAACTTGTTATAAATGTGAATACCTTGACCAAAAAATGACTTATATGCTTTGCGGATACGACTACTTCTGATAGCAAGCTTGTTTTTATTTCTAGTGTTATAGCTGTGGATGTCAGAAAGTTTTTTGAATGTATGTATATTCTTTACAACAAAAACAATATTGTCATAGATATATTGGGAAGCAACAGTTAAAATATTAATTTCTTTAAATAGTTCTCTAACTGATGCACCTGCCTTTAAGTTATACAGAAAGCGGATGGCTCTTTTTTGTAAAACAAATATACTCTGTATGTCAGCTGCTTTGCCCCAAACCAGAATACCATATGACATTACACTATGAAAATAACTGTGATAAACTAAGCGAGCTGTGTCAATATTCGGTAATTGTCTAATTCTCCTAACGGCATGAGCGGCCGAGCTTAATCGAAGAGCGAGTTTTCTTATATGAGGACTCCATTGTAGATTCTTGTCCAAGTCGAACCAAGGAACACTGCTTTATCTACTATCTCTAAACATTCACCATTCAGGAGAATCTTAGTGTCCACCGGTGCAACGTTTGGCAAAACAAATCTAATACATTTGGTTTTCTTAGCATTAAGTAGCAAATTGTTAATAGTAAACCAGTTCAGTACAGCAGCTAGTGTGTTATTGATTACAGTAAAATCGGTAGATTGCCGGTCAACTTCGAAAATTAAAGATGTATCATCGGCAAACAGAACGATATCACAAAGGTTTTGTACTACACAAGGTAAATCATTTATATAAACCAAAAACAGGAATGGGCCCAAAATAGAACCCTGTGGCACTCCTAATTTTACTGAAGTCCCTTTAGACTGGGTTTTATTTACAACAACTGTTTGTGTTCTGTTGCTAAGATATGAAGACATGAGATTCAAGGCATTTTCTGACAAACCATAATGTTCTAATTTAAGAATGAGGGTTGTATGATCTACACAATCAAACGCTTTAGAAAGATCACAGAATATACCAATTGCATCGTAATGTTTTTCCCAGGCAATGAAAATATGTTTGATGAGTACCGCAGCAGCGTCGGTTGTGGAACGTCCCTTTGTGAAACCAAACTGATTGCTTGTAAGCAATCCATGTCTGTTGAAGTGGCCCAGTAGATCATTTAACATTAGCTTTTCAAAGACTTTACTTAGTACAGGAAGTATTGATATCGGCCGGAAGTTATTCATATCACTAGAATCACCCGATTTAAAAAGAGGTATGACTTTACTACATTTCATAAGATCTGGAAAAACGCCTTGTGAAACTGAATTATTATAAATCAAGGCTAAGTAAGGCGCTATGACGTCTATGATATGACTGATGACTACAACTGATGTACCCCATAAGTCTTCTGTTTTCTTTAAGTTCAAAGATTTGAATATTTTTACAATTTTTTCTGAATCTACAAGGTCAAATTCAAATATCATCTGACATTTCTTAATATTAGTGCAAAGTAAGGAATGAGCTTGAAACGAAGATGATTTTAGACATTTTGTGGTGTTTAATGCTATGTTAGAAAAATAATCTTCGAATGCCGAGGCAATATCGTCATTTGACAAGACCTGCTGTTCCTCTGAGACAATGTTGACTTGACAATCGCGTGATTTACATTTACCAGCTTCCTTATTTATAATATTCCATACTGTTTTCACCTTGTTGTCCGAAATTTTGATTTTTGCACTAGTAAAGTTCGCCTTCGCAGTCAAACACACTTTCTTGAAAATTTTTGAATAGTTCTTAACATAGTCCAGAAAATCTGCATTTTTGTTCAGTTCTCTCTCTCCATAAAGTTCATAAAGCCTCTTTCTACTTTTATGAATGCCTACGGTAGCCCATTCGCTAAACTTTGATTTAGATTTAGTCTTTGACCCACTAATAGTTCTCAATTTGAAATGTTTGTTAAATTGACAAAGAATCATACCAAACAAATCTTCATACAAATTATTTGAGTCATAAAAATGTGAATAAGGCAGTGTTGACAGATGATTTTGAATTTCTTTTTTGAATAATTCCAAACGATAACCATTAATGGGTCTATATGTTACAGTTTGTGGAGTTTCCTGAATTGGCTTTATAAAAGATGCCCTTTGACCGCTGTGATCAGAATTAAAACAGTTAAATATTTGCTTATCCAGACATTCACAGTTACAAAAAATATTATCTAGGCATGTTGCTAGGGAATGCAATCCCGCATGAAGACATCAATCCCGGTATTCAGCGGGATTGAGATTTCTAGTCCCGCTGGATCCCGGTATTTGCGGGATCCCGCAAGTTAGTGAGCTATTTTTCCTTAAATCACTGGTTTTTGGTGCGTTTCCTTGCTTTAGTGTGGTGAAAAATATTATGTGTCACTCTGGAGCAAAGTTTGATTAACTCTCGTGCCTTGAGACCCTCGCAGCTGTCTAGAATCTTCCGCTTGCTCGGGTCTCACTATTGGCACGAGCGGTTAAGCAACAAGTGGCAACAACTTTGCAGTTGGCACCCTTGTAAAACAAGTAACTATCATATAGTTTGTTACAAATATGGTAGTAAAGTAAATATTAGGATATGCAGTGAAACACTTCTTACTTGCATTAATACGTTTAATTTTGACGACAAAGTAAAAATATTTAATATTAGCAAAAATTATCAATTATTTAAAATTTAGCATTTCACGTAAAAATCACAATAATGGCATCTAAATAAGGGTATTTCACATTCAATAAGTTCCCTAGTGGTCAGAATACAATTAAATTATAATAACAAAAATATTTAAATTTAGCACTTCACTTAAAAATGAAGAGAACTGTACCTATTTCACTTTCACATTCAACAACCTCCCTAGTGACCAGAATGTAATTAAATTACAATAATTAAAAATATTTAATATTAGCACTTCACTTAAAAATGAAGACGACTGTACCTAAACAAGGACATTACAAATTCAATAGTTAGCAAAACCGGTAAGTAAAAATAAAGACTCGGCTAGTAATAATTTGGCTGCAGGAAAATAATGGGTTAATGAGGCGGGTGATATGGATGGTGACAGATGATGCGCTGGCTGAACGTAGCCTAAATTAAAGAGCCAGGTCTTTATACGCCCGTCAAACGAGGCAATTGGAATTTGGGGAATTTTAGCAAAACAACAAAAAAAACTATTATGGCACAAAAATACTGGCTACAAAAAAGGAATCCGATTTGTAACTTTTTTTTAACAAAAATATAAATAATTTGATGTTCTCGAAAGCAGGATGCAAAAGCTGTTGCTTAAATTAAAAAAGAGTTCGTGGGCCAGTGTCCGCTTTGATACGGCGGACCCAATAGCTCGCTGAACTCCTTTTCTCACTTGCGAGAGCCCGCTGGATGCGGACTCTAACTCTCCGATGATGTGGCGAAGAAACCCGCGGAAATCGCGGCAGCTGCAGACTGTCCCGCCGGCCCGGCATCCACAAGGGCCTTCCGGAATCAGGCGGTTTCAGGGTATAGCACTTGCTAAATAATTTATATTGGGCCTCTTCGCCCGGCAAGGGTTTCGGTTTTATTTCTGCTCCAACAATGCAACAATAGCACTTGCCATACAATGTTTGAAATAAATCGCACTTTATCACGATGCAGCTAAGCAAATTATGGCAAAAAAGACCAGAACAAATCCAGATTATCTCTTTTTCTTTCAAAATCTCACGGCGCTCTCACAGACTCCATCAAAAATCAACTTTTTTCTTTTGACAATCTGGAATACCTCAAAATTCACATTCAAAATTAGCGCGAGTCTTATCTCAATTTTATAACTGCCAGACGTATTACAAAATACGGACTGATATAAGCGCCATCTACCTGTAATGCCGTGAATCACAATGTACGCTTTTTTATATATCAACCGTGACCTAGCCTTAGACACAGAAGTTCAGAAGTTCTAAAGAAAGTCGACAGATGTCGTACGATACGTAGCGTAATGCTACAGCATCTCCCTACCAAACAAAGAAACAAACAAACAACAACACAAGTAAACACAAGAAAACTAACCCCAAGCAACAAAAACAAACACAACTTAATGCTAAGGCCAAAAAAAGGCACAACAAGAGAACCCTAAACGAATTCCAAAAAAAAACAAAACTAACCAGTTATTAACATTACCCCTAAAGACTAACCTAATAGATTAACAAGATGACAAAACGCCAACCAACGCGTCACGCGGTCCAAGACGTGACGGCCGGGATAGGACAGAAACTGCACCTGGCCACAGATCTTAATCCCTCACATCGAGTCATCAAATTATACAACCAGGCTATCATAGACCGGGAAAGATAAACGAAGCCTTAAACACCAACGGTAAAAAAGGTCAAATCTGGAAAAAGGAGCAAGGAAACGCTCAAACGAAAACAAAAAAACGATAAGAAACAAATCAAGCAAGGATTACCGACAAGGGAATGGCGGACTAAAGCGCATTTTAGAATTTTGAGAAAACTGAACGGGCCGAAAGAAGAAACTATTTCAAGATATCTTTAATATGATAGGTACCGACGTGCTCGGAATCGGTATCAGCCAGTACATATACCTGTGGAGACACCCGTCTAACCACACGGCACCGAACGAAACGTGGAGCGAATTTACCGCCTCGAAAAGGATCAGCGGATCCACGCTGGAAATTCCGGCGCCAAACGATTTGGTCACCAACGATTCTTGGCGAAGAACGGTTCGTGTTGAACTTGGCGGCGTTACGATGAAAGGCTAAAGCCATCGAATCAGAAACTTTATCGTACACCTCACGAAGCGTCTGAAGATTCGAAGCGTGTTCCATCCGGCTGAGTCCCACATCTTGGTCCACAACCTGATTCTCAACACGTTCACGAATCATTGACAACTCGCGGCCGTACATCAAAAAATTCGGTGTATAAGCAGTAGCCAAATTTATACAAGAGTTTAAATAAAGAGCTACCCGATGTAAATGACCCGACCAACTGCGTTGGTCATTTTCAACTAAAATGCTCAAAGTTGTAATCACGACCTGGTTATATCTCTCCACAACATTCGCTTGTGGCGAATAATATGGGGTATAACACGGACCTGGAATATTATAGCTCGCCAGGAAATCCAGAAATTGACGACTATGAAAAACTGTAGCGTTGTCACAGAGAATGTTAGTAGGAACACCGTACCGCAAAATAACCTCCGACTCTAATGCCATCGATATTGACCTCGCATTCACCAACTTCAAAGGGACCAACCAAACAAATTTGGTAAAAACGTCAACCAAAGTCAAAATATAACGACACCCATTACGGCTAACCGGTAAAGGACCAATTAAGTCAATGGAAAGAAGATCCATTGGAGCCGCAACACGACGAGGAAATAAGCGAAGTCCACGAGGTTGTGAATTTGCAATTTTATAAGACTTGCAAATCTGACATTCGGAAAGGAACCTTGTAACATCACGGTACATATTCGGCCAATAGTATAAGTCACGAGCTTTTAAATACGTTTTCATAACACCAGGATGAACGTTGGGAAATCCATTATGAATTTCAGCAACCGCCTCTCTAGTCCTTGAAGCAGGAAGAACTATACGCCATGGATTAGGTGCTAAAGGGTTTTCGATAGATACCCTGCGCATTAAGACACCATCCCGAAGAGCAAATGCAGTAAACATTTGAGGATTGTCCAAAACTCCCTGGTAAATTCGTTCATACCAAGGATCTCCAGAAGGATCCATGCCACGCGCGAATGAGATAAGCCCAACTTGAGCGCGGGACAAGGCGTCTGGAACAACATTAAGGACACCTTTTTTATGTTCAATCTCAAAGTTATATTGGGAAATCAAAGTTGCCCAACGAGCCAAGCGCCCGGTAGGATTATCAAGGGTGATCAACCATTTAAGAGCAATATGGTCAGTAATGATCTTAAACCTCATTCCATCGAGATATCCGCGGAAATGCTTTATGGAATCAACAACGGCGAGAAGCTCATGTTCGGTTGTCCCGTATCCACGTTCAGCTTTAGTGAATAAACGAGAATAATAAGCAATTGGATGTTCAACGCCGTCAAACTCTTGAGCCAGGACCGAGCCTAAGCCAACCTGGCTAGCGTCACATTGAAGGATAAAAGGTTTCGAAAAATCCGGGCAAGCCATCAACGGAGCGCTCATCAAGGCATCCTTCAATTTTGAAAAAGCTTCACTAGCACTATCGTTCCAATCGATGGGATCACGTCCCTTTCTCTTACCGATAAGTGCCGTCAGAGGAGCAATAATCGAAGAAAAACCATCCACGAAACGGCGATAATACGAACACATACCAATGAAAGCACGTAGAGACTTGGCAGAAGAAGGGGTAGGGTAATCCCTAATAGCTTCTAATTTCTTTGGATCAGTTTGAAGACCACGCTCATTGACGATGTAGCCGAGATACTTCAATTCAGACTTACAAAACTCGCACTTATCTAAATTAACCGTAAGACCAGCTTCTTTCAACCTATCACGAACCTTACGAATAAGCCGCATATGACTGTCAAAATCACGAGACACCAAAATCAAATCATCAACATAGCCGAAGATAAAATCCTCAGACTCAGGGGTATATTCAAAATTGACAATCATGTCAGTAAGCCTCTGCATCTCAGACGCAGCGTTGGTTAAACCAAAAGGGAGACGAACGAACTCAAAGAGGCCCCTTTGGGGTACAATAAAGGCCGTTTTCTCACAACTGGCCTTATCAGCTAAGGGGATTTGCCAAAAGGCGCTCCTAAAATCCAACGAAGTTAGATATTTGGCACCTCGTAGGTTATCAAGGATGTCCTGGACGCGCGGGAGAGGGTATGAATCCCTGATGGTAACGCTGTTCAACTTCCTACTGTCCACGCAAAACCTGACACTACCATCTTTCTTGGTAACCATCACCACTGGGGAAGCCCAGGGTGATCGTGAGGGACTAATAACGCCTGACTCTAACATCTTGTCGATCTCTTCGTTGAGAATCTTGAGTTTGACTGGAGATAAGGGATAGTAACGTTGACGGATGGGCGAACCAACAGTCTCAATTTTATGCGAAAGCCACGAAGTACAACCTAATCCAGCTTTATCAGAAGAAATCTCCTCAAACTCGTCAATAACACATTGGAGTTTTGATTCCTGCAGTGGTGCAAGCACCGTACGAGGGTGGACATAGCGAACCTCACCTACTCGTGGGACTGCGACAGGAACATGATGTGAAGCGACGTAAAGCTTACCTGGCAAACCATCACGGAATGCCTTCTTTAAAATGTCAATGAGACCAACAGCATTCCAAAACTCAATTCCTAAAATAAATGCAGTAGGAAGATTACTGCTTACTAGACAGGGGTGCAGAACGCGAATGCCACTCAAAAGAATGGGGACGTCCAAACCGCCTAGAATTTCAATAGGAGAATTGTCGGCGGAGACAACATAAGGCCGGATATCCTTGTGATATGTTATACCGAGCTCCGATAAGAGGGATATATCAATTAGTGAAACCTGAGCACCAGAGTCTAAAAGAGCTCTTACCGAAGAGCCAGCAACTAAAACATCAATAAAAAGTCTATTATCCGGGGAATTATTCATATAAACGGGCGACACCGATGGACCTCTCAGTGCGCCACTTATTCGTTTTTTGACGGACCAGAATTACAACTAGGACAATCGCGTGTGATTGCACCAACACGCTTACATTTGAAGCACACTGCCCCGGAAACGTTAGGACAATTACGATAGTTGTGACCAGTTGCATCACACTTCATACACACTATAGAACTGGGTTGACCTACAACTTGAGCACTAATCGGTGCAATAGCCAAACGTGCTGGACGTGAACCTTGAAAGGCTTCAAAATTTTTCGCGACTTCTAACAAACCATCAATATCCCTGACCACGTTAGTTGCAAGACAAGGATGATATCTAGGATTCATTCCATATTTAATAATGTTAAACAGGTTGTCTTCGGACACCGGTGTACGAAGCTTTGCGTTTAGATCGCGCGCCTGAATAACAAAATCAACCACTGACTGGTTGTCCTTCTGTGATAAAGCGCGAAGTTGGCTCTCAAGCTTGAAATCGAAATCGGCTACGTCGAAGGTTTTAACGAATTCAGACTTTAATTCCGCATAAGTAAGACCTTGATATCTGATTGCCCTAAAATGTTTCAAGGCACTATCTGACAACAATTCATGGAAACGTCTGACAACATATGAAGGATTGACGTTACGCGCCATACCTTCTTCCTCGATTCGAAAGAAAAATTCGCGAACACAAGTGTCCCCGGAAAAGTTCAAGTTCCATTTCGTAAGTGAATAATCTTTGAAAGGAAAAGGCGGGGGAAGTCCGGACATATGCATCGCCTGAGGTCGTGGTTCAGAATCAAAAAACTGTTCTTCATCGTCTGCCATTGGATCTAAAATCCTCGGATCGTACGAGTTTAAAGATGAGTGCGCATGAGGTGTCTCAGCAATTGATCCTTCATTACTTAAGTGCGACATGGCGAAAAGTCGAATGTTGTCTTGCGTTGCAAGTTCAAACAAAAAATAAAGTTAATCTACCTAAAAGAATAAAATCCGAAGTTCGAGTATATCCGTGGTCTAAACCAAGCGCTTAAGTCAAAGAAAGAAAATAACACTCGAAGTCTAAATGCCAAGTTAGAGTTCGAATTTAAAAAAAACAAGTTCAGTTTCTGAAAAAAATAACAAAACGCAAATCATACATTCTATGTCTGACTTACCTGCGAATTCCCTAACGTCTACGGGCTCTAACTACAGGACTCAGACTATGAAATAAGGTATTCGGGATATGTTAAGGGTAATTGAGAAAAAGGCATAAGTAAAGGGCAACAGATAAATTCGTTTTTTTTTAACATAAATAAAAGCAATTTTTTATATGACGTTATTCGGGTTAGTGATGGGACGTAAGGAGGCAGCAGGCTGAAACAAACCAAAATCAAGGTTAATAGAACCGCGACCGGTCTACGGTCACCGTCTCACAAATACAAAAAAAAAAAAAAAAATTAAATTACAATTATTAAAAGTAAATCCAGAGTTCTTTACCTTCTCGGGCGCCATTTTGCAGTGAAAGTCTTCTTACTTGCATTAATACGTTTAATTTTGACGACAAAGTAAAAATATTTAATATTAGCAAAAATTATCAATTATTTAAAATTTAGCATTTCACGTAAAAATCACAATAATGGCATCTAAATAAGGGTATTTCACATTCAATAAGTTCCCTAGTGGTCAGAATACAATTAAATTATAATAACAAAAATATTTAAATTTAGCACTTCACTTAAAAATGAAGAGAACTGTACCTATTTCACTTTCACATTCAACAACCTCCCTAGTGACCAGAATGTAATTAAATTACAATAATTAAAAATATTTAATATTAGCACTTCACTTAAAAATGAAGACGACTGTACCTAAACAAGGACATTACAAATTCAATAGTTAGCAAAACCGGTAAGTAAAAATAAAGACTCGGCTAGTAATAATTTGGCTGCAGGAAAATAATGGGTTAATGAGGCGGGTGATATGGATGGTGACAGATGATGCGCTGGCTGAACGTAGCCTAAATTAAAGAGCCAGGTCTTTATACGCCCGTCAAACGAGGCAATTGGAATTTGGGGAATTTTAGCAAAACAACAAAAAAAACTATTATGGCACAAAAATACTGGATACAAAAAAGGAATCCGATTTGTAACGTTTTTTTAACAAAAATATAAATAATTTGATGTTCTCGAAAGCAGGATGCAAAAGCTGTTGCTTAAATTAAAAAAGAGTTCGTGGGCCAGTGTCCGCTTTGATACGGCGGACCCAATAGCTCGCTGAACTCCTTTTCTCACTTGCGAGAGCCCGCTGGATGCGGACTCTAACTCTCCTATGATGTGGCGAAGAAACCCGCGGAAATCGCGGCAGCTGCAGACTGTCCCGCCGGCCCGGCATCCACAAGGGCCTTCCGGAATCAGGCGGTTTCAGGGTATAGCACTTGCTAAATAATTTATATTGGGCCTCTTCGCCCGGCAAGGGTTTCGGTTTTATTTCTGCTCCAACAATGCAACAATAGCACTTGCCATACAATGTTTGAAATAAATCGCACTTTATCACGATGCAGCTAAGCAAATTATGGCAAAAAAGACCAGAACAAATCCAGATTAACTCTTTTTCTTTCAAAATCTCACGGCGCTCTCACAGACTCCATCAAAAATCAACTTTTTTCTTTTGACAATCTGGAATACCTCAAAATTCACATTCAAAATTAGCGCGAGTCTTATCTCAATTTTATAACTGCCAGACGTATTACAAAATACGGACTGATATAAGCGCCATCTACCTGTAATGCCGTGAATCACAATGTACGCTTTTTTATATATCAACCGTGACCTAGCCTTAGACACAGAAGTTCAGAAGTTCTAAAGAAAGTCGACAGATGTCGTACGATACGTAGCGTAATGCTACAGATAGTAATAAAAAAAGAAAATATAATTAAAAATAGTTCTTTATTAACTTTTTGCAGATACTATTAAGAAATATAAAGTTTTAACAAAAAAAACATAACATTAATCTTCTTTAAAATCACAATTAATAACCAAAATCAGACATACGTCGTTCATCGTTTTATTTATGCATTATTTTGAAAGTAACTACGTAACAACGTTAATGTGTTTATCGTATCGTCGGCCAAACGACTCCTAACCTTTCCAATAAGATGCCCAGCAGCCGAAAACGCCCTTTCTGCTTCGACGCTGGTTGGAACAATCGACATTAATGAGTTCCAAGTAAATTGGAGGTATTTACCTTTTACCCCACCACACTCGAAGTAGTTCATTTCCTTTCTTACCATGGCTTCCAAATTACTTCCTCTAGGCCTCGTAAGAGGTGTTGTAGGAGTCTTCAAGCGAGTCAGGGTCAGTTCTAGTTCATCCTGCAGCGATATTGGTGCTGGTACTGCTGGTGGTGTTGATGCATTTAAATCTAAACCGGCGAGAGGTGTGTCTTCATCATCAGAAGAAGCTGTGGTTTGCGCATGGTCTGCTTGGAACTCTAACTTCTCTACAATGGCTACAATTTCTTTGCGGATTATGTTTTTAGATGGCAGATAAAAAGTTTCGTCATTAGTAAATTTAGCTCTCTCCTCTTCGTACTTGAAAAGATCATGGAGATATAGCAAAACTGCAGTCACATTTGTTCGCCGCTCTGCAATTCGTTTTCGCAATGACATGATAAGTTGTTGAGCTAGCGGCTTATTATAATTCTCTAATTTGTGAATGACGAATTTAAGTGTACTTTCAGCTGTAACTAAATTGGCGTCTCGTTTGCAAAGCACCTCTACAGCTAGTTTCACGGGCTCTAACATTTGTTCAAGATCTGTTATTACATCATATTCCTGTTCTGTTAACAAAAAGTCTGTGTTAGTGCTGAGTCCTAGATCAATCAGAGTTTTATTAACACAAAGCTTAAGTTTATTAAACAGTGTTATCATATCGTACAAACTAGACCATCTAGTCTTACAATCAAGGATTAGAGCTATGTTTTTACCCATATCATTTCTTACATAGGTCTGCAGGAGATCGTTTTTTAATGGAGAATTCTTGAAAAGTTTGACCACATTTCTCACTTTTTTTATTACACCTGCGAACTCTGTTACCAAGTCGATATTTGTGGATGCATCATACAATAAATCAAAACAGTCATCTTCGCCGCTGTCATCCAAATCATCGCCTGGCTCATTTTGCACAGGCATTTCTTCAATAAATGCTTCATGTTGTTGCTTATATACTACATCTATAACAGCCAGTTGAATGCCATGAGCGTAACACAGCTGCTGATATGGTTTGATCAGTCTGCCAATTTTAACCATAACTTTGGCACCGTCAGTTGTAATACTTATTATATCCTTATCTAAAGACAACTCGTACTCTAACAGTTTATTTTTTAGCATAGTGATGCAGACTTCTGCAGGCAAACTTCCATTAACGCGCATTAGTCCTAGGTTCCAAAAGGTAGGTTTTTTCTGATGGAACTGGAAGACATGGATATTTATATTTAAATATCGCCGGTTCCTGGAGGAAGTCCACTCGTCAAATGTCAGGGTAAATCTATGGTCACTCTCTTTCAAATTTGAAAGGTCTTGAATAACTGACATTTTCAAAGTCATACCATAATTCATCACCATCAACTTAATAGAATTAGGAGACTTTGGTAAGTTATAGCCTCCAGCCCTAAAAAGATCTCGCAAGTCCGACGAAGTGCAGAAAACTCGAAACGGTAACCCATCTTTTGCCACCATGCGAGAAACTCTCTTCTCTACGCTATTGTTGTCTTGAGCTGGAAAATGGTCCGTGATTTTACGCTTCTTCGCTAATGTTGAGCAAGCAGGAACAGGCTCAGGCTCAGACGTCGCTGGAACCGACTCAGGCGTCGCCGTAACCGGCGAATCGGACATCGATGAACTTTGCGAAGCGGCGGTAATGGTGGTATTGTTTGACCTTGACGAATTGGTATTAATTCCATGTTTCGAATTTAAATGGACATGCAAACCTTTCGTCGAACGCCCCGTAGTTTTAATTATGGCTTTGCAGACCTTGCATTTCGCAGTCTGCGAATCTTCGGCCTTCAAAAAATACTGCCACACAACAGCAGTACTAGAAAACCCTTTATATATGGTCTCTGACATAATTAACACTAGCACTACACTTATTAACGTAAGCACTGATTAATGTTTATTATTTGAAAATCTTATTACAAGTTATTATAATTTAAAACACTAAATGAACTTCAATCGGCAAAATTCGATGCGTTATGACGTAATAACAATTTCAAACTAGCTAAAAAATAGACAAATTCGCACAAAATACTCTCCCCCTTCCCCCGCCGTTGCATCTAGGCTCCGCCGCGAAGAAATTCCGGTTATTTCGGCAGTACGCGCGCGCCCGCGCTACGAGTAGCACGCACAAACTATGTCGCTCTTCAATCCCGCAAATCCCGCGGTATCCCGCCCAATTTACGTGCGGGATTAATACCGCATATAGCATGCGGGATCCCGGTATCCCGGTATTGCATTCCCTACATGTTGCACTAGTGACGCCCACCCGGGTAGGTTCAAAGAACATATTAAACGATTTAAACAAACATAGCAATTTAACAGAATTATTTGACGATTCAAGCAAGTTAACATTAAAATCTCCACATACTATAACATGCTTTCGGCAGTTTCGGCTATTTGTCACTAATTTCAGCACATTTTCCATGGTATTTTCAAATTTGTTGAAATCAGCTGCTGCCGCTGTTGGTGGCCTATATACACAAATAACAATATAACTTTCTAATTCTACACAAGAAATTTCTGCAATCCTCTCTATGGAACATTTTACAACATCCTTCCGTTCTTTAGATCTTAGACCATTTTTAACAATAATAAGGGAACCACCATGAATGGCAGATTTTCTAGCATAGTAACTGACTAGTTTAAAGTTAACAAAGTCAAATATTAAATGTTCTTCTTTAAGCCAATGTTCTGTAATACACATAACTTGTACATCATTATTATCTAAGAATAAACCTATCTCTAACTCCTTGCTGGAAAAACCCTGAATATTCTGGTGAACAACATTCATATTAAGATGTTTTTCCGCTGTCTGACAATCTAGTTTAAATGTGACAAGGTGGTGCTGTGGGTCTGCCGAGATCCTCTTATAACACTATTATTTATATTTGGCTCAATATTAAAGGCCAGTAAATCAGAAATACTCATAGTACATTTCTTTGGCAAAAAAATCTTCCCCGGGGATAGCCAAAAGCGCTCAATGAATTTATTTAAGTCAAAGAAATGATACTTATTATTGAGAGATATGGCGTTGCACATTAAAGAGTTGTAACGTGATATTTTACTATTGTAGTCATAAGGCATATTCTCTGAATATGGCAATGCACATAAAATAATTTTGCCCACGCCAGATCTTTCAATATCATTTAAAGTTGACATCAGCTTATCTATACTTGGCTTATCAACATTAAGACTATTTCCCATTAAAATTACCAATGTAGTGCTATTATCATAACATCCCTTTGAAATAAGGTCACATAAATGAGACAAAGTTATGTTGCGGTAACAGTAATTTGACACTTTTTGTCTCAGTCCAAGGTTCAATATGGGGCCCATTCCTAACCCAATCTCATCAGAGTAAATAACCGTCTTCTTGACAGGTTTATTAACTGCTGGCACAGCCAGCTTAGGTGCCTTGAGGGCCACACTGGATTGATCAGACACTGTAGGTGGTGTTTTTTCACAACTACAAACGTTACTATTGAGAAGCAACTTGCAACGCTCTTCTAAATTATGATTTTCTTCCAACAGTTTAGAAAAAGCCTTAGTATGCTCCTCAACTTGTCCAATACTAGTTTCATAACTAGACCCAAGTAACAAAGTTCTCCTGTAGTGCACAGTTTACAGGCTTACAGCACTAGTACCCCTCTCTTAATGGTTCTAGGTTTTACCACAAAGCTTATAACAGGTTCCACGGAGTTTGTTTGGTTTTATAGTACACCTGTTCTTATAAGCTGACTTATAGTCGTGTATAGAAATAAATTATAGGCGCAGTAAAGGTTAAGAAGGCCTATAAAAGTGGTGCAAAGGTGTAAATACACTTGAGAATACATACTCCAGTAAGTTACACTTATAATCGCCTACAAGAAGTAGTTATAAATCCGCTACAAGTGTCATAAGCTAGTAATAGTAGTTTATTGAACTAAATGCACTTAGAACCTTTTTTACTTGTTACTGACCTTATAGGGGTGTATAAGTCAAGTTTAATCGTCAATTACAAGTGAATTAGTTTTACAGTGGTTTCTTCTAAGATTAAGTGTACTTGGTATTATTGTGGACTCTCGAATGCTGTTATAGACTTAATTTCTATATAAAGGTTTCTTGTAAAACTATTAGTGTCCAAAGATGTCTTCGTGAAGTCCGTTTAAGAAGACATTTGCTTTTAAAAATTATCGCATCGTCACAGCCATTTTGATTTCTTTTGAGGCATTGGGTTTTTATTAAATAATAACCAAAATGGATATAAACAAATGGAAGCGGTTAAAAAAAAGCGGTTCATATAAGAGGAAAGTACAGAAAACATACCAACAAATGATAAGTGTGCCGAGTACGAAAATTACATCGAGCCAAGAACGTTCTGTAGAAGTCGGCGAGGGTTCCGGACAAAATATTAATTTTCAAGATATTCCAGGAGTTAGTAGTGGCGTTTCTGTACAAAATGAGGTTTTGCCCACTACACGTGATTTAGACTCGGACGATGACGAGGAATATATTTGTGGCGACTCTGATTCTGTGCAGGAAGATGAAAGTGACTGCTATTCAACATATGAGGACAATGATAAACTACGAAGTACCTTAAGTAAATGGGCTGTAGAATACAATATTCCACATGTGGCGTTAAACTCTTTATTAAATATTTTAAATAAAAAGTTAAAAAATATCCTCCCTAATGACGCACGAACACTTTTGCAAACAAATAAAGCCAATGTCGATATTATTTGTTCAGCACCAGGGGAATATTGGCATAATGGCCTGAAAAAATGTTTAAAAAATATTTTAGAAGAGCTCTCCGTCCCACCTGATGAAATTTCTTTAAAAATAAACATTGACGGCCTTCCAGTGTTTAAAAGTTCTAAGTACCAGTTTTGGCCCATTTTATGTTCAGTCTCAGAAATTCCACTGCCGCCTTTTGTCGTTGGTAAGTACCTTATGAGTCAGCTTTGTAGACATAGCATATACATATATGATATCAGAATGAAGATCTTAGATGACAATGTTTTTTTTTTATAGGTATCTACGCTGGCGATGGAAAGCCTGAAGATCTTGATATTTTTTTGGGACCTTTTGTAAAAGAAATGCAGCAACTTCAAGAAGGACTTAAAATAACAGACAAATCACAAAGAGAAAAAATAATACATGTCAATTTACGAGCATTCATTTGCGATTCACCTGCAAGAGCTATGATCAAAGGTTTTTATTTTACTAATAAGTATGGAAATATATAGGTACTCAGTACAGTCTACACGTATAAACATATGACTCAGATAATAAACTAATTAAAAACACGCTAATTGTTTCAGGTGTAACGAACTTTAATGGTAAACACGGATGCCTTAAATGCACGGTGGTCGGGGAATACTCACACAAATCAAATACTGTGACATTTCCCCAATCGAATTGCCCCAAAAGAAATGACAAAGGTTTTCGTGAAAAGAAATACGGACAACACCACAAGTTAGACTCGCCGTTACTCAAACTCCATATTGATATGATTGAAGATTTTCCTGTGTCAGATTCGCTGCATCTTATTGACCTGGGGCTTATGAAAAGATTACTAATAGGATGGCGTGATGGTAATTTTGGTGTTTATCTAACTAAATGGAGTGCTAGCGACATAGAGAAGGTTAACAATTTCTTAAATAATTGTAAAATGCCGACTGAAATACATCGGTCAGTTAGATCACTGGATGTTTTAAAACACTGGAAAGGGTCAGAGTTTCGTAGTTTTCTTTACTACCTTAGCTTGGTGATTCTTAAGCAGGTCTTAAGAGAAGAAGCTTATACACATTTTATGCATTTATTTTGTGCTATAACAATCTGTTCGAATGAAAAACATTTTAAATTCCTTCGCATTGCTGAAGAAATGTTGGCACATTTTACAGAACAGTTTAAAAGAATATACGGTAAAGACTATGTCACAAGTAACATTCACAATCTCTCACATTTAGTTGACGAGGTTAAAATATTTGGGACTCTGCAAAGTTATAATGCCTACGAGTTTGAAAATAAACTTCAACATTTAAAGCGTATGGTAAGACATGGAAAAAAGCCACTACGCCAAATTGCAAGAAGAATCATTGAAAGGGATTTAGTTGAGTTAAAAAGTCTAACAACAGAGAATAACAAATGCCCAATCATAAAAAAAAGCAAACGCGGTAACGATGTTTTATGTTTAAGTGCATTTATATTATCAAATAAGGAACAAGATAAATGGTTTCTCACTAATGATAATCACGTGGTTGAATTCATATCAGTTTACATTTAAAAAAATAGTCTAACTAAGGAGCAAGATATACAAATACGTGGTTATGTTGTTCAGCAAACTCAAGACGCATTTGAAATGCCACTAAAATCTTCTTTTTTAAACATTTATCAGTGTGATTATGATGAATTCTATCGCAATAGAGAGGCTGAAATTTTCAAAATTTCAATTATTAAGTGTAAAATGGTGAGCATTTTGTATGGCAGGAAAATGTTTTTCATACCTTTG
Source organism: Pammene aurita (assembly GCA_947086415.1). Taxonomy (NCBI): domain Eukaryota; kingdom Metazoa; phylum Arthropoda; class Insecta; order Lepidoptera; family Tortricidae; genus Pammene; species Pammene aurita. The sequence continues at coordinate 3,402,186 of OX352295.1, read as the reverse complement.
TTACACACTCTGTAAGAAAGTGGATATAATAAAAGTCTGGAATAAAGAAAATTAGAGTTTTTTTTATTTTAATAACATTTTTTTTCTTACAATAATCTTAAGGCGAGACCATAATCAGTCTTAAAAAGTTAAATCAATGAGGTAATCACGTTCCTTTCCTTTAGCATATTGACGAGAAACAGTATCAATCAGTTATCACAATTACAAGTCCTTCAGTATGCTGAGTATGAAATATGTTTTGCTAAAAATACACGAATTTATTTATGCTAAGATAAAAATATATATTCTTAACGTCAGCGACTTTTGAGTCAATAAACAAAATTCGAAAAATACTAAGTTAAAGCAACGAAATAGTCATAGTTGTAGGTTAAAGAAAAATACTTTAAAAGTTCAACATTAAAAATCCGGTACTTAAAAAATTAATCAACAAAACCCACAATTCAAAATGAGAAAAATGTTATCTATGAAAAGTGTAACCTATGATAAAAAGAGCATTTGGCGTTACCTACAAAACTCCAGAGGGTAACATTCATCTATACAAATAGCTTTTACTATTGTTACTACTTATTTTGTACACCACTGATGTCTTGCTTCTTAATTTTAGGTATACTACAATACAAAATGTTGTACATAAAAATCACTTTTTAGTCTTATGACAAGTTAGTTCAATATTAGCTCTTTTATTCATCCAACAAATCAACTTTAAAATAAACTTAGAAAATAAAATGTTAACTATGGAAAAACTAATTAACAATTATTAATCTACTTAATAATTCTATAATATAGAATTATTCAAAAATCAGGAACAAAAAATGAACCGAGGTACTAAATGTAGGTAGGTATGTTTTTTAACGTTCAGCGTAAATAATAACATAAACTACGTACTCGATTACTCGGACATCCCTTCATTATTTTTATCAGTCTTCTCCTCGTTATTTTGATAGAGAATCTCAACATTGTTTTGGTCAGATCTCTTTTTATTATTTTGATCGGGAGTCTCGACGCTGTTTTGACCGGAGCCCTCTCCGTCAACATTCTCAATTGGCACATCTGTTAAAGTAGTTTTGGATGTCGCTTTTCTCTTTGCTACTCTAACTTTGGGAGCCGACATCCTCTGATTGCTTTTGCTGCGTTTATCAGCATTTTTCAAAATAGTTTTAAAAAATTTATCACAGTCCATTTTTGTAAAACTTTCGTCTGTTTCATGGATTATATCAAAAAAAAGAGAAATCGTTTTCGTATACGCTTTAAAACATATTTTTACTGCATCTTTCTTGGAAAAGCCAGTCCACGTACACTGTTTTAGAAAATTTCTTTCAAACAAAGAATCGATCAAGTGGTAGGCATTTACGCCACCTTTGCCTAGACCTGTAGAACACACGCCAACAAATTTCTTCAACATATTTTCTTTGAATGTTCTATTTGATAGTTTTGTTTCAAATTCCTCAAGGTCTTTGATATTTTTTATTAGGGTTGGCTCTGCGTCAACTGTTTTTTGTGATGCGCTCATTTTTATGAATGATCTTAGCTCTGTTTGTATTTCTGAGATCTTTATACACATATTAGTTTGGATTTCATATAAGGAATTTTGATTGGCTATAATGGTTGCTATGCTCTCCTTAATAGCTTGAATTTCGTTAGTTGGTGTTGAAAATTCCTGTTCTGGATGTGCAAAAAGGACGAAACTCTCTTCCGGGACGGTGACAGGAAAATTGCCATCGACTGTCTCAACAGTCTGCTCTTGGGCCACAAAACAGCCATTTGTGTCTTCTTGGGCTTTCTGGACTACATGAGTGGCTGTTGACGTGTTACTTTGCTCATCTTCATGATTCTGAAAAAAGAAACGATGATTTTAACATTTGTATGATTAAGTCAGTAAGAGAATACGAGGGTATTGCAGTGTAATGGGCGAAAGGCAGATCACCTCTCACCATTATTATATATAACTTGTTCTATCTTATAATACCTAATAACCAATGGTTGTAGAACTGGTATAGCTATAGGTAGCTTACATCTGTTAAAGTCTTCGCCAATTCGTTGAAAGATTTCTGTGGCAAGGGATATTTTTCCTTGCGCAATGATCGACGGTTCGTAACTCCTTCGTCAGTTTCAGTGTCTGATTTGTCACTCATTGCATCAATTTCATCCTGTGCCTCTTCAAAAGTTTTAAGGTTTTTTCTTTTTACATCACACGTCATGATTTCCCAAGAAGCATCTGGTGAACTTTTTTCTTGCCTCCTTAATTTATTTGCTGAATTCTTTGGCCAAAAAAGTAATTTATTGTGCACCCACAGATCTGGTACAGCCGTTAATCTTTTTTGTTTTTTTTCAATTGTTTGCACTACCGAGAAAGGCATGACAGGAATCTGTAAAAAATACACGTAACTGTTAATTGATTATACACGATGATATACATGATGCAATAGTATACATAGAGCTATATTTGTATTGGTAGCATTGCGAACTGTTAAAAAAGAATCTGTATCTCCCATGTGAATGGCATATGGACGTTAGGGTGGTCCATAAGAAAAAATAATATTCCCGCACCACAGGCTTTTTTACATTTTTTTGCTAACATAAATGCTATATATATATACCAAAAATCTGCGTCTGAGTACTTCTTATAGAGGTCGCTCTGAATTAAAAGAAAAATTTCAAATTGTGCAATCAGCAGATATGGTTATACCGGTTAATCGTAAGCTAGACATATTTAGGAATTTATATTCTGGTCCCCATGCGTGTCTTTAGAGTTTTATACATCAACATACTTAAAGATCACGGAAGTGAGGTAAAAACCGCTTATACTTTTGAGGCTTTAACTTTAACCTAGTCTACCTAATTCGAACAAATATAATCAAATAATCAAATATAATCTAATAATCAAATATAGTCTAATAACACGTTATTATCGACAAATAATACCAGTCGGCATGCTGTAGATTTTATTCTATAGGCCACCAAAGTGTCAACATTTTCTATGAAAACTGTAAGATCGTCAAAATCAGAGCAACCTCTAAACATTTTTTTTTATCTAATTGAATAAGAAAATCTATGTCGAAGTACATAAACTATTTTTTTTGCACCACCCTAATAAACGTCCTTCCTTATGGCATTCTTTATTGTACATCCTTATTGCATGGGCATGGATTCATTTTTAACAATTGTAAAACGCACTCCAAGGTACTTTGCACCTAATACGACTTTTACATGAGCGATATAGGTAGCTTAATGTTTTTCTTAGTGCTTACGTTTGGCCCTAATATTGCACAATATTAGGGCCAAACGTAAGCACTAAGAAAAGCACCCATTCACGGATATATACGCGAGGCGTCATGTGTCAAGATACAAGAACAAATTAAATTTTAGACCTTATGACCCACCTGCACCAATGTTTATCCTAAAATAAGTTTCTATTTCTATGGTATGCTCTGTACCGTCGACGCCGCTTAGATTTAGTGCAAGTAAGCGTCAAACGAACAGATTAGGTATGTACTCGTAGTTCATATCATCAACCTTTCTGAGTAAACGAAAAATTGTTGCTCAATATTATTCACGCACGTCCGCCGTCATCACATTAACACAGCTGAGCTTACTGAACAAGAACAGACACGCTCGCTCGGTCGCACGCGGCGTGCGATCGAGCGCCGCGCCAGATACCCCATGTGCGCGGCTAACTTCAATTCAAAAATTACCTACATAACACAGGAATTCCCCGCAGTCATATACCTAATAGGTTGTACCCTAAAAATACCTATCTAGTATATTTACCTATGATTACCACCAAGCAGTAATTACAATCTTTAAAAAATATTTATGAAATGAAGTAATAAAAATAATTACCTTGTTCACATTCGTCACTGGTGAAATGGTCATAAACAGAGAAGATGTTACAATTGTCACACCAAAAATTTTTTTCATTTAACAATAATTTTATGTGTTCTTCCTTCAAAACAATGTGAACTGGCCGTTGTCCAGAATATGTTGAAACTTTATGGCCGCAACCATAGCAGTTACGAGATATCAAGAAATGAGTTTCAATCCAAGGCCATCTAGCAGATTTTAAGGCTCGAATATCATTTTTAGTCAAAAAACGGTCTACGTCCAGAAATATGACCATGATAGTTCGACCAAAGTCACAGCTGAAACATAAAAATAATAAACTCTTAGCTAAAATTAAGCATAAGACATTTGTATGCGGAACCCTAATTCGTCCCAATATGGCTCGAGAATGCTGTTAGGATTCATATTATTTTTAAACACAACTTAGTAAATAAGCCGTGTTCAAAAGGCGAACAAAAATTGAGATGTAAAACACAATATACTTCACCGAAAATACTCATGCGTTTGCCGTGCAAACATGTATGCACGTATAATATTACATGTATTCTGTGGACTAATTATAAATGTGAAGTAGATAGTTTAACTTACCTCTTAATTTTGTTTATTCTTCTCTACAAACGGCAACGCACATCACAACACAAAAGTCATACGGGTGTACGTTGCAGGCCTGTCTGGTTCCATTAAATGCTCATAGTGAGCAAATGGTTCTATTAGTCGCTCCTAGTTGGCTTCGCGGGAGCAGATAGTTCTGCGTAGGTCAACTATGAGTGTATTATTGGTCTAAGTGGTGCTCGCCCAGTCTACTATGAGTGTTTTATTAGCAAAAGTACGCGTATAAAATGGGCCCTTTTCCGTCGTTATAAACTTTTACTAGCCTGTTATAGACCTGGCTCCGGAACCACTACATAACCACATTTTGTTACTTGGGGAGGATATTACCACAAGCTCATCCTTTAACCTATTTATCTCAGCATGCAACTCCTGTAAATGTAATTCTTTTGTTGCAAGCTCTAAATGGCAGTTTTTAATCCTATTTTTTGTTACTGACAATGCTAACTTTAATTTATTCACATTTTTTATGCATGCTTGGCTTTTGATAAGCTTCTGGGTTCTCCTAATATACCTATTTATCTTTACATACTTTTTCAGCTTCTTGCTACTATTAAAAAATAATTCGCCGTTCAACTCTTGATAAACATTCTGGAGCCCCGAGGCATTATAGCGCTCCCGTTCACTTCTAAGCAGATCAAGTTCTTCATTTGCATCACCCAGCTCCTCTTCCAGGTTTGCAATACGCTTTAAGGCCACTTCATGTGTAGAAGCACAATGATTAAACGAGTCCACTATTTTTTCAAAGTCCAATTTTGCGATTTTACGCTGCTGTTTTAACAAAACCAATTACAGTATCACTTTTGTTGTTTTTAATGCACAATGCGTCTAATTTAAAACTATAAATATAATAAATTTTAATTAATTTAGTCAGCTGATTCTGAAACCAACTTGACAGTTCGGCAGTGTTGCCATCCATCTTTTTTTTTTTTTTTTTCTTAACCTAACATGCAACAATTAAACACAAAATACTAATGACTAATTACAAACTAATATCATGAACTATAACCTAATTAACCCATGAGCTAATTTCGCTGACATACAACATTGAATCTTATTCTAGATTGCCTCCTTGCAATGCACTCATCACTGCATCATGGGATTGGTCTGCTTGTCTCATCACCATGAGCTCAGCCATGCATCTGGAGGCCAATCCTCTAGCAGCTTCTGTCAAAGCATTGGTAATTGGATGAGTCAATCCAATATTCCTAAACACCTGCACCCTGGATGCTTCTGGAGTTGCCTGAGAATTAAATCCGGCTTTGTAGTAGGTCATGATGGCCTCCAAAGATGTGAATCTTCCATCTCTCTTATGAATCACATCATCCAGTTTTACCGCAGCCCAGAACATGGCAGGGTGGAAATTATTAGATTCCATCCTCATCAGTGCTTTTGGGGCCAGTGAAGGCAGAAATGGGCAGCAAATAGCATGGGTGATTGGATTGACCCCTTCTGGAAATGAGCTGTACAGCACTATCTCCTTCACCAAGTTAAGGTGGAACAACCTCACTGCTATTGCTGGAAATACTCCTGCGATCCTGGGAAGAGTGACAATTTCAGCACCTACTGAAACACCACTTTCTCTGACATCATCATCAATCATATATTTTTCCTGTAGCATTGCAAGAATTCCTTGCACTCCTGGTCTTGCTTTTGCGCAAATCTTGGAGATATGATTGTTTCTGGAGAGAAACACAATCAATAGAAACTGAGCATCCTTGACTAGTGATTCCCCAGATGTGAAAGTGTTGGCTTCTAGAGATTCTCTAGTGTGTGCTAGCTCATTATTTACATTTGACAGGTCCCATCTCTGCACATCTCTGCGCTGAGCTGCAAATGCAGCAGAGTGTCTTATCATCATTTTTAGGATTTTTATTGGATCAAATCCTTGATACTCTAGTGCAGTCCTCACAAGGATTGCCCAGTTTTCATTAATATTGTGGATCCCTGCAAACACGTCCTCAGGCAGAGCTTCGCCAATTTCAGCATCCTCCCTGAAAAAGGACACCACTTGGTCAAGATTCCAGTTGTCTGCCATTTCAGCTGACTGGTACCTTCTCCAGAACACTCCTGATAAAAATCTTTCTGGGAATAGTATGGGCCACGTGATTCAAGTTATTATAGAATTGTTCTTTAATATCTGATATCAATATTTAACCCGACTATGTGCCTGGTTTGTGACTTTTTTGTGAAATGCTTTTTAATGTTAGTGTTGCATACAAGGACACGAGTGAAACCATGGGCAGCTGTAATCGCACTGTTTTATTGTATTAGTGTGTACCTGTGGGTTAAGGTGGATGTAGTCACACACACATACGTAACATTTAGCGAAATATCTGAGGTGACTTCTAAGTACTTGGGGCCAAAGTTGTGTGTCTAGCTTTTTCCTGTTCCAACGTATATACTAGTACCCTGTCCTGCCAGTTTTGTTGTTGAGATGGAAGTAGGTGACTTCTGTTTTAGTGGGGCTTGGCACTCCCAAGTCTCGTGGCGACTCACTAGTCGCCAGATACGGAAAAAGGAATCCTATCAAAAACATAAATGTGAAGTGAGAGCCAAGTTCAATATATTATACATGCCTTGGTTGTTGACTTCAACGACAAAAGAAGTGAGATCTAAATGGGTGCCAAGTTATTGGTCAGTCCTGATTTTTTTTTTTTTTTCTAAATCTAGTCGACTATTGGGTCTATCTCTGAGTCTGAGTCAGCAAGCACCTGTGTTGGTGGTTGCTGGGAGAGTGGTGTAGGTTGTCCCTGACTGGGTCTTTGTTTGTTTCTCGGATGCCTCTATGTCGGGAAGTCCCAAAATCAATGCCTTGGGCTTTTACACAGTAGGGACTTGAACAAAATTTCTGAGATTCTGCGTGCCTCTTTCTTTTGATTTTCTGAAACTTTTAATATCCACAGTGCTGATGATGCCCCACCTGTCCTATCAGCAGGTGGTCTCTCTTTGTCGATCAAGTAGGATAGCAGCAGACATAGGTCCTCATTGCCTTGGGAGGACAGGTTCATGTGATATTTTTGATTGACAGCACGACAGAAGGGGAACAATTTGATTGTCTGACCTTCAGTCACCAGAGAATTTTGTTTGGTGTGCAAGTCAATCACCCTTTCAATACTTGTTTTATATATGGAGTAGGATACATTCCTCACTGCTGTCTTGATGTCTTTGTTGCACATCAGTTGCTTGTATACAGTGAACAGTACAGATAACTGTAATCCAGTCCCAGCAAGATGAGTCATACATGTGGCTCTGAGCATGGATTCTAATCCGAAATCTCCCTTACTTAAAAACCCTCTTATCACTTCATCAGGAGCTGATGCTGTCAAGTAGAGATTGAGAATGCATGTCAGTAGGTGCTTCCCTCCCATTGTGTTTGAAGAGTAAATTCCATCAAGTGCCTGATTGAGTACACTACTTGGTCTGGACAGGGTGTATGATATGGAGTCGGGGACCATATCGCTATAATGGCGATGGATATTTCCACTTGCAAACACTCTGTCAAATTCAGTTGGTCTTTTTGTCATCCTCCTCATCATAGTAAAGATTAAGAAGACTGCAGTCCTCTGAAGGGTTATCAGGGTGTCTCTATCTCCTCCCTCTCTTATATTTTCACCCTAAAAAATTATAGACAATAGCAGTTTCTTCACAGCCTTCTTGAAGGTGTTATCATCAAGGATAATAGGGTTGATCACTGTCGAAGTGGTGCTCTGGGAGTTGGTGCTCTCATGCACAAGACCCCTCGGTGTGGCTTGGACTGTGGGTTGGTTGTCTGTGCCCTCTCTCACAGTTGCCCCTGCTGTCTCGAGGTTTTCGTCCTTGAACTTCTGAAAGTCACTTTCTAGACTGGGTGAAATTTCGTAGTTAGGTGGTTCCATAGTTCCTGTTCCACTGAATTTTACCAGCCTCCCTCCGTCTTCATACATTGAAGGTGCTGTTGCAAGGATTGAGTAGTACAATGAGGCCAAATTCTTTAGATCTATACAATATCCAAAGTATGTCATGTAAAACATCTTAAGATGATTTAAGTCTGTGGTGAGCGAAGTGGTTGGGGATTTAAACTTTGCAAAGTCGTCTGAGATATATGAATCCTGCCAAATCAATCCTGGTCGGGTTCCTGAATCGTCTCTGCTGTTTATTACCTCAGCTATAGCGTCTATCTGGCTGAGGAAGGTCTTATATTTCTTCATTTCCTCTGTCTCCGTCATGTCTGCTGAATCTTTAATGAATTCCTACAGATGATTATACAACTTGTTAATTTGTTGTTTATTGATTATAACAACATATTTTTTGATAACAACTCAAAATATCATTTCCTCTTAAAACTTAGGATAATATTTTATAATTGAAAGAAAAATGGTAAATTCATGAGGCATGAATTTTACCATTTTTCTTACAACGACGTTTCTGCTTAGTACAAAATTAATTTAGGATAATATATTGGAGAATGATGAAGTTCCGTGTTTGCGATTTCCTCGACTAAAGATAAAAGATAAAAAAGATAAAAGATATTTATTCTTCAATTTAGGCACATTACAATGCACTTATGAACGTCAGAGAGAAAAAAAAAAACTACCTCCGGTTCTAACCCTACACCTCTGACCCGAGAAGAATTATTTATGACCGGCAAGAAACTCGGCGGGACTTATTTTTTCAAAACAGTAATACAGTAATATTACATCTTAAAGATACACAATAATGCGTAGTTCTATAAGAAGGCATATCAAAACAGCTTGAGAGACATACAATGTACGTATTGTTTAATTCAAATAAAATAAACGTTTGATATGCTTTCCCTATCTGAACTGTGTCCTCTAAATGTTAGATGATTTTGTAGTATTTTCTGGTTTGGGCCATGCATCTTTGTCCGTCATATAGTCCTCGACCCTGTAATAACCCTTTGACATTAAACTTTTTTCAAATATTTCTTAAGAGCGGGAAATGATAAATTTAAAGCATCGACGGGTAACTTGTTATAAATGTGAATACCTTGACCAAAAAATGACTTATATGCTTTGCGGATACGACTACTTCTGATAGCAAGCTTGTTTTTATTTCTAGTGTTATAGCTGTGGATGTCAGAAAGTTTTTTGAATGTATGTATATTCTTTACAACAAAAACAATATTGTCATAGATATATTGGGAAGCAACAGTTAAAATATTAATTTCTTTAAATAGTTCTCTAACTGATGCACCTGCCTTTAAGTTATACAGAAAGCGGATGGCTCTTTTTTGTAAAACAAATATACTCTGTATGTCAGCTGCTTTGCCCCAGACCAGAATACCATATGACATTACACTATGAAAATAACTGTGATAAACTAAGCGAGCTGTGTCAATATTCGTTAATTGTCTAATTCTCCTAACGGCATGAGCGGTCCAGCTTAATCGAAGAGCGAGTTTTCTTATATGAGGACTCCATTGTAGATTCTTGTCCAACGTCGAACCAAGGAACACTGCTTTATCTACTATCTCTAAACATTCACCATTCAGGAGAATCTTAGTGTCCACCGGTGCAACGTTTGGCAAAACAAATCTAATACATTTGGTTTTCTTAGCATTAAGTAGCAAATTGTTAATAGTAAACCAGTTCAGTACAGCAGCTAGTGTGTTATTGATTACAGTAAAATCGGTAGATTGCCGGTCAACTTAGAAAATTAAAGATGTATCATCGGCAAACAGAACGATATCACAAAGGTTTTGTACTACACAAGGTAAATCATTTATATAAACCAAAAACAGGAATGGGCCCAAAATAGAACCCTGTGGCACTCCTAATTTTACTGAAGTCCCTTTAGACTGGGTTTTATTTACAACAACTGTTTGTGTTCTGTTGCTAAGATATGAAGACATGAGATTCAAGGCATTTTCTGACAAACCATAATGTTCTAATTTAACACGTTGATGGACACTACTAGCATACATTATGTTCGTGCTGTGTCACTAAAATATTTCATACATTGCCTATAGGCGTACTGTCACATTGCATAGTAAGTACATACATATAATGTGTCAGTACGTCCATAGGCGTCTTCAGAACTGGTAGGTTCCACATCAGAGGGTTCATAATCTTTATCTGATGCAAATTCCCCGTCATCAGATAAAGGTTCTTGGCTGGAATCAGATGAAAAAACCTCATAAAATAGTGTTTGTAGTTTTTTTGGTGCTTCTCGTACGACTCACGATTCGCCATCTAAAAAAATTGCCATCTTAAAACATTGTTTTTACGCTTCAAATACATATATGCACAACTTTACTTACTTTATGTAAAAATGCTTCTATTAATTTTATAATATTTACCAAAAACACAACTAAAATACGTAAAGTTTACATTTAATGACCTTTTACATTTCGTCTGTCCACCAAAACACGCACGAACAACTCGGCCGTTGCTAGCCGCACACTACTCGGCAGATTGTATGCAGTGTTGACGTCTACAGGCGTAGTGTGCGTAATGGTGGCGACAAAATTCTGTCAATGTGTGCGTTTACGACATTTTTTGATCAAGTTTTTGAACGTTATGTTATGACAGAATGAAAGTACAAATTGCTTCTGCCGTGACACTACAATATGCCTTACCTAGTGTTAGTATGAAAAATAATACGTCGAGGGGCGTAGTGATTTTTTACAAGCCAAATTATGAACGTCGAGAGGCGTACTGTCGTATCATTTTTTCGAAGATCAACGCCTACAGGCGTTCTGTCCTTCAACGTGTTAAGAATGAGGGTTGTATGATCTACACAATCAAACGCTTTAGAAAGATCACAGAATATACCAATTGCATCGTAATGTTTTTCCCAGGCAATGAAAATATGTTTGATGAGTACCGCAGCAGCGTCGGTTGTGGAACGTCCCTTTGTGAAACCAAACTGATTGCTTGTAAGCAATCCATGTCTGTTGAAGTGGCCCAGTAGATCATTTAACATTAGCTTTTCAAAGACTTTACTTAGTACAGGAAGTATTGATATCGGCCGGAAGTTATTCATATCACTAGAATCACCCGATTTAAAAAGAGGTATGACTTTACTACATTTCATAAGATCTGGAAAAACGCCTTGTGAAACTGAATTATTATAAATCAAGGCTAAGTAAGGCGCTATGACGTCTATGATATGACTGATGACTACAACTGATGTACCCCATAAGTCTTCTGTTTTCTTTAAGTTCAAAGATTTGAATATTTTTACAATTTTTTCTGAATCTACAAGGTCAAATTCAAATATCATCTGACATTTCTTAATATTAGTGCAAAGTAAGGAATGAGCTTGAAACGAAGATGATTTTAGACATTTTGTGGTGTTTAATGCTATGTTAGAAAAATAATCTTCGAATGCCGAGGCAATATCGTCATTTGACAAGACCTGCTGTTCCTCTGAGACAATGTTGACTTGACAATCGCGTGATTTACATTTACCAGCTTCCTTATTTATAATATTCCATACTGTTTTCACCTTGTTGTCCGAAATTTTGATTTTTGCACTAGTAAAGTTCGCCTTCGCAGTCAAACACACTTTCTTGAAAATTTTTGAATAGTTCTTAACATAGTCCAGAAAATCTGCATTTTTGTTCAGTTCTCTCTCTCCATAAAGTTCATAAAGCCTCTTTCTACTTTTATGAATGCCTACGGTAGCCCATTCGCTAAACTTTGATTTAGATTTAGTCTTTGACCCACTAATAGTTCTCAATTTGAAATGTTTGTTAAATTGACAAAGAATCATACCAAACAAATCTTCATACAAATTATTTGAGTCATAAAAATGTGAATAAGGCAGTGTTGACAGATGATTTTGAATTTCTTTTTTGAATAATTCCAAACGATAACCATTAATGGGTCTATATGTTACAGTTTGTGGAGTTTCCTGAATTGGCTTTATAAAAGATGCCCTTTGACCGCTGTGATCAGAATTAAAACAGTTAAATATTTGCTTATCCAGACATTCACAGTTACAAAAAATATTATCTAGGCATGTTGCTAGGGAATGCAATCCCGCATGAAGACATCAATCCCGGTATTCAGCGGGATTGAGATTTCTAGTCCCGCTGGATCCCGGTATTTGCGGGATCCCGCAAGTTAGTGAGCTATTTTTCCTTAAATCACTGGTTTTTGGTGCGTTTCCTTGCTTTAGTGTGGTGAAAAATATTATGTGTCACTCTGGAGCAAAGTTTGATTAACTCTCGTGCCTTGAGACCCTCGCAGCTGTCTAGAATCTTCCGCTTGCTCGGGTCTCACTATTGGCACGAGCGGTTAAGCAACAAGTGGCAACAACTTTGCAGTTGGCACCCTTGTAAAACAAGTAACTATCATATAGTTTGTTACAAATATGGTAGTAAAGTAAATATTAGGATAGTAATAAAAAAAGAAAATATAATTAAAAATAGTTCTTTATTAACTTTTTGCAGATACTATTAAGAAATATAAAGTTTTAACAAAAAAAACATAACATTAATCTTCTTTAAAATCACAATTAATAACCAAAATCAGACATACGTCGTTCATCGTTTTATTTATGCATTATTTTGAAAGTAACTACGTAAAAACGTTAATGTGTTTATCGTATCGTCGGCCAAACGACTCCTAACCTTTCCAATAAGATGCCCAGCAGCCGAAAACGCCCTTTCTGCTTCGACGCTGGTTGGAACAATCGACATTAATGAGTTCCAAGTAAATTGGAGGTATTTACCTTTTACCCCACCACACTCGAAGTAGTTCATTTCCTTTCTTACCATGGCTTCCAAATTACTTCCTCTAGGCCTCGTAAGAGGTGTTGTAGGAGTCTTCAAGCGAGTCAGGGTCAGTTCTAGTTCATCCTGCAGCGATATTGGTGCTGGTACTGCTGGTGGTGTTGATGCATTTAAATCTAAACCGGCGAGAAGTGTGTCTTCATCATCAGAAGAAGCTGTGGTTTGCGCATGGTCTGCTTGGAACTCTAACTTCTCTACAATGGCTACAATTTCTTTGCGGATTATGTTTTTAGATGGCAGATAAAAAGTTTCGTCATTAGTAAATTTAGCTCTCTCCTCTTCGTACTTGAAAAGATCATGGAGATATAGCAAAACTGCAGTCACATTTGTTCGCCGCTCTGCAATTCGTTTTCGCAATGACATGATAAGTTGTTGAGCTAGCGGCTTATTATAATTCTCTAATTTGTGAATGACGAATTTAAGTGTACTTTCAGCTGTAACTAAATTGGCGTCTCGTTTGCAAAGCACCTCTACAGCTAGTTTCACGGGCTCTAACATTTGTTCAAGATCTGTTATTACATCATATTCCTGTTCTGTTAACAAAAAGTCTGTGTTAGTGCTGAGTCCTAGATCAATCAGAGTTTTATTAACACAAAGCTTAAGTTTATTAAACAGTGTTATCATATCGTACAAACTAGACCATCTAGTCTTACAATCAAGGATTAGAGCTATGTTTTTACCCATATCATTTCTTACATAGGTCTGCAGGAGATCGTTTTTTAATGGAGAATTCTTGAAAAGTTTGACCACCTTTCTCACTTTTTTTATTACACCTGCGAACTCTGTTACCAAGTCGATATTTGTGGATGCATCATACAATAAATCAAAACAGTCATCTTCGCCGCTGTCATCCAAATCATCGCCTGGCTCATTTTGCACAGGCATTTCTTCAATAAATGCTTCATGTTGTTGCTTATATACTACATCTATAACAGCCAGTTGAATGCCATGAGCGTAACACAGCTGCTGATATGGTTTGATCAGTCTGCCAATTTTAACCATAACTTTGGCACCGTCAGTTGTAATACATATTATATCCTTATCTAAAGACAACTCGTACTCTAACAGTTTATTTTTTAGCATAGTGATGCAGACTTCTGCAGGCAAACTTCCATTAACGCGCATTAGTCCTAGGTTCCAAAAGGTAGGTTTTTTCTGATGGAACTGGAAGACATGGATATTTATATTTAAATATCGCCGGTTCCTGGAGGAAGTCCACTCGTCAAATGTCAGGGTAAATCTATGGTCACTCTCTTTCAAATTTGAAAGGTCTTGAATAACTGACATTTTCAAAGTCATACCATAATTCATCACCATCAACTTAATAGAATTAGGAGACTTTGGTAAGTTATAGCCTCCAGCCCTAAAAAGATCTCGCAAGTCCGACGAAGTGCAGAAAACTCGAAACGGTAACCCATCTTTTGCCACCATGCGAGAAACTCTCTTCTCTACGCTATTGTTGTCTTGAGCTGGAAAATGGTCCGTGATTTTACGCTTCTTCGCTAATGTTGAGCAAGCAGGAACAGGCTCAGGCTCAGACGTCGCTGGAACCGACTCAGGCGTCGCCGTAACCGGCGAATCGGACATCGATGAACTTTGCGAAGCGGCGGTAATGGTGGTATTGTTTGACCTTGACGAATTGGTATTAATTCCATGTTTCGAATTTAAATGGACATGCAAACCTTTCGTCGAACGCCCCGTAGTTTTAATTATGGCTTTGCAGACCTTGCATTTCGCAGTCTGCGAATCTTCGGCCTTCAAAAAATACTGCCACACAACAGCAGTACTAGAAAACCCTTTATATATGGTCTCTGACATAATTAACACTAGCACTACACTTATTAACGTAAGCACTGATTAATGTTTATTATTTGAAAATCTTATTACAAGTTATTATAATTTAAAACACTAAATGAACTTCAAACGGCAAAATTCGATGCGTTATGACGTAATAACAATTTCAAACTAGCTAAAAAATAGACAAATTCGCACAAAATACTCTCCCCCTTCCCCCGCCGTTGCATCTAGGCTCCGCCGCGAAGAAATTCCGGTTATTTCGGCAGTACGCGCGCGCCCGCGCTACGAGTAGCACGCACAAACTATGTCGCTCTTCAATCCCGCAAATCCCGCGGTATCCCGCACAATTTACGTGCGGGATTAATACCGCATATAGCATGCGGGATCCCGGTATCCCGGTATTGCATTCCCTACATGTTGCACTAGTGACGCCCACCCGGGTAGGTTCAAAGAACAAATTAAACATATTAAACGATTTAAACAAACATAGCAATTTAACAGAATTATTTGACGATTCAAGCAAGTTAACATTAAAATCTCCACATACTACATAGGCTGCTATTTATATATCCGGAAACCGGGATTACAATCTTCTTAAATAGCATATTTGACCTCCCTGGTAAAATTTGAACTTTTTTAAGTACTGGCCGGTATATTTTTTCTTTCTTATTAACGCTCGTGTTTTGTTTTTGACGGGTTTTAAATGTCATCTCGCAGCAATAATGGAACTCACTCAAAATATTCGTGCTATGATTTATTATGATTTTCGGCGTGGTTTAACGCAACAACAGTGCATAGATTAACTAACTTCAACTTTTGGTGATGAAGCCCCATCTAAAACTACTGTGTATCACTGGTTTAGTGAGTTCAATCGTGGACGTAGTATGCTTACGGACGAAGTTAAGGCAGGTCGCCCGAAATCGGTCGTTGTACAACAAAATATCGAGGCTGTGCGAAAACTTATAATGGACGACCGACATGTTACGTACCGCGAGATAGAGGCGACTCTGGGTATTTCTATGACCAGCATTAATAGCATATTACATAATTATTTGGCTGTAAAAAAAATTTGTTCGCGTTGGATACCCCACAACTTAACAAAAGAGCAAAAAGATGCTCGCGTCGAATGGTGCAATAAAATGTTAAAAAAATATAACCGTGGTGACTCAAAAGCCGTTTATAACATCTATACAGGTGACGAATCCTGGATCTATGCATACGATCCCGAAACGAAGCAACAATCAACGGTATGGGTGTTTCAAAATGAGCCGAACCCTACGAAAGTTACTCGTGCAAAAAGTACATTGAAACAAATGGTGGCCTGCTTCTTCGGTATTAATGGCCATGTAGCTACAGTGCCACTAGAAAACCGTAGAACGGTTAATTCAGAGTGGTACACGACCATTTGTTTACCGGAAGTATTTGAACAAATTCGTAAAACTAACCAGCGACGAAGAATCATTCTTCATCATGACAATGCCAGCTGTCATACGTCACGCGAAACAACTCTATTTTTGGAGGGTCAAAATGTGGAATTAACGGGTCATCCGCCGTACAGCCCTGACTTGGCACCCAACGATTTTTATTTATTTCCAAATATAAAGAATAAATTACGCGGTCAACGATTTTCGACCGCTGAAGATGCTGTCGACGCATTCAAACAACACGTTATGGAGGTACCTCAGGCGGAGTGGCAGAAGTGCTTTAAAAATTGGTTCATGCGAATGCAAAAGTGCATAGATCATCAAGGGGAATACTTTGAAAAACAATAAAACCATTTTCAGCCGTGTACGTTTGTTTGTTTTTTTGTTTCCGGATATATAAGTAGCAACCCTCGTATAACATGCTTTCGGCAGTTTCGGCTATTTGTCACTAATTTCAGCACATTTTCCATGGTATTTTCAAATTTGTTGAAATCAGCTGCTGCCGCTGTTGGTGGCCTATATACACAAATAACAATATAACTTTCTAATTCTACACAAGAAATTTCTGCAATCCTCTCTATGGAACATTTTACAACATCCTTCCGTTCTTTAGATCTTAGACCATTTTTAACAATAATAAGGGAACCACCATGAATGGCAGATTTTCTAGCATAGTAACTGACTAGTTTAAAGTTAACAAAGTCAAATATTAAATGTTCTTCTTTAAGCCAATGTTCTGTAATACACATAACTTGTACATCATTATTATCTAAGAATAAACCTATCTCTAACTCCTTGCTGGAAAAACCCTGAATATTCTGGTGAACAACATTCATATTAAGATGTTTTTCCGCTGTCTGACAATCTAGTTTAAATGTGACAAGGTGGTGCTGTGGGTCTGCCGAGATCCTCTTATAACACTATTATTTCTATTTGGCTCAATATTAAAGGCCAATAAATCAGAAATACTCATAGTACATTTCTTTGGCAAAAAAATCTTCCCCGGGGTTAGCCAAAAGCGCTCAATGAATTTATTTAAGTCAAAGAAATGATACTTATTATTGAGAGATATGGCGTTGCACATTAAAGAGTTGTAACGTGATATTTTACTATTGTAGTCATAAGGCATATTCTCTGAATATGGCAATGCACATAAAATAATTTTGCCCACGCCAGATCTTTCAATATCATTTAAAGTTGACATCAGCTTATCTATACTTGGCTTATCAACATTAAGACTATTTCCCATTAAAATTACCAATGTAGTGCTATTATCATAACATCCCTTTGAAATAAGGTCACATAAATGAGACAAAGTTATGTTGCGGTAACAGTAATTTGACACTTTTTGTCTCAGTCCAAGGTTCAATAAGGGGCCCATTCCTAACCCAATCTCATCAGAGTAAATAACCGTCTTCTTGACAGGTTTATTAACTGCTGGCACAGCCAGCTTAGGTGCCTTGAGGGCCACACTGGATTGATCAGACACTGTAGGTGGTGTTTTTTCACAACTACAAACGTTACTATTGAGAAGCAACTTGCAACGCTCTTCTAAATTATGATTTTCTTCCAACAGTTTAGAAAAAGCCTTAGTATGCTCCTCAACTTGTCCAATACTAGTTTCATAACTAGAGGATATTACCACAAGCTCATCCTTTAACCTATTTATCTCAGCATGCAACTCCTGTAAATGTAATTCTTTTGTTGCAAGCTCTAAATGGCAGTTTTTAACCCTATTTTTTGTTACTGACAATGCTAACTTTAATTTATTCACATTTTTTATGCATGCTTGGCTTTTGATAAGCTGCTGGGTTCTCCTAATATACCTATTTATCTTTACATACTTTTTCAGCTTCTTGCTACTATTAAAAAATAATTCGCCGTTCAACTCTTGATAAACATTCTGGAGCCCCGAGGCATTATAGCGCTCCCGTTCACTTCTAAGCAGATCAAGTTCTTCATTTGCATCACCCAGCTCCTCTTCCAGGTTTGCAATACGCTTTAAGGCCACTTCATGTGTAGAAGCACAATGATTAAACGAGTCCACTATTTTTTGTAGACGGTCCACTTCACAGCGAGCCTCGGTCAGCTGTACATCATTGTCTGCAAGCTCCCTTCTCAATGCTGTGTTTTTGTCTAAAATACTCTTGAGTTCCACTTCACTGTCATCCCTTTCCTGCATCAGCTGGTCAGATAAGGCCTTGGCCGCCCTTAGGTCTTTCGTTGTAGCCTTCACTTGCATCTCTAACTGGCGCGAGAGCGCGCGTGCTGTGGCTTTGCGATCGTTTTCCATTTTTACTTCTCAGGTTATCTAAAAGATGTTAAAAAAAAATTTGAAAGTTCCTATATTGATAATGAAATGTTTTGCTAAGATGGTAAGTTAGATTACTGCTAGAAGGTAAGAATGATAATAATGTGTGCAGTGTGTCAGTGGTGGGCAGTGTCTGTGGCGAATGTGTAGTCTCAACTTATGCTTCCACAAGTTCGTCAAGCAAAGAGAAACCGCACTGTGCCAATGTAGTAGGTTTGACGTTGCTCACGGCTATAACAGTGAGCTTTGTATGAAAATAATATAATTTACGTATAACATACGATACTCTTATCACGAAATTGTGTAGTAACAATGAGAAAAAAAGAACGAATACTTCCTTAGTTTCAAAAACCAAATTCCAACGGTGATATGCGTTAACAGTTACTCCGGTTCAAAGTCCAATTTTGCGATTTTACGCTGCTGTTTTAACAAAACCAATTACAGAATCTATTTTGTTGTTTTTAATGCACAATGCGTCTAATTTAAAACTATAAATATAATAAATTTTAATTAATTTAGTCAGCTGATTCTGAAACCAACTTGACAGTTCGGCAGTGTTGCCATCCATCTTTTTTTTTTTTTTTTCTTAACCTAACATGCAACAATTAAACACAAAATACTAATAACTAATTACAAACTAATATCATGAACTATAACCTAATTAACCCATGAGCTAATTTCGCTGACATACAACATTGAATCTTATTCTAGATTGCCTCCTTGCGATGCACTCATCACTGCATCATGGGATTGGTCTGCTTGTCTCATCACCATGAGCTCAGCCATGCATCTGGAGGCCAATCCTCTAGCAGCTTCTGTCAAAGCATTGGTAATTGGATGAGTCAATCCAATATTCCTAAACACCTGCACCCTGGAT
Source organism: Pammene aurita (assembly GCA_947086415.1). NCBI lineage: Eukaryota > Metazoa > Arthropoda > Insecta > Lepidoptera > Tortricidae > Pammene > Pammene aurita. The sequence continues at coordinate 3,382,585 of OX352295.1, read as the reverse complement.
GCTTCTGGAGTTGCCTGAGAATTAAATCCGGCTTTGTAGTAGGTCATGATGGCCTCCAAAGATGTGAATCTTCCATCTCTCTTATGAATCACATCATCCAGTTTTACCGCAGCCCAGAACATGGCAGGGTGGAAATTATTAGATTCCATCCTCATCAGTGCTTTTGGGGCCAGTGAAGGCAGAAATGGGCAGCAAATAGCATGGGTGATTGGATTGACCCCTTCTGGAAATGAGCTGTACAGCACTATCTCCTTCACCAAGTTAAGGTGGAACAACCTCACTGCTATTGCTGGAAATACTCCTGCGATCCTGGGAAGAGTGACAATTTCAGCACCTACTGAAACACCACTTTCTCTGACATCATCATCAATCATATATTTTTCCTGTAGCATTGCAAGAATTCCTTGCACTCCTGGTCTTGCTTTTGCGCAAATCTTGGAGATATGATTGTTTCTGGAGAGAAACACAATCAATAGAAACTGAGCATCCTTGACTAGTGATTCCCCAGATGTGAAAGTGTTGGCTTCTAGAGATTCTCTAGTGTGTGCTAGCTCATTATTTACATTTGACAGGTCCCATCTCTGCACATCTCTGCGCTGAGCTGCAAATGCAGCAGAGTGTCTTATCATCATTTTTAGGATTTTTATTGGATCAAATCCTTGATACTCTAGTGCAGTCCTCACAAGGATTGCCCAGTTTTCATTAATATTGTGGATCCCTGCAAACACGTCCTCAGGCAGAGCTTCGCCAATTTCAGCATCCTCCCTGAAAAAGGACACCACTTGGTCAAGATTCCAGTTGTCTGCCATTTCAGCTGACTGGTACCTTCTCCAGAACACTCCTGATAAAAATCTTTCTGGGAATAGTATGGGCCACGTGATTCAAGTTATTATAGAATTATTCTTTAATATCTGATATCAATATTTAACCCGACTATGTGCCTGGTTTGTGACTTTTTTGTGAAATGCTTTTTAATGTTAGTGTTGCATACAAGGACACGAGTGAAACCATGGGCAGCTGTAATCGCACTGTTTTATTGTATTAGTGTGTACGTGTGGGTTAAGGTGGATGTAGTCACACACACATACGTAACATTTAGCGAAATATCTGAGGTGACTTCTAAGTACTTGGGGCCAAAGTTGTGTGTCTAGCTTTTTCCTGTTCCAACGTATATACTAGTACCCTGTCCTGCCAGTTTTGTTGTTGAGATGGAAGCAGGTGACTTCTGTTTTAGTGGGGCTTGGCACTCCCAAGTCTCGTGGCGACTCACTAGTCGCCAGATACGGAAAAAGGAATCCTATCAAAAACATAAATGTGAAGTGAGAGCCAAGTTCAATATATTATACATGCCTTGGTTGTTGACTTCAACGACAAAAGAAGTGAGATCTAAATGGGTGCCAAGTTATTGGTCAGTCCTGATTTTTTTTTTTTTTTTCTAAATCTAGTCGACTATTGGGTCTATCTCTGAGTCTGAGTCAGCAAGCACCTGTGTTGGTGGTTGCTGGGAGAGTGGTGTAGGTTGTCCCTGACTGGGTCTTTGTTTGTTTCTCGGATGCCTCTATGTCGGGAAGTCCCAAAATCAATGCCTTGGGCTTTTACACAGTAGGGACTTGAACAAAATTTCTGAGATCCTGCGTGCCTCTTTCTTTTGATTTTCTGAAACTTTTAATATCCACAGTGCTGATGATGCCCCACCTGTCCTATCAGCAGGTGGTCTCTCTTTGTCGATCAAGTAGGATAGCAGCAGACATAGGTCCTCATTGCCTTGGGAGGACAGGTTCATGTGATATTTTTGATTGACAGCACGACAGAAGGGGAACAATTTGATTGTCTGACCTTCAGTCACCAGAGAATTTTGTTTGGTGTGCAAGTCAATCACCCTTTCAATACTTGTTTTATATATGGAGTAGGATACATTCCTCACTGCTGTCTTGATGTCTTTGTTGCACATCAGTTGCTTGTATACAGTGAACAGTACAGATAACTGTAATCCAGTCCCAGCAAGATGAGTCATACATGTGGCTCTGAGCATGGATTCTAATCCGAAATCTCCCTTACTTAAAAACCCTCTTATCACTTCATCAGGAGCTGATGCTGTCAAGTAGAGATTGAGAATGCATGTCAGTAGGTGCTTCCCTCCCATTGTGTTTGAAGAGTAAATTCCATCAAGTGCCTGATTGAGTACACTACTTGGTCTGGACAGGGTGTATGATATGGAGTCGGGGACCATATCGCTATAATGGCGATGGATATTTCCACTTGCAAACACTCTGTCAAATTCAGTTGGTCTTTTTGTCATCCTCCTCATCATAGTAAAGATTAAGAAGACTGCAGTCCTCTGAAGGGTTATCAGGGTGTCTCTATCTCCTCCCTCTCTTATATGTTCACCCTCAAAAATTATAGACAATAGCAGTTTCTTCACAGCCTTCTTGAAGGTGTTATCATCAAGGATAATAGGGTTGATCACTGTCGAAGTGGTGCTCTGGGAGTTGGTGCTCTCATGCACAAGACCCCTCGGTGTGGCTTGGACTGTGGGTTGGTTGTCTGTGCCCTCTCGCACAGTTGCCCCTGCTGTCTCGAGGTTTTCGTCCTTGAACTTCTGAAAGTCACTTTCTAGACTGGGTGAAATTTCGTAGTTAGGTGGTTCCATAGTTCCTGTTCCACTGAATTTTACCAGCCTCCCTCCGTCTTCATACATTGAAGGTGCTGTTGCAAGGATTGAGTAGTACAATGAGGCCAAATTCTTTAGATCTATACAATATCCAAAGTATGTCATGTAAAACATCTTAAGATGATTTAAGTCTGTGGTGAGCGAAGTGGTTGGGGATTTAAACTTTGCAAAGTCGTCTGAGATATATGAATCCTGACAAATCAATCCTGGTTGGGTTCCTGAATCATCTCTGCTGTTTATTACCTCAGCTATAGCGTCTATCTGGCTGAGGAAGGTCTTATATTTCTTCATTTCCTCTGTCTCCGTCATGTCTGCTGAATCTTTAATGAATTCCTACAGATGATTATACAACTTGTTAATTTGTTGTTTATTGATTATAACAACATATTTTTTGATAACAACTCGAAATATCATTTCCTCTTAAAACTTAGGATAATATTTTATAATTGAAAGAAAAATGGTAAAATTCATGAGGCATGAATTTTACCATTTTTCTTTCAATTATAAAATTGAAATTTCGCTTGCCGACGTTTCTGCTTAGTACAAAATTAATTTAGGATAATATATTGAAGCCTGAGGTTTGACTTGTCTAGTTCTCAAACAGGGCAACAGGGGAAATTGCCCCCTCCTGAAACGCAAACCAGCTAGGGGAGCCATAGGTGCGGACCGAGACAGTTTTTGCGAAGGAAATTCCCCTTCCCGCCCTGAACGAAATCCTGCGCTTGTAGTATCGGCTTCTTGTTGACGTGCTGCTTGGATTCTTGTAATCATCTGTGTATTTGTATAGTGTGCGTATCTTTCTCGTGTCAGATGTTGTGACAGCCTGTACATATATTGGGGTAATTTTTGGTAACGAAGAGGAATAAAATATCACATTTGCGAGAAAAAATACGGCGAAAATAAAAATAATTACAAAAAATAGAAGCAAATATTTTTACAAAACACGTCTGACGTTGACAGTCGTCATTTTATTATTATTATTATTATGTCTTTCCCGACCACGGAACAATGGTGTACCTGACCTTTGGGAGGCGTATGCGGAGCCGAGGCCAACGTACAGAGGCCCTTCCGACAGTTTAATGAAAGGTAAGGGGTACACTAAGAAATAGAATTAGAAAAACATTTATTCGCGACAACAACAACATCCATACAAACATATTTAATCTAAGGACTAATTATATGGTAGCCACGAAATGGCCCCGATGCAGGGTGCTAGCCTGGTAGGCCAGCGCTGGTCTTCCGCCGGGGCCACACGTGAGTGATGTCACGGAGCATGACACAACAATGACAAATCACAATTAAATGACAATTACAATAAAAATAATTAAATATGTAAACAGGAAGAGCATAAAAATTAAATACCGATAGAAAAAAAGCATATCTTGCGCAATAATTTGGGTGCTATTTTTTTATTTTTTTTTATTTATTTATTTTATTATGAACGCTACCGCGATTGTTGGCAACATTTATCGTTGACATTGTTAACAGCGTCAAGGATATTTTATTCTCTTTGGACACGTCACAGCGAGCAAAACGTATCTCATACTAGCCAAAAATAAAACAAAGTAGTAGTTAAATTCTTGCTTTTAGGAGTTGCTAAGCGGATGCTGCCTCTGCCCGTGTCATGGGACGCACGCAGAGGCAGCACCCGCCATTACTATTATTATTAGTTGTGTTACATTCTACGGCTAGATACTGCAGTTAATTAAGCAGCTACCATTGCCCATGGACGCCTACAACTTCAGAGGTATCACATGCGCGTTACCGACCCATCGTGTCCCATAATTCAGCATGTTGCTCATAATGCTATATCAATCGAACAATTCCTTCACGGCTCCAAACTCTTCACCATCAGCTATAATTATACTACTCTTTGCTTTTCACAGACATCTTGCTGGGCCAAGAAAACTTTATTTCCTAAATAAAATAGATACACAAGTTGTCGCTGGAATATTTTTTTGGACCCGGGGTATGCCCTTAAACTACGTCCGGACTTAGATATGTCCTTAAACTATGCCAAAAAGAGAGCTATGGGCACTGCGAATGGCATCTCGCTAAGTGTGGTAGGGCACGCTCAGCGAATGTCATCTCGCTCAAATCTGGAGCAGTGCCCGAATGGGAAAGTACCTCCACCTTACAGAAAACCACAGCCAAATAGCACTAGACCCTTCTCATATTGTTGTGTTCCTGCTGGTGAGTAAGGTTGCCAAAGAGCTCAAAGAGTTCACTCGAAGTTCAAGTGAACGGAACGGAAAACATTGATATTCTATGGCGATGGCCGCTTAGAAAGTAAATATTGAAATCAAGAATTTTAGAATGTAATGGAATATTTAATATCTACGAGGGCTGCCTTTTAACTTGTGTCGTTTGAAATAAGTATAGACAATCTAATATATTATTACCATTTATTGTTTTTCAAAGAATTCGCCGCGATATTTAATACACTTTTGCATGCGTTCAAACCAGTTTTTAAAACATTTATTCCACTCCGAAGTGGGGGTAGTCAAAATGGCCGATTTGTATGCGTCAACAGCTTCTTCGGGTGAGCTGAAACGTTGACCACGAAGACTTTGCTTAATTTTGGGGAACGTAAAAAAATCGTTAGGGCTTAAGTCAGGACTGTAAGGTGGGTGATCTAAAATTTCCACGTTTTGGGTGTTCAAAAACATCTTTGTCTGGCGGGCGGTGTGCGAACTTGCATTGTCATGGTGCAGTATCATACGACGTTCCGAGTTGTTTTTTCGAAATTCGGTGATGACTTGTGTCAAACAAACCGTGGTATACCAGTCGGCGGTAACCGTCTTGCGATCTTCTAGTACAATAGTGGCGACGTGACCACCCTTTGCCACAAACGAAGCAACCATTTTTTTTGAAGTGCTCCGAGAGCGAATGACTTTGGTCGGTTTTGGCTCGTCCTGGAAGACCCAGACAGTTGACTGCTGTTTGGAATCTGGATCGTAAGCATATATCCAAGACTCGTCACCACTAGGTAACCATATCATAAACATGTTTTGACTCTCCTCGGCTGAATCGCTTCAGAGTTTTGCGACACCAACTAACACGGGCTGTTTTTTGGTCGTCGCTAAGCAAATGTGGTATCCAACGAGAGATCAACGTTTTTTACAACAAGTTCTTCGTGCAGGATTTTTTGGATAGTGGTCCCTGAAATGCCCACGGATGCCTCTATTTCACGGTATGTCACATGACGATCTTCGAGTATTAGCTGCCGCACGGCTTCGATATTTTCTTGCGTCATGGCGGTTTTTGGACGACCTTCACGAAGCTTGTCACTGAGGCTAGAGTGCCCACGTTGAAATTCTAAATACCAGCGTTCTACAGTCCTAAGACACGGTGCTGCATCACCAAACACAGATGTGATCTCCTCAAAGCACTGAAGTCGCGATAATCCCCTTTTAAAGTTGTAGAAAATTATCGCACGCAAATTTTCCTTAGACATTTCCATTTTTACAACCGACTTGTCACCTTTGAATAGACGCTGTAATAAAACTATTCGACCAATTTGAAAACATTCTTTTGTTTTCGAATTCTAAATTCAAAAGGATGAAAATGCCATATGTTTTTTTTTAAATAATCGCGGGAGGTTGGCAAACGACACAACTTAAAAGGCAGCCCTCGTATCCAGCTATGCGGTTTTTGAGGCCATCTATTTTTTTGACAACACCTCCCGTGGCGTCAACACTTAGCTTAAAGACTGTGTACGATAAAATCCGGACATGCATGATCTGGTATATATTTTTTTCGGTACCACATATTCAAGCATTTCTTTTATTTTAATTAAGTATCTGGAATTATAGTAATATATACTAAAAATAGAATCATATTATAATTGTATGGGCTTGTGTGAGTTTTTGCCAAATATATTCCATCATATCTTGAATTTTTTGTCCAGCATTTTTTTTATAATCTTCACTCACTTCCTGCCACAATGCCACAATTGTATTTATATTTTCACAAGCTGTTTTATGCTCATTAGAATGTTATATTACAAAAAAAACGATTTAAAACTCTTTTATCTACACTCATATTGTAAGTCCTCTAAAATGCGTTCAAAAACCGTAGGCAATGACCAGCATTACAACAAACGATTTCACTATGATAAGTTTCTTATCTGTGGCAGTACCGCAATTTTAACGTTTCATGCTCAATTATTGATGTGCTCTGAGTTTTGATAACATAATGTACACCTGCACGCGCCCGCGGCCGGCGACACGCGCCCGCGCTACCGCCGGCACAATCGAGTAGGCCACGCCCGACACAATCGAGATGGCCACGGCGGTACTGTGGCGGCCATTCTATGGTTTACGAATACGGCATTTATAATAAATGGTATGAGTGTAGATAAAGCAGTGTATGCAACTGTACGTAATTAGGCCTTAAAACACTCGTGTGATCTTATTATGAAATTCGCCTGCGGCTCATTTCATAAAACCACACTCATGTTTTAAGGACCCATATTACGTAACAGTTACATAAACTACTATTCTACTTGAGGCAGTCAGGAACACTTTCTACTTTCCGGATAGACTGAAAACATATATTATAAAACCTCTTTTCAAGAAAGAAAATAAACTTGATCTTAATAACTATCGGCCAGTAGCTTTAATTCCAATTTGCTCAAAAATATCTGAAAAGGTCATTTATAACAAAATTAGCTCATACTTTGAAAAACATAACTTATTTGCCAAAGTACAAAAAAATGGGTTTCGCAAAAACAAATCAATACACCTGGCTATATATGTTGTACTCCAAATAATCATGACAAATGTTGACAAGACAACACCGGTCTGTGCAGTTTACATGGATATGACGAAAGCTTTCGACTTCGTCGACCATAGCCTGTTATTAGAAAAGCTTTATAAATATGGTATACGAGGCAACGTCCACAATTTAATTAAATCATATTTAAGTAATCGAAAACAAATAACTCAAATAAATATAAATTGTCTCGAAACAAAAACAGAAATATTTTGTGACGTTTATTGATGACGCCATGTGAGGTGGTATTTGGTAGGTTAGATAGGTTTAGGTAGCAAGAGTTCAATAGAAAAGAAGATAGTTAAATTTTGACAAGTATATTTACAGAGCACAGAAACACAAAAGAAATTAGCCGGCTAGGCCGTAGGTCCGCCACTGAGCACACACAGATATAGATAAAAATGAAACAAATAAAACAAGTCCTCAGAAAAAGTCACTTTCCTGTAGCTTAATTGCCAGGCAGGACGTCCGGAACGCGGCAGGATGCATCTGGACGTGGACGTAGATCAAATGTAGACGCAGAAGTATTATCGGGTTCCGGGTTTGGGAGACCGGAACACCGATGTAGGCGCCGTATCATGCGCCAAGTTGAATTAGGGTTTCAATTCAACCCCAAGCTTGATTCCCTAGGAAATGTCCGAGATTAGCCATTACACGAACATTCCGATTTAATCATGTGACTGCGACATCCGTAATTCCGTATGTTTGGGTAGTAGGTACAACAGATAGTGACCCCGGGGCATAATTTAGTTTTCACCGATGTGGCAGTCACAAGATAAGAGCGTAGGAAAATAAAACGCTTACACAGAACAGAACCTAAGATTAAATTGTTGGTAGGAATGTTAGAGAAAGGTTAAAATAATAATCAGACATAGAAGTTTTAGTGGCAGGAATGAAAATGTCATAGGGACTTCCCAACGATATTAATTTATCGATAAATCGTTGTGACAGTTATGATCTACATATAATTTGAATTTGCAAGTTGTATATATAATTATATAATGAACAGCGTGAACTTATTATAAATCGATTATGAAAATGGTTGTCATTCGTTTTGTTTTGTTAAAATGATTTCTTGTTTTAACTTCAGTAATATGGCTTTGCTATTCTGCGGAATAGCAAAGCAATATTCTTGTAGTTAATAATATGGATTTCAGCAAAGTAACGCCTTATTCCATAAATACATATTTTTTTAAATTACTAATAAGTGTTAAAATATAGCATATTACCATTACATAACGGCGTTAGATACTCGTAGTTATCAGCATTACAGGTTAATTTATACTTTACCCGGTGAACTTAGTATGTGCTATGAAATGTCACTTCGAAAGATATCGATAAATTTATTATTGGAAGGAAGTCCCTAGTTAATTGACGTTTTTGCCACAAAAACTTCTATGTCTGATAATAATACAAAACACTCACCCAGTCCGGGGAATTGTTGATACACTAAATTAATATCGAATTATGTCGAATCATTAAGTTTTTATGAATTTACTCTAAAATCGGAAAATATTATTATATTTTCACAGAGCTCGGAAATTCATTTGTTTTTCGTGACATAAATAAAGAAAGAAAACGTTCCAGTCATTTTTTGGCCAGCACAAGACTCTTAGCGCGGGCGCGTGTCAAAAGAGGCTTTATACCTACCAGAAAAATAAAACCGTTACAATTTTATTCATCAGATCCACGTGAAATAACAAGCGGAGTACCACAAGGGAGCGTTTTAGGCCCTTTGTTGTTCATCATATAAGTACATTAATGACCTCCCTCAAGCCGTTAACTACACCATGACACTTTTTGCTGATGACAGCACAGTAATCGTTACAGAAGAAGACCTACAGACGTATCAATATAACATCAATAGAACGCTTGAATTAATAATTTAATGGATGTATAACAATAAATTAAAAATTAATACATGTAAAACAAAAATAATGAATTTCAGACAAAGAATTAACAAAACCCCAAATTTAATTGTTACATATAAAAATGAAAAAATAGATGAAACTGAAATGACACATTTTTTGGGATTAAATTTAGATAGTAAATTAACTTGGACGGACCAAATTGATACGATATGTAGTAAACTGGATCGATATTCTTATGCCTTGTGTAACCTGAGAAAAGTAACTGACCAGCCCACCGTGCTTATTGGGTATCACGCTTATGTTACATCTACTTTGCGGTATGGAGTTATGTTCTGGGGAAACTCTGTAGACAGAGAAAGGGCTTTTATAGCACAAAAAAATGTTTAAGGGCTGTATGCCATATTTTCTTCCGGAATCATGTAAACCACTGTTCATTAAACTTAATATACTAACACTGCCTTGTCTGACATCTATGAAATAGCAACATATGTAAAAAATAACATAAGTAGTAGTAGGATATTGAGGTTTCTGGACCAGCTCTATGCTACAGCTCGCTACCGCTCGCTTTCGCAGTGCGTGGTCCAAAAATCCTCAATATCCTACCATCATTTTTCACCAGGGGGGAAGAATCCGAGTTGCATTTGGGATAGTTCGCGATACGTACTGCGCTTGGTAACGTTGTAAACTTAGCACCTAAGAGTAAGAGCTCAAATTATCGAATAAAGGTACTGCAAAGCTGATAAAACATTTTATTTATAGAAAGCCTTTCAAGTTTGGTGCACGTGCCTATTGGTAAAATGAAGTTTGTAAAACAACCTCAGAGATTGCAGTTGGATATTGTTTGTTCTTCGGACAGTAAACGTCTTTTTCGGCATGGTTTACTTTTACCTGACACTATTCGCTGTATAATATGTGGTCCGTCTAACTGTGGAAAAACGAATTTAATTGTCGGTTTGCTGCTACATGAACAAGGTCTACGCTTTCAGAATGTTTATGTTTACTCTAAAACCTTATTTCAACCCATGTATCAATTTCTAGAGCAAGTTTTAAAGTTGGTTCCATCAGTTTCATTTCAAAAATATAGTGAAAATGATGAAATACTGAGTCCTCAAGCAGCTAACATTAATTCAATCATTATATTATAAATATAAATAAAAAAAATAAATAAACTTATAAAGCTATCTCTAGGAAATGTTCTTTTAATCTTTTCTTAAATAAAGCATATTTTTTCTCTCATCGAATGGCTTCCGGTAAACTGTTGAGTATATATGGCATGCGTTTTTTACGCGTTCTGTCCCCATAATAGTTATTAACTCGCGGAACGAATAGTTTACCAGAAGTCATGGACTTGGTACTATATGTATGATCGGGAGGTTTCAATGGAAAATTGTCTGAATTATGATCAAGGTAGCCATGGCTACTTAAAGCAAGTAAATATATTTTTTAAACTTACAGGTAATATTTTGCAAATTTGAAATAGTTGTCTATAGTTATTTTTGTATTTGTGTTTATTTTTTTTGTTAACTAGTAGTTTTAAAAATCTAAGTTGCATATTTTCTAGTCTATCAATATTGGTTTTGGTTGTAAGTCCATAGCTATCGAGGCCATAAGGCCATAGAATCTACTAATGACAGATACAAACATCTTAAGGTGACAGGTATCGCGGTTGACGACTGCATTTTGCGTTTTTATAATCGCAGCTTCCGCTTCTGCCATCTAGTATACTTGAGATGAACTATGACAATTCAATGTTGACATGTTTAAATAGTCAAACAATCGCGGTCTTTTACAGTAAGATGGCGCTTTGATAATAATTTCATTTTATGTGTACTTACTTAATTAAAGTTACTATTGTATGTAGGTAATCAATGACGAAATAATTTAAGTTACCTATAATATAAAACGACTTGGCCAACGCACGCCATTACCTACAGTATCATAATCGCACAATTATAATGTTTTATTCTAAATATCCAAAATAAGCATTCATCATGGCGGTTATATTTCTATGTGTCAAGTACGTGTCAAGTCTTTCAAAATAAAAGTTCAAATAAAATGTACTTAACTGAAGATATCAACTGAAGAGATGAGAGATATTATTTGTAACTAATTTGTTTTATGTCCTCTTCTGCTCTGAAAAATCCAGGTTTTTAGTATCTATAACGAAATTAGAGATGGTCAAAATTTCTCATCGCTCGCTTTCAATGAGGACGGTAAAGTGCGTTGGGATAAGACCGCATCGGGAGAACATCGGATAATTCAATTACCTATCTGGAAAATTAGCCTTTAGTTGCAAATACAAACCACACATCCTCCAACACTATTGTGTACCTCTACCTAGTTGCATTTTGATATAATGGCGATGGCGCTTTTTTCAGGTACCTACACATTTTACTTAAATGTTTCTTCCGGTATGCTTAATAACAACGACTGTTGGTTAACTGAAAGGTTAAAAAAACCGGCCAAGTGCGTGTCGGACCACGCATAGGAGGGTTCCGTACCTTCAATGGAATAAGAACCAAACTAATACCAAAAGGTCGTATCTGATGCCTATGGAAGAAGTTTTTTGGAAATAACTCAAAAATGGCCAAACAATTTTCGTAGAAAGTATATGCTAAGGCGCATCTCCTCAAATTTTTTCATATTTTTTGGACTTACGGTTCAAAAGTTACAGGGGCTTCTGGCTACACAATTTTTCTGACTTTCGAAGCGATTATTTAAAAAAGCAGCATGTGAAAAATAAAAATAAAAAATTTTCATAAAGTATGGGAAAAGTTTTTCTCAATTTGTGGCTTTTCTAGCCGCAAAGTATTTTTGATCCCATACAAGAATGGGATCGATTCAAAAAGAAGTTTACCAAATGTGACCTCTTTCTCGCATCCTGTATGTTTTTTCCAAAATCCGTAACGTTATTAATTTGAAATTGAGGGAAGGTCTTCTAAGACCATTTTCGCGTTGCAGCGAGGGATCTGGTAGCTGCCCCCACTGACCCAAAAATAAATTGAACTTGTAAGGTGAGGGGGGCGAAGTGCGCCATACTTTTTTCATTGATGACTTCTATGCAAAATAATCTTCTTGTAGAGTTGACAAATAAGTTTAACATGACAATTTCAAAACCTGTGATTTATTAGAACTACGACTAATGTATTGTCAATGAAATCTAACTGTAAAATTACGACTTTTTAGCATGAAATCAGAAACATGTATGCTAGGCGCACTTTTCCGTTGGGACGGCGAAGTGCGCCTGGTAGAATTTAAACGCGTTATTGAAGCATTAGAATAAAAACAATCGGATAGTGTAGTAGACCATAAACAAAAACACCCATAAGGTCTTTTTTGTCTTCATTGTCCCATTCTAAAAGTATCTATAGACATAAAAACAAATTTCGGCTAAGTGCGCCATACATTTGTTAATCAGGGTTTCTAAACATTTTTTCTGCTTTTTAAAACTCACTATGTAATGGATTTAATCAATGAGTTGTAATGTATAGAGACGCTATGTCAAGTTTATTTTATTTTATTTGTGATATAACGTTAATATGCTCTTTGTTCTGACGTTTAACTAAAGGAACTGCCGTCTTAGACCGCAACGTTTGGGGCAAAAAACAGTTCGCTATGCCGGTTCTATGTATACGTAGTAGTAAAGACTGACCAAAAATATATGATAGCTCGCCATGTTGTGAAATTTCAAATTGCAAACTATTTTTACCAGTACCTACTGGCAATAAAAGTTAGTGTCATTAGTGTCTTTGTGGGTTTATTTATTTTATTTGTAAGGTGTTGTAGTTTATAAGTGACAAAAAACTATTCATAGTCAAGACCGGAATATAATTAATAATGTATTCTAATAAACTTTTGGAAGTAAAACGCTCGGAAAATTAAACTATTTCGTTACAAAAACTTACAATATTAGCATCAAAGTTGACAGGTAAACAAATTAAGATGACATTATAGTCTATGCTGACCTGTTGCCATATTAATCAGAATAATGGCGCCTTCTTGACAGCTATCATATATTTCTGATCAGGTTTTAATAGTTCAATGCATAAATTTTTGTTATGTTCCGGCGGGAATATTATGGTAAGGAACTACTTAACTGATGAAAAAGCGCTTTTGGGGTTAATAATATAAAAGGAACAAAAATAAAAAAATCGCTGCATATTTAACATTTATTAATACTTGTGTACCTAAGTATACAAAGTTTGGGAAGCTATTTATTATTTCAAACCAAAATAAAGTCATGTTATTTTTCGACACACTTTTCTTTTGGAGCACGCCTATGAGGAACTTGGTGCCCTGATCGATTTAAATTATTTGAAACTAATTTATAAAAAAAAAATTACATCAGAAAAATACAACAGAAAGTGCAGACATTAAGTGAATTTAAGTGAAACATTTTATAAATCATGGTAATAAAAGCTTGGCAATGTTTAGTTTGTTAAAATTTACGAAATTGCCCGTACCTCGACCGTAGTGGCGACAATTATTAGCGGTTTGATGAATTATTACTAACTAGACACTACTAAAAATGGGTAACAGTTTCTGCTTAAGACGATAATATCACAGTAATTTATACGAGATCGACTTATGTAATACCTAGTTAACAACCAGTAGATGCTTATCTCATTAAACTCTTAAATAATATAGGGAATGGCACTTGAACTTTGGTACATTGGTACATTTCAGTCATTTAAATCTCTTAATATACTAAACTATATATCTAAAAATGCTCTCTCTGGCTAAAGAAATAATTTTACTGGATGTTGAAGTTTTCGAAATCAACACTGAAAGATATTTGGCCACGACGCGAAATTATAGGCTTTGGCAAAATTGATATGATGTCTTGAACATCCAGTACCTCACATATATCGTCAACGTTTGGGTAGACAAAAATATGTGATCTCTGATTAGTTTGTGTTTTTTTTCTTACATATTTTACAGTGGGAATAGCTTTATTTATATTGATGAGTTGCCCCACATAGTGTTTTATGCTTTTTTTTGCCGTATATTTGACTAGTATCCAGTCAAGTTCTTTAAATTTATGGGTTTCCTCTTCATAATACTGGATGTCGGAGAACCCAAACGACATATCCTCTTTTTCTTCTTCCGAGTCGTGGTCTTTTAAGTAATTGTCAATATAACTTCCCAAATCGTTTATGTCTGAACTATCTGAATCATGTAGACTAAATTCACCGTCTGTAGACCAATCTTCCATTTGCTTCTTTTGTTTCTTCCTTCTTGATACCATACATTTCTTTTCAGTTTTAATTTTTCTCTTTGTTGATACCATACATTTCTTTTCACTTTTAATTTTTCTCTTTCTTTGTACCTCTTCTATAGTATCCGACGCTTTCAAAATAATATCTGTTGGTCGAACTGTTTTTCGTCCTGAAAATACATTTTTACTAGCCAGTTTTTCGTTTGAATTTAAATATTTATCTTGCAAAATATGCACTTTCGTTTTTGGTTGGCTTACACGTTTAGATGTTTTTGGTTTTTGCAAGTCTAAGTTCTGGTCCTGGACAGTGGAATTAGATGAACACGGAGCAGTAATATCATTTGTACTCGTAGTAGGGTCGGCGGTAGGTGTTGTGCTTGAAAGTTCTATGCTTTTGTTCTTCATGTCGTTTTTTTTGTCCTTTTTTTTATCTTTCTTTTTAATTTGTTCCTTTAATTTATCCTGTTTCTTGATTTCCCTTATCCTTCGGTTTTCTTCCTTTTCTTTTTCTTTGTTCACTCTGTCATCTTCCTTCTTTTTTAACCTTTGAATAACATCTTCGTGAGTTATTACTTCAGCGCTCCCAGAAATCTTTACCTGTTTCTTTTTGCCATTACCAGTCGGAACTTGTTTCATCTTTTCGAGTAATAATTCTTCAAATGTAATCTTTGGTGTGGTTTTTGAATCATTGTTGTTGTTTTTGTTGGTTGTGGAAGTTGTGAAGTTGTTGTTTGAGTCGAATAAAAGGTTAATTTTCTTCAGGCACAATTCTTTTAATGTCCACGGAGAGCACTGGGGAACTGTTTGTTCATTATTAGACATCACCTGCTTTTTCCAACGTCTTAGAGCGTCCGGGTCCAATTTGTGTTCAGGAACCGCATTCCTGTTGAATGGGTAGATCCCACTTTTGGCGAACCCATTTTTTATAATATTAGGGTCAAGGCCTTCCCATACTTTTCCTACTATTCTTGAAAACTCATCTTTGGGCAATTTTTCTCCATTGTGCGACCGTTGCCACTTGACCATTTCTTGGTCCCAAGTATCTTTGTAAGGTTTGAATACCGCTAAGTCAAGCGGTTGTAGTAAGTGGCTTGTGTGAGCCGGTAATTTGATGATTGCGATGTTATGTTGTTTAGCCTTTTCGATTATAGGAATTTGGACATGAGTACTGTGACCGTCAAAGATGAGGAGCGTTGGCTGCGTTGTGTCACCAATCATCGGAATAAAACATTTGTCAATATATTCTAGAAATGCTTCCGACTCTATCCAACCATTTGATGTAGCTGTGTACAACGTTCCAGGGTAGGCAAAATCAGAAGTCCAACTACTCCATACGTGTTTCCCCTTAAATATAATGAACGGTGGTCCTTTCCCGCCGGCAGCGTTGCTGGCCATCAAGACAGCCGTGTTTGATTTTCCAGAGGATGATGTAGTTCGAGTTGATGGAAATCCTTTTAGCCCAACGACTTTTGTTTTCTGTGGGTCACTGCAATAACTCGTCTCGTCCAAATTATAGATTCTTTCCGGCTTATTTGCAAGACCCAACTCATCAACAACTCTTTCAAGCATATTATAAAAGTTTTGGATCACGAATGGATCGGCTGCTTTTTTTCGAGCAATTTCTACGGCTTGCGGTTTTTTAATGGATAATGCATGTCGTTTTACGAAGTTTGTAAACCAATCTTTGCCGGGAACACCAGCGGCGAAAGGCGTTTTTAATTTGTTCACTTTGACGTAATCCGCAACAAGCTCTAATACTTCAGTACGAGATAGACCAAAGCCATTTCTTTCCATTATATGCAAGCAATTAGCTAACATTTGCTCGGTTTCACATGGAAGTGCTGGCGGTCTACCTAGGGTTGTTGACTTTTGGCCTCTGCGTCCTGTGACATGGTCCATAATAGTCTTTCGAGGTATATTAAAGGTTGAAGCGGCTTCATAACCAGACATCCTACCGGATCTAACAGCTTCGACTGCTTCATTCAAAGTTCCTTTAGTATATAAAGGACCATCCGTTTTTCTTTCATAACGCCCCATCTTAAAACAAAAAATATAACCAGTTTGGTATATTGCATATAAAATACGCGTGGTGGAGAAAAATAGACTAGTACAAAGCAGAGAGGGCCTTTCTGTACCTATTCTTTGTTAGTTTAAACTTTCATCAACGTCATTTTTTTCCCATATCTTCGCCATTATTGAAAATTTCGAAAAACTGACTCGACAAAAAAAAACTATATACTGACCCAACCTACTCGCAAAATTTCATGAAAATTGGTTGAGAAATGCGAGGTCTAGGCGAGAACAGCCAAACATCCGGACATCTGGAAAAATGATTTTTCGTCCAAGCTGAAGCTTCGCTCGCTCGGTCGATAATAGAAATGTTTAAAAAACTTATGGGGGTGCCACGTCCGGCATTAACGCTATAATGCTTTGAAATATTAATGAATAAATAAATAGCTAAGCGCACGCGCACACGGCATATTTTGTTAACAAGTGATAAAATATAAATAACGACCGTATACTAATAAATCTTCAAAATATAATCCTCCTGTCTGTCCAAAGACAGTAAAAAATGTGACATTTTAAAATGTTTGTAACCTCTGGATTGCGGCAAAGTGCGCCATATAAACAGGCAATATGGCGCGCTTAGCTGACTTGACAAATTTGAGGTTATAAAAACAAATGTGCTATAATTTTATCAATTTCACTAGTTATGACTGAAATAAAGTCAAAACTTTAAAGTAAAACATTTGAATTGTGTACTTGCCTCATTTTTTTGTTGAAATATGCTCAGATTCTTGAAATTTATACCGATTACTACCACGAGGTCATCTCTGCTCGCAACTTTCAATGACACTAAAAAAAAATGGCGCGTATTTCTACTCCATGATTAGAGCGCCATCTATGATATTTACCAAGACCTCTGTTTTAGTTTGTTACATCGATGTAAGATGTCGTTACTAGTATTCTGTCAGCAGTATATGATATATTTGTAGTAGGCGCACTTGTCCGGTAGGCGCACTTCGCCCCTCTCACCTTATATTATTTCAAATTATCGAAGTTACAAGTAAAAGTAGTTAAGATAAAAGTAATTGCAATTACAAATTATATGTAATCGGGAATACTATTAACATGTAATCTCAATTACAAGCAATTTCAATTACTTAATATAATTGATTTTCTTGTAATTTAATTAGCAATTTAATACATTATAAAAGTAGGTACCATCTAATAAATTACGCCCAACACTGAATAAACATCATGTTCAAGAGGGTCGTATGGAGGATGTATGCTATCTGCTGCCGAAGTCACGCATACATGTAATCTTTATAGACAAAAAGTTTCGTTCTATAAATTCAATTGTTTGTCACAAAAAATGGTTTGATTTGTTTTGCGTGGCATTTAAGACTCCAGTCTTAAATGATCCATCTTATTAATTGTTGCTGTGAACATTTTTTAAATGTGTACCTAGTTGGTTACTAGGAACAGGTTTAGACACGGGTATTGTTGTGTGCAGACCGGATTACCACGTCGAACCAAGCAGCGCTGACCCGCTGTACCATTTACCAGGTCACGTAGGGAGATGAATAAAAACACTTATTTAGCTTTGTACGAGTAAAACATTTGAGCAGTGTAGTTGCAGGTGTTTCCCCGCTGGGAGTTGTTGTAGAAGTGAGCGACGAGTACGAGTGCTGGCCTCTTTTATGGGATTTCTAGCGTGCTCGTACTAGTGGCTGGTATGTGCCGTGTATATGAGACATTTATTGGCGAATAAGCTTACAGTATTACGTGTTTGTAGGAGGGTTCAATTTGATATTTATATAGGACATTTCTTCGTAAATTAGTACAAAATTCTTATACTCTAGACATTTTTGGGTATTACGACATATTTCAATAAAATTAGACACAGATTAGTACTTAGGAACTAGACATAGAAACACAAGATTTATGCACGTTATTAAATTACAAAAATAAACAAATTGGTATAAATCGAGAAGATGATTGACTTAGATCTAGTTACACAAAAACAACAGTAATTTTAAGCTATCTGCGACAATTCTCCCCCACGTGCGTCAGCACAGTCTATTGGTGTGGAGCAGGTGAGGATGAGTCTGGAAGCCGGGCGGCGGACATCTTCTACGTGAGTTTATATATATACAATGGCTACTCTTATTGGTCATCGGGACCGGGAAAGAGTTGTGCGATTTCGCCTCTAGACCATGTAACTCGTGGCGTAGTACCGGCGGCTATGTCGCCTACGTGTAGCTTCGTAGACCTTTGTTGAGCACTGGATCGCTGCATCAAGTTGAGGCGATATTCTCGTATCCAGCGCTTCCATACGTGGTCGTCAGGCGGGATCTTCTTCTGGATCAGGCGCCGTTCTGTCGTGGGATGTTTGAGACTATCGGGCAGAGAGTTAATTGCCTCGGATAGCTCACGTTCTGTGCCAAAAAGGTTCGTGGCATCGTCTGAGTTCAGAACGGAAGGCACATAGCTTTGAGATATCATTCTGGGTAGCGGTAGGGAGGTAGAGGGCGCCGATAAGGAGGCGGCGGGCTCTAAGTACATCGCTCGTGTGATGAGACGTGTGTACAATACGTTCCCTCGCTTTTCTCTGCGGTGGCCGTCATTTTCAGCTGCGGCGGTAAGCGGCGGTTGATTCGCTATGAGCCTCTCTTGCGGTAAGTCGCCTACAGGAACCTTGAGGGTAGCTCCTTTATAGGTCCGACACCATTGGCACTTATTCGTTAGATAACGAATGCTACCGCGCAGTCTGAAAATGCAGTATTTTTGCTTCAACTCGTCGAAAACGGTCGCGTGATCGTCATGGTTGGACACTTCGTGGAAATGGTGGATCAATAATTTTGTGAATCCATCTTCAGCATGCAGGACGGGTATATGTGTTCCGTCTCTGTCTGTCACTATCACGCCATTTCTGTCCAATTTCACGTCGACTCGATGTAGTAAAGACTTCTCAGGCAGCGCGCGCCCGACTTCCAGCAGTCGTATTTCTTCGGCATACGACTCATTCTGGCTCCGTTTGATCAATAAAGTTTCTGCCAAACTTATGTGATTGTCGTTCATTTCTGTATCTGGATTTCTAACAGACAATCTGGCTTTGAAAACCTCGGCGGCAACCAAAACTCGGGCCGTAGCGCGGACTAACCTTGTGTATTTCGAAAACCTACTTACGTCGGGTAGGTATTCCGACCTTTTTAGCGCGTTGTTTACGGAACAAACCGGTTTGTTGACGCGTTCTGTGCCCGTTTTCGCGACGGGTTCTACAGATTCTACTGGCGGCAAACCTATTGTGCGTTCGCTTTCGCCTCCCCCGCTGAGGGACGTACCCTCTTTACACTGGACTAAGCTTACGTCCGAGATTACGTTCGGGTTGTCGGAGGCGAATCCGTTTCTAACGTCTACTGAATTTATATCCTGCTCATTTACGGGAGCTAGGACTTCGTCGTCCGTCGTTCGCGGCACCATGTAGCCTACGAACGCTACAGTCGGATCCGACGATTGATGTGGTGTATCTAGCGGCCGTGTCGCATCTATGGACACTTCCCCCAAACACGTAGGCGGGATGGCAATTGTGTTAATATTGCTAGTACTATTTTCCACGGGCGCAGTTGCGTTCAAACCGTGTAGCAATTTATGGTGCCCAGCTTCGCATCCCTTGACGCCACAAGCTACGTATTTGCACTTGAAGCGACCATAGTGCGACGCGTCCAGACACTTGTAACACAACTTTTCATTTTTAACCCAATCCCAACGTTCGGCTACCGATGCATTCAAAAATTGTGTACACGCTTCTATTTTGTGTTCGTTATTATGACAAATTAAACACATATTGCGAGACGTAAACCGTGCTGGCACCGAATGTTGTTTGGGCTTCGTTCCCATATACGCGGGCTCTTTAGCCTCGCGGGGCTTCGTTTGAGCTACCGTCGGCGACCTATACTCCGACGCGCGTGCTTCGACTTCATCGCTTCGCGGGCGAGTGCTCTGGTAGCTATAATTTGAGTCCGAATCACTCGAAGGATCGCGGGAAAACACGGGAGCGGGAGCGTGGGCGGGGGCGTCACGACGCCCTGACCTGCTTTCCGGCTCAAAGGATATCGAGTTTACGCGCGACTTCGTATATCTACTTCGATTCGTTCTTTTAACCGCGGAACTGATTTCTAACAGAAATTCTGAGATCGCGACTAAATCGGGCGAGTCCAAATTAGCTTGTTTGAACTTGCCCCGTTCGTACCTAACAATGAGGTTCAATTTATCTACGATCTTGTTGACTAGCTCTGGCGCGTACAAGTATTTTTCTTGCTTTAATGATTTTATTGTCGCTACTGCATTTGCGACGTGCGCGGCAAAAGACACAATATTGCTATTATCTTCGGCTAGGCGCGGCATGCGTTTAACATTATGTAGCTCAGTCAACACGATCTCTTCGGGATCCCCGAACTGCCTTTCTAAGGCTTCCATTATTTCGTACGGATCCTTGACGGTATATACTATGGATTTTACCGCGGTACGCGCCTCGCCTTTTAACGCGCGCCTAAGCCTACTGACGTTATTCACGTGACTAAACATCGGCGCGGTATCTTCAAATTCGGCACGGAATGCGATCCATTCGGTGATATTACCGTCGAAAGCGGGTAATTCTGGGGGCCTATGCATAATGGGAGCGTAATGAGTCGGAACTTCCAGCCGCTCGGGCGGCAGACGATGGGTGCCTATATGCGACTCGCGGGGCGCAGCGGCGCGGGGCGCGAAATTACGCGTAGCGGGTGCGGCGGACGCTTCAATTTTAGTTACATATTTGCTTTGATCTAGCTGGGACTGTCGTTCTACCCATTTTCTCACACGTTGCTCGTCTTCATCGACTACAGATTCGGTCTTACCGCTAACAGATTGCGCCTCCTGCTGGGCAATCTGTAGCCTTAACTTGGCAGTTTCCGACTGTTTATTAGCAACGGCGAGAGCGGCTTTATGAACCTCGAGTTCCGCTAGTAACAAAGCTAACTTTTCGTCGCACTTTACACTATTCACGCGGTCGCGGCACTGAGAAACGCAGTCCTTTTCACGGACGGACGTGTTAACTTTACACAATGTCCCCGGAGGACTCCTATCTGGCGTTTTTCCTACTTCGTCTCCCGATATATCCGAATACGCGGGCGCCGGCGCCTGTGCCGGCGGCGGCTCGACGATATGGCCGTCGTTATGGTTGCCGCTGGTGCCTATGTCCCATGTATTAGTTTCGCCGGAGGTTGTTTTACCAGACGGCGGGGTAGTGGCTCTGGCAGGTTGTCCCTTGTGTGAGCGAAGAGACATCTTGAGCGTATGATCGGACATCTTCTTCTTTCTTCTTGCTTGACGCACGTGGGGTTCCCTAACCTTACCTACCTAATACCTAATGGCTGACACTGCCTAGTGCAGTGAAAGCGGCCCTACGTTCACTTTACTTACTCGTGGGCGTGAATCCCTGATGCACTGAATCTCGCGCAAAGGCTAAGTGCAAGTGCCAGAGCGTCCGAAAGCAGTGTGAAGACGTCAACCATGTGACGTTGCAACGAAAGTTGCCAGGACACGAACGTGGAGTATGGCCTCTACACGAGCGGTCCGTCCAGCAAGCTGGTAAATAGCACAGGGCTCTTCCGCGAAAGCGGGCAGGTGTATCAGCGGTTAAGCCGGACACCGTATGAAGATTCTGAGCGAAATTAATCAAGCTCAGCGCGTACTTGTTTCTTTCTTCAATTGGCAGCAGTTTTCTGATATCCGGAGCTCGAAGGACCAGCTGTTGTGTGCAGACCGGATTACCACGTCGAACCAAGCAGCGCTGACCCGCTGTACCATTTACCAGGTCACGTAGGGAGATGAATATAAACACTTATTTAGCTTTGTAAAACATTTGAGCAGTGTAGTTGCAGGTGTTTCCCCGCTGGGAGTTGTTGTAGAAGTGAGCGACGAGTTTTTTTTTTTTTTTTTGAACCTGTCTTGGGCTTTATGCTTCTGGAGCGCTAAAGCGGGCGGACTGTTTGGTGGGATGGTTGCCGGGGGAAAATCCAGGACCCTTCCGCGACCTAACGTGACGAGTTTGCTACACTGGAATGCTCCTACCGAGCTTGCGCTTCCAGCGAGATCAGTTGAAGCGAGTTCAACCTGGTCTGGGTGAGTGGGGGGGGGGATCGAGCTAATGGGGGTTTTGTTTTGTCGCTGGTTCGCTACTCCTAGCCTAGCTGAGAAGACTCCAGCAAGAAACTCAGCTAGGCCCGACGACTGTCGGGGTGACTCTATCCGGTATGCGGCGGTACCGGGTGGATAAGGGACTGAACGTGTCGATGTGGTCGCGACTGTTCCGAGGTGGGCGTCCCCGCCGGCGGGGGCGCCGCAGTGTACATGTGGGGGAGGGCGCACGCACAGCGTTCCATTTCTCATGAATGGCCGCTGTGAGTGCGTCGTCCTGGTCCGTGACGTAGTGCCTAGGCCGCCGAACCGAGCGGCCCCTAATCAGTGACTTACGTGTTAAGAGTCCGAGGGGGGGAGGGTTGGGAATGTAGTTCGCAGCCTTCCTAACTAACGGATTACTACTGTGCGGAGCGTTGTCAAAATAACGCCGGGCAGTCTGCTTAAAGAAACCATAAAGGGAGTCAAGCCCCGCGTCATGGTGCAAACTGAGGGTCGTCTGGTACCACGGGGCACCAGTCGCCCTAAGGAGGAAACGATTCTGAACGACCTGAAGCGGCTCGAGACTTGACATACCCACGTGGGTAAAAACCACACTTGAGTATGCCATGATTGGACGAACGCAAGTCTTGTAGAGTGTCAGCTTATTTCTAAGTGACATTTTACTAAACTTGTTAATCATCGGCCCTAGCCTTCCTAATACGAACAGCGCTCTGTTGCGTACCCTACGGATGTGGCTTTTGAAAGTCATACGACGGTCGAGAGTGACGCCTAGATATTTGACCTCATTAACGGCTCGTTCATTCGCGGCTCGAACGTCGGCAGAGCAAGTTGCGCTACACTGTGACAAGTGATTTGTGAATAGAACCAATAGATAGATTTGTGAATAGATTCAATAGATACCCACGATCATGCCGCCCGTCACCAAGCCTCCAAGATGTGAAAAGTGCCAAAGATGTATAAACAAGAGAGCACCAGGAAACGAATGCAGCAAATGTAGTCATATTGTGCATGCGACTACTGAATGCGCCAACCTCACCAACAAGCAAATCGCTGCTATACGAGCCTCCGACAATCTGGAATGGGTTTGTGAGGGATGCAAGACGATCACACCTCGTAGATCATCATTCATCATACCAGAAGAATTAGAGCAAGACAACGAAAGCTACGATAATTTATTTCAAAAAAACAAAAACGCCTTACCATTGGATGTTAAAAAATTACTAGAAAGCATCTCGGTTGATATTGAAAAGGCCGTTAAAAAACAACTGGAGCAGCTGCAAACCTCCATAGACTTCTGTAGCAACAAAGTGGACGAATTTAACGACGACATAGAGGAATCGAAGGACAGAATCAAAACACTAGAAAAGAAAAACGAATACCTACTTAATAATAATAAAAATTTACAAACGAAATTGATGGCCGTTGAACAAAGATGTAGTGAACTCGAACAAAAACTGCTGAATAACTGTATTGAAGTGGTAGGAATTCCATACAAACAGGATGAAGACGCACATAAAATCAGTGCAAACCTAGCCAAGAAACTCAATGTGGACGAAACCCTGATAAAATACACGAAGAGGCAAACCAAATTTGGAAAACCTGATAACATATTATTAATTAAATTGAAGCAAACCGCCGACCCCACGAAATGGGTGCAAACTGCCCGTAGTACGCGACCTACAATATCGGATGTTACGGAGGAGCAGGGCTTGGAACCGGTACCAAAAATACCGGTTACATACCGGTATTTATAGGTTCTTTTCATTTCGGTTCCAGAGTACCGGTAAAGAAAAAATACCGGTACTAGCAGTGAAAAATATCGGTTCTCTATAAAGGTTCCTGGCTTGAAACCGGTACCGAAGGTACCTGTTCCATATTTATGAGTTTTTTTCATTTCGGTTCCGCAGAACCGGTAAAGAACAAATACCGGAATTAGCACCGAAAAATACCGGTTCTCTATAAAGGTTCTTCCACGTGTACGCGACGTTGTCGTTTAGTGCGGTACGCATATTCGGTGCAGAACATACCTACACTACAAACGAACGCGGCGTTGCGCTGCGCGTTGCCAGCATGCCAGGCGAATCAGCGATGGCCGATGCGCGGTGATTCAGTTCGAATTGAACACACGGCGGAAAGTGGAAGTTCATTGTTGTGTATTTATCAACCGACTTCATGATTTCGAAGGAGGAGGTTCTCAATTGGCTACTTTCCTAAAAAAATATTCGAAAATAAGGACCATTTTAAAATCAAAGATGGCGGAAACGGGCAAAATTTTCAAAATTGTCATGGTAGTCATTTCCGACTAATTCGGGTGTGCAGATTTCGAAAATAATGTCTATTTTTAAATCCAAGATGGCGGTCATACACACTTTTAGTAAAAATCGTCATGGTAGTCATTTTCTATTAATTCAGGGATGTAGATTTCGAAAATAAAGACAATTTTAAAATCCAAGATGGCGGAAATGGATAATTTTGTCAAAATCGTCATGGTAGTCATTTCCGACTAATTAGGGTGTGCAGATTTCGAAAATGATGTCTATTTTGAAATCCAAGACCGCGGTCATACACGTTTTTGGTAAAAGTCATCATGTTAGTCGTTTCCGATTAATTCAGGGGTGTAGATTTCGAAAATAAGGACCGTTTTAAAATCAAAGATGGCGGAAACGGGCAAAATTTTCAAAATCGTCATGGTAGTCATTTTCGACTAATTCGGGTGTGCTGATTTCGAAAATAATGTCTATTTTTAAATCCAAGATGGCGGTCATACACATTTTTAGTAAAAATCGTCATGGTAGTCATTTTCTATTAATTCAGGGATGTAGATTTCGAAAATAAAGACAATTTTAAAATCCAAGATGGCGGAAATGGATAATTTTGTCAAAATCGTCATGGTAGTCATTTTCGACTAATTAGGGTGTGCAGATTTCGAAAAGATGTCTATTTTGAAATCCAAGACCGCGGTCATACACTTTTTTAGTAAAAGTCATCATGTTAGTCGTTTCCGATTAATTCAGGGGTGTAGATTTCGAAAATAAGGACCGTTTTAAAATCAAAGATGGCGGAAACGGGCAAAATTTTCAAAATCGTCATGGTAGTCATTTCCGACTAATTCGGGTGTGCAGATTTCGAAAATAATGTCTATTTTTAAATCCAAGATGGCGGTCATACACATTTTTAGTGAAAATCGTCATGGTAGTCATTTTCTATTAATTCAGGGATGTAGATTTCGAAAATAAAGACAATTTTTTAAATCCAAGATGGCGGAAATGGATAATTTTGTCAAAATCGTCATGGTAGTCATTTTCGACTAATTAGGGTGTGCAGATTTCGAAAATGATGTCTATTTTGAAATCCAAGACCGCGGTCATACACTTTTTTGGTAAAAGTCATCATGTTAGTCGTTTCCGATTAATTCAGGGGTGTAGATTTCGAAAATAAGGACCGTTTTAAAATCAAAGATGGCGGAAACGGGCAAAATTTTCAAAATCGTCATGGTAGTCATTTCCGATTAATTCGGGTGTGCAGATTTCGAAAATAATGTCTATTTTTAAATCCAAGATGGCGGCCATACACATTTTTAGTAAAAATCGTCATGGTAGTCATTTTCTATTGATTCAGGGATGTAGATTTCGAAAATAAAGACAATTTTAAAATCCAAGATGGCGGAAATGGATAATTTTGTCAAATTCGTCATGGTAGTCATTTTCGACTAATTAGGGTGTGCAGATTACGAAAATGATGTCTATTTTGAAATCCAAGACCGCTGTCATACAGTTTTTTGGTAAAACTCATCATGTTAGTCGTTTCCGATTAATTCAGGGGTGTAGATTTCGAAAATAAGGACCGTTTTAAAATCAAAGATGGCGGAAACGGGCAAAATTTTCAAAATCGTCATGGTAGTCATTTCCGACTAATTCGGGTGTGCAGATTTCGAAAATAATGTCTATTTTTAAATCCAAGATGGCGGTCATACACATTTTTAGTAAAAATCGTCATGGTAGTCATTTTCTATTGATTCAGGGATGTACATTTCGAAAATAAAGACAATTTTAAAATCCAAGATGGCGGAAATGGATAATTTTGTCAAATTCGTCATGGTAGTCATTTTCGACTAATTAGGGTGTGCAGATTTCGAAAATGATGTCTATTTTGAAATCCAAGACCGCTGTCATACACTTTTTTGGTAAAACTCATCATGTTAGTCGTTTCCGATAAATTCAGGGGTGTAGATTTCGAAAATAAGGACCGTTTTAATATCAAAGATGGCGGAAACGGGCAAAATTTTCAAAATCGTCATGGTAGTCATTTCCGACTAATTCGGGTGTGCAGATTTCGAAAATAATGTCTATTTTTAAATCCAAGATGGCGGTCATACACATTTTTAGTAAAAATCGTCATGGTAGTCATTTTCTATTAATTCAGGGATGTAGATTTCGAAAATAAAGACAATTTTAAAATCCAAGATGGCGGAAATGGATAATTTTGTCAAATTCGTCATGGTAGTCATTTTCGACTAATTAGGGTGTGCAGATTTCGAAAATGATGTCTATTTTGAAATCCAAGACCGCTGTCATACACTTTTTTGGTAAAACTCATCATGTTAGTCGTTTCCGATTAATTCAGGGGTGTAGATTTCGAAAATAAGGACCGTTTTAAAATCAAAGATGGCGGAAACGGGCAAAATTTTCAAAATCGTCATGGTAGTCATTTCCGACTAATACGGGTGTGCAGATTTCGAAAATAATGTCTATTTTTAAATCCAAGATGGCGGTCATACACATTTTTAGTAAAAATCGTCATGGTAGTCATTTTCTATTAATTCAGGGATGTAGATTTCGAAAATAAAGACAATTTTAAAATCCAAGATGGCGGAAATGGTTAATTTTGTCAAAATCGTCATGGTAGTCATTTTCGACTAATTAGGGTGTGCAGATTTCGAAAATGATGTCTATTTTAAAATCCAAGACCGCGGTCATACACTTTTTTGGTAAAAGTCATCATGTTAGTCGTTTTCGATTAATTCAGGGGTGTAGATTTCGAAAATAATGACCGTTTTAAAATCAAAGATGGCGGAAACGGGCAAATTTTCAAAATCGTCATGGTAGTCATTTCCGACTAATTCTGGTGTGCAGATTTCGAAAATAATGTCTCTTTAGAAATCCAAGATGGCGGCCAACAGTTTCTTAGTAAAAATCGTCATGGTAGTCATTTTCGATTAATTCAGGGAAGTAGATTTCGAAAATAAAGACCGTTTTAAAATCCAAGATGGTGAAAATGGATAATTTTGTCAAAATCGTCATGGTAGTCGTTTTCGACTAATTCGGGTGTGCAGATTTCGAAAATAATGTTTTTTTTTAAATCCAAGTTAGCTCTCGCACACTTATTTGGTGAAAATCGAATGAGTGTCGTTTTAGATTAATTTGGGGATTTAAATTTCGAAAATAAATACCGTTTTAAAATTGAAGATGTCTGAAATGGACAATTTTATTAAAATCGTCATGATAGTCTTTTTTGTCTCATTTGGATGTGTACTGTGTAGATTTCGAAAATATTGTATGTTTTAAAATCCAAGATGGCGGCCATACACTTTTTTCGAAAACAATTTTATGGTAGTCGCTTGTGATTAATTGAGGGGTGTAGATTTCGATATAAGGACCGATTTGAGATCCAAGATGGGTGTTAAAGGACAATTATTGTAAAAATGGTCATAGTAGTCATTTTCCACCAAACTCAAATTGTTATGAGTGTTATGATGACATTGAACCTAGAAGAACTCAACCCCCTAAGGCACAGGTTTTTACCTAGTCTAGGGGTCGAAAGTTTGACCACTCCACACCGACTTGTCTGTACAAAAATCCTGTTGTGTAACTATTACGTAACATGATGTCTACACGATGATTCTTAATCCGTGAACAGGAACCATCTTTTCTAACTCAGTAATTGATGGAGATTACGTTAAAGTAGTAATTACGTGGAAACAAACTTGTTTTTTTTAAATCATAATTTTAATTTTGAGTTAAATTTTATCCTAAAACCCTTGTCACTCTTCTACCTTATCGGTTTTAATGAGTTTGTAACCTCTTTACAAACTTATTAGCAATTGACAATTTATGAGTAAACCCTGTCCTTGACATTGTCAATCACTTTTGTTATACGCATAAACAAAGTCAGAGTCGTGGATATTGAATGAGAAAATTATAACTAATTTTCCAAAAATCATGCCTCCACCATATCCGTACTCAAATATCGAGCGTTACGACATTGTACGTTTGTCGATACAAACGAACAGCACAAGACGAACCCAATAGTTATTTCA
This sequence comes from Pammene aurita, assembly GCA_947086415.1. Classification (NCBI taxonomy): domain Eukaryota; kingdom Metazoa; phylum Arthropoda; class Insecta; order Lepidoptera; family Tortricidae; genus Pammene; species Pammene aurita. The sequence goes on along the minus strand of OX352295.1, from coordinate 3,353,546 downwards.
CGAATTTCATCCAAACGTCCTGATTCCCAGACACAATTTGATAAACCGCATGCACCAAAACCTACGTGACTTCGGACAGTTTACAGTGCCGCAACATGCTCAAGCACCCGGACGACCTCGTCGTCATCCTGACGATCTGGATCGACGAATCTTAAGATTCTTTGCTCGGGATCCTCGAAGGAGCACTAGGCAAGCAGCGAGAAGATTTCGAGTGAGTCAATCCTTCGTGTGGCGGTTGCTTAACTTGTCCGATTTACATCCCTTTCATTTTCGACCTGTGCAAGATATTCTACCAACAGATTTTGCAGGGAGGGTTGCTCTCTGTCAGTGGTTCGAGAGAAACATCGAAACCAATATCTTGTGGTCGGATGAATCAACCTTCACGCGTGTCGGTCAATTTAATGTCCATAATGAACACTTTTGGGCTGCCGAAAATCCTCGGACGTAAATGTGTGGGCAGGGATAATTAATGAGACATTAATTGGACCCATACTCATAGAAGAGAGATTAAATGGAGGAAACTACCTAAATTTGCTAAGACATATGGTAACAGAGCTGTTGGATGAAGTGCCACTGCGGAATTTGAATAACCTGTATTGCCAGCATGATGGTGCCCCTGCACATTTTGAACATAGGGTTCGCGACTACCTGAACGCGGAATTCCCTGGGCGGTGGATCGGCCGCGGCGGCCCTATCGCATGGCCTCCACGCAGTCCAGATCTCACTCCATTGGATTTTTACCTTTGGAGTGACGTAAAACGAATTGTTTATGAACAAGAGTCCAATACTGTACTAGAACTCCGCCAAAGAATATGCAACGCATTTGACGAAATAAGGGCTAGCAATTCTCTTCGCAGAATTAAAAATAATCACAGGCGTCGAGCGGAGCTGTGTCAATAACAACACGGTGGTCATTTTGAACACCTGTTAAATTATGTTTAAAATAATCTTTTTTATGTTTTAGTTGGTCAGGTATGCAGTTGCTTTTATTGTTTTGTATTTATTTATTAAATTGTACAGTTTAAAAACAAATCGTTTTAGTTGTTCAAAATTTAACTTGTTAAGTAGCTTGCAAATAAAAGTTTAGGTAATGCACTTTATGTTAATCACCTACTAATTATTTTCGTCGTTATCAGTGCAGCACTGATAAGATTACAAGTACATAGAAGTATTTATTGACATAAGATCCATCAAATTTCCCGCCATACTGATGGCACTTGACGTATCGTAGTTAAACTTTATTATACTGTAGGATGACCATGTATTCAATGGTTACTTGTTTTAACTATGTTTTCACTTTTAATTAATTAAACAGTGAAGAAATAACGCGAGACCTCGCCGAATAAGTTTAATTTGGGCTAAATTTTAATATTATTCCACTCCTGTTCACGGATTAAAAATCATCGTGTATATGTACAATAAAGCTATTCTTATTATTTATTATTATTATTTTTACTAATTCATGTGTGTAGATTTAGAAAATAATTTTTGTTTTAAAATACAAGACGGCAGTCATACAATTTTAGTAAAAATCGTTATAGTAGTCTCTGTTGATTAATTCGGCAATGTGAATTCCGACAATAAACACTGTTCTAAAATATAAGATAGCAATGATGACCTATTTGTGAAAATCTTCATGGTAATCTTGTTCGACTGATTCAGGTGTTTAGATTTTGAGAAAAGGGTCTGTTTTAAATTCCAAGATGGCGGCCATACACTTTTTTCTGGATAATCGTTATGGTAGTCATTTTCGATTTAATCGGGGATACAAAAAAGTATATAGCCGCCATCTTGAATTTTAAAACAGAATTTGTTTTTGAAATCTACATATCAGAATAACGACGATTTTTATAAATGAATGACAATTTATGCCATCTTGGATTTTGAAACGGACTTTATTTTTGAAATCTACACGCCTGAATTAATCGAAAATGGCTAAAATAACAAGTAAAGTATGTGATCGCTATCTTCGATTTTAAAATAGACATTATTTTCGAAATCTATAGTTCCCGAATTAGTCTAAAACGACTTCCATTACGAATTTATCAATTTTTTTCATTTCCGCCATCTTTGATTTTAAAACAGTCCTTATTTTCGAAGTCTTCATCCCAGATTTAATCAAAAATTACGTCCATTACGATTTTTTAGTAAAATGCGTATGGCCGCCATCTTGGATTTCAAAACAGAGATTATTTTCGAAATCTACACCCCCAAATTAGTCGAAGACGACTACCATGACGATTTTGACAAATTTTTTCCATTTCCGCCATCTTGTATTTTAAAACGGTCTTTATTTTCGATTTAAAGATTTTTACCACAAATGTGTATGACCACCATCTTGGATTTTAAAATAGGCATTATTTTCGAAATCTGCACACCCGAATTAGTCGAAGACGAAAACCATGACGATTTTGACAAAAATTTCCGTTTCCGCCATCTTTGATTTTAAAACGGTCCTTATTTTCGAAGTCTTCTTCCCTGAATTAATCAAAAATGACGTCCATTACGATTTTTATGTAAAATGTGTATGGCCGCCATCTTGGATTTTGAAACAAACATTTTTTTCGAAATCTACACCCCCAAATTAGTCGAAGACGACTACCATGACGATTTTGACAAAATTTTTCCATTTCCGCCATCTTGTATTTTAAAACGGTCTCTATTTTCGATTTAAAGATTTTTACCACAAAAGTGTATGACCGCCATCTTGGATTTTAAAAAAGGCATTATTTTCGAAATCTGCACACCCGAATTAGTCGAAGACGAAAACCATGACGATTTTGACAAAAATTTCCGTTCCCGCCATCTTTGATTTTAAAACGGTCCTTATTTTCGAAGTCTTCTTCCCGGAATTAATCAAAAATGACGTCCATTACGATTTTTATGTAAAATGTGTATGGCCGCCATCTTGAATTTTGAAACAAACAATTTTTTCGAAATCTACACCCCCAAATTAGTCGAAGACGACTACCATGACGATTTTGACAAAATTTTCCATTTCCGCCATCTTGGATTTTAAAACAGTCTTAGTTTTCAATTTAACGATTTTTACCAAAAAAGTGTATGACCGCCCTCTTGAATTTCAAAATAGACATTATTTTCGAAATCTGCACACCCAAATTATTCGAAAATGACTACCATGACCAATTTGACAAAATTTTCCATTTCCGCCATATTTATTTATAAAACCGTCCTTATTTCCGGAATCTACACCTATGAATTAATCGGAAATGACTACTATTACGATTTTTAAGTAAGTGTATGGCCGCCATCTTGGATTTTAAAACATCCATCATTTTCGAAGTCTACACTCCCGAATTAGTCGAAGACGACTACCATAACGATTTTGACAAAATTTTCCATTTTCGCCATCTTGGATTTTAAAACGAAGAAGACCCATTTTCGATTTAAGGATTTTTACCAAAAAAAGTGTATGACCGCCATCTTGGATTTCAAAATGGACATTATTTTCGAAATCTGCACACCCAAATTAGTCGAAAATGACTACACATGACGATTTTGACAAAATTGTCCATTTCCGCCATCTTTGATTTTAAAACGGATATTATTTTCGAAATCTACACCCCTGAATTAATCGAAAATGACTACCATAACGATTTTTACCAAAAAAGTGTTTGACCGCCATCTTGGATTTCTAAATGGACATTATTTTATATTATCAAAATATTGCATTGTCACTCGATATACATATGCGTGAAAAATTTCAGCTCAATCGGAAATCGGGAAGTTGGTCATTTGAACCATGGGCAACGGACAGGTGAAACTAAATAAAAACCTTTAAAAACATACTAATCCCTGTTATTTGGGAGGTCCAATATGGGAGTCCAGGTTTTCCGCACGTACAAATAAACATAAGTTCGATCACCAACTGACGAACGAAACAAATGAACGCAGCGAGTGAGCGAGCGCCAAGCGGACAAAGCCGACGCCACGAGTCAGAGAGAGAGAACAAATCCTTTAATACGCGGCGACAAGTAATACCGGTACCTATGCGTGATTCGGAACCGGTACCAAGTCTAATACAGGTTTATGGTTCAAGGCCACAATACCGGTTCCCATTAAATACCTGTAATTCAAGCCCTGAATACCGGTACCTCGGAACCGGAAAATACCTGTAATTCGATCCCTGGATACCGGTACCACGGAACCGGTACCAAGTCATATACCGGTTCCTGGTTCGAAGCCACGATACCGGTTCCGAAAAATACCTGTAATTCGATCCCTGGATACCGGTACCACGGAACCGGTACCAAGTCATATACCGGTTCCTGGTTCGAAGCCACGATACCGGTTCCGAAAAATACCGGTATTTCAAGCCCTGCGGAGGAGGCACCCACTACCGGACAGGGAAATAATAATATTCTAATTAGACATTCACTAACAAACTATAATAAAACCCTCCTGTATCAGGCAAAAACTGCTCTTAATGGCAAATACAAATTCATTTGGGCTAACCGCGAGGGTAGGATATTGGTACGTAAAGATGAAAATAGTAAAATTCACGCTATCAGGTTCGAAGAAGACATAGTACAGCTTCCTTAAATACGTATTTACCAAATCTACACTTTTACCTACCTACCCTATAAGTAAGTAAGGACAATAAATTTAATAATGGCTGCTCTTGATTCAAATATCCTAGAATTATTCAACTGTACAAACCTATGTAACTACTTTTCGCAGATACCGAATACCGGTTTAAACTTCACTTGTATTCATATTAACATAAGATCTATGATTAAGAACTTTTCCAAACTAGAATGCTGCATAAATGATTGCAGAACTAAAATAGATGTTATCATTGTTACCGAAGCCAATATCAAAGAGGAAATCAGCTCGCTGTTCAATTTACGGGGGTACACAATGCACACGAAGTTAAGAAAAAATCAACGCGGAGGGGGTATCATAGTATATATACAACAAAAACACAAACTTAAATTAGACAAATACAACACTTTATATTGTGAAAATGTTATCGGAACTATTTCTACACAAAATAACTTTGATATAACTGTGTGTGCACTGTATAAACCACCATCCAAAAGTAAACACTTGTTTCTAACTAAAGATTTAGCATCCATACTAAGACGCTACGACTCCAGAAATAATTTCATGCTCATGGGAGATTTAAACATAGACTTAAAAACCGATAATAGCATTAAGAACTTGTACTTAAGCATGTTATCGGAGAAAGGTCTTCTGTGTGCTATTTCAGACTTCACAAGGATAGAAGAATATAACGGGCAAATTACTCAATCATGTATTGATCACGCATTCGTAAAAAACCACAGAGAAGACCTTTACTCCGGCGCGCTCGGCACTGTTCTGGCCGACCATCGAATGATCTGTGTGACGTTCACTGGCTTGACGCGTATACAGGATGAGGCAAAAATAATCGCAAAAATAAATACTAATCTAGTACTTGAGGAGTTGAAAAATGTTCCGTGGCATCAAACAAACGAAATGAATTGTCCTTTAGAAATTTATAACTTTATTCAAAATAATTTCTTAGCCATCTATGAAAAGTGTACAGAAAAGATTAAAATATCAACAAGATCGAAACGAAATAAAGAAAAATGGGTGACAAAAAAAATACGAGACAAATGTAATAATGTAGATAGGCTATATAAAGAATGGAAGAAGGACCCTTCTAACAGGATTTTAAGGACAGAATATAACAAAGAAAGAAACAAAATACACAAAAAGATTAATAATTCTAAAAACCAATTCATAAATAAAAAAATTAACGAAAGCAAAAATAACCCCAGAAATCTATGGATAATACTAAATGAATTAACAGGCAGAACCAAAAATACAATTGAAAATATAATACACAAAGCTTTTAATTCGAATACTTATAGCGAAAAAAATATTGCAGACAATTTTGCGAAAACGTTCCACAACTCAGTTCGTGAGATATTACCCCGGTGTGACAAAGAGATTTTAACGAAATCTTCATACTCGAAATGTTCCAATATGTCAATATCTTATAAAAAATGTGACGACTTTAGTATTCATAAAATGATAAGCCGCATAGATCCGCCCAAAGGTCCGGGTTGCGACTCTATACGTCCGGTAGATTTAAAACTGGCAAGCAAGTACATTTCTATTGCAATTGCAAACCTAATTAACTGTAGCATCAAGACTGGAATATACCCTAAACAGTTAAAAACAGGGATAGTAAGACCAATTTACAAAAAAGGACAAGTCGATATTTACGAAAACTACAGACCTATAACTATTTTACCCATAATCGACAAAAATTTTGAAAAATATATATCTAAATTAATATTTGACTTCTACGACACGCACAACATACTTACAGACAGGCAATTTGGATTCAGGCCAAGAAAAAGTACATCGATGCTCCTTTCACAATTTACAGACGAAATAAATACTAAGTTAAACAACAAAGAGCACGTGCTCCTTGTACTGATAGACTATAGTAAAGCATTTGATACGCTGAAGCATGACCTATTAATAGATAAACTAGAGGATAGTGGCATAAGAGGGCCTTTGTTAAACTGGTGTAAAAACTATCTCAGTGACAGAACCTACAAAGTCAAACTGGGCAGTTCCTTGAGCGAAGAAGTTGACGTAACAATTGGCACAGCACAAGGATCTGTCCTGGGTCCTTTACATTATCTTTCTTACGTAAATGACGCGGAAAATGTAATTAAAAACTGTTCCATATACCAATATGCGAATGACACATGTCTGGTTATATCTGATAAAAATATGAACATGGCGCTTAAGAAACTGCAAGATGATTTCAATGCCATATGCAAGTGGTCACATGACGCTGGGCTGGTGCTTAACGCCAAAAAAACCCAGCTCTTATATATCAGTTCCGGACGTAGATTAACGCCAACTAATATTAACATAGTAGCGCATAATCACAATTGCCTTCATATACTGGATGGAAACTCTCCAAGTTGCGGATGTCCCACGATACAACAGAGTAATCAAGCCTCGGTGTCATTATAGATGAGCGGTTTAATTGGGGTATACACATAGATGCTGTATGTGATAAACTGCGAGCAATCCTCTCTAAGTTTTCCGTCATAAAACATAAGGTACCATACAATATATTAATAAATATGTACAATGCATTAGCAGAATCAATCATATCATATGGGCTCACAAGTTATGGTAGAACATTCAAAAGTTATTTAGACAAAATATATAAGCTACAACTCAGATTGCTAAAACAAATAGTCCCTAAGAAAATCAAACTCGAATTCGGACACGATTATAACAAACTTTTCAAATTCTGCAAAATAATGCCTGTTCATACTAAAGTCAAATATTTAATTTTAACAGACAACATAAATAACAAATCAATAATGAAACCAATTCAATTAAAAATACATTTAAGGAAAATCACGCATAAGAAATTAACAACGATTGGTAAAAACAATAAATACGGAGAACGGACGTTACCGTATATAGCACCTAGGTTATTTAATGAAATACCCTTGAATTTAAAGGACACAATAAATGAAAAAAATAAAAAGAACATCTTAAAGAAATATTTTTTCGATAGCATTTAATGAAATAATACTAAATAATAATACTGGCACATATAAACTACAATATACCTACGTAATATTAAAAAAAAAACACACTAACGTAATATTAATGCTAAATAATACTCATAACCAACATGTACTAAAATAAGTAATATCTCAAGTTTGGAGTAGACAAATTGAATCAACCTGTACGCGCAACACGCCCCACTCGAGATCCAGGTAAACAAGTCCGATCCATGGTATTGAGTATCTTACCCGATTAAAAGTATTCATGTTAAGGAAAATCAAGCTACTTAAGACGTTCCGGCCATGCACACCGTTTAGCGATAAGCAAATGCATGGACGGGACGGCTTAGTAGTGAGTACCTACATACCACATATAATTGTACCTGAGTGAAACCATTTAATATTACCTCCCGTCAAAATTATAAGTTTATATAATCTCACTTAAGTAAATATTTTATTGTTCCTAGTTTATAATGATTTGTATCTTTTATAGTGTCAACTTGTACTGTATGATTTAATTCCGCGGATGAGGTGTCGGTACAAACCCGATAGGGTTTCACGGCGCTTATCTTGTAAATTTTTATATGAACCTTAATATAAAAAATAATAATAATAATAATAATAGACATGACCATTTGCCAAAGAGTCCGGCGGAACAGAGGGGCCCTCTCGTCCGCTTGGATTGACTACAAGAAGGCCTATGATTCGGTGCCTCATTCATGGCTGAAGAGGATCTTGGAGCTGTATAAAATTGATGCAGCTTTAAGATCCTTCCTTGGCGCGTGTATGAGGCAGTGGACCACAGTCCTTCGTCAACCAGGAGGCGGGGATGACACCCCTGGCCCGCAGGACTTTATAAGGATTGAGCGAGGAATATTTCAGGGCGACAGTCTGAGTCCCCTGTGGTTCTGCCTAGCTCTAAATCCGCTCAGCAATCTGCTGAAGGATTCGGGGCTAGGTTGCCGGCTTCGGAGAGAGGGTGAAGTCATATCTCACCTTCTGTACATGGACGATCTCAAATTATTTGCACCAAATAACCGAGACTTGTTGGAACTACTGAAGACCACTGAAGTGTTCAGTAGTTCCATCAAGATGGAGTTTGGTGTTGATAAATGTGCAGTTATGCATGTACAGCGGGGGAAAGTAGTAAATTCAACAAATCTACAGCTTTCTGAGACAATGACGTTCAGATCTATCTCTGAATCAGAAACCTACAAATACTTTGGTATGTCACAGTCTTTGGGCATTGAGGATGTGGGTATTAAACAGGCGTTGAAGGAGCGCTTCTTCGGTCGGCTGACAAAAGTACTTAATAGTCTTCTGTCAGGTGGCAACAAGGTGCGTGCCTTCAATGCCTGGGTGATGCCCCTACTCACATACTCCTTTGGCATACTAAGGTGGACACAGACCGAGCTGGATGCCCTGGATCGGAGAGTCCGTCTATTGCTCACCACACACCGTATGCTTCACCCGCGCTCGTCTGTTATGAGATTGTACATCCCACGGAAGTGTGGAGGTCGGGGCTTTTTAAACGCCAAAAATCTCCACAACCGTGAGGTGTACAATCTCAGGAATTATTACCTTAACAACGAGTGTGAGATGCATCGTGATGTGGTGGCAGTAGATAAGGGTCTCACGCCGCTCTCCTTGGCAAACGAGAACTGGCGCAAACCTGTGGTGCTAAGCACCGAGGATCGCAGGGCGGTATGGAAGAGCAAGGAGCTACACGGGCGGTTCTACAGGGCCCTCACGGGACCCGACGTAGACCTGCTCGCGTCGGTGACCTGGTTACGATTCGGGGACCTCTTTGGAGAAACCGAAGGTTTTGCCTGTGCAATTGCGGACGAAGTTATCATGACGAATAACTACCGGAGATATATCCTGAAGGACGGTACGGTCGACATTTGTCGGGCATGCCGCCGTCCCGGAGAGTCACTCAGGCATATCATCTCCGGTTGTTCTCATCTTGCTAACGGCGAGTACTTGCACAGACATAACCTCGTAGCCAGGATTATACACCAACAGCTTGCTCTCCTATATGGTCTTGTGGACCACGAAGTGCCGTACTACAAGTACACACCTACACCAGTTCTCGAAAATGGTCGTGCCACGCTCTATTGGGATCGATCTATTATCACGGACAGGACTATTGTAGCCAATAAGCCTGATATCGTGGTAATAGATCGACCGCAACGCCGGGCCATGCTCGTCGACATCACCGTCCCATGTGACGAGAACCTCGTGAAGGCCGAGAAGGACAAGTCCAGCAAGTACCTAGACTTGGCTCACGAGGTAACCGCCATGTGGGAGGTTGATTCGGCGATCATTGTACCGATAGTTGTTTCTGCGAACGGTCTCATAGCGAAGAGTCTAGACCAACATCTAGAGAGACTTTCGCTACGGGGTTGTGGTTGGATCAAGGGTCAGATTCAGAAGGCGGTTATCCTGGACACGGCGCGCATAGTCCGAAGGTTCCTCTCTCTGCGGCCCTGACCACCGGCAGCCTGGGCCTTGCTCCGTTGCCGGGGGCACCCTAGGTTAGGTTTTTTATAATGTTTTTATTGTTTTTGTATGTTTTAGATGTATTTTTATATTTTACTTTTGTAAAAATATTATAAAATGACCTAGCCTAAGAAAAAAGAATAATAAAGAGAATAATAATAATAAACCCACGGAATGGGTTGGTCAAAGAGCCGGACCGGAGCCACCTTTCTGCCTGTCGGACCTATGGCAGTAGGGTGGAAGATAATCGCTGCGCTCTTGTCCGGATTGACTTCAATACGCCAAAGACGAAACCATTGACCTAAGCCATTGATTGCCTCTTGGAGGTATTTCCGAACAAGAATGTAGCGATTGTGCGTCGTGAAGAGCGCGGTGTCGTCCGCGAACAACCCTAGTTCGACACGCGGGTGCCTAGGAATATCGTTCGTGAACATCGAATAGAGTGTAGGCGAGAGAACGGAGCCTTGCGGGACTCCTGCCCTAATAGGATGTGGAGGTGAAAGCGTTCCCTCCAGTCGGTAGCCAAGTTTTTCAAAAAATATTGAACAAAATAATTTGATCTGCTTCAATATAGAAGCTATCTATATTTTTATGTCTTCCCATTGCAAAGTAATCTCGTATATTATTTTGATTTTCACATGCAACATCATCAAATATCATGAACAAGTATGACCAAAATTGCATAGTAGAATGTAATAATAATATAAAGAAAATTTGGGAAAGAATACACATACTATTGGGTAAACAGAGCAAGAGTTTGGATGATATAATACACACTAACATGCATAGTATGGGTGACGACGAATTTATATGTAATGAGTTTGCCTCTTCTTTCAGATGAAATTAAAAATATAAGACATGTTTGTAAAGACCTCTGGTTAAATAGTTACACTACTATATATAAACTGAAAATAGATGTCATATACTTCAGAAAAAGTGACCAAACCCTCCGGTGTCCGAGGCCAGATTTGAACTGGCGTCTTCAGCCGCGAAAGCTGAAGACGCCAGTTTTTCTTAAGACAAAAAGTTGTAGAAATTCGGAGTCTTCGGTATTTTAGTTCTGAGCCCTGTTGTCAACACAACTCAATAGCTCATTTTTTTCAGGGCACCACTGTCTTAGAAAATATTTCTTTAAGGCGATTACTTCCGGAGTAAGCAGAACGTTGCAATAGGCTAACATTGAATGTTACGCCTCTTGAATTCTAGGTGGCGGCACAAGCGTCAGCACAGATAGCAGCCTGACCATAGTTTGGCTTTGAGGAGAACATTTAGTGACTTACTTAAGTCTTGCATTGGCCCATACATTATTATTGTAGTGGAAAAACATCTACTAAGCTTCGATGGGAGCCGGCTCGTAGGCACATTTATATCTAGTAATATGAAAGAGTATAGCCGCAATCTTGGATTATAAGATTTATAAGGACTGTATCATTTATTATGGGTACATAAAAAAAGTTACACAACTGACTAAATTGAAAACTTTTATTGACTTTTATTTAATGTACAGAATGTAAAGTACATTTAAAACGTTAAAGTGAATAAAAAAACGACCTATTTATTGACCTTTGCCAAGATTCCGCACCTTGCGTTTAATATTTCGCATCAGGTTTTGGACAAAGGTAGCACCAAGATTTTTTGCCACCAGATTCCAGTCTCGCTTGAATTTTTCCAATGAAGTGGCGGAAGTGGCTCTTTTACGCAAGTTCGCCTTCATCAGTGCCCAAAATTTCTCTATGGGACGAATCTCAGGACAGTTTGGGGGATTGTACTGTTTGCCCACGAAGTCGATCTTTTCTTTGGCGGACTGACTTAGCATAGTGGCAGCTGGCCAAGTCGAGCCAAAACAAAGTTTGACTTCTATGCTTCCTTATGAAAGGCAATAATCTTTTCTGTAGATTCCTTCTCATAGACCTGTGCGTTTAAAGTTTTGTCTGTGAAAAAAGGTGTCGAGGTCATTCCACATTGACAAATCGCTTGCCAAACTAAGATGTTTTTCCCAAATTTTTCGCAAAAAATTGCTTTTTTGGTATTACTGACAACTGCTCCTTCTTTAACCGTATAGTATTGTGCTCCTGGTAAACTTTTGTAATCCAACTTTACATAGGTTTCATCGTCCATTACGATGCATTGTTTCTTTTTGCTCAAAATCTCTTCATATAACTTGCGGGCCCTAGTTTTAACGGCAGATGACTGTTGAGCGGTCCGTTTTGGCTGTTTTTGATTTTTGTAGCTCTTTAAGTTATTACGCTTCTTAGCTCGTTGGGCCATACCAATGCTCGTACCCGCTTTTTTGGCACAATCACGAACTGAAAGACCTCTTTGAGCGGCAAACAGCTTACATATCGTTTTGTCTAAATTAGACTTCGAAGGACCTGGTTTTCTGCCGCGACCAGGTAGATCACTTAACGAGTAGTCGTTGCCGAATCTTCGGATAGCGTTTTGAACAGCATGAACGCTAACACCTTCCTCTTTAGCCAACTTTCTGTATGACATGCCTTTTTCAGTACACCATTTGGAAACAATAGATTTTCGCTTTTCGATTGAAAGCCCTTTCCTAGCTAGCCATCATTTTTGGTCAAGGTATTCACATTTATAACAAGTTACCCGTCGATGCTTTAAATTTATCGTTTCCCGCTCTTAAGAAATATTTAAAATAAGTTTAATGTCAAAGGGTTATTACAGGGTCGAGGACTATATGACGGACAAAGATGCATGGCCCAAACCAGAAAATACTACAAAATCATCTAACATTTAGAGGACACAGTTCAGATAGGAAAGCATATAAACGTTTTGTGAAGCAATCAGATTTGGATTTTATTATTATTATTTTATTTTAATTAAACAATACGTACATTGTATGTCACTCAAGCTGTTTTGATATGCCTTCTTATAGAACTACGCATTATTGTGTATCTCTAAGATGTAATATTACTGTATTACTGTTTTGAAAAAATAAGTCCCGCCGAGTTTCTTGCCGGTCATAAATAATTCTTCTCGGGTCAGAGGTGTAGGGTTAGAACCGGAGGTAGTTTTTTTTTTCTCTGACGTTCATAAGTGCATTGTAATGTGCCTAAATTGAAGAATAAATATCTTTTATCTTTTTTATCTTTTATCTTTTATTTTGATAACTATTCGTTAATTATTTTATCGTACAAAAGAATCTTGTTATTTGACAATGTACCAATAATTTGACACATGACCTATATTTTTTTTCACCACTAAACCTCTTTTTCTAGCCAGTTATAAGCAGTGATCGGAATAGGTAGTGCCATTTCGGGTGAATGACCTTAAACATTGTAAATAACATGGATAAGGCTTGAGATTCTCCGACGTATTTCTCACAGAAAATTTTCTTCAAAACGCAAAAGTTAAAAAAATTTCATTATAAATACATCATTCATTTAAAATTACTTTCGTTTAACAGTAACAATTAACAATAAATACAATCATAAAATAAAACACGAAACACCAACATCATTATTTTAAATGAACATAATTTAGTAGTTTATGCAACTGATACATAATGAGGGGCCTTAAAAGACGAGTGGGGCTTAATGAAACGAGCGCAGCGAGTTTCATTATAGGATCACACGAGTGTTTTAAGGCCTAATTATGTACAGTTGCATACATTACTTTATCTACACACATATTGCAAGTTCTCAAAGATGGGTTCAGAAGCCGAAGGCAATTGACCTGCATTACTAGGTAGATAGATACAAGTTGCTGAAACATACCCACAGGTGTAAGCTTAATAAAAGTAAATAAATTAGAACTGATAAGGAAAGTATATTTATTTATTATAATATAGTTAATAGTAAACATTTACATTTTCGCAATTAAAAATGTTTCGACAAACAATAACTGACAAGTTGATAACAGAAATGGCGGCCGTACAAACCATAGAGAAAAATATATATGTACAAACTTCTGTCGCGAGTTTTTTTTTAATATTAGCCAACGAACGAAGTCCTTATTCTCATATCATCCGAGATCAAAATGTCGTGCGGTTTATGTCAAAAAATATATCGTACTGACGTTTCGTATCGACAACATTTTAAAATCTATGGATACTAGAATAGAAACCCATTGAAATTGTGTTGGTTTTGACAGCTGTTCCAAATTTGAAACTCATAACTTAACAATATTTGAGCATGTACCTGCCACAGATAAGAAACTTATCGTAGTGAAATCGTTTGTTGTAATGCTGGTCATTGCCTACGGTTTTTGAACGCATTTTAGAGGACTTACAATATGAGTGTAGATAAAAATTATTACTTTCTTTGAAATTATAGTAGCAAACCATATTTTTTATCAATATTTTCTACTGTCAATCTATTTCTTTTGACGTCCGATATCTAACTGAAACCACATTTTTCATACTTACGTTAGGCCCGCGGTTCTTTAAAACATTTTTTAAACCAACACAATCTTTAAATTTTCATATCCAATCCCTGGGTTAAAAACTATATCCATACAAAGCTTACGCACCGAAGTCCCGCGAAATGGCACTACCAATTCCGATCACTGGTTATAAGTGTACCCATAATAAATGATACAGTCCTTGTAGACATAATTTTCAAAATCTACACCCCCTAATTAGCCGAATATGACTACCATGACAATTTGTCGGAAAACGACTAACCGCCATCTCGGATATTAAAACAGACATAATTTTCGAAATCTACACCCCATAATTAGCCAAAAGTTACGAGGGGTAGTTGGAAAATTATCTTGGTTAAAAAAATATGCGAAAATGATACTGGCTGAAATGCACCTTATTCTTTGGTTATTCCTTTTTAGGCGCCCCCCCCTGAAAATATTTTTTCAGCCATTTCACTACATAACTAAATAGGGGCATACAAAATACACCTCATGTCAAAAATTTATTAAGATCTATTACTTAAAACCAAAAAAAAAATACACCTTAACTAACAAAGTTAAAATATAAGGAAATATGACCTAAAACTATTTAAAAACTAGCTACAAAATTAAAGCTAAAAACTACCTACAAAATTAAAGCTAAAAACTACCTACAAAATTATAACTAAAAGAAAACTGAGAATTTAGGTCTC
This sequence comes from Pammene aurita, assembly GCA_947086415.1. Taxonomy (NCBI): domain Eukaryota; kingdom Metazoa; phylum Arthropoda; class Insecta; order Lepidoptera; family Tortricidae; genus Pammene; species Pammene aurita. The sequence goes on along the minus strand of OX352295.1, from coordinate 3,338,416 downwards.
CGAGGTCCGAACCCTGGGGAAGGGTTCCCATGAGGCTGGCTGCGTTCCCTCTCTGGATCGCTATGCCAATCCTTTGGGCGAGGAACGAGCCAGCCCTACGGTCCCCGGTAACCTCAAACAGTTTTTTCGACAGCTGCCTAATTAGTCTGTGGACGCCTGGGCAATGCCGCAAATATATTCTGGTCTGTCAGACCAATATATTTGCGGCGCTTTGCCACCTCAGCCGCTGCAGCTGCCCCGCCTGCTCTTATTGAGGTTGTGATGAGATGGGACGGCGCCAGGGTGTCCAAGCATGTGGCGTCCCAAATAAGGGGCCGCCCCAGTCTCCAGGGCACTAGAGTCATGCCGTCGGGCCTCTTGCCATCATCGCGTGCGAGGCCATGCAGGCGGTTCGAGTATGGCTAACAAAGGCCCGACGGATGATGTCGTTGAGGCTGGCGTGGCGGGATAGTCGGCCGGCACTCCTCATGCAAGATAGACCATGGTGTCCCAGGCTGTCCACAGATGTTCCGCAGAGACAGCGATGGGGTGAAACTATGGAGGCCCCCAGGCGCAGTCCGACAGCCAGCCTGAGGGTATTATTATCTAGTAGTGTACCAAAATTAGAGGATGGCAATGCGTGTAGCCAAGAGCCAGACTCTCTTTCCGACACAGCTAGTAAACGAGCTTTTTCCTGGCTGCTGGAGCAAGAGTCTAGCAGGTCTGAATGAATTTGTGTACATATGGGTTGGTCCCAGATCCTCTGAACGGCCTTGTTTACTGGTAGATCTTTTCCTGGGCAGGCCATTTTCCACTCGTCTTCTGCCTCGGACAAGCACGCTACCTCGAAATCACATCATAAGGATTTTACCTACGAGGGGGAGCGTGCTATGAGCCGAGGACAGAAAGGCGGGCAAGCGACACTGGAGATTTGGCGGATGCCCAGTCCTCCAAATCTAATGTATAATGTGGCATGGAGAAATTGTCGGTCATAAATTTTTACGTTTATGATTATTTCAAGCTGAAGATGTAGCATCGAATCTATGGCTTTAGAATAATTTAGAAATTTCCAAATGCGACAACAGCGCAAAAAGTATGTGAATTTGGGGACAAAAAGGCAGAAACGTAGAATAGAGATAGCCATATGCGAGTTAATTTCAAGGAGGCGGTCCGAAGTTTCCGAAAAATGGGTTACTTCTGACTTGATGAAATCTGGGATTGATTCCTCGAAAACGGGTGCACCCAGTAGGTGAAGTGAGTCTTTTTGCAGAATTTTAATACCTGGGCAGATGTTATCAAAATCTTGTTTGATTTTTGTTTTTTTTTTGTTACGTCCGGATTTATGTAAAGTTCGCATTTATTTGTATTTAGCTCTAAGCCGATTGATTGAAACTGGTTGATGATGGTTAAGAGGTCTTTGAGGACGGAGTTCGCTTCACCTCCCAAGCTGTCCAAGGTTTGTGGGAGTGCTGTAGCATTGCCATGTGGCATACATGTGTATGGGTAGATGCTAGGACTATGTTTTTAGGTCTCTGTCAATAGGGCGCCTCTATCTACTGCATTAAAGGCATTTTTTACGTCTACTTTGATCAGTACCTGGCCTTCTGAGCTATGTAAAAAGGTTCGGCAGGCATGGACGGCTGCTTCGCAACCGCCTTTGCTACCAAAACCAAGTTGAAAAGGTTGGAATTTTTTTTGCAGGTCCGAGATACGTCTTATAGTTTCCGAGTAAAATGGACAGGCGGACATGACGAAACTATAACGGTTCCGTTTTTGCCTTTTTGGCTACGGAACCCCAAAATGACCAAAATTACAGAAATGTCACAAAAGTCGAAAATTTATAAACAACTTCGTTCCAACCGAGTGTTCCACGACACTTACGTATTATTATTATTTTTTATTATGTATGTTAAATAAATAGACAATTTAAGGTAAACATATTCAATGACAAATGGATCTAAACATGTCACCGTGGTGAAAAATTATTGTAATGTAACGTGGAAAAAAAAATCGAAAAAATTTCTTCTTTTGTGATTGTGGGGTTATGTGGCCCTGACATGATAAATATTTGATTATCAAGGTTGGTTGTGTCTAAATTAACTGTATCTGTGTGAATTTGATTCGAGAGCTCATGCATAGTTTCTATGTTAGTTGGAACTTCGGTTTGTAGTGCGGTGCGAGTTGGTAAGATTTCATGATCATTCAACGTCGAATCTGAGGAAGGTGTTGGAATCGTTGAAGTTAAATTCAATGAAAGGTTATACTGGACGTTCTGAAAAAAAAAAATGACTTTAAATACTTTCAGATATTAAGTAGGTAATGTAGGTATAATAAAATGAGTTTCTGACAAATGACAAGTTTTTATTGCCGACTGTACTTTTCATTGCACATCCATCAACTTGGTATGTAAACATTATCAGTTGATCTTGTATAAGAAACAGAAGAACTTACTTCCATACACGCTTGTGCTTGATCATAGTTAGAAGTCTGGTTTATTATGAGGAACTACACTTAGGTGCATAACTCTCCCACGCAAGTATTATTTGCATACTTTTAGTTCTAAAAAGAAAATAAAAATGTACCTATTTTATGTAACAAGTTAAGTATTTTTTATACAATTCAGTAGCTAAAAGTATTAAACATTTCTGCAATATATCTGGAGTTATTTTATCCTTTGCTAGTTTTTGAGTATAGTCCTTTAATTCTTTTAAACTATCGTACACACCAGAAAGTTCTTCAACCATTACATGATTATTGATTAGTATAGAGTCACTTAATTAGTTTATTTTTTATGAAGCCGATAGTCATAGCGTTTCGGTACCTACGTAAAATTTAAATCTAGCACTCACTCAGTGTTACGACACCGTTAATAGTAACACTGCAGTTGGGTCGGGTGGGTCCAACCGTCCTTCCTTAGACAACGTCGTTAGCTGACCGCTTATCTCTCCTAAAAGACCTCCGGAACATGACGTGATGATTTAATTAACGTTGAATCATTTTCTTATGACACTTGTGGTAAATCTTGTAAATACCGTATGGTATCGCCAACAGAGCAATCAACAATATGATGGCTAGTATTATGTTGATGGTGGAGGCGTGGAACTTGAGTTGTTCTAATTCGGCATTATTACTGCTGCAGTTTGTGCAATGATTACTTCTTCTTTATCAGTTGAAGTTGAAGAACCCATTTTAAATTGTTCGCTGCTGTACTGTTTTTATTGCAACGGAAACTTTATTTGCCAACGGTAGGACATCGATTACACTAAGTATCGGCCGAAATATGAATTGTTCTAACAAGGCAGCAAGTAGTCTCAATTTCCAGTCACTCGTGGCGCACATATTTGGTCCGATCATTGACTTCTAAGGCAAACACGCGCGGCGCGCGGTGGCTGGCTCAGGGTCGCCATGTACGGATGGCGGTATTTTAATAAAATACGATTATTTATTACATGTGTTTATTGGTCAAACACAACTTACAGACTGACTAATACATGGTTGATACATGACTTATATTATCTAGAGTATGCAATACATGCATACACCACAGACGGTTTCCTTCAGAGTTCTAAAATAAAGCGCTTGTTGTTCAGGGAGTGTCTCGTCTTGTCTCCCCTGTCGTGATTTATATTGCACATCACAATTTGTTAGTTCACGATTGTTCGCGAAATCAAATCGTTAGGACCCGACGCAATATTTTTTATTTACTTGTTTTAAGTGGCGTGGCTAACTTCACGCCAACCACCCACCCCATCCCGAAATCAACAAAACTCACTCTGTGGGGGCATCGGGCGACGTTAGTTCACGTTTGTTCAGGCTTTAAAAACGTTAGGATCCCATAAGTATTGCCACAAAAAAATTAATGGAAAAATTGCTGTTGGCGGCTGAAGGCAGTTATGTTTGGTGTCGTAAAAAGTTATACAATCGGGTCCTTACGTTTCTTCAAGTTTCATGTCGCACAGCGGACTTCAGCACATATCTCAGCTGAATTCAGTCGACCATAGACAATATTCAGCCGCAAGGGAAGAAAATTGTCTAAGGCTTCCGGTTTTCTGTTCAGTTATATCAGAGGGGTGAGAGGGGTGCTGACTGAAAAATTGGCTATTTCAGTCACTTAAGAGCGTCGACATCGATACCAGCGTCGCTCTCAGCGGTAGAACGCAGTTGCTCTGCTGTAGCCGAAAACGGCTAGGAGATGATGATGATGACGTAATGTAGGCCATAGATAATTATCCGCCAATCCGACTGAATATTGTCTATGTTCGACTGAATCCTACTGAGATCTGGGATCAATTCCGTTAAATGTGTTGTGTATCGCGCCCAAAAAAGTATTACATAAAATGTATTTTATATTTGAAATACATTATTTTGAACACTATATTTTGTATTTCAAATACCTGCCCATACGGACATTTTTTGTCGCAATTACTACATTTTGTCGACATTTATGTGTAGACTTAAAATATTCTGGTAACATTTTGATCGCTGTTACGACAATTTTCGGTTGAGAGTTGAGACGACTAATAGTGGAGACGAGTCGACACAGTCGCATTTGGTTATTTAGTTACGTCGCCGTGTAGTAGCATTGTTACCAGTTTGCACTCACTTATAGCGCAAATAATTCATTCAATTATTTGCTATCAGTCATTGTATTAAGATCGGACACGTAAGTAAAATTGTTAAATATAGTTCACTTCCTCCTGCCCATGAACATTTTTCCAGTGGTACGGAAAACATTTTCCACTTCAGTACCCGGGACTCCCAGACCCAATTCTGCCATACTCCTCCAGGAGGTTGTACCCACATCCAATCTATTACTCTGAGAAGACAGCTTCTTTAGGAGGTCATCAAGAGTTGAGCTCAGGATTGCGATAATTTGATTTAAGCTCTTTGCTGAACTCGCATAACCGGTCCTTTTCTCCAAGTGGTTGAAGAAATCCTCTCCAAAACGGTGGACCTTCTTGCCGCTGAAAGCTGAATGGGTTGTCACCTGATTGAAAACCCCTGTCAATAAGCCAGTTTGGTTAGCACACGCCATCTTTGAGTAATAAATCAATTTAGGCAAGGAGAATTATGCATCTCCGCCCTCTGTAGGGTTTTGGTCGATCTCCATGTTCTGAACGGTTTTTCCGTCATCAAGCGCCATTATCACAAGTATCAATGTTTCATTCATTCCTGGATGGTCATTTTTATGTTGTTATTTTGATTTCTTCGCACCTTCTTTTTCATTGTAAAGTCATAAATATATCAGAATTATCAATTATTTTATTATTAAATGCAGAATTAAAATGTTCGAAATGACGTACAAAAACGCGCGACAGGCATCCAGAAAATAATAAGTTTTGTTTGATGTACATTGCTACTGCGTTCGTTGGCTGGCCAGACTATATTTTCCTCACTTTAGTGAGGTGAAAAGATTTGTGTTACACACGGCTGCAAAGTTATTTTTACGTCTCGTGTGTTGCAACACTTGCTACGCTCAGGATTCTATGTTTGAACTACTCGCTTTGCTCAGGATTCTATTTTTGAACCACTCGCTTCGCTCGCGGTTCAACCATAGAATCCATTCGCTACCTCGCAGTTCAACCCTAGTATCCATTCCCTAGCTCGTGCTTCAATTTCACACTCGCGGTTAAAATACAACTTTGCACCCTTGTATAACAAATAACTATTTGTTGCGCCTTTATGAACCAAAGATATTGCTGTTTTTATTAATCCATGTGCGCTCCCTGTCATTAGGTCGCGATATGAAGTGAAGGTGACGGACGCGTTTGCGACCAAATGACAGAGGGCGTCAAATGGACCTGTATTTTGATATATATAGACTAGTCCCATTAGAAGTGGTTACTGGCATCCCGGAACCATTTTTCAACAAAGCTGGCATCTTCTGGCTACCGGATGCCCAGCAATCTCTGCCTCAGGGAATGAACGGCGTTCCCAGAGCTGTCTGCCAGGCATGGTGGTTGTGCTACCGACAATATATCGCGGAGCCGCGCGTTGTTCGAAGTCATGGAGGGTTTGATTTGAGCGTTTATTAAAACTCCCAAACATCTTACATAAAATTCCTTGACTCGCTTTTGGCTGCGGACTGCCCAAATCGCCCACCTACACGCCGCTTTGACATAGTGAGCGACGTCTAAGCGGATGAATGTCTTCAGGAGATCAGCCTTTCCTTCTATTAGTTGGTTAAGGCAGGTGTCCATATACTTAGTCACGATCGTCTTATCCAGCAAGCACCCGTGCCACGGCACTCTTAAGTGCAGCGGAGTTATCCACTGCTACTTCATTCGGCAAGGGCGCTCCTTCTGTGTGCCACTCATTCAACCAGTATATAATGGTATTTGTGTCGTGATTTTCACTGAGCATTGGAGTCACTGGGATGCTTTGTGGCGGGATTTAGCTGCCGAAGTCGACACACTTTCATATAGAAATATATGACCACTAGTGTGTTGCGGTACTTTATGTACAATCTTTTTCATGATGTGGCATCTAAACATACTCAGTTTTGTATAGTTGGCTCTGTGATGTTTCTTATATAATAATAGTTGCGCCGCAGAGTTATTACTCTGCTGCGCAAGTTGCGCAACTACGATTACAAGCTGCACATTATTTGTTTGTATTATTATTTGTTTTTCGCACATTATGTGCGATAAATTTTTCCACTCCGATGCCCCGATGTCGTGTATACAGCCTTGGCCAGAAGTGTTGAGCCCCCTTGCGATTTTCATACAAAACTCGAAAGTTTAGACCGGCGTTTCTATATAAGTTTTTTATCAATTAATTCAAACTGAACAGGCATGTTTTGTTGAAATGAGTAGTAACTGCATAGAATATTTGCAATTTGTCGCACCGATCTAAATTGGCATTTTTGTTACCTCCACTTTTCATATTTTATAGGTTCCTTGAAAGTGTTATTAAGGGAAGTTTTCTAGATATATCAATAAAATATAACATTTTACGTCATCGTACATTGTTATGATAGGAAATTAATACTTAACATAAAAATTGTAAACAAAAAAGAGCTATGCTCAACACTTCTGGCCAAGGCTGTAATTCCGGCGTATATATCAGAATGCTTCATATTTACTAAGCTGTCTATGGCGGAGCTCTGGGCATGGGTACCTAAGTCTTTCTCTAATGTTTCCTGCTTGCCTTCCTCAAGACTGAGTTTGACCACAACATTGGTGGTTTAGATCTCCTTGTTCCATCTTGAGGCAGGCAAGCTCCCGTCTATATGCACTTGCACAGTTTCGTTTCAACTCCTTTCCTACGGTGGTTCTCTCGGGACCGGAGAAAACGTGTCAGGTCACGTCACAGGTCAGGTTGTGACTGGTGAGGCACGTTAATTCATGAATCAGGCGCACGCCACGAGAGTTATACGGTTTCCCCTTCGATTGGTTTAACGAGTATCATTCGCGTGGCAATGGCACCGCACTCTTTGCATTTTTTTGAAAATTAGGAACAATATTTTTATTGGGATGCTGTTTTAATATGTGGCCTATAACACGAGCAAAAAACTAAATCGTAGATTCTACTCCTCAAACTAAACAACGTTTGTTCAGCGACTTTAAAAATTAACTGTGGTTTGATTTTTAGTAGACATTAAAGTTTATTCGAATACGCAATGTATTGCGAAATTGATTATGTCTCAAAATTCAAATTCAAAATTCTTTATTTCTTTAACATCAAGTTTAAGAAACATATATCCTATATTGAACGGGCCTCTCCTTGTAAGTTATTTACAATATAACCTGTGCTAGGAGGCACCGCTCTTCCATATCTACAGTTTATAATAATATACTTATACATATAGAGTCTCACGAAAGTTTTATATTATAAATATACTTATAGTAAGGCTTGGTCAGACAGACGCGTTTTGTTACCGTGGCGGTAGCGGGACGCGACCGAAGCGCGAGCGGAGCGCGATGCGAGCGGCGCCGGGGGACGCCAGCAAGAAGCGCGCGTCGCGCCAGCGCCAGCATCACGCTCGCGTTGCGCCGGCATCACGCTCGTGGCCCGCCAGCGCCGCGCTTTCAATCAAACAGATTTCATTTAATTAACAGACGAGAAAAACGGAGGAGGTTCTCAAGTCGACTGGTATATATTTTTTTTTATGTATGACCACGCATAACTTTTTACAGAGTAGTTCGATTTTGATAATTATTTTTTTATTGGAAAGGTTATACCCCGAAATTGGTCCCATATAAATTTGGAAAAAACATTCCAACCTTAAGGGTAGGAAAATAGGGGATGATTGATTTTTCACTCACCGATTGTAACGTATGACCACGCATAACTTTTTACAGAGTAGTCCGATTTTACTTTAATTTATTTCTAAAGTAGTGGTGGGTCGTTGAAGGTTTTGGCTTCAACGAAACGAAACGTTAACGTTGAAGTCGTCAACTAGTTGAAAAACTAGTTGATTTATCAACTAGTTGATTTTGTAAACTGATTATAAAAGAGCGCAAGCGTTAAGGTCGTTGAAGCGTTGATCAGTTGATTTCGTTGACGGACGTTGATTACGTTTCATTTTTAGTAGGTACATTAAATTTATACAAAGAAATAACGAAACGATAAGGTAAATATAGGTAAGAAGTTACCTTGCGTTTACAATGTATAATTAATTTAAAATATAATTATTATAAAATATCCGATGAACTTCCCTTCATACTTATCCCAGGCTTAGGACTGGCTGAGATAAACATTGATATTTTCTAAAATAAATCAATGTGTAACTCTTAGGCGTATTTAATGGTCATTTTTATGTTGTTATTTAAATTTCTTCGCACCTTCTTTTTCATTGTAAAGTCATAAATATATCAGAATTATCAATTATTTTATTATTAAATGCAGAATTAAAATGTTCGAAATGACGTACAAAAACGCGCGACAGGCATCCAGAAAATAATAAGTTTTGTTTGATGTACATTGCTACTGAGTTCGTTGGCTGTGGCCAGACTATATTTTCCTCACTTTAGTGAGGTGAAAAGATTTGTGTTACACACGGCTGCAAAGTTATTTTTACGTCTCGTGTGTTGCAACACTAGCTACGCTCAGGATTCTATGTTTGAACTACTCGATTTGCTCAGGATTCTATTTTTGAACCACCATTCGCTACCTCGCAGTTCAACCCTAGAATCCATTCCCTAGCTCGTGCTTCAATTTCACACTTGCGGTTAAAATACAACTTTGCACCCTTGTATAACAAATAACTATTTGTTGCGCCTTTATGAACCAAAGATATTGCTGTTTTTATTAATCCATGTGCGCTCCCTGTCATTAGGTCGCGATATGAAGTGAAGGTGACGGACGCGTTTGCGACCAAATGACAGAGGGCGTCAAATGGACCTGTATTTTGATATACCTATATAGACTAGTCCCATTAGAAGTGGTTACTGGCATCCCGGGACCATTTTTCAACAAAGCTGGCATCTTCTGGCTACCGGATGCCCAGCAATCTCCGCCTCAGGGAATGAACGGCGTTCCCAAAGCTGTCTGCCAGGCATGGTGGTTGTGCTACCGACAATATATCGCGGAGCCGCGCGTTGTTCGAAGTCATGGAGGGTTTGATTTGAGCGTTTATTAAAACTCCCAAACATCTTACATAAAATTCCTTGACTCGCTTTTGGCTGCGGACTGCCTAAATCGCCCACCTACACGCCGCTTTGACATAGTGAGCGACGTCTAAGCGGATGAATGTCTTCAGGAGATCAGCCTTTCCTTCTATTAGTTGGTTAAGGCAGGTGTCCATATACTTAGTCACGATCGTCTTATCCAGCAAGCACCCGTGCCACGGCACTCTTAAGTGCAGCGGAGTTATCCACTGCTACTTCATTCGGCAAAGGCGCTCCTTCTGTGTGCCACTCATTCAACCAGTATATAATGGTATTTGTGTCGTGATTTTCACTGAGCATTGGAGTCACTGGGATGCTTTGTGGCGGGATTTAGCTGCCGAAGTCGACACACTTTCATATAGAAATATATGACCACTAGTGTGTTGCGGTACTTTATGTACAATCTTTTTCATGATGTGGCATCTAAACATACTCAGTTTTGTATAGTTGGCTCTGTGATGTTTCTTATATAATAATAGTTGCGCCGCAGAGTTATTACTCTGCTGCGCAAGTTGCGCAACTACGATTACAAGCTGCACATTATTTGTTTGTATTATTATTTGTTTTTCGCACATTATGTGCGATAAATTTTTCCACTCCGATGCCCCGATGTCGTGTATACAGCCTTGGCCAGAAGTGTTGAGCCCCCTTGCGATTTTCATACAAAACTCGAAAGTTTAGACCGGCGTTTCTATATTTTTTGAAGTTTTTTATCATTAATTCAAACTGAACAGGCATGTTTTGTTGAAATGAGTAGTAAACTGCATAGAATATTTGCAATTTGTCGCACCGATCTAAATTGGCATTTTTGTTACCTCCACTTTTCATATTTTATAGGTTCCTTGAAAGTGTTATTAAGGGAAGTTTTCTAGATATATCAATAAAATATAACATTTTACGTCATCGTACATTGTTATGATAGGAAATTAATACTTAACATAAAAATTGTAAACAAAAAAGAGCTATGCTCAACACTTCTGGCCAAGGCTGTAATTCCGGCGTATATATCAGAATGCTTCATATTTACTAAGCTGTCTATGGCGGAGCTCTGGCCATGGGTACCTAAGTCTTTCTCTAATGTTTCCTGCTTCCCTTCCTCAAGACTGAGTTTGACCACAACATTGGTGGTTTAGATCTCCTTGTTCCATCTTGAGGCAGGCAAGCTCCCGTCTATATGCACTTGCACAGTTTCGTTTCAACTCCTTTCCTACGGTGGTTCTCTCGGGACCGGAGAAAACGTGTCAGGTCACGTCACAGGTCAGGTTGTGACTGGTGAGGCACGTTAATTCATGAATCAGGCGCACGCCACGAGAGTTATACGGTTTCCCCTTCGATTGGTTTAACGAGTATCATTCGCGTGGCAATGGCACCGCACTCTTTGCATTTTTTTGAAAATTAGGAACAATATTTTTATTGGGATGCTGTTTTAATATGTGGCCTATAACACGAGCAAAAAACTAAATCGTAGATTCTACTCCTCAAACTAAACAACGTTTGTTCAGCGACTTTAAAAATTAACTGTGGTTTGATTTTTAGTAGACTTTAAAGTTTATTCGAATACGCAATGTATTGCGAAATAGATTATGTCTCAAAATTCAAATTCAAAATTCTTTATTTCTTTAACATCAAGTTTAAGAAACATATATCCTATATTGAACGGGCCTCTCCTTGTAAGTTATTTACAATATAACCTGTGCTAGGAGGCACCGCTCTTCCATATCTACAGTTTATAATAATATACTTATACATATAGAGTCTCACGAAAGTTTTATATTATAAATATACTTATAGTAAGGCTTGGTCAGACAGACGCGTTTTGTTACCGTGGCGGTAGCGGGGCGCGACCGAAGCGCGAGCGGAGCGCGATGCGAGCGGCGCCGGGGGACGCCAGCAAGAAGCGCGCGTCGCGCCAGCGCCAGCATCACGCTCGCGTTGCGCCGGCATCACGCTCGTGGCCCGCCAGCGCCGCGCTTTCAATCAAACAGATTTCATTTAATTAACAGACGAGAAAAACGGAGGAGGTTCTCAAGTCGACTGGTATATATTTTTTTTTATGTATGACCACGCATAACTTTTTACAGAGTAGTTCGATTTTGATAATTATTTTTTTATTGGAAAGGTTATACCCCGAAATTGGTCCCATATAAATTTGGAAAAAACATTCCAACCTTAAGGGTAGGAAAATAGGGGATGATTGATTTTTCACTCACCGATTGTAACGTATGACCACGCATAACTTTTTACAGAGTAGTCCGATTTTACTTTAATTTATTTCTAAAGTAGTGGTGGGTCGTTGAAGGTTTTGGCTTCAACGAAACGAAACGTTAACGTTGAAGTCGTCAACTAGTTGAAAAACTAGTTGATTTATCAACTAGTTGATTTTGTAAACTGATTATAAAAGAGCGCAAGCGTTAAGGTCGTTGAAGCGTTGATCAGTTGATTTCGTTGACGGACGTTGATTACGTTTCATTTTTAGTAGGTACATTAAATTTATACAAAGAAATAACGAAACGATAAGGTAAATATAGGTAAGAAGTTACCTTGCGTTTACAATGTATAATTAATTTAAAATATAATTATTATAAAATATCCGATGAACTTCCCTTCATACTTATCCCAGGCTTAGGACTGGCTGAGATAAACATTGATATTTTCTAAAATAAATCAATGTGTAACTCTTAGGCGTATTTAATGGTCATTTTTATGTTGTTATTTAAATTTCTTCGCACCTTCTTTTTCATTGTAAAGTCATAAATATATCAGAATTATCAATTATTTTATTATTAAATGCAGAATTAAAATGTTCGAAATGACGTACAAAAACGCGCGACAGGCATCCAGAAAATAATAAGTTTTGTTTGATGTACATTGCTACTGAGTTCGTTGGCTGTGGCCAGACTATATTTTCCTCACTTTAGTGAGGTGAAAAGATTTGTGTTACACACGGCTGCAAAGTTATTTTTACGTCTCGTGTGTTGCAACACTAGCTACGCTCAGGATTCTATGTTTGAACTACTCGATTTGCTCAGGATTCTATTTTTGAACCACCATTCGCTACCTCGCAGTTCAACCCTAGAATCCATTCCCTAGCTCGTGCTTCAATTTCACACTTGCGGTTAAAATACAACTTTGCACCCTTGTATAACAAATAACTATTTGTTGCGCCTTTATGAACCAAAGATATTGCTGTTTTTATTAATCCATGTGCGCTCCCTGTCATTAGGTCGCGATATGAAGTGAAGGTGACGGACGCGTTTGCGACCAAATGACAGAGGGCGTCAAATGGACCTGTATTTTGATATACCTATATAGACTAGTCCCATTAGAAGTGGTTACTGGTATCCCGGGACCATTTTTCAACAAAGCTGGCATCTTCTGGCTACCGGATGCCCAGCAATCTCCGCCTCAGGGAATGAACGGCGTTCCCAAAGCTGTCTGCCAGGCATGGTGGTTGTGCTACCGACAATATATCGCGGAGCCGCGCGTTGTTCGAAGTCATGGAGGGTTTGATTTGAGCGTTTATTAAAACTCCCAAACATCTTACATAAAATTCCTTGACTCGCTTTTGGCTGCGGACTGCCTAAATCGCCCACCTACACGCCGCTTTGACATAGTGAGCGACGTCTAAGCGGATGAATGTCTTCAGGAGATCAGCCTTTCCTTCTATTAGTTGGTTAAGGCAGGTGTCCATATACTTAGTCACGATCGTCTTATCCAGCAAGCACCCGTGCCACGGCACTCTTAAGTGCAGCGGAGTTATCCACTGCTACTTCATTCGGCAAAGGCGCTCCTTCTGTGTGCCACTCATTCAACCAGTATATAATGGTATTTGTGTCGTGATTTTCACTGAGCATTGGAGTCACTGGGATGCTTTGTGGCGGGATTTAGCTGCCGAAGTCGACACACTTTCATATATAAATATATGACCACTAGTGTGTTGCGGTACTTTATGTACAATCTTTTTCATGATGTGGCATCTAAACATACTCAGTTTTGTATAGTTGGCTCTGTGATGTTTCTTATATAATAATAGTTGCGCCGCAGAGTTATTACTCTGCTGCGCAAGTTGCGCAACTACGATTACAAGCTGCACATTATTTGTTTGTATTATTATTTGTTTTTCGCACATTATGTGCGATAAATTTTTCCACTCCGATGCCCCGATGTCGTGTATACAGCCTTGGCCAGAAGTGTTGAGCCCCCTTGCGATTTTCATACAAAACTCGAAAGTTTAGACCGGCGTTTCTATATTTTTTGAAGTTTTTTATCATTAATTCAAACTGAACAGGCATGTTTTGTTGAAATGAGTAGTAAACTGCATAGAATATTTGCAATTTGTCGCACCGATCTAAATTGTCATTTTTGTTACCTCCACTTTTCATATTTTATAGGTTCCTTGAAAGTGTTATTAAGGGAAGTTTTCTAGATATATCAATAAAATATAACATTTTACGTCATCGTACATTGTTATGATAGGAAATTAATACTTAACATAAAAATTGTAAACAAAAAAGAGCTATGCTCAACACTTCTGGCCAAGGCTGTAATTCCGGCGTATATATCAGAATGCTTCATATTTACTAAGCTGTCTATGGCGGAGCTCTGGCCATGGGTACCTAAGTCTTTCTCTAATGTTTCCTGCTTCCCTTCCTCAAGACTGAGTTTGACCACAACATTGGTGGTTTAGATCTCCTTGTTCCATCTTGAGGCAGGCAAGCTCCCGTCTATATGCACTTGCACAGTTTCGTTTCAACTCCTTTCCTACGGTGGTTCTCTCGGGACCGGAGAAAACGTGTCAGGTCACGTCACAGGTCAGGTTGTGACTGGTGAGGCACGTTAATTCATGAATCAGGCGCACGCCACGAGAGTTATACGGTTTCCCCTTCGATTGGTTTAACGAGTATCATTCGCGTGGCAATGGCACCGCACTCTTTGCATTTTTTTGAAAATTAGGAACAATATTTTTATTGGGATGCTGTTTTAATATGTGGCCTATAACACGAGCAAAAAACTAAATCGTAGATTCTACTCCTCAAACTAAACAACGTTTGTTCAGCGACTTTAAAAATTAACTGTGGTTTGATTTTTAGTAGACTTTAAAGTTTATTCGAATACGCAATGTATTGCGAAATTGATTATGTCTCAAAATTCAAATTCAAAATTCTTTATTTCTTTAACATCAAGTTTAAGAAACATATATCCTATATTGAACGGGCCTCTCCTTGTAAGTTATTTACAATATAACCTGTGCTAGGAGGCACCGCTCTTCCATATCTACAGTTTATAATAATATACTTATACATATAGAGTCTCACGAAAGTTTTATATTATAAATATACTTATAGTAAGGCTTGGTCAGACAGACGCGTTTTGTTACCGTGGCGGTAGCGGGGCGCGACCGAAGCGCGAGCGGAGCGCGATGCGAGCGGCGCCGGGGGACGCCAGCAAGAAGCGCGCGTCGCGCCAGCGCCAGCATCACGCTCGCTCGTGGCCCGCCAGCGCCGCGCTTTCAATCAAACAGATTTCATTTAATTAACAGACGAGAAAAACGGAGGAGGTTCTCAAGTCGACTGGTATATATTTTTTTTTATGTATGACCACGCATAACTTTTTACAGAGTAGTTCGATTTTGATAATTATTTTTTTATTGGAAAGGTTATACCCCGAAATTGGTCCCATATAAATTTGGAAAAAACATTCCAACCTTAAGGGTAGGAAAATAGGGGATGATTGATTTTTCACTCACCGATTGTAACGTATGACCACGCATAACTTTTTACAGAGTAGTCCGATTTTACTTTAATTTATTTCTAAAGTAGTGGTGGGTCGTTGAAGGTTTTGGCTTCAACGAAACGAAACGTTAACGTTTGAAGTCGTCAACTAGTTGAAAAACTAGTTGATTTATCAACTAGTTGATTTTGTAAACTGATTATAAAAGAGCGCAAGCGTTAAGGTCGTTGAAGCGTTGATCAGTTGATTTCGTTGACGGACGTTGATTACGTTTCATTTTTAGTAGGTACATTAAATTTATACAAAGAAATAACGAAACGATAAGGTAAATATAGGTAAGAAGTTACCTTGCGTTTACAATGTATAATTAATTTAAAATATAATTATTATAAAATATCCGATGAACTTCCCTTCATACTTATCCCAGGCTTAGGACTGGCTGAGATAAACATTGATATTTTCTAAAATAAATCAATGTGTAACTCTTAGGCGTATTTAATGGTCATTTTTATGTTGTTATTTAAATTTCTTCGCACCTTCTTTTTCATTGTAAAGTCATAAATATATCAGAATTATCAATTATTTTATTATTAAATGCAGAATTAAAATGTTCGAAATGACGTACAAAAACGCGCGACAGGCATCCAGAAAATAATAAGTTTTGTTTGATGTACATTGCTACTGCGTTCGTTGGCTGTGGCCAGACTATATTTTCCTCACTTTAGTGAGGTGAAAAGATTTGTGTTACACACGGCTGCAAAGTTATTTTTACGTCTCGTGTGTTGCAACACTAGCTACGCTCAGGATTCTATGTTTGAACTACTCGATTTGCTCAGGATTCTATTTTTGAACCACCATTCGCTACCTCGCAGTTCAACCCTAGAATCCATTCCCTAGCTCGTGCTTCAATTTCACACTTGCGGTTAAAATACAACTTTGCACCCTTGTATAACAAATAACTATTTGTTGCGCCTTTATGAACCAAAGATATTGCTGTTTTTATTAATCCATGTGCGCTCCCTGTCATTAGGTCGCGATATGAAGTGAAGGTGACGGACGCGTTTGCGACCAAATGACAGAGGGCGTCAAATGGACCTGTATTTTGATATACCTATATAGACTAGTCCCATTAGAAGTGGTTACTGGCATCCCGGAACCATTTTTCAACAAAGCTGGCATCTTCTGGCTACCGGATGCCCAGCAATCTCCGCCTCAGGGAATGAACGGCGTTCCCAAAGCTGTCTGCCAGGCATGGTGGTTGTGCTACCGACAATATATCGCGGAGCCGCGCGTTGTTCGAAGTCATGGAGGGTTTGATTTGAGCGTTTATTAAAACTCCCAAACATCTTACATAAAATTCCTTGACTCGCTTTTGGCTGCGGACTGCCTAAATCGCCCACCTACACGCCGCTTTGACATAGTGAGCGACGTCTAAGCGGATGAATGTCTTCAGGAGATCAGCCTTTCCTTCTATTAGTTGGTTAAGGCAGGTGTCCATATACTTAGTCACGATCGTCTTATCCAGCAAGCACCCGTGCCACGGCACTCTTAAGTGCAGCGGAGTTATCCACTGCTACTTCATTCGGCAAAGGCGCTCCTTCTGTGTGCCACTCATTCAACCAGTATATAATGGTATTTGTGTCGTGATTTTCACTGAGCATTGGAGTCACTGGGATGCTTTGTGGCGGGATTTAGCTGCCGAAGTCGACACACTTTCATATAGAAATATATGACCACTAGTGTGTTGCGGTACTTTATGTACAATCTTTTTCATGATGTGGCATCTAAACATACTCAGTTTTGTATAGTTGGCTCTGTGATGTTTCTTATATAATAATAGTTGCGCCGCAGAGTTATTACTCTGCTGCGCAAGTTGCGCAACTACGATTACAAGCTGCACATTATTTGTTTGTATTATTATTTGTTTTTCGCACATTATGTGCGATAAATTTTTCCACTCCGATGCCCCGATGTCGTGTATACAGCCTTGGCCAGAAGTGTTGAGCCCCCTTGCGATTTTCATACAAAACTCGAAAGTTTAGACCGGCGTTTCTATATTTTTTGAAGTTTTTTATCATTAATTCAAACTGAACAGGCATGTTTTGTTGAAATGAGTAGTAAACTGCATAGAATATTTGCAATTTGTCGCACCGATCTAAATTGTCATTTTTGTTACCTCCACTTTTCATATTTTATAGGTTCCTTGAAAGTGTTATTAAGGGAAGTTTTCTAGATATATCAATAAAATATAACATTTTACGTCATCGTACATTGTTATGATAGGAAATTAATACTTAACATAAAAATTGTAAACAAAAAAGAGCTATGCTCAACACTTCTGGCCAAGGCTGTAATTCCGGCGTATATATCAGAATGCTTCATATTTACTAAGCTGTCTATGGCGGAGCTCTGGCCATGGGTACCTAAGTCTTTCTCTAATGTTTCCTGCTTCCCTTCCTCAAGACTGAGTTTGACCACAACATTGGTGGTTTAGATCTCCTTGTTCCATCTTGAGGCAGGCAAGCTCCCGTCTATATGCACTTGCACAGTTTCGTTTCAACTCCTTTCCTACGGTGGTTCTCTCGGGACCGGAGAAAACGTGTCAGGTCACGTCACAGGTCAGGTTGTGACTGGTGAGGCACGTTAATTCATGAATCAGGCGCACGCCACGAGAGTTATACGGTTTCCCCTTCGATTGGTTTAACGAGTATCATTCGCGTGGCAATGGCACCGCACTCTTTGCATTTTTTTGAAAATTAGGAACAATATTTTTATTGGGATGCTGTTTTAATATGTGGCCTATAACACGAGCAAAAAACTAAATCGTAGATTCTACTCCTCAAACTAAACAACGTTTGTTCAGCGACTTTAAAAATTAACTGTGGTTTGATTTTTAGTAGACTTTAAAGTTTATTCGAATACGCAATGTATTGCGAAATTGATTATGTCTCAAAATTCAAATTCAAAATTCTTTATTTCTTTAACATCAAGTTTAAGAAACATATATCCTATATTGAACGGGCCTCTCCTTGTAAGTTATTTACAATATAACCTGTGCTAGGAGGCACCGCTCTTCCATATCTACAGTTTATAATAATATACTTATACATATAGAGTCTCACGAAAGTTTTATATTATAAATATACTTATAGTAAGGCTTGGTCAGACAGACGCGTTTTGTTACCGTGGCGGTAGCGGGGCGCGACCGAAGCGCGAGCGGAGCGCGATGCGAGCGGCGCCGGGGGACGCCAGCAAGAAGCGCGCGTCGCGCCAGCGCCAGCATCACGCTCGCGTTGCGCCGGCATCACGCTCGTGGCCCGCCAGCGCCGCGCTTTCAATCAAACAGATTTCATTTAATTAACAGACGAGAAAAACGGAGGAGGTTCTCAAGTCGACTGGTATATATTTTTTTTTATGTATGACCACGCATAACTTTTTACAGAGTAGTTCGATTTTGATAATTATTTTTTTATTGGAAAGGTTATACCCCGAAATTGGTCCCATATAAATTTGGAAAAAACATTCCAACCTTAAGGGTAGGAAAATAGGGGATGATTGATTTTTCACTCACCGATTGTAACGTATGACCACGCATAACTTTTTACAGAGTAGTCCGATTTTACTTTAATTTATTTCTAAAGTAGTGGTGGGTCGTTGAAGGTTTTGGCTTCAACGAAACGAAACGTTAACGTTGAAGTCGTCAACTAGTTGAAAAACTAGTTGATTTTGTAAACTGATTATAAAAGAGCGCAAGCGTTAAGGTCGTTGAAGCGTTGATCAGTTGATTTCGTTGACGGACGTTGATTACGTTTCATTTTTAGTAGGTACATTAAATTTATACAAAGAAATAACGAAACGATAAGGTAAATATAGGTAAGAAGTTGCCTTGCGTTTACAATGTATAATTAATTTAAAATATAATTATTATAAAATATCCGATGAACTTCCCTTCATACTTATCCCAGGCTTAGGACTGGCTGAGATAAACATTGATATTTTCTAAAATAAATCAATGTGTAACTCTTAGGCGTATTTAATGGTCATTTTTATGTTGTTATTTAAATTTCTTCGCACCTTCTTTTTCATTGTAAAGTCATAAATATATCAGAATTATCAATTATTTTATTATTAAATGCAGAATTAAAATGTTCGAAATGACGTACAAAAACGCGCGACAGGCATCCAGAAAATAATAAGTTTTGTTTGATGTACATTGCTACTGAGTTCGTTGGCTGTGGCCAGACTATATTTTCCTCACTTTAGTGAGGTGAAAAGATTTGTGTTACACACGGCTGCAAAGTTATTTTTACGTCTCGTGTGTTGCAACACTAGCTACGCTCAGGATTCTATGTTTGAACTACTCGATTTGCTCAGGATTCTATTTTTGAACCACCATTCGCTACCTCGCAGTTCAACCCTAGAATCCATTCCCTAGCTCGTGCTTCAATTTCACACTTGCGGTTAAAATACAACTTTGCACCCTTGTATAACAAATAACTATTTGTTGCGCCTTTATGAACCAAAGATATTGCTGTTTTTATTAATCCATGTGCGCTCCCTGTCATTAGGTCGCGATATGAAGTGAAGGTGACGGACGCGTTTGCGACCAAATGACAGAGGGCGTCAAATGGACCTGTATTTTGATATACCTATATAGACTAGTCCCATTAGAAGTGGTTACTGGCATCCCGGGACCATTTTTCAACAAAGCTGGCATCTTCTGGCTACCGGATGCCCAGCAATCTCCGCCTCAGGGAATGAACGGCGTTCCCAAAGCTGTCTGCCAGGCATGGTGGTTGTGCTACCGACAATATATCGCGGAGCCGCGCGTTGTTCGAAGTCATGGAGGGTTTGATTTGAGCGTTTATTAAAACTCCCAAACATCTTACATAAAATTCCTTGACTCGCTTTTGGCTGCGGACTGCCTAAATCGCCCACCTACACGCCGCTTTGACATAGTGAGCGACGTCTAAGCGGATGAATGTCTTCAGGAGATCAGCCTTTCCTTCTATTAGTTGGTTAAGGCAGGTGTCCATATACTTAGTCACGATCGTCTTATCCAGCAAGCACCCGTGCCACGGCACTCTTAAGTGCAGCGGAGTTATCCACTGCTACTTCATTCGGCAAGGGCGCTCCTTCTGTGTGCCACTCATTCAACCAGTATATAATGGTATTTGTGTCGTGATTTTCACTGAGCATTGGAGTCACTGGGATGCTTTGTGGCGGGATTTAGCTGCCGAAGTCGACACACTTTCATATAGAAATATATGACCACTAGTGTGTTGCGGTACTTTATGTACAATCTTTTTCATGATGTGGCATCTAAACATACTCAGTTTTGTATAGTTGGCTCTGTGATGTTTCTTATATAATAATAGTTGCGCCGCAGAGTTATTACTCTGCTGCGCAAGTTGCGCAACTACGATTACAAGCTGCACATTATTTGTTTGTATTATTATTTGTTTTTCGCACATTATGTGCGATAAATTTTTCCACTCCGATGCCCCGATGTCGTGTATACAGCCTTGGCCAGAAGTGTTGAGCCCCCTTGCGATTTTCATACAAAACTCGAAAGTTTAGACCGGCGTTTCTATATAAGTTTTTTATCAATTAATTCAAACTGAACAGGCATGTTTTGTTGAAATGAGTAGTAACTGCATAGAATATTTGCAATTTGTCGCACCGATCTAAATTGGCATTTTTGTTACCTCCACTTTTCATATTTTATAGGTTCCTTGAAAGTGTTATTAAGGGAAGTTTTCTAGATATATCAATAAAATATAACATTTTACGTCATCGTACATTGTTATGATAGGAAATTAATACTTAACATAAAAATTGTAAACAAAAAAGAGCTATGCTCAACACTTCTGGCCAAGGCTGTAATTCCGGCGTATATATCAGAATGCTTCATATTTACTAAGCTGTCTATGGCGGAGCTCTGGGCATGGGTACCTAAGTCTTTCTCTAATGTTTCCTGCTTGCCTTCCTCAAGACTGAGTTTGACCACAACATTGGTGGTTTAGATCTCCTTGTTCCATCTTGAGGCAGGCAAGCTCCCGTCTATATGCACTTGCACAGTTTCGTTTCAACTCCTTTCCTACGGTGGTTCTCTCGGGACCGGAGAAAACGTGTCAGGTCACGTCACAGGTCAGGTTGTGACTGGTGAGGCACGTTAATTCATGAATCAGGCGCACGCCACGAGAGTTATACGGTTTCCCCTTCGATTGGTTTAACGAGTATCATTCGCGTGGCAATGGCACCGCACTCTTTGCATTTTTTTGAAAATTAGGAACAATATTTTTATTGGGATGCTGTTTTAATATGTGGCCTATAACACGAGCAAAAAACTAAATCGTAGATTCTACTCCTCAAACTAAACAACGTTTGTTCAGCGACTTTAAAAATTAACTGTGGTTTGATTTTTAGTAGACATTAAAGTTTATTGGAATACGCAATGTATTGCGAAATTGATTATGTCTCAAAATTCAAATTCAAAATTCTTTATTTCTTTAACATCAAGTTTAAGAAACATATATCCTATATTGAACGGGCCTCTCCTTGTAAGTTATTTACAATATAACCTGTGCTAGGAGGCACCGCTCTTCCATATCTACAGTTTATAATAATATACTTATACATATAGAGTCTCACGAAAGTTTTATATTATAAATATACTTATAGTAAGGCTTGGTCAGACAGACGCGTTTTGTTACCGTGGCGGTAGCGGGACGCGACCGAAGCGCGAGCGGAGCGCGATGCGAGCGGCGCCGGGGGACGCCAGCAAGAAGCGCGCGTCGCGCCAGCGCCAGCATCACGCTCGCGTTGCGCCGGCATCACGCTCGTGGCCCGCCAGCGCCGCGCTTTCAATCAAACAGATTTCATTTAATTAACAGACGAGAAAAACGGAGGAGGTTCTCAAGTCGACTGGTATATATTTTTTTTTATGTATGACCACGCATAACTTTTTACAGAGTAGTTCGATTTTGATAATTATTTTTTTATTGGAAAGGTTATACCCCGAAATTGGTCCCATATAAATTTGGAAAAAACATTCCAACCTTAAGGGTAGGAAAATAGGGGATGATTGATTTTTCACTCACCGATTGTAACGTATGACCACGCATAACTTTTTACAGAGTAGTCCGATTTTACTTTAATTTATTTCTAAAGTAGTGGTGGGTCGTTGAAGGTTTTGGCTTCAACGAAACGAAACGTTAACGTTGAAGTCGTCAACTAGTTGAAAAACTAGTTGATTTATCAACTAGTTGATTTTGTAAACTGATTATAAAAGAGCGCAAGCGTTAAGGTCGTTGAAGCGTTGATCAGTTGATTTCGTTGACGGACGTTGATTACGTTTCATTTTTAGTAGGTACATTAAATTTATACAAAGAAATAACGAAACGATAAGGTAAATATAGGTAAGAAGTTACCTTGCGTTTACAATGTATAATTAATTTAAAATATAATTATTATAAAATATCCGATGAACTTCCCTTCATACTTATCCCAGGCTTAGGACTGGCTGAGATAAACATTGATATTTTCTAAAATAAATCAATGTGTAACTCTTAGGCTTATTTAATGGTCATTTTTATGTTGTTATTTAAATTTCTTCGCACCTTCTTTTTCATTGTAAAGTCATAAATATATCAGAATTATCAATTATTTTATTATTAAATGCAGAATTAAAATGTTCGAAATGACGTACAAAAACGCGCGACAGGCATCCAGAAAATAATAAGTTTTGTTTGATGTACATTGCTACTGAGTTCGTTGGCTGTGGCCAGACTATATTTTCCTCACTTTAGTGAGGTGAAAAGATTTGTGTTACACACGGCTGCAAAGTTATTTTTACGTCTCGTGTGTTGCAACACTAGCTACGCTCAGGATTCTATGTTTGAACTACTCGATTTGCTCAGGATTCTATTTTTGAACCACCATTCGCTACCTCGCAGTTCAACCCTAGAATCCATTCCCTAGCTCGTGCTTCAATTTCACACTTGCGGTTAAAATACAACTTTGCACCCTTGTATAACAAATAACTATTTGTTGCGCCTTTATGAACCAAAGATATTGCTGTTTTTATTAATCCATGTGCGCTCCCTGTCATTAGGTCGCGATATGAAGTGAAGGTGACGGACGCGTTTGCGACCAAATGACAGAGGGCGTCAAATGGACCTGTATTTTGATATACCTATATAGACTAGTCCCATTAGAAGTGGTTACTGGCATCCCGGGACCATTTTTCAACAAAGCTGGCATCTTCTGGCTACCGGATGCCCAGCAATCTCCGCCTCAGGGAATGAACGGCGTTCCCAAAGCTGTCTGCCAGGCATGGTGGTTGTGCTACCGACAATATATCGCGGAGCCGCGCGTTGTTCGAAGTCATGGAGGGTTTGATTTGAGCGTTTATTAAAACTCCCAAACATCTTACATAAAATTCCTTGACTCGCTTTTGGCTGCGGACTGCCTAAATCGCCCACCTACACGCCGCTTTGACATAGTGAGCGACGTCTAAGCGGATGAATGTCTTCAGGAGATCAGCCTTTCCTTCTATTAGTTGGTTAAGGCAGGTGTCCATATACTTAGTCACGATCGTCTTATCCAGCAAGCACCCGTGCCACGGCACTCTTAAGTGCAGCGGAGTTATCCACTGCTACTTCATTCGGCAAAGGCGCTCCTTCTGTGTGCCACTCATTCAACCAGTATATAATGGTATTTGTGTCGTGATTTTCACTGAGCATTGGAGTCACTGGGATGCTTTGTGGCGGGATTTAGCTGCCGAAGTCGACACACTTTCATATAGAAATATATGACCACTAGTGTGTTGCGGTACTTTATGTACAATCTTTTTCATGATGTGGCATCTAAACATACTCAGTTTTGTATAGTTGGCTCTGTGATGTTTCTTATATAATAATAGTTGCGCCGCAGAGTTATTACTCTGCTGCGCAAGTTGCGCAACTACGATTACAAGCTGCACATTATTTGTTTGTATTATTATTTGTTTTTCGCACATTATGTGCGATAAATTTTTCCACTCCGATGCCCCGATGTCGTGTATACAGCCTTGGCCAGAAGTGTTGAGCCCCCTTGCGATTTTCATACAAAACTCGAAAGTTTAGACCGGCGTTTCTATATTTTTTGAAGTTTTTTATCATTAATTCAAACTGAACAGGCATGTTTTGTTGAAATGAGTAGTAAACTGCATATAATATTTGCAATTTGTCGCACCGATCTAAATTGGCATTTTTGTTACCTCCACTTTTCATATTTTATAGGTTCCTTGAAAGTGTTATTAAGGGAAGTTTTCTAGATATATCAATAAAATATAACATTTTACGTCATCGTACATTGTTATGATAGGAAATTAATACTTAACATAAAAATTGTAAACAAAAAAGAGCTATGCTCAACACTTCTGGCCAAGGCTGTAATTCCGGCGTATATATCAGAATGCTTCATATTTACTAAGCTGTCTATGGCGGAGCTCTGGCCATGGGTACCTAAGTCTTTCTCTAATGTTTCCTGCTTCCCTTCCTCAAGACTGAGTTTGACCACAACATTGGTGGTTTAGATCTCCTTGTTCCATCTTGAGGCAGGCAAGCTCCCGTCTATATGCACTTGCACAGTTTCGTTTCAACTCCTTTCCTACGGTGGTTCTCTCGGGACCGGAGAAAACGTGTCAGGTCACGTCACAGGTCAGGTTGTGACTGGTGAGGCACGTTAATTCATGAATCAGGCGCACGCCACGAGAGTTATACGGTTTCCCCTTCGATTGGTTTAACGAGTATCATTCGCGTGGCAATGGCACCGCACTCTTTGCATTTTTTTGAAAATTAGGAACAATATTTTTATTGGGATGCTGTACACGCATGTAGGGGTGTACTTAATTGTTTTGATGCTTGGGGTGTGGATGAGGTGAGTTAATAACACTCGTAGTCCAGTACATGCACATATATAATGTAAAACTTGGGTGATACAAAGATGTTAGATCACTGATTTTAAGCGGACGGGCATGTCGCGCCCGTTGTACGGTTGGTTTGCGAATGGCGGCTGCGCCGCCCCTCTCGTCCCTCGCCCCGCACCATGCGCTGCGTCGGCGACGGTTTCCGAAGATGCCCGAAGAGGCGTTAACATCCTCCGCGGCATTGAAAGCATTCTGCTTTCAAGGGATTAGCTGCCGAAGACTGATTATTGAGGATCGGTCTGATCATTCGTTGACTTCTTGTCCTCGTTGGGGTCAGGATCAGCTGGCAGAAGACACATTTTGTTTACGGCCCTTTTGATTGGGCCCCTTTCAGTCAAGATATCGGCGACACGACAAACGCCGTTAGGACCGTTGTAGAGACGAATGACACGCCCCATACGCCATTGTAGCGGCATCAGGTTATCTTCTTTAAGTAGCACGAGATCTCCAATCTGGATTCCTCTTTGGTGGGTCTTCCATTTTACGCGCTGTTGAAGCTCGGCCATGAACTCACGACGCCATCTTGCCCAAAACTGCTGCCGGAGTAGCTCGATACGCTTGTATCTGGTGACTGGATTGCCAGTGACGGGCAACGAAGGCACCGTCGACGTAAGTGGCCGGGAAATCAAAAAATGCCCTGGGGTAAGGGGACACAGGTCGTTGGGATCTGATGAAAGGGGGGTAATAGGACGACTGTTAAGGATTGCTTCTATTTGCACAAAAAATGACGACAATTCCTCAAACGTCAGGCTCGCATTACCAGCAATACGTTTTAAATGATATTTAGCTGCTCGTACGCCTGCCTCCCATATACCACCAAAATTAGGCGCGTACGCGGGAATAAATTTAAAGTTAATTGTTTCGTTTGACGCGTAATCCGAAACTGGATGACGGCTGGACCGTAAGACCCTACCCAGCTCATTGTGCGCGCCTACAAAGTTTTTCCCATTATCGCAGTAAATTACATCGGGTTTGCCACGGCGAGATACGAACCTGCGCAAACACAGTATAAAAGCGTCCGTGGACAAATCACTTACCACTTCGAGGTGAATAGCCTTGGAAGCAAGGCAAACAAAGACACATAGATAGGCTTTAGAGTTACGGCTGCCGCGTCCCTTCTTACTGGCTATCATAAAAGGACCGGCAAAGTCAATCCCAGTAGAATGGAAAGCGGAACTTGTTTCTACTCTAACGCTCGGTAAATTGCCCATTATAGGCTGAACTGTTTTTCCTCGGTACCTGACACAGTCCACGCATTTTATTGAAATACTACGAGCTAAAGTCCTACCACCTACTGGCCAGAACTCTTCACGAAGAGACGACAACATTAACTGAGCACCTGCGTGATATAGTCGTAAGTGCTCATAGGTCATTAAAAGTTTTGTAAAGTGATGCTTAGCATCTAACAAAATTGGATGTTTCTTATTGTAATGGTAATCAGAATTACCTATTCTCCCTCCTACTCGCAAAATTCCACTGGGATCTACGAAAGGGTTGAGAGATAAAAGTCTACTTCGGTGATGAAGTGGCTGACCCTGACTTAAACTTTGAATATCCTTTTGAAATGACTGCGATTGACATTTTTTAACTAAAAATGCCAATGAGTCTTTAAGCTCCTGAGCTGATAAGGGTCCCTTTAGTTTATTATTTCGTTTCCTACAGTTATGAATAAACCTGAAAACGTAAGCGTAAATCCTTTTTAAACTTACGTAACTTGAATATCGATCGAATGATACGACGGGATCATCAGAGCTTAAGGTTTCATCTTTAGTAGTTAGTAGAGCCTTCACTTCAGGCAAGACTGAAGGCATATTAGGCTGCAAGGGCCACTCAACATGATCCTTCTTTAGGAACGAAGGACCTTCCCACCAGAAAGACAGCGACGGCAGATGCTGCGGATCAACGCCACGCGATGCTAGATCTGCCGGATTTAAATCCGTAGGTACGTGTTTCCACTCGTAACCTTGAGTCAACTCATTAACCTTGTTAACTCGATTGCGCACAAAAGTTTGCAGAGTTTTAGACTGTGCTTTGAGCCAACCGAGAACGACCATACTATCGCTCCACATTACATGTTTGACAATTTTTGTTTTTATAGACTGAGCTACTTTAGTGCACAACTGAGCTCCCAATAAACTAGCACAGAGTTCAAGCCTCGGGATTGTTAAAGCCTTGATTGGCGCCACTCTCGCTTTGGCGCAAAGCAATCGAATTGTGACATGATTATTTTCATCAACTGACCTCAAATAAACACATGCCCCGTAGGCCTCTTGAGACGCATCAACAAAACAATGGATTTCCGTGCGCTCAATATTAGGTAAATCGCAAAGAACATGTCTATTTAAACTAATACTCGACAAGCTATCTAAATTGTCGACAAACTTCAACCATCTTTTTTCAAAAATCGAAGGAACTGGGGTGTCCCATTCCAATTTGGCAGACCATAAATTTTGGAGAAGAATCTTAGCCTTAACAATACAGCAGCAAAGAAGACCTAAAGGATCGAACAGTTTACAAGTTGTAGAAATAATAGTTCGCTTTGTTATTTTATTTGGCGCTTCAAAATCTATTGGAAAATGCAAAGTGTCCACCTGAGGGGACCATTTCAAACCTAAAACGCTAGCGTCACTATTTAAATCAAGACACTTGAAAGATCCGGACTGATCTTCTAAAATTTGCGGACAATTAGTGCGAAATTTACGCAGGGGAAAACAAGCCGAATTTAGCACTTTGACTACATTTTCATAAATATATTTTAATTCTTCGACTGTTGATGACCCTGTATTAAGATCGTCAATATAAAAATCATTTTCAATGACATTAGAAATAACCTCGTCTTGACATTCGAGAGCTAATTGCTTGAGACACCTTGTACTGAGAAAAGGCGCCGAAGCCATCCCGTACGTAATAGTATTGAGCTGAAATATCTTGACAGGCTGATCAGCCTGGTCTCTCCACAGAATGAGCTGAAGATGGCGCTGTTGTTCACTGAGGGAGATCTGTCTGTACATTTTCTCAATATCACCTGTCAGGACAAACCTATTAGTACGAAAACGCAACAGTATTGAAAGTAGGTCACTTTGGACGACTGGACCTACAGCCTGAATGTCATTCAGAGACTTGCCTGTGCTCGTGGAAGCTGAGGCGTCGAAAACGACTCTCAGCTTAGTCGTCTCTTTCTGCTCACGAATAACACAGTGGTGGGGCAGAAAGCACCCCAAACTTGGCCGCTCAACTTCAGACATGTGTCCCAAGTCGGCGTATTCCTGCAAGAAATGACGATACTGATCCTTAACATTGGGATTCTTATCCAATTTCTTCTCCAAATTTTGAAAACGTCTCATAGCTATGGGATATGAGTTTCCGAGAGACTCCTCGGGTTTTTCCTTGAATGGCATCTGTACAGAGAATCGACCATCAGGTAAACGACTTGTATTTTCAACGTAGTGAGATTCACAGAACTCCTCATCAACAGACAAAGACTTACAATCGGAAGGCAAATCTTCCACCTCCCAAAAGCGTTTTAAAGACTTATCGACATCTTGTAGTGACGTCTCGTGCCTTGTAGTGGCTAAATTACAATTATTATTCGATTGATAGCAGCCTTCACCCGTGCGACCAGCTACTAACCATCCTAGTTTACTATCATGTAGTAATGGCTTTCCTTTCCCTAACTCTATTCTATCAGACTTAAGAATGTCGAAGAATATGTCTCCAGACAACAAGATATCAACCTGTGCCGGCTTATAGAACAGAGGATCAGCCAACTCAACATTTTGAGGCAAATCTAATTTTTCGACATCTATTGCTACATTGGGCAAGTCATCTGTGATTTCCGGGAGAACCCAAAAATTGGTCTCTAACATATACGAACTAACACGAGACTTAACCCTTAGTTGAACACTCTCGGTTATTTCAGTTTTCTTTTTATTGATCCCATTAATATTAAATGGTCTTATTTTATCTGTGGGCAGTTTTAACTTTTTCTTAAAATTTTCTGAGATGAAACACGATTGGCTACCGTTATCTAAAAACGCACGAGCGAGATAAGCCGTGTTACTATCAGGGTGGTAGACTTGGACCTGAGCCGTACACAACATTACCTGACCCGACCCTGTGCGCGTTGACACGTTTATCAAAGAGTTTACATTTTCTGAATTGTCGGTAGTTGCAATATTATTACTGCTGACACTGTCGCAATGCAAGAGCGAATTGTGTTTTTTCTTGCAACTACGACAGGAACCCTTCAAAGTGCATTGAGAACCATTATGCCCCACGCGCAGACAATTATTGCAAAGCTTGTGTTTCGAAACCTCAATAAGCCTGTCTTCGAGACCCATTGATTTGAACTTGGCGCACTGGAAAACATGATGACTCTGTCCGCATACTAGGCACGGTTTAATGCGCGGTCCCTCTCCAGAAGCAACAAAAGCCTTTGTATTTTTATGTTCCTTAAACACAGGTTTATTTTCATTTGACCGACTGCAATACATTGTCTCTAATACGTTGGCCCGCTTACGTAAAAAATCCTTAAAATGCTCTAAAGTGGGTACTTCAGACAATTTTTGATTTATTTCACTTGAGGGTAGGCGTGAAAAACTGCCCTTATATTCCTCCCATTTTCCATTCGTTTTGGGATCTAACTTCGCCGAGACCAAAAATATCACTAACGGGTCCCAACCCTGAGTTGAAATACCTAAAGTGTCCAATGAACTCAAATTTTTCGAAACAGTATCGATTAAATACCTTATAGCCTTGAAAGACTCCTTTTGTATAGGATTAACATTTACGATCGCGCTCAAATGATTATTTATTAAGATATTTTTATTATCATATCTTTCACACAATGTTTTCCACGCAAGCTCGTATCCGCTGGCAGAAAAATCAATTGACCTTATTGCTAAACTAGCACTTCCTTGCAGTGAATTCCTTAAATAGTGGAATTTATTGACCGCTGCAATGGACTCGTTATTATTGATCAATGACTCGAATAAATCTTTGAATTCTAACCAACGTGTATAATTTCCATCGAACGTCGGCAAATTAATCACTGGTAAACGAATCGAACTATGTTTTTCATGACTAGAACTTGATTTAGTCGAGGCACTGTCCACACTATTTTTAGCCGAAAACGTATCAATTATATCCTGAGCTAACGCAATTTGCGAGTAGAAAAGACTTTCGGTTTGAGTCCGTTCCGTTATCTGTTCATCTAAATTTGATGAAATATCTTCAAGTTGAATTTGAACGGAGTCATAATCAACCATTAATTTACGCAGACCATCTAATCGCAAACTTAGTTCCTTTATTAATAATGACGTGAGTTCAGACCCCTGTATAGTTTTAACAAAGTCTTTAAACACGGTCAATTGACTTTTAATTCCACCGCGCCTTCTATTAAGCTTTTTAATCAAATCGGGAATGCTTATTCCACCCTCAGCCATTTTAATTGATAAACAATGAGCTAGGTAAATATAATGGTGCAATCAAACCGGTAACACGATCCAGCCGCCTAGTCCAGCGCCGCTGCCGTCGAGCCCGCCAACAGCACCGGCCGCGCCAGGCGAACTCGTCACAACAGCAATTGTACTCGCGAGTAGCCAGGAAACCGCACAGCAACGGGCTCCCGGTAACAGCGCGCAGCGATGTTTACACTGGAATTTACCACAACGGACTTTGAACCCTTGAATTGATTTACCGCAACGGACTTTGACCCCTGAAGTGATTTACCACAACGGACTTTGACCCTAAAGGTAATTGCAAGCTAAATACGCGTTAACAGGTCTAAATAACTAAAATGCACCCTTAATGTGTCAATATTCAATAAAACTTAATAACCTTTATGCATAAGAAGGCAGGGAAAACGGAAATATTGCATAGAAATAGCAAGCGTGGCACAGACTAAAACTAACGGTACCTACTTATAACAGTACGATTTTATAAATATAAAAGAGTAACTTTATTGTCGCACTTTAAAATACAATAATTATCTTATTGTTATTGCTTAAAACATAAAAATGAGCACAACTTATTGATTTATATAGAAATCATTTATGGCGAAGCGGTGCAATAGAAATGACGGTGCAAAAAAACAAGGACGGCAAGCGTTATCGAGCTAATTACCGAATGTAAACAACTTTTATTTGCAATGAATGCATTGATTTGTACAGAAACCAAGCGAAATAAAGCTAGTGCTCAAAATAAATCTGCAAATTGGCTAGTACGCATAAAGCTAGATACATAACCCGACGTTTGCAAGTATGCTGGCACTAATTATAGCAAATAGAAGTTTTAATAATTACGGGAACAAAAGGAACGGGCTTACTTCTCATCGGCATAGACTTTCGATGCTTATAACTTGTAGTGTTGTAATTATCCAAAGCGCCACAGCAGTAACTCCAGTTTCTTTGTTCTTTGTAGTCCGTTATTTCTCGAAGATCGCCATATTGGTTGCGCTCACTCCAATGGTCGCCTTATGACCATATTTTGAATATTTGTCACGGTCGCCACATGTACACGCATGTAGGGGTGTACTTAATTGTTTTGATGCTTGGGGTGTGGATGAGGTGAGTTAATAACACTCGTAGTCCAGTACATGCACATATATAATGTAAAACTTGGGTGATACAAAGATGTTAGATCACTGATTTTAAGCGGACGGGCATGTCGCGCCCGTTGTACGGTTGGTTTGCGAATGGCGGCTGCGCCGCCCCTCTCGTCCCTCGCCCCGCACCATGCGCTGCGTCGGCGACGGTTTCCGAAGATGCCCGAAGAGGCGTTAACAGATGCTGTTTTAATATGTGGCCTATAACACGAGCAAAAAACTAAATCGTAGATTCTACTCCTCAAACTAAACAACGATTGTTCAGCGACTTTAAAAATTAACTGTGGTTTGATTTTTAGTAGACTTTAAAGTTTATTCGAATACGCAATGTATTGCGAAATTGATTATGTCTCAAAATTCAAATTCAAAATTCTTTATTTCTTTAACATCAAGTTTAAGAAACATACATCCTATATTGAACGGGCCTCTCCTTGTAAGTTATTTACAATATAACCTGTGCTAGGAGGCACCGCTCTTCCATATCTACAGTTTATAATAATATACTTATACATATAGAGTCTCACGAAAGTTTTATATTATAAATATACTTATAGTAAGGCTTGGTCAGACAGACGCGTTTTGTTAGCGTGGCGGTAGCGGGGCGCGACCGAAGCGCGAGCGGAGCGCGATGCGAGCGGCGCCGGGGGACGCCAGCAAGAAGCGCGCGTCGCGCCAGCGCCAGCATCACGCTCGCGTTGCGCCGGCATCACGCTCGTGGCCCGCCAGCGCCGCGCTTTCAATCAAACAGATTTCATTTAATTAACAGACGAAAAAAACGGAGGAGGTTCTCAAGTCGACTGGTATATATTTTTTTTTATGTATGACCACGCATAACTTTTTACAGAGTAGTTCGATTTTGATAATTATTTTTTTATTGGAAAGGTTATACCCCGAAATTGGTCCCATATAAATTTGGAAAAAAAATTCCAACCTTAAGGGTAGGAAAATAGGGGATGATTGATTTTTCACTCACCGATTGTAACGTATGACCACGCATAACTTTTTAGAGAGTAGTCCGATTTTACTTTAATTTATTTCTAAAGTAGTGGTGGGTCGTTGAAGGTTTTGGCTTCAACGAAACGAAACGTTAACGTTGAAGTCGTCAACTAGTTGAAAAACTAGTTGATTTTGTAAACTGATTATAAAAGAGCGCAAGCGTTAAGGTCGTTGAAGCGTTGATCAGTTGATTTCGTTGACGGACGTTGATTACGTTTCATTTTTAGTAGGTACATTAAATTTATACAAAGAAATAACGAAACGATAAGGTAAATATAGGTAAGAAGTTGCCTTGCGTTTACAATGTATAATTAATTTAAAATATAATTATTATAAAATATCCGATGAACTTCCCTTCATACTTATCCCAGGCTTAGGACTGGCTGAGATAAACATTGATATTTTCTAAAATAAATCAATGTGTAACTCTTAGGCGTATTTAATGGTCATTTTTATGTTGTTATTTAAATTTCTTCGCACCTTCTTTTTCATTGTAAAGTCATAAATATATCAGAATTATCAATTATTTTATTATTAAATGCAGAATTAAAATGTTCGAAATGACGTACATAAACGCGCGACAGGCATCCAGAAAATAATAAGTTTTGTTTGATGTACATTGCTACTGCGTTCGTTGGCTGTGGCCAGACTATATTTTCCTCACTTTAGTGAGGTGAAAAGATTTGTGTTACACACGGCTGCAAAGTTATTTTTACGTCTCGTGTGTTGCAACACTAGCTACGCTCAGGATTCTATGTTTGAACTACTCGCTTTGCTCAGGATTCTATTTTTGAACCACCATTCGCTACCTCGCAGTTCAACCCTAGAATCCATTCCCTAGCTCGTGCTTCAATTTCACACTTGCGGTTAAAATACAACTTTGCACCCTTGTATAACAAATAACTATTTGTTGCGCCTTTATGAACCAAAGATATTGCTGTTTTTATTAATCCATGTGCGCTCCCTGTCATTAGGTCGCGATATGAAGTGAAGGTGACGGACGCGTTTGCGACCAAATGACAGAGGGCGTCAAATGGACCTGTATTTTGATATACCTATATAGACTAGTCCCATTAGAAGTGGTTACTGGCATCCCGGAACCATTTTTCAACAAAGCTGGCATCTTCTGGCTACCGGATGCCCAGCAATCTCCGCCTCAGGGAATGAACGGCGTTCCCAGAGCTGTCTGCCAGGCATGGTGGTTGTGCTACCGACAATATATCGCGGAGCCGCGCGTTGTTCGAAGTCATGGAGGGTTTGATTTGAGCGTTTATTAAAACTCCCAAACATCTTACATAAAATTC
Organism: Pammene aurita; assembly: GCA_947086415.1. NCBI lineage: Eukaryota > Metazoa > Arthropoda > Insecta > Lepidoptera > Tortricidae > Pammene > Pammene aurita. The sequence goes on along the minus strand of OX352295.1, from coordinate 3,304,219 downwards.
CTTGACTCGCTTTTGGCTGCGGACTGCCTAAATCGCCCACCTACACGCCGCTTTGACATAGTGAGCGACGTCTAAGCGGATGAATGTCTTCAGGAGATCAGCCTTTCCTTCTATTAGTTGGTTAAGGCAGGTGTCCATATACTTAGTCACGATCGTCTTATCCAGCAAGCACCCGTGCCACGGCACTCTTAAGTGCAGCGGAGTTATCCACTGCTACTTCATTCGGCAAGGGCGCTCCTTCTGTGTGCCACTCATTCAACCAGTATATAATGGTATTTGTGTCGTGATTTTCACTGAGCATTGGAGTCACTGGGATGCTTTGTGGCGGGATTTAGCTGCCGAAGTCGACACACTTTCATATAGAAATATATGACCACTAGTGTGTTGCGGTACTTTATGTACAATCTTTTTCATGATGTGGCATCTAAACATACTCAGTTTTGTATAGTTGGCTCTGTGATGTTTCTTATATAATAATAGTTGCGCCGCAGAGTTATTACTCTGCTGCGCAAGTTGCGCAACTACGATTACAAGCTGCACATTATTTGTTTGTATTATTATTTGTTTTTCGCACATTATGTGCGATAAATTTTTCCACTCCGATGCCCCGATGTCGTGTATACAGCCTTGGCCAGAAGTGTTGAGCCCCCTTGCGATTTTCATACAAAACTCGAAAGTTTAGACCGGCGTTTCTATATTTTTTGAAGTTTTTTATCAATTAATTCAAACTGAACAGGCATGTTTTGTTGAAATGAGTAGTAAACTGCATAGAATATTTGCAATTTGTCGCACCGATCTAAATTGGCATTTTTGTTACCTCCACTTTTCATATTGTATAGGTTCCTTGAAAGTGTTATTAAGGGAAGTTTTCTAGATATATCAATAAAATATAACATTTTACGTCATCGTACATTGTTATGATAGGAAATTAATACTTAACATAAAAATTGTAAACAAAAAAGAGCTATGCTCAACACTTCTGGCCAAGGCTGTAATTCCGGCGTATATATCAGAATGCTTCATATTTACTAAGCTGTCTATGGCGGAGCTCTGGCCATGGGTACCTAAGTCTTTCTCTAATGTTTCCTGCTTCCCTTCCTCAAGACTGAGTTTGACCACAACATTGGTGGTTTAGATCTCCTTGTTCCATCTTGAGGCAGGCAAGCTCCCGTCTATATGCACTTGCACAGTTTCGTTTCAACTCCTTTCCTACGGTGGTTCTCTCGGGACCGGAGAAAACGTGTCAGGTCACGTCACAGGTCAGGTTGTGACTGGTGAGGCACGTTAATTCATGAATCAGGCGCACGCCACGAGAGTTATACGGTTTCCCCTTCGATTGGTTTAACGAGTATCATTCGCGTGGCAATGGCACCGCACTCTTTGCATTTTTTTGAAAATTAGGAACAATATTTTTATTGGGATGCTGTTTTAATATGTGGCCTATAACACGAGCAAAAAACTAAATCGTAGATTCTACTCCTCAAACTAAACAACGATTGTTCAGCGACTTTAAAAATTAACTGTGGTTTGATTTTTAGTAGACTTTAAAGTTTATTCGAATACGCAATGTATTGCGAAATTGATTATGTCTCAAAATTCAAATTCAAAATTCTTTATTTCTTTAACATCAAGTTTAAGAAACATATATCCTATATTGAACGGGCCTCTCCTTGTAAGTTATTTACAATATAACCTGTGCTAGGAGGCACCGCTCTTCCATATCTACAGTTTATAATAATATACTTATACATATAGAGTCTCACGAAAGTTTTATATTATAAATATACTTATAGTAAGGCTTGGTCAGACAGACGCGTTTTGTTAGCGTGGCGGTAGCGGGGCGCGACCGAAGCGCGAGCGGAGCGCGATGCGAGCGGCGCCGGGGGACGCCAGCAAGAAGCGCGCGTCGCGCCAGCGCCAGCATCACGCTCGCGTTGCGCCGGCATCACGCTCGTGGCCCGCCAGCGCCGCGCTTTCAATCAAACAGATTTCATTTAATTAACAGACGAAAAAAACGGAGGAGGTTCTCAAGTCGACTGGTATATATTTTTTTTTTATGTATGACCACGCATAACTTTTTACAGAGTAGTTCGATTTTGATAATTATTTTTTTATTGGAAAGGTTATACCCCGAAATTAGTCCCATATAAATTTGGAAAAAAAATTCCAACCTTAAGGGTAGGAAAATAGGGGATGATTGATTTTTCACTCACCGATTGTAACGTATGACCACGCATAACTTTTTACAGAGTAGTCCGATTTTACTTTAATTTATTTCTAAAGTAGTGGTGGGTCGTTGAAGGTTTTGGCTTCAACGAAACGAAACGTTAACGTTGAAGTCGTCAACTAGTTGAAAAACTAGTTGATTTATCAACTAGTTGATTTTGTAAACTGATTATAAAAGAGCGCAAGCGTTAAGGTCGTTGAAGCGTTGATCAGTTGATTTCGTTGACGGACGTTGATTACGTTTCATTTTTAGTAGGTACATTAAAGTTATACAAATAAATAACGAAACGATAAGGTAAATATAGCTAAGAAGTTACGTTGCGTTTACAATGTATAATTAATTTAAAATATAATTATTATAAAATATCCGATGAACTTCCCTTCATACTTATCCCAGGCTTAGGACTGGCTGAGATAAACATTGATATTTTCTAAAATAAATCAATGTGTAACTCTTAGGCGTATTTAAAAGTTCATTTGATTATATACATCTTTACATATTTACAGTATTTACACCATTGATATTTACATTTTAGGTATAGTTGTCAAAACGGTCCTCGTCCATGTTGACGTTTAAAAACATAAGTTTTTCGACTTTGTCGGTCGTCAGTCGTGTTCTCCTTTCTGTTATTATGTTGCCCGTTTTTGAGAACATTCGCTCACACGGTACTGATGTGGCAACAATGTTAAACCTTTTGATAAATACTTGGACTAAATTAGGGTACACGTGCCGATGATTTTTCCACCACTGCAGGGGGCAGTTCCATTCACCCTTGGCATTTTTCCTGGGCAGAATGTCGTCAGCCAGATACGTGTCAACCTCTTTAATTGCCTTTGAAAACGGAGTTCCTTGACTTGGAGTCTGAGTTACAAACGAGTCAAATATAGCCCAAGGGCTGAGCTCTCGACCGCAGGAGCCGCCTGTGGGCCCTGTGGCACAGAATTTTGGGTGGACTCACGGTCACGAATTACTTCCGCTACTAAAGTTCGGACCGTTTCTTTGGTTTTTCTTGCCTCGTTATTATCCGAAAATGCCGACATCTTAAACCTTGGGTCCATGAAAGTGCACACGGCAAAGGTAGTAATCTGTTCAACATTTCGAAACCTTTCCGTCATTCCATATTTCAAAATATTAATCACTTCTTTGAGTATAGGGGTAAAGTCATCCCTAGCCAATAATTTGTTACATGATTCCTTCAAACACCTGGTTATTACAATCACCATACTTCCGGTTAGATATTTTTCTCCGCTAAGCTGGCTGGTAATATCTTCGAAAGGTTTTAGCACCAAACATAGTTGGGAAAATATCTCCCACTCTTCGTTACACAGCACAGGTAAGTTGGCGTTGATCAATCCTATGGTCGCACGAACTTCCTCTTCAAGCTCTACAAGACGTGCAAGCATATAGTTAGTCCGTGGAATTCCACCGAGTCTCCACATCTTGAATAAGCTTTGGGTCTTTGCCCTGCTGCACTTGATATTTTAGTAACCTCTCATTAGACAGGGAGCTTCGTCGGAAATGAGAAACAATTCTTTTTACTTTTTCTAAATTTTCCTTCACTACAGCCAGTGCATCAGTTACCACTAAATTTAAAGAATGGGCGTAACAGCCGTATTGCCTGATATTAAGATTTTCTTTAACGGCTTTAGTGACGTTTGAAGCGTAGTCGCACACAGCAAAATTTACTTTATCGGTTAAGTCCCACTCTCTCATTATTCTTTTTGATTCTTGCGCTATATTAGCGGATTTATAAGATCCACCAAAATGGCAACAACCTAAAAGAACCGTTTTAAAATCCAAATCGGGGGTTAAGTAGTGCGCAGTTACCCCGATATATGGCTCAGTAACTCTCGACGACCATAAATCGAAGGTACACGAAGACATACGGATTCTATATCCTTGGATGTTTGGGTCGTAACTTTTTCGTAGTGTTTAGTGTATAACTACTGCAGCAGCGATCCCGATACAGTTTTTCGCGAAGGCAGTGTATAGGTACCCTGGTATCCATCTCATTAGTTTTCGAAATGCTCTTTCTTCGACATGTGAAAATGGATGAAATCCATCTATAATCATGTCCATTACGTCCAAGTCAATTGCTTTTTTTTGCTCCTTACTAATTTTCTTAGAGTTAAAATTATCTAATAGCCTTTGCCGTTTAGGAGCACTAGGTGCACTGGTACTAGGTTTATTAGATCCAGCTCCAGGTTCACCTTCACTTGTAGACGACGTAGATGTCCCACTCGTGCCTGGAATTGCCTCATCATCATTAGCGCTTCGTTTTCTGCCTATTCCAGACGAGGATGGAACTGGTTCATCAGATTTGCTATAAATGGACGAATAGGTATCAACATGTCTGCGCAGTCTGCGTCTCAAATGGCTTTTCAGGTTAGCTGTAGTTGACCTATAACTTATACTGTCTTTGCATAAAATGCAAGTAGCTTTCTCGGCATCCTTTTTTTTTTCAAAATAATGCCACAAATCACTTGTATTGTTATTTCTAGGGGCCATTTTATTTACAATATTTACAATTTACGCACCCTAATCCTATTCTATACTAACACGAAAAGTTTAATCAGTTTTATTTACAAATTGTTCTCCATCACATCAGTTCCCAACTATTTACGCTATTTATACTTATTTATTTACACGCTCAAAGGGTTCAATATAAACACAAACAGTAACACGCAACTCTCAATAATACCTATATACACTCGCAAGTAACATTTAAGTTCATTAAGTTGCAATAAACTATCAGTAACAAACAACAAATGAAAATACGCGCGAGCGAAATTTTATTCATGACCATGGATACTATGTCCTACAGTGGGAATCATTACAATTTGTAATCGTAACATATCGAAATACTAAATATATATCAAGTATACATTGCAATAAAATAATCAAACTTTTCCATTGTGTTTACAATAAACCTAAAGACTGGTAAGAAATACACAGGATTTGAAAGTAAATCTTGAACGCGGCGGGGAACTTATCGAGTACTCTTCTGAAATGTCACATAACAATTAACATAACAGTCTTTGCATGGCAAACGACTCACAATCAAAAATTATATGTTTAATATCCGCATTCTCTTCAAATCAATATGTACACTTATCATCACTTATTATGTTCTTCCGTTTGAGATGTGCTGGAACTAAGCAATGGCCAAAACGTAAACGCTTTATGCACGTAATAAATTTTCTGTTAACATATTTATAGCTGTTATACCAAGGTGTGGCTGGTAAGTCTCGTTGGAGTTCTGCGTACAATTTTCCTTTACATTCTGTTTCTGTGATGTAGTTCCAATATTCCTTCCACATTCTCTTTGCTGCACATTTGAACTGATGGTAATAATCCGTGAACGGCACTTGAAACGATTCTGAAAGATCCAGGTCGTGTTCCTGACGAGTCGCCTGGTCCACAACCTCATTGCCATTTATGCCAATGTGGGAGGGAACCCATACAAATTTTAAGTCATATATCATATCCTTAATTCTATACACTATATAGTTTTGCTTATATCCTAGATTACTATAGCACAAAGTAGTTAAGACACTATTAGAATCACTTACAATTAATATATTTAGACTATTTACATTTCTATTTACATATGTCAGAGCCTCTAATATTGCCCAACCTTCAGCAGTGAAAATGCTGCAGCTATTATGTAATTTAATACATTTGGTTATTTTAATCTGTGGATCATAGTATGCTGCCTTAACATGTTCAGCTTTGGAGCCATCAGTATACATATATAACATAAAATTCAGATTTTTCACTTAAAATAACAAAAAGTCAAATTTGTTATTAACAGAGTCAAAATTATATTTGATGTCTAGATAAGATGTCAAAACTCCCTGCCGAGGTTTTCCCAGCGGGCTACAGTATGAGGTTGTTCAAAAAAGGAGTGTATAGGTTCTTAAAGGGTAGGCAACGCGCATGCGAATCTTCTGGGGTTGCAGGCGTCCATAGGCTACGGTAACTGCTTACCATCAGGCGGGCTTGTTTGCCACCGTCGTGGTATAAAAAAAAAAGATAGTTCAATATTGTATTATATGGGCAGTTGTAAATAGGCCACTTGTTACTGGTGTACATGTTTCTTGTCAGGGTTTTTGTATTTGCCATTATGGTTGTTATTTCAGGTAAAGAACCTGAAATAAGAGTATTAGCCGAGACATTGGATGCTGCAGCTGACTGAAGAATTTCTACAGGATATAAAATTTTATCTAAGACAACACTGTTTTTGCAAGATAACTCCTTTAAACAAAATCTTTCCGCCAGCTGCAAAGGATAATGGAGGTATGCAGTTTTCTACTTCCATAGAGTTAATAGGAGTGGTGCGCATGGCACCGCTTATTACTCTTAAACCCATATTTTGTATCACATTGAGTTTTTGCAATAATTTACTGTTTGCATTCATGTAAGCTAATGAGCTGTAGTCAAAATGACTTCTGACTATGCTCTTGTACAGCATATTAAGTGTTTTTGGGTCTGAACCCCAGTATGTTCCTGCCAAACTTCTTAAAACATTTATGCTTTTCATGGCATTCTGACTTATATGATCTATGTGTTTATCAAATTTTAATTTATTATCTATAACAACTCCAAGGAACTTATGATGATCAACAATAGGCATTACATTATTATTATAACTAATATTTACAAATTGTGCATAAGCATCTCTATTGATTACTAATACTTTACTTTTTTCCGGACTAATTTCTAGTTTCAATATGTTGTTATAATAATTATGTAATTGGGTTAAAGCAGTGTTCATATTGTCAACAGCCATGTTCAGATTTTGATTTTCGCTGTACAAGAGCAAGTCGTCAGCAAATTGCAAAATTTTAACTTTTGATGTATCTACAAAACTGAGGATTTGTGATGTGTATAGGTTATATAATAAGGGTGATATGGTTGCACCTTGCATTGTTCCTTTATTAGCCTTTTTGTGGCCATACAGTTTGTTGTTGAATTTTACATATATAGTCCTATTGTATAAAAAACCTAAAACCCACTTTATAATTTTTGCTGGTAATTCCAATTGATGTAAGACATGAGTTAAGCTTTCAATATTTACATTGTCAAAGGCACCTTTTACACCTAAGAAAGCACATATAATATTTGTGTGACTAAGTTTTGCCTTTTTGATATCACAAATAAACGATACAAAACTTTCAGAACAACTTCTGACTTTTCTGAATCCAAACTGAACATCTGGTAGCTTTCCTTGAGTTTCAGCAAAATAATCTAAACCTAACTTTAGCATATTTTCGAAAAGTTTGCCTAAACATGATGATAAAGAAATAGGTCTGTATGATGCAGGATTATTAATTGGTTTATTCGGTTTTAAGATAGGTATGACACATTGGGTTTTCCATGACTCTGGAATTACTAAATTATCCTATAATTTATTATAAATATGTAATAGTATTTGTATAGCATTGTGATGTAACTTTTTTATCAACATATATGGTATATTATCCAACCCTGGTGTTGTGTCCTTTCTACTCTTGAGAGATATAAACAATTCATTTAGTGTAAAGGACCTATTAAGAAAGGAGTTAAGTTGATTTTCATCAGGCTGATTTATAATATCATTTAAACAGTTTTGATTTAGCTGAGTTGAATCTGACAATTTATCTAAGAAATGTGGCACCCATTCATCATTAAAATTCCTATTTGCGAAGAACCAATTCTTTTAAACCTTTTAATGTAACCCCATGTCCTAGAAACTGGTGTCATTCTGTTGAAACTACTACACAAATTATGCCATGAATTAGTACGCTCCTCTTTTAAAATCCTTTTTTTAGCATCAATCTTTTTGTAGTTTATGAAATTATCAATACTAGGTGATTTTCTATACTGAGTTAATGCTTCTTTAGACTTTTGGACAGCATCTAGACAAGTTTGATTCCACCAGGGAACAGGTTTTCTCAGGACTTTCATGGATTTTTTGACTGTTGTTTTGGAACTGTTTCTGATCGAAGATTATACAAAATATTTATAAAGTTATTGTACAAACTAAGTGGTTCTGAATCATCAATGTCTAAATTAGAAAAATAAGTTTCTGATAAATTATAATATTTAGACCAGTCTGCTCTACTATAAATATATTTTTCTTCTACAGGTCGAACCCCATAAATGGAAGGCTGCACATTTACAATCACCTGAGTTGGATAATGGTAGCTGCCCATTGGATCATCATGAACGCGCCATTCGCAAAGTGGAGCTATTGTGGGACTAATTAAATACAAGTATAAACATAACTATGATCGCCTCTTTCAACATTGTAAAATAATGAATGTATATGATAAAGTCAAACTGGCAGTGATACTGGAGTACAAACATAGTCTAGGAAAACTAAACAGGTATAATAGATCAAATAACCTTAGAGCACTAAAAGATTCGAAGCACTTCACTATACCGAATAGTAACAACTTCTATGGACAGAGAGTCTGGTCCAGTTACTTACCTAATATCCTGAATAGTTTTCCTAGAAATGTAGTAGACAACCTAGGGGAGAAACCCCATAAGCTTAAAATGATTGTTAAAAAAGCTCTGTTTGAGCAGTAATAGTTAGACCATTTGTTAAAAATATAATTTAATGAAGAAAACATATAATGTAAAGCATGAAAATATTAATACTTTGACGCTTGGCAAAAAATCTCTATAAATTTAGATTATGCTAAGGGTATCATGTAAAAATTGTATCTTTTTATTGATAATAAACAGTTTAAATTTTATTTTCTTTTTTTTTTAAGACTTAAATCTATTGCAGAAGGATTTCTATTTGGATATTGCACAGTTGTTGGACTACCATCATTTCAAATACACAAATCAAATTCATCAATAAGATTATATAAACTATTGCCTCTACTGTTATTTGAATGATATCCAAATAAAATGTGATGAGCGTTAAAATCGCCCATGATGATACATGGCTTGGGAGTTTCAAGCAAGACCTTTTTCATTTTATTAGTATCAAACCTGCTGCTATTAGGTCGACAATATACGCAAAGAATGTATAATTTACCGATAGATGTTTCTATAACTACACAGATATTCTGAATGGATTCATTAAAAGTTGTTTGTATAATGCTATATTGTACATTTTGTTTAATAAGTACATATACCTACGCCATTACTAGCATTTTTTGAAATCTTATGTACAAAGTTATATGGGGCAAAATTAGGGATTATACTAGTTTTTTTAAGCCAAGTTTCATTTAACAAACAGATGTCGATATTTTGTTCCGAAAGATATGTATTTAAAAGGGCTCTTTTACTCAATAAGCTCTGAATATTATATTGTGCAATATGTAAAAAAGTGTCCATAATTTGAATTTAATAAATTTGTTGTGACTATTTCCCTTATTCTTTTATTTGAAATCGGAGTATCATTTTTATCGTTTGCTAAGGCAAGTAAAGACTTCACTAAGGCATTCATTATGATATCATTGTTTAATATTTGTTCTACATTATGTTTGCTAATACTTATAACATTATTACTTTTATTAGGCAATGCCGGAAATGCTTTTGGGTCGGTAGGTAGCGGGGCACTCACCACAGTGGCATAGTTCCTGTTGCGGTTTTCGTATTTCCTTTTTTTATCTTCCATTTTCTTCTGTTTAATGGGACATTCTCGTGATATTGCTAAGTGATTCCCGTTGCAGTTTATACACAGTATCTGTTCGACCTCACATTCTTTGTATGAATGGCTACCGGAACATGACGAACACATTTGCTCTCCGCGGCAAACTCTTGCAGAGTGATTAAATTTGAGGCACTTGTAGCCATATCTGGGCACCGTTAATCAAATAGTTAACTTCGTTAATCGTTAATCCGCTACAAAAAAAGTTAGCTTCGTTAAGCGTTAAAGCGTTACATTTCGGAAGAATTAACGCAAGTTAACGTTAATCCGATAATATGTGTAAAATTGCATCTTTATATCGTTGCGTTAGTGAACTTATGATATGGTTTTATTTTAATTACTACACAGTACACCTTTTCTATCTAACTAAATTACACTGCACTCTTCTTTATCAATTATCAACATGCAATTGATCATTGACAGCAATTTATACTAACAACAAACAAAACACTCGTCACTCTAAGCCGGCACCGGCGCTAAGTAATGAAATGATCAAACAAAACAAATCTCTTCGCAGTTTTCTTTCTCACTCGCACTTGCCGGCAAAATATATCTAGTTTTGTTTTTGTTTCACTCGCTGCCACGCGCCGCCCGGCACTTTTCGTTTCATACTTGTCTGAACCTGTTTTTCGCGCCGCGCCGCGGTGCCGTGCGGTAACTATAGTCTGGCAAACCATTTCTGTCAGTAGAAACGCGCGGCAAATTCAAAATACGTACATGTGGCAACCCTTTATGATGAGACACCGTATTTTATGACGAACATTTCAATTCACATTGAATTTGCTTCTAGTGCATTTCACTCTCTCATCTTAAGCGCGAGTGAGATAGAACTCCTGCAACGTTCCCAATTAAATTTAAATTAATTTTTAAGCCATATGTCAATTGCCTCAACCAGATTATCTGTTGCAGTTGATGACAGATCAGACGAAATATATCCGTCTCCTTTTTACACACCGTAAATGTCACCTAATGAAAGGGGCGGAAATACCACCTAAAATTAAAAACATAAAATTTGATGATCATTGCTGCTTTTTTCACTGGTTCTTAGTGTTGTCATACTTTTGTTCGCTGTACATTGCTACTGCGTTCGTTGGCTGGCCAGACTATATTAGGCATTGGATTAACGATTAACGGACTTCTGCATATTAACGGAAGTTAACGTGTCCGTTAATCAAAATGTTAACTTCGTTAATTAACGGATTAACGAGTTAATGCCCAGCTATGCTTGTAGCATTGCAGCAGTGGTGGTATGTAGGTGCGGATTGGGTATCTGTACATTTGTATGTATGCATGTTGAGGAAGGGTTGTACCCGCAAAAGTGACAGCTATCGTACCCATAGCCTAATTATACAGGTCATTTAAATTTTTGACAGCTCGTCCGAAAAGACCTCACTTACGTCACATAATGATGCCATTCGTTGACATCTTCAATTCAGTCAGGGAGTTTTAATAATACACTATTCATGTTCAAAAATGTTAGCGTGCCGTTACTAAGTATATTTTGTGTTTTTTAATTATTTTAGACCTAAAATAAGCTTCATATAATTTTAGGTAATTTGATATAATTATTTTAGTTAGCAATTCATTTACGACATGTAATTTTATGAGGACTTTTTTTTTACATTGTGGCAATACAACTATCATGGCGAGTATTACACTGACAGGCGGCCATATTGTATTATCTCTGTTTCTTTTAAACTTATCACGCCGTTTCATTTTTGTCTGAGATTCCCAAATATTTGATAGATATATAATGTATATAATAATAGTTGCTCGTAATAAATATTGGTGTAGGTAGTGTAACTGCATGTAAAACTTCATACCAACGTATAAAATATTTAATAAGTTACGTTGTAATTGTAATGGAATTACATTGTAATCTATAGTAATATATTTATGAGTTTAATTTCTTTTTCAATCGACTAAGCCGGTAAAAAGAAATCAATACGCAAATTTAACAGTACAACGGCATGCCGTTAACTTTGTATAACGGGATACTATAAGTAATAGGAATAAATCAAACGTTGGTAATATTGTACTTACATAGAATAATGATAAATACATTACTTTTTTGGATTGACCCATCAATGAAGAATATCCCATAGGCGCACCACACATTAGAACGGAATTCAGCGCGGAATTTAGCTATTCATAGACAAAAGCGGAAATTTGTCTATGGTAGGCTGAATTTTTGTATGGAGTCCATAGACAAATTTCCGCTACCATAGCCCAATTTCCGCTTTTGTCTATGAATAGCTAAATTCCGCTGTAATGTGTGGTGCCCCTTAAAAACTATAACAGTTTATGGCCGGCCATGAATTCCGCCATAGGGACACCATAAGTAGATAATACTCAGTACTGTGCGGAAAATTGTCTATGGTTTGTGGTTTGGACCCGGATATGTCCTTAAACTAGGTCCGGACACGGGTACGTCCTTAAACCACGTCCAAAAGAGAGGTATGGATACTGCGAATGTCATCTCGCTATGTGTGATAGGGCACAGCACAGCGAATGTCATCTCGCTCAAATCTGGTATTTCCCCAGTCGGGCTCTGCTCCAGGAAAAAAGGAAATTGAAAAGAGAATCGATTTATGTTTAAGATAGTAAGGAAAAATGTGTTTTTTTCGTTCTTTTTTCCCATATTTGCATTTTGTAGAAGTTATTATGAGCAAAATTTACTTATAATAAACCATACATACATAATACATTTTAAGGTCAATACACTATGGAAGTTCACGTTCACACTGATTTAGATAGTTACTATGGGCAAAACATATACACCACGACGCGAAAGATTTTTTTTCACGTAGTTTTTGTTTAGTAAAAGCGTTACCATTTTGTATATTCAAAAACTGCATTAAATATTATTTCTTAAGATATTTTTTAAAATATAAATAATTATATTTTTTAATTAAGTATATAATGTTCTAAAAAAAGATTTCTGGGTGATTTTCCTCACCACAGAACTTTTTTTAACATGGAATTTTACATTTTTAATATCAGAAATGAATTCTGTATGTCTGTTTTAGTCTGAAATGATAACACACAACCCCTACCAATCTTAACCAGAGAGTACTAACATATAGCTCGGGACCCCAGGGGGGCGATTTTTGAGATCCGAGCACTCGAGACTGACATTTAAAAGTAGAATTAAATGAAGAAATGATCTTTTAAAATTTTAAACCGCTGTTATTTAACAGCGATAGCAATTTAAAATCACGATTATTTAAACTATTAGTTTCATGCGAAAATAATGGCTACAAACTTTTATGTGCGATTATTTTTGAGCTTAATTTCATTGAATTCGACCATTCGAAAGTCAAAAATCGCCCCCCTGATTTAGACGTGAAGGTCCAAAAATTTTACGGACCTCCAAAACTAAAAATATTCATCTAGGAGCACTCTATCTATGTTCAAAAATTCGCAACTTTTTCTCGATGCGCACAATTTTTTTCACTTTTGTACTGAGTACCATACTACTCTTTCTGGAATCTTTCTTTAATATGAGTATGATTTAACCGCTCACCAAATAAATATGAAGTCGATGAACTAATTAATAAGATAAGAACTAGGTAACGAAACGAATAAATCTACCACTAAAATTGTATCACCAACTAAATTAGCCTGAGAAAAGGAGTGTTTTCGGTGGCAGGATTTATCCTTAATACTGAACGGTATTGTTTGGACCTACTGCGAGGTCTGCGAGTCAAAAAAGGGACCTTAATTTATCACAATTATGAGAAACATCAACATAAATGCGATTTCCGAAAAATAGGCAGGACTGAAGTGAACTAGAAAAACATCATTTAATGCTGTTATTAGATATTGTTTTATGTTCCTTGTTCCTGAAAAGTTTTTGATATTTAACATATTTTTAATGCGAAACGTGACGTGGCCAAAAGTGACCTTGATGCCGGCGTGTCAAAGAGTAGCTTAGAATTTTTGTGATTTCCATGCACTCCTGTTACTCAATGTACTACTTGGTTACAACTATCTTCCGTTTTGGAACCCTCGTCTAGTTTTGTCTATGATACCGTTTATGTTTGTTTTTTCTTTACGGTGTCGTTTAGATATACCCAGTAATTACTTAATAGTATAATGTCCAATAATTACCTCTATAAAAGATATTTCCCTATTTTTAAAGTTTGAGAACCGTTTCACTCCCTGATGACGTCAGTGTGGTCACTAACGTCACGAGGTGTCAAAAATTTAAATGACCTTTATAATTAGGCCATGATCGTACCCAGGGGCACCAGTTTGCCATCAACTTTACGCATGAATCTTTTGATAGAGATTACTTCAGTGTCTCCACATGTAATGTTTTTGTATATCTCCTCATTACTCATCTCCTTTGGTACATATCGTATCACGCCCGTAGTCTCTGTCAAGTCTGCTGGTACGAAAGCTTTTAGCTTATTTCTGCCCAAGAAGCTGTCCATTTTGAGAAAATTGTTAGCGGGTGCTGGCTTTTTGAAAGTAACGCCTATCTTGTGCGCTTTGACTCTGTGCACGCCGACGATGCCTTTTACGTTATCTGTAAATAATTTGGTCAAACTGATGGGATTTCTATTCCCCAATTTATCGTTCTCTTGAGATTCCACATATACTGTACTGTCCAGACTATTATTTTCCGGAAATTGTCTCTTATAATTTGGTTTAGTATATAGTTTGTAATTGTTAGTTAGGAATAAGCCCTCTAACTTTCTCTTCTTCGCTTCATTGTCACCGGTGGCAGTGGCAGTGCCGGCAGGGGGCTCGCCCCCGCCAGAAGTTTCTGCCATTTTTTATTTACACGGTATCTACTATATACAAATTTATTATTTACACCAAAAAATAACTAATATACACAAAAGAAATAAATTGTAGAGAACTGGAGAAAATTTAATTCACCCGCTTCGTTTGACTTCCCGCCAAAAAGTCCCTGCAAACTGTTCGTGCACGCAGTGTTGCCACTGGTCTAAAGAAAAAATCTTAATATTATTCTTACCTTTAAAATGTGTACCTACGTTTTTAGTTTATATACGCAAAACGTTTACTTCCTTCAAAATATTAAAATATATATATATATATATATATATAAGTATTATTTCCCTTGTTTCTTTTCATGTTTAGATGAAAAAACTAGCAATTATAGTACAAGTTAGCTTGACTGCTTGCTTATTCAGAAATATATAGGGTGGGCCCTGTAACTAAAGCAAAAAATTAAAACGTAGATTCTAGTCCTCAAACTAGACAACTTTTGTGTAGCAACTTTTTAAAATCATAAAGTTTTTAGATTGTTCTTTTTTCAAACAAAGTAAATAGTATTTTCAATGTACTTAAAACTCCGTCTAATTGACATCGCCTGTCAGTCTAGTCACTCTACAGACATAATCAATTTCATAGTACATTGCGTGTTCGAATTAACTTTAAAATATAATAAAATTCAAACCGCAAGTTTTTTTTCAAAGTCGTCAAACAAACGTTGCGTAGTTTGAGGAGAAGAATGTACATTTTAATTTTTTGCTTTAGTTACAAGCCCCACCTTGTATAGTGGTCGTTTACAAATTCTACAACTGTTTGTTAACGTAATAATCTTTTAATTCTCTTAGGTTCCTTATTTTTATATCAATATCAGTTGCATTAAATAACATAATCAACCATTGAAAAAACTGTAATAGTACAGAATAATATGTAAACAAACGATAGCAACACTGGTCACGTGACCCACGACGCGCACAACATTCTTTGTCTCTATTTCTCTTAGCAAAAACCTAATTTTTCTATCGCGCTCGCTAGCCAAGCCAAATCACGCTACTGCGGCTGTGCGCGCAATGCATTCTTTGTCTCCTTTTTTCTAAGTAAGTAATATTTGTGTCGCGCTTACTCAAAATATCAACGAATGGATTCTCTGTCACTTTTACTCTTAGCAAAAACCTAATCATTCTATCACGCTTGCTCTAAATATCAACGAAATTTTCAACGTCAACGTTTCAACTGTCTCTCAACGAGTGCATCCACTTTCACCTTAAAACTTTTAACATTAGGTTTATTATACGTTGAATGTCAACTAGTTAAATCAAGAGCCCCAAACGTTTCATTCGTTGAAGAGTGATCATTGTGATCAACGTTGAATCAACTAGTTCGTTGAATCAACGACCACCACTCTTCTAAAGACCTACCAAATGATTTATCATATAAGTATACAGGTGCAGTTTCATTGCATCTTTAGGGTTCCGCAGTCAGATTTACTATAATTTTCAAGTAAAAAAGGCTAAGCATCGGCCGTCATAAGAGCCCTTTGTTTTGAATTATTATTAAATTTAAATGTTCATGTAAGTAAATGATTTGGTCACCCAAATGTGGCAGAATCAAATCGAGACAACTTTTTAAATTTAATTATTATTAAAATAATAGTATTATTTTATATTGTTATCTGTATAAGTTAAACTATTTATTTCTTTCAAATTAATTAATTATATTATAACACAAAATTTTTATATTAAATACAAATCTAAATAACTTAAAAATAAAATAATTCTAAACTTATAAAATAAATCTAAACTACAAGAAACCCACTTCGAGCTGCTCCCGGTGCAATGGTTCCCATCACGCTCGCTGCGTTTCCGCGTTGGACAACCTTTGCAGCAGGAAAGTAACATAAACTTTGTATGGCGAATCAAGATTTGTTAGACTATTTTATTCGAAACTTCACAGGAGTATTCCTAACGATAAATGAGTAAACACGTGTTTCAGGTTTTTTGAAAATTCATAATGGCCCTTTACATCATCTTAAATTTTAAATATGTTCAGTTGTTCATCCTTATACTGTATAAATATTAGAATAAATAAGGTATATTATATTTTGAAAGTTTTATTTAATTATACATATATACACTATGTACGATAAGAGCGCGACCGGTAAAATTTAAAGAATATAATGGTAAACGTCTGAACGCTCTTCACTGTCCCAGTAGCGTTTAGCGCAGGCACTAGTTTTTACGAAAGTGACTGCTATCTGACCTTTCAACCCAGAGGGGAAACTAGGCCCTGTTGGGATTAGATCCGGTTTCCTCACGATGTCTTCCTTCACGGAAACGCTACTGGTAAATATCAAGTGATGTGTCGTAAATAAGTTCCGAAACACTCAGTGGTACGAGCCGGGGTTTGAACGAACGCTTTCGACTTGTTTATTATACTTGAAAGCTTCTTGTTAGACTGTATGTATTATCACATATTTGAAAAAGGGGCTGGTGGTCCATTTTTCGAGCTCGGACAAATTGGTTTGTGATTTCCACAACAGTCAGGCAAAATATGTATTTATGATTTGGCGCCTCCTGAACAGGGCGGCTTGGTACAATGCCGCTTGTGGCATTGGCTCCGGTCTATAGCGGTCTAAGACCTCTTCCACTTCCTGGCCCTCGTCTATTTCCACCCTAGTAACAATTATAAATATTAAAGCCTTATATAATGGAACGACCAAGAAAGAAAAATAACATATTTTTAATTTTTAATTTAACAATCTCATTTTTTGCATGTAGATTCTTACGAGTACATTATATTGTAAGTTTTCTTGAAATTTCCATTTGTTTTACGACCATTGCTATGGGGAGCTAGATTTAGCTAAAATTTGGTATAAGTCATGGTGTTGATATAATTATGGACGTCAAAAGAATGTAGGTAGGACTTACCTGAAGTGCTTCATAATGTTGTAGATCGTGCAGCAAGCATAAATTATGCGGCACGCCATTTCGGGCTTATAGTTAATGCAAGATGCGGTCCAACCTTAAGCACCGCAGTGATCCCTTTAGGTAGCCATTGGTCCGCTCGATGGTGTTGCGGACCCGACAGTGCCACTCCGTGTACCGCTCCTCGGCGGACCCTGGCGCCGCGTTAAGGACCGGAGTCATCAGCCAGGGTTCTAGCTCGTAGCCGGAATCCCCTGAAATTGTATAATAAAATATAAACGGTTACACTCACGTCTCTTTTTTCACTTGGCGCAACATGTTTCGGAGAGCCTAGGTCTCCATCTTCAAGTACAAAGAGTGCTATTCGAATCGGCCCGTGGCCCACTGCTGCACACCGCGTTGCCGACTAAGCCCTTGCTCTTTATATTTTATAGTGTTAATATGTCTCACGAAAGTTTAAATTTAAGATTAAAATTAAAACAATATATTTTTAGAATTACTTTTGATTCAAGATATTCATTCATGACATACACAAAAATTTACAGACAAACCAAATAAAGACGTATTTATTGGTGTAGCACCACGAAACCGCACCGCAGCGGTTTTGGGTAGGCACCTACAATATTGAACTTACCTAGGAGGTAATATGAGCCAATTCTTTGGTCAGGTGGCGCATCACATTTTTAACCACCGAGTGGTTAAAAATAAATTGGTCATGTACCCTTCCCGGGTACTGAGCATTTACGTGCAGTAGCCTGCAGTTTACATCAGCAATCTAAGAAAATATTACCATATAAAAATAAAGTGTTTTGTGTTTCGTAATACTTTCGTAAATATTAGCTCCGAAATTTAAAAAAGTGTTTATCGTATTTCCTCGATATCTCATTAAACATTGATCCCAGTGAAGTGCAAAGAATCTTTTTTATAGAAAATCATATGTTAATGAATTAAGCAATAAAACATTTTTTCGTATGAGCCACCGTTACCGACACCCTATGCAAACGACACCCTATGTGGATAAAAGACCTGCCAGCCCCTCAGGCTCCAGGCAAAATCTAAATCTCCCCGGGGAGACCCTTCGGGTCCCCCCGGCGTCACCACCTCGGGCAGCTAGAGGCTCATCTCTAAGTCCCGACTATCCCAAAAAAAAAAAACATCAGGGCAGTGGTTCTCACCGCCTCCCGCCGTGAGGATCGCTGCACCCTGGTAGTGCCGGCTCGTTTATAGACGAGTAGGCACCTAGGACACGCGGCCGTATTCCCTGAAGGAGAAGCCAGAGTGCCGGCCCGTTTAAAGACGAGTAGGCACCTTGACTCCCGGTCCTACATCCCCCTCACTCTTGCAACCGCCGCAAGGGTTGGGGTTTACCTACTAGCTCCGCGTGGCAGACGCCGCGTTAGAGTAGGGATCCGCGACTATCCCGAGTCGCTCCCGCGCCGCACCTAGCCTAGGATACCTAGCTATAGATAGTTAAGAGTCAATTATAAATAAACCGGCATAAAAGCCCGCTGAGTTGTAATCTGTACTTCATCCATCCGTGTTTCTCTTAATTGCCCTGCAACCCCTCTCTCCTCTGAGCTAACTAGGAAACCCGAGGTCCCCTCAGGACTAAGGGAGTTGTATGAGGTTACGCCCACCCCGGTGCGCGTGACCCCATCACATCTGGCGCCTAACGAAGTAACTCGCAGGAGTCTTATCGGTATCCTGAACGGAACCGCTGCTCGAGAGGGTACAGGGATTTAATCAATTTTTTTTTCGCCAACCGTAAATATCCCCGCAGTAGGTGATTATTGGGTGTTTGAAATATCAATTCTCCGAATCTTCGATTCTCCGAATCGATATTTCAAACCCCCAATAATCCTCTGATTCGAAATGCCCAATCGGGTTCGGGTTAAGTACATTGAGCCTGTATATCATATCCTAATCTCTGTCTTCGTTTATGATCGCATGATCCGTAACGTTCGATTAAGCCTAGCTTGATTTAAAATTCATGATAAGGTTTTAATGACGCGTTTTTCGTTTTATGACTTAGTTTTAACTCTGTTCTGTAAAATCGCAAGTCGAAAAGTTAATCTTTAAACACCAAAAGCTTAACACAACATGCAATCTAAGGCGGCCAACCCTCAGATTGCATGCCAGGGTCCCAGGAAGTCGATTCCTGGCATAAACCCTCAAAGCCGAGGCTACGGTGTTTTGCACAACACGAGAGACAAGTTGATCAGACTCATCAAACGTGCATTTACCCCTTGTGCTTCGGGTGTGGGTAATCAATACTTATCGACCGCGTAAGAATTGAAATACCCCGGATACAGAGTTTCAGAATTCAACATATTACTACATGCGCGTCGGGTGGCCAATCCGAGGCATGGTTCACGTGTTGGGGTCGTCCGGTCGTCAACTTCCCGTCGAAGTATAATCAAGAACTTTTATTTATATGAACGAATGTAAAAAACTTCAATAGCGTGATTCAGGCCAGGCTATATTATTGGCTGTTACGTATGACGTACTCGAACGTCATGTTATACGAGACAATCGTAATCTATGCCTTGATCAGTGCAATATAAAAATTAAATTGCTTTGATTTAAATTTTGAACATTGAAATAATTTAAATTCTAAAATCCTAACTAACAAATCAAAGCCTTATATCAATTATCATAAGATTAACATTACGTTTTAATGGTTGAATCATATTGCTTTTCATGCTTAAACAAAGTTGATCGCGCATTTATTGTAACCTGAGTCATTCTATTATTAGCGCAATGCCTGTTTATTGAGCAAGCGCGTACCTACTTTTGTATTGAAGTTGTTTTCTCCGGTTTTCGAAAATAGCAGTTACTGATGTAAATATACTTTTCAAAGGTTGCCTTAACAATCTAAACCAAACCCTACGTAATTTAGGTTGTAATTTGTATCTAACTAATATTTTAGCTTTTAATATTTAACATGAAAGAAGAACAAAATATATTAAATCAGCATAATATGATCCTACTAGTTAGGTTATAATTTTCTAAGCAACAAAATGGAAACAAAAAATAAAAATCATACTTTTATTACAAATTATAACATACGTTAAGTAACAATAAAAACTTAATTTATAGGTACAATAATATGACGTACGCAAATAGCATTGTAAAACATTCCTTTCATAATCAATATACTACTTCATATATATTACTAATACTTTTATTGTAAACAACATTATCGTGGAATAATTATTAGGCTATTTAGGTAAAATTTTTGATTTTAAATTTTCTATTTTTACAAACAGGAGAATTCAAAAGGTATGTAAATAACGTGGTAAATATTATAAAGAGTAAATATTACAATAAAATAAAATACCAAGTATTAAATATCTCTTTAAGTTATTCCATACATTAACTAGCAATAATAACTTAAATTATAAGAATCTTTTATTAATAACTATTCACTTCACTCAACTTTTTAACAATTTTTCCCACTAGGCCTTCCGTCGCATTCAATAGCTCATCATATTCATCTTGCACTACGTATTGTACCGAAACGCCATTAGTTTCCAAGTTGGATTCAATGTCTGAAATGCTGATTTTTATAAGACGCTTTCCTTTCGTCACTTTTCTGATAACGTGTGAATTTAATCCCATTTCCGCCTTCTTTTTTCCTTTTTTGACGATTTTTCTTACTTTTTTTGACTGGGATAGTGGAATTTCTTGCGAGGGATTTAAAAGCGCATCTTGATATTTTAAATAAGGATCCATATCTTGCGAGTAGGTAGTTGAAAGGTTCATTCATCTTTTCACCAAATTGTGAGTAAAATGGAGTAGCAACGGTGACTTCTGCAACCGAGTTCATGGGTTGTGAGCTCTGAAAGAAAACAAAGACTTTATTAAATAATCAATATCTACGGAACGAAAATTCAAACGCTATAATAATTAAAAAGTCAAAAACTCACCATTTTTAATGTGAAATAAAATACAGAATAATTTATTGAAACTAGTAATGCGTTCTGTTTGAAACCTTAATCAGAAATACTTTTTGTTTTCTTCAAGTTTTATTTTATAGTAGTATTTTTTTTTTTTCGCTTGATGTGCAATTATTATTAGTGTACGTAAACACGTTTTTCGAACAGGTTCAAACCAGTTACGTGTTTATTGGTGTATTGCATCATGTTTGTATTTAAATCATATTATAGCTTTCACTATGAATGAAGCCTAATGTTAGCGGTCGGCATCTTTTGTTACATGACTTCACTTTGATGTACCGATATATAATAAGAATGATTCAAAAAGGTATTCGCGGGGGTATTTGCCTTTGTTCTACTAGATACGCACGTGCTAACAATAAATACTTATCGTGTTATAACTCATCTGTTCCCGATTCTTTTTTGTTTTACATCGATTGCAATAATCTTTATGGCTATGCAATGTGCAGTTATTTACCATTTGCGGATTTCAAATTATTAAGCAAAGATGAAATAGAAAATATTAATTTCCTTGAAGTTCCTGATGATAGTCTATATGGTTATATATTAGAAGTCGATATGAAATATTCAGAAGATCTCCATAATTCACACAATGACCTTCCATTTTGTCCCTAAAAGTTTATACCTCCCGGATCGAAGAGTTCTAAACTTATCCCAAACCTGTACGATAAATATGAATATGTAATTCATTACGTGCATTTAAAAACTTGTGTGAAACATGGTTTAAAACTAAAAAAAATTCATAGAGCTATAAAGTTTAAACAAAGTCGATTTATACAGCAGTACATTGAGTTAAACACACAGTTGAGAAAAAATGCAAAATCGGAATTTCAAATGAACTTTTATAAACTCCTCAATAACAGCTTATTTGGTAAAACTTTAGAAGCTACAGAAAATAGGACAAACGTTATGTTAGTTAATCAATGGAATGATACAACGAATAAAACTAAGAAAAAAACAAGTGCTGAAGCGTTAATAACACGACCTAATTTTCATAGTGCAAGTGTCTTTACTGAAAATTTAGTTGCCATTCAAATGAATCCAGACATTGTTACACTCGATAAACCTATTTACATAGGATTTACAGTTTTGGAAATATCAAAATCTCACATGTATAACTTTCACTATTCTCATATTAAACCATTTTACGGAGAAAATGTTAGTTTGTGCTATACTGATACAGATTCATTTTTGTATTTTATAAAAACAGACGATATCTATAGAGATTTAAAATTAAATTTTCAACGTTTCTTTGATACGAGTAATTACGCTGAGGACAATATATACGGCATACGTCAAAAAAATAAAAAAGAACCTGGGTTATTTATAAAGCTAAAGGCACAAAAACACATGCAGTTAAGGCTCTTCGATTTCGTGATTATAAGAATGTGCTCTTTAATAAGGAATTGGTACGCAAAAAAAAAAAAAAAAACACTCTATTTAAGTCTATAAAGCATGAAATTTTTACACAAGCTCTTAATAAAGTTGCCTTGTCTTCGAATGATGACAAACGGATTATATTAAAGGATAATATTCATACCCTTTCATGGGGACATACTTCGTTTTTTTTTTTAAGTATAATGTTACTACTTCATGCTATCAATTGACTGGGTTTAGCCTTATACATAATGTTTTAATTGATTTTTATCTAAACATTGTTATTAGTTATAGTTGAAGATTTGAAAATAAATGTCTTTTATCTAACAGATTTAATTTGTTTTATTTTTACTACCCATTTTATTGTATCTACTTACATGTTCAGTTCTCGTTACGAAACGTACAATGTTCAAAGATTATATTCAATCATATTGTGATATCATGAAACTAAGTTTTAAGTAACACGAACTGTACATTGTAGATGAATTAATATTTTTTATGAACGGGCAATAAAATTAGGTACAAGTAATAAAATTCGTTTAGGTTTATAAAATACGATTTATTTATTTATAAAAGAACAAGATTTTCTCTATACCATTTCTTAATACAAATTACATTCTTTAATGAACAGTGCTTATCAATAATATGATCCATACAAGTAATTTTACCATTACATTTAAAATACGTATTATAAAGTTTTAAAAAGTTCGGGCATCCTTTTTGTGCAATATCAGTAACATCACAATTTTGACATAATTCTTGAACCCATTTAATTTTTTCTACGCCTTTTACATATATTTTTTTATTTTCAAGATAAGGGATTATTATGTCTTTAAATAGCTTGTATTCAATAAAACCTTCACTCCAACGAAAGCTGAAAGTCTTCTCGATCCAGCGCACATGTCGGCGTTCTTCGTGCGTTAACCGTGAATAAGGAAACGGAGGCTTTATTGAAAACACCAGAGTAAAGTCATCAGCAGCCAGAGCTAGCTCTTTAATAATGAATTTATTGTTTGCATCCCTGAAGCCTTGTATGTCAACAATGTAATGGTGTAAATTCATGATATTTTCTTCACGATACTACTTAATGGTTTATATTCCACAATGCAATCGTTGAATATTAAACAAAAAGCAGACGTATTGTCTGGAATTTCTGAATCACTCTCAATTTCTATTCTCACATCTATAGGACCCGTCTTCAAGCGATCATTTTGTCTAGAAGTGTCCAAAACATATAAAGCACATTTTTTAAACTCTTGTATAGTTAACAACGGTTCAGCTCGACGTCCATGATACGACTGTTGAAACCTTGTATATTGTTCATATAATATTGCGTAATTGTCATGCTCGAACTTCACATTTAAACTTTCATATGGAAAATAAGTAGAGTTTAAAAATACGCGGACTTCACGTAAATTACAATGATCAAAACTAGAGAAATCCGCATCCGACTTATTTTTTCTGTTGGTTGATAAGGCTAATACAACAAACCGAGGTTTTTCTAACTGAGATGACGTCTTAATTGCCCAGGTATGCTTTGTTGTTTTAGGTAAAAGCGGATACTCATATAAATCCCAATTTCTAAAAGCCAAATTTAGGGGTCGGTCCTTTTCCAACAACTTCAACATTTGTATACGTTGACGGTCTGAAACTTTAATATGAGGCACTCGCCATACGATTTTATCAATAATAATGTCTTCTAATACTTCATTTGTATTAAGTTTGACTGCATTCAAATTTGTATTACTTCGCAACAAAATCAACTCATGTTTACAATTGATTATTATTTTGGTAAAGTCTTCAGCAAACCCTAAAATTTTGTTTAGAGGCAAAGATACGGCAAAACGTCCGTGTTGAGTATTTTTTGTACCGTTTAAGTCCCATCCCCAAGCCTTGGACATCATTGATTCATTGCTATTCATAGACAATAAAGATTTTATAGTTGAGGTGATACCTACATTTTTCACTTTATCAATCTCAACCCCATTCAATTCGTATCGAATATCTTGAAACAGGAATAGAAACGGATTGTTTGTGAAATGAATGCTATTCACTTCGTGTTTTGTCTGTCTGTTTATAACTTTGACTGTACCTTCTAAATATAAGGTACTAGCACACGGTAAAATATACAAGTCTTGTTGATTAATGGGTATCCGAATTTCATCGTTTTTATTGAATGTTGTTACATATGGTCTGTAGGAATGAACTTCGAAGCTTTCAATAGCATTGTCTTCTGCATAAGACTCTGCTACACTAAGTATTTCGCTCATTTTAATAATCCGATTAGTTTTAAATACTTTTTGTTTTCCTTCGTTAATTTGTTAGGTGTTCTCCTTTTCAAAGTAGTTTGCAAACTGATATGTCTAGGCGCGCACGACGACTTTTTATTAAAGTCAATCATTATAGTTTTTTCTTGAGATGAAAGTATAACTGAATATCTTCTCCTCTTAAATTTACAAGTTGATTGTTTACGTCGAGAATGCGCTCATTAATTGAACTTATGGTGTCCTGATTTACAGGAAAATAAATAAGGTTTCTTGGAACTTCTATAATTCGATATCCGGGAGGCACATTAGGAACAAATTCATGAACTATATGGCTAGGTTTTCCATTTACAAATGATCCGCTCACAATATCACATTCGATCCTGATAACGGTTGTCGATATAATGTTAACAGGAAATTGTGAACAGTTTATTATATCGGATTTTAGTGTCTCATTTCCGAAACCTAATGTTCTTCCGATAGAGTTTGACTTTTCAAAATGAACATCTTTTGTACAAAATATTTTAGTTTTTAGTGTGTTATTATTACATATTAATTTAAAAGTGCAATCTTTTACATTATCTTTTATGTAATCACCGATATCTTCGAGTTCATATGATCCTTCCGGTATTTCAATACACTCATTATTGCCATACCAGAATTGATTATTTCTACTATCGATGTTGGGTATTGAATTAAACGTAGAAAAATATAAAAGCCCACACTCGTACACCCCTTCCAGTTGTAAAGGAGGGGAATAATTCGTAATAAGTGTTGAAGTTAATCCGGTTACAGATATGGTGAACGACATTTTAGGAAATGATAATATTCGAGTAGTGTGTCACATTTTATATTGTTTTTTCCAAAAGTTATGTAAATAATTTAAACATAAATGTCCACAATTTACAGTATCAAATTTTTGATACGTACGATAATTATAAAAAATTTCATATTTCTTTAAGTATCTAATAAGTTCAACAGGTGGTTTTAAATCTCCGTAACTATTAAAATATTCACAATATGCGTTTAATTTAACATAGGCCACCCAGTGAGTCCCCATATTTGTTGAGCTATCTAAATTAACAATTGCACACTCCACACGCCGAGGTCGTTTTGGTAAATTGTCACGCATGAAAACGCCTCTGAAATGTGGTATGTCACGTCCAAATTTTAATAGATCTATGTTTGTGAGAGCTCTCCTTGGCAGCCTTCTGCTTAGTTTTTTGATGCGTTAAAAAATAAACCACTACCTTTCTTATAAGGTTTTATGTATAAGCCTTTGCCAATGGCAATTGACTCCATCATTTTATTGTGGCGTTCTGACTCCTGTAGGTTCTTTTGTGCTAATTTATAGTCATTCACAGCCTTTGCAATACCAGCCGCTCCTCCAGCTAATGAACCCAGAGCTGACAAACAAGCAAAAATAGGAATCAAGGGCAAGATTCCTCCAGTTTTCGGAATTGGAATAATGCGTGGTAAACGAATAGATGCATTTTTACGAAGTAACTTTTTTGCAGCTTTATATGCACACTTAATTGTTGATGAATCACCTTTAGGTTTATGCTTTTTAATATGTGATCGAATTTTTGAAACGATTGTTTTAAATGATTTAATTCCAGCGCCAGCCCTCAATTTAGTTTTCATAACCTTGTTAACTAACCAAGAAGCCAATTTTTCACCTTTGCTAGCATTTGATGATTTAATTCTTTGTTTTGCCATTTTTATTAACTCTTTATCAGCTTTGTGACGCTGTGTAAGGTCAGAATAAAAATATTGAATAAAATAATTTGATTTGCTTCAAAGATTCAAGGTCAGAATAGTTGCTATACGCAATATCGTGTTGCTTGCAGGCTTCGTCCAATTTATTTATGCCTCGGTCACCTCTTAACAACCTTTCTTTAAGTCTTGTACCTGGTCCACAATAATTGTATCCAGGCAAATGTAATTCAAAAGGTAGATTATTTATTACACTATTAACAAGTCCGCTTCCTTGCATTACTTATTGTTTAATGATGAGAAATAAAAAGTATATCTTTTATTTATAGTTAAGTTAAACTAAATCATTTTTATTAATCCAGCTATTTTCTGCTTCGCTAAGGCCTAACCATTTCACAAACAGCCTGTTTCCCTTTCTTTTAATAACTTTTTCAATCAGATATACATTAGGATGAGCTGTTTTTTGTAGTTCTTGTTCATAAAACGAACCAAGTATTATATTTTTATGACAATCTTCAATGTTATACGTTACTGGATTAGTGTTTTTAACTTTAATAATGCTGAATAGCTCTGTAGACCAATTAGGAGTATAACCCTTCTTAAAAGCTGATTTATACTTCAAGATTCGTACACAGTCACCTATTTTTAGCTTTGTTTTCTTTTGAATAACATGTTTTGTCGCACGACATGCTCATTTGTAGAATTTACATCAGTTGGTTTAAATTTAGTTGTTCGATGTTTAGTTCCATTATAAGTTTTAATTGTATTATTTAGTGGATTTCCAATCCATTTATAGTTTCCAAGTAAACTAAAGTGTTTATACAGTTTAGCTTTCAGTGTTCTTATTAATCTTTCCACAATAGAAGCTTTTTTCGTGGAATACGAAGAGTAGTGATTTATATGTCTTACTTTCATCAATTGTTGAAATACATCATTATAAAACTCTTTACTCTTATCTGTTTGTAAATTTAGTGGAGTGTGACCAGCATTCAATATGCTTTCAAATGCACGCGTTATTTCCATTTTCGTTTTTGTTTTTACAGGTACAGCCCACGCATACTTTGAAAAACAGTCAATTACAACCAATATATACTTGTGACCATTATTTACAGAAGAAAATGTAATCATATCGATTAAATCAGCTTGCCACAAATCATTGGTTCCTTTTAATATCACCGAACAGCGTTTAAAGGTCTTTCTTGCATCCTTATGAATTTCGTTTACAACTTCTTGTTTGCTCATTTTTGTTTTTCCTTTACGATTTTAATAACATCCGCTTTGGTGCAAAACTTTTTGTCAATTTCTTCTAAGATTGAGTTTATGTGTTGAAGGCGAATTATAACGTTGGCTATATTAGACTGATTAGTTTTATTTATATTATCAACATACTCCTTATTGACCGCTTCATCGCTCGAAAGCGGGGATTTCAAACCTTTAAGTCTTGATGACCGTAAATTGAAATCTCCGTTTTCTGTTTTTTGTAATGTCTCATCATAGTTTGCGATACGTAAACGTTTATGTACGTGATGTCCAAATTTATCAATATTCATTATCCGTGCGCGTTTGACTATGCGTCGATATAAACTGAAGTAATAATAATCGAGATGGATGCTTTTATGGAATAATGTTGGCTTCACGTAACTCTTCAATTATCGAGATTATCTCATTGTCAAGACCGGTGTTACCAGCTTCTCGAGAAGCGATTAGTAACTTCAACCTATCAACTAACTCGTTTGGATCATCCCAGTAAACATAATCCGTATTTGACTTTACTTTCTTTAAGAAACCTAATCCGTTGCCAACAGCAAGATTCTCCGTACTGTCACAGACTCGGATAAGTTTAAATAATGGTTTAATTATTTGTAAATATTTGCTACCTCTGTTACTTTTGATAGGTTTTCTTGGGTCAAAATCCCTGCGGTGGGCATTAGTTTGATTTAATATTAATTTGTAGTTTTCTTTGTCGTTTTCAGTCACTAAATCTAAATTAGGTATTTTCGCAAATAACAGTTGAACGAGCCCTTCAGTTTTTTCAAAAGTATTAGCATTTATAGTAATGGTTTTGTCAGACACATAAACCCTCTGTGTACCCATCATAAGTTTTCCTCTTTCTAGTCTTACTCCGTAGGGTACATCTGCAAATGCCTTAACAGAAAATGAAAGTGGAGACGAATAGTTTCGTTCCTCACTGTTAACACTCGTGAAAACATCATCATCTGATGTACCATTGTTTGAATCATCGTTCTCTATTTCACTTTCGTCACTCGAACCTGATTCGCGTTTTTCAGCATTTTCTAATTCTTTGCCATCTAATTGAAGTTCATTATCATTGATACTCTGAGCATTTAGTTCTAAAATGGTATCATCGTGAGATAAACTAGGTTTAATCTCGCTAAGATTCAACTTTGGTTGTTTTGGGGTACTATGATAGTCAAAGTTAATATCATTTACTTTTTCCATTCTTCCGTTTATACTACTTCGGCCTGCGATTTGATTGAGAGGATCAGTGATCGGCTTAAGAACTGACTCAAGAATTTTTGCATTTTCACATGTCATATCACGCATCATTTTAAGTTTCCGCTTAACTGCCTCTGCAGACTTAACAATTTCTTGTTTAGTTACCTTTTCCATATTTAACGCAAAGAATATTCTTTCTTTGTTGGCGTTACGAATTGAAATGAAGAGTATCAAGCATTGTCAATTGTTATATGCTCGTATTAATTTAGAATCACAAACGTGTCAAAGTTCTTTCTGTAGCATCCTTTATTTCTTTCACAGTCTTTATTTATGACTAAATAATTATATGGAGTGCACCAAATTTTTGCACACATTTCTTTGAATTGTGACCAAGACATATCCGTATTTACATGTTCGTTATATATATGTCGTAAGTTAGGTTCATCTTGTTTAAAAAGAATAATAAGATTAGCATTATCCCTTATTAATTGTTTAGGAATTTTGCTGTATGTTTGGTTAAGATAGAAACAATCTATTTTGCAATGGCGTCCCATAGAAAAGTAATCTCGAACGTTGTTTTGTTTTTCACATGCTATGTCATCAAATATAATTACTGAATCTGATTTTGCTTCATTTGGATTTATCACTTGCTCATTCTCATTGTATTTAAAAAATGTTACCCCTGGTACACGTTGAAGAACTTTTTCTAGAAATAAATATTTTGGTTGAAACAAGGTTTTGGAATAAACGTAGACATTTTTAAATCTCACTCCGTTTTCGTGCATAAGAAGTCCGATAATTAAATTAGTTTTCCCGCAGTTAGATGGTCCGCAAATGAGACAACGAATGGTGCTCGGTAAAAGTTTGCCATGACGAGAATATATTTTATTAGAAACCGAGAAATTTTTATATAAATCTAGTGACTGTGCTTGTTTAACAAACTTCATATTTAAACAATGTACTAACGTCTAAGCTACGTGACGATTTACTGTGTAATGAAACTGATACTCATTTAAGCATGTTTATAAACTTTATAACTACAAAAAAAATTATGAAATGTACTTAACCCGAACCCGATTGGGCATTTCGAATCAGAGGATTATTGGGGGTTTGAAATATCGATTCGGAGAATCGAAGATTCGGAGAATTGATATTTCAAACACCCAATAATCACCTACTCCCCGCCAATCACGCGGGAGACCGGGGTTCAATCCCCCTCCTGACCACATCGCATCTAGCGCCCGTCCGAATAACTCATATAAGAGTCCGAATCAGAATCCAGAATATGCATAAAATACCAGTTATACCGCACCGCCATTGCACGTGTTATCAAGGCATCCTATACTTTTGAGCGAGGAACAGTCGCGTCCCGCCCACCCGTAAACACGTTCAGGAAGACAGTAACCTAATACCAGGAGCCCTGACGCTCCATCCTGATAGAATAATAAACAAACCGACAAAACTAACACCGACCGCACAGATGCCGACAAGTTGGATATACCGACTGAATAAATCAGAACTGGTGGAAGAGGCAACGAAACGCGGTATTCCGGCAGAGGACCAAACTGTAGAAGAAATTCGGAAAGCATTACGAGAAATTATAAAAGAAGAAGAAACATCAGCAATGGCAGAAAACAGCGCAAAAATAATAACGAAACTCATAAAAGAGTGGAACCTGTCATTCCGGACCACAGACAACGCCATCGAATTCATAGAAAGGCTGGAGGAACTCATCATAGCTAGCAATATTAAGAAGGAAGACATACTACCGGCGTTGCCACGCATCTTACAAGGCAGGGCATTGCTCTGGTACAGAAATAACGTAGACTCGTGGACGACTTGGGCTCAATACCTGACAGTATTCAAGTCATACTTCTACCCAACTAATTACGAAATGGACCTCATAGCCAGAATCGTTGCCAGAAAACAAAGGTTCCAGGAGAAGTCTGTCGCATTTTTTGATGACGACATGTGAGGTAGTGTTAGGTAGGTAGGATAGATTTAGGTAGCAAGAGTTCAATAGAAAAGAAGATAGTTAAATTTTGTCAAGTATATTTACAGAGCATAGAAACACAAAAGAAATTAACTGGCTAGGCCGTAGGTCCGCCACTGAGCACACACAGGTATAGATAAAAATGAAACAAATAAAACAAGTCCTCAGAAAAAGTCACTTTCCTGCATAGGGGGCGTCCATTAATCGCGTCATATTATATAGGGGGGGGGGGAGGGGGTCAAGAAAAAGTCACCAATGATCACCACAGGGGGGAGGGGGGTCTGGACACGTATCACGTGTAATTTTTTTGTTCCTTCGTGCTATATACCGTATTTCAAATATTTTAATAAAATAAAAATTGTCAACTTTTAAATGAACCAATCTGTGAAAACCAGACTAAAATTTTCCTCGCAGTTGGACTTCTGCGTTTAGTTGAGCGGGCGAGGCGTCGCTATGCTTTATGCACGGGGTCACTTAGATTGATCTCATTTTTATCAAAATCAAATTCTAATGACGGGATCCACGAGGAATCAAGGGAACTCCTGAAACCTTATAAGGAGACGTATAGCGATTTTTTTTAAATCTAAAAACCAAACAATTGCATTTGAATAGTGCTATTTAGTGAAATTGAAACTGCTTGTGAAGACCAATGGAACTCCTCCACGACAAGGATTTTTAAGTCTGGACTAATTGTTATGACTCTTATGACTTATGAGATGCACTATGATTGTAAATATTTTTAGTGGCATTTGAAATATCATTTTCTTCACAGTATGTTTTTAGGGTTCCGTAGCCAAAATGGCAAAAACGTAAAAACGTAACCCTTATAGTTTCGTTATGTCCGTCTGTCCGTCCGTCCGTCCGTCTGTCCGTCCGTCCGTCCGTCTGTCCGTCCGTCCGTCCGTCCGTCCGTCTGTCCGTTCGTCCGTCCGTCCGTCCGCCCGTCCGTCCGTCCGTCCGTCCGTATGTCCGTTTTCCCGTCCATATGTCACAGCCATTTTACCCGGAAACTATAAAACGTATCTTAATAAATATTTGAACATAAGGTGTATTGTTGTACTTATTTAGTTTTGTAGGAAAATTGCTGAAAATATATATTTAGGGGGGGGGGGGCACTCCATGTAACAATTTCAATAATCACAACCAAATATCAATAATCACCCCTGTAAGTCTAAAAAAATTGTGCCCTGTTACTTTTGAACCTGAGATCCAAAAAATATGTATTGGTTTAGGAATTATCAAGTCCAAAAAACTCCACAAAACGTCTTTCATAGGCAGATACGACCTTTTGATATTACTTTTTCGACAGTAGGTACGAAACCCTCCATTATGCGTGGTCCAATACGCACTTGGCCGGTTTTTTTTTTCAATTAAACAATATTTTAATAAAATTAGTGCTATGTGCATACATGTAGTTTCATTTTTTTTACCCTTCACGTGTACGTACGTTACGTTTTCATGTGTTAGAAAACTGTACTTACTTTAGTTAGCAAAAAATTACACGTCATATTGGACGAGGGGGGGAGGGGTCCTGAAAATATCACCAAAGATCACCATGGGGTAGGGGGGGTCTAAAACAAGCCAAAAACGTATGACGCGATTAATGGACGCCCCCATAGACATAAAGAAAAAGGCTTTCCTGTAGCTTTATTGCCAGGCAGGACGTCCGGAACGCGGCAGGATGCATCTGGACGTAGACGTAGATGAAATGTAGACGCAGATGTATTATCGGGTTCCGGGTCTGGGAGACCGGAACACCGATGTAGGCGCCGCAGCATGCGCCAAGTTGAATTAGGGCTTCAATTCAACCCCAAGCTTGATTCCCTAGGAAATGTCCGAGATTAGCCATTACACGAACATTCCGATTTAATCATGTGACTGCGACATCCGTGATTCCGTATGTTTGGGTAGTAGGTACAACAGATAGTGACCTCGGGGCATCATTTAGTTTTCACCGATGTGGCAGTCACGAGATAAGAACGTAGGAAAATAAAACGTTTACACAGAATAGAACCTAAGATCAAATTGTTGGTAGGAATGTTAGAGAAATGTTAAATTAATAATACAAAACACTCACTCAGTCCGGGGAATTGTTGATACACTAAATTAACATAGAATTAAGTCGAATCATTAAGTTCTTATGAATTTACTCTACAATGGGAAAATCTTATCATATTTTCACAGAGCGCGGAAATTCATTTGTTTTCATGACATAAATAAAGAAACAAAACGTTCCAGTCATTTGTTGGCCAGCACAAGACTCTTAGCGCGGGCGCGTGTCAAAAGAGGATTTATACCTATCAGAAAAATAAAACCGTTACATACCCCCCTTTTTAGGCTAGGATTTTTGCTAAGAAAATTCGCTATCTCAGTTAGATCTTAATAGATACACTACAACTTTCAAGCTTTCAAAACAAAATTCAGGCTTAGAACACAGCATACATCTCCTAACAACACTCGGACATCTCGCAGACAAATAAGCAATAAACACTTTAGAATTGTGTTACTGCACTCTAGCATTAGTAATTTAGACATTTTGGGTACGAGTATTATGACATGATATCAATAAAATTAAGACATAAATCAGTACTTAAGAACTAGACATGTAAACGCAAATTTTTACACTTTATTAAATTACAAAAATAAACACATTGGTATAAATCGAGAAAATGATTATCTTAGATCTAGTTACACAAAAACAACAGTAATTTTAAGCTATCTGCGACAATTCTCCCCCACGTGCGTCAGCACAGTCTATTGGTGTGGAGCAGGTGAGGATGGGTCTGGAAGCCGGGCGGCGGACATCTTCTACGTGAGTTTATATATATACACAATGGCTACTCTTATTGGTCATCGGGACCGGGAGAGTTGTGCGATTTCGCCTCTAGACCATGTAACTCGTGGCGTAGTACCCGCGGCTATGTCGCCTACGTGTAGCTTCGTAGACCTTTGTTGAGCACTGGATCGCTGCATCAATTTGAGGCGATATTCTCGTATCCAGCGCTTCCATACGTGGTCGTCAGGCGGGATCTTCTTCTGGATCAGGCGCCGTTCTGTCATGGGATGTTTGAAACTATCGGGCAGAGAGTTAATTGCCTCGGATAGCTCACGTTCTGTGCCAAAAAGGTTCGTGGCATCGTCTGAGTTCAGAACGGAAGGCTCATGGCTTTGAGATATCATTCTGGGTAGCGGTAGGGAGGTAGAGGGCGCCGATAAGGAGGCGGCGGGCTCTAAGTACATCGCTCGTATGACGAGACGTGTGTACAGTACGTTCCCTCGCTTTTCTCTGCGATGGCTGATTGTGTTAGGCATGTCTTTTTCAGCTGCGGCGGTAAGCGGCGGTTGATTCGCTATGAGCCTCTCTTGCGGTAAGTCGCCTACGGGAACCGTGAGGTTGGCCCCGTTACAGGTCCGACACCTTTGGCACTTATTCGTCAGATAACGAATGCTACCGCGCAGTCTGACAATGCAGTACTTTTGCTTCAACTCGTCGAAAACGGTCGCGTGATCGTCATGGTTGGACACTTCGTGGAAATGGTGGATCAATAATTTTGTGAATCCATCTTCAGCATGCAGGACGGGTATATGTGTTCCGTCTCTGTCTGTCACTATCACGCAATCTCTGTCCAATTTCACGTCGACTCGATGTAGTGAAGACTTCTCAGGCAGCGCACGCCCGACTTTCAGCAGTCGTATTTCATCGGCATACGACTCATTCTGGCTCCGTTTGATCAATAAAGTTTCTGCCAAACTTATGTGATTGTCGTTCATTTCTGTATCTGGATTTCTAACAGACAATCTGGCTTTGAAAACCTCGGCGGCAACCAAAACTCGGGCCGTAGCGCGGACTAACCTTGTGTATTTCGAAAACCTACTTACGTCGGGTAGGTATTCCGACCTTTTTTGCACGTTATTTACGGAACAAACCGGTTTGTTGACGCGTTCTGTACCCGTTTTCGCGACGGGTTTTACAGATTCTACTGGCGGCAAACCTATTGTGCGTTCGCTTTCGCCTCCCCCGCTGAGGGACGTACCCTCTTTGCTCTGGACTACGTCCGAGATTACGTTCGGGTTGTCGGAGGCGAATCCGTTTCTAACTACGTCTGATTTTATATCCTGCTTATTTACGGGAGCTAGGACTTCGTCGCCCGTCGCTCGTGGCACCATGTAGCCTACGAACGCTACAGTAGGATCCGACGATTGATGTGGTGTATCTAACGGTCGTGTCTAGGGCCTGCAGTACCGGGGTCGGTTCTAAGAATTTAATTTCCCGGTTCCGAGCGATACTAGTACCGGGATTCCCGGTTCTGACCGGTACCACGATCCGTGTATAATTTTATTAAATTGTTTATTGATGAATTGAATATTTAAGTAACCGTTATACAGTTCTTATATAAGGTTTTAATATTTGCAACTAAATCGTTATTAATATACTTTTTTAAATTATATTAATATACTTAGGTATTTTTCAAAGATATTAATGCAATGCAACACAATTTACGTAAAAATATAATAAAACAAATACTTGCAAATCAAAACAGTACTTTAATTTAAAACAACAACAAAAAAGTTAACTTCGTAAAAACATAACTAGGTACCTTCTTTACATGTATTTCTGTAAATGAAATTTTAGATAGAAAAAAAACAATTAAACATTTAGTTTATTTTTTTTTTCTTGAAAATAAGACCGAAGGAAACTAATAACATCTAAGCTGCGATCACTTAGAGAGCTACGTAATCGGTTGCAAATGTAACCCGCCGATGAAAAAATCCTATCGGGTTCCACACTAGTTGGTGGTATAGCATTTAAATTTTTGTAGGCTAACGAGAGAATTTTTCCGGGGTCGCCCCCATTCTCAAATAACACCATTTCTATCTTTACCTTTTGGAAATCATTTAAATCATTTTCCGATAGTCTGGTCTGAATTGAACTAGTCACTTTCCTTAACTCTAAATTTAACTCTTCTGTTTTACTCATCTCCGGCACAGGGTTTGGTTCACTCACGTCATTGACCATGTCTCCTTCAGGATCAGTATGTTGAACTAGAGTAATCGCAGGTTCTTCTGTACTTCGAGTAACTAATTTAATAATATTTCTACACATGTCATCTGAAGTGAGTCTCGGA
Source organism: Pammene aurita (assembly GCA_947086415.1). Classification (NCBI taxonomy): domain Eukaryota; kingdom Metazoa; phylum Arthropoda; class Insecta; order Lepidoptera; family Tortricidae; genus Pammene; species Pammene aurita. The sequence continues at coordinate 3,267,779 of OX352295.1, read as the reverse complement.
AATGTTAGCATGTCTTCATTTACCACGTCCTCGAAGTATTGGTTTGGATTCGTGAGATAATACAGTGTGGATGCTGCTATTAAACGACGTTCACTGTACCGCCCCTTTAAGCAATTTTTCATTCGTGTGCTTATATCAGTATTCATCGCCGTCAATTTTTTTATTGCATACTTTATTGCGATATCAGCAGTTAATAATGTAGCATCGCGTCGTGACAAATTCTCCACAATAGTTTTTATGATGTCAAGTACTTCATTAAGCTCTTGTAAAGTGTTCCACTCGTTTTGACTAAAAAAAATTTTGCTTTTAACGTCTAATAAAGCCTTACCGATGCAAATTTTGAGCTTAAGGAATCGGCTTACCATCTCTGCCATACTGCTCCATCTTGTTTTGGCGTCCAAGACCAATGGATATTCTCTACCGAACTCCGCGTAAACATATTTTTGCAAAATGTCATCATTTTTTGTAGGCGATTTTTTGAACAATTTGACAACAGTCCTCACTTTCGATAGCAAATCATGATAAATGAAACTTGATTGGTGTCTAGTATCTTCATAACTTCTAATCGCTTCTTCAAATAATACTCCGCCAGAATCATCACTGTCATCATTATTATCACTATTATCATCATCATTTCCCATGTCGTGTTCATGGCAAAATGTATCGCTGGTGTTTCCGCAACGCCTCACCCATTCAGCTAATGTGATATCGTCTTCGTCTTCAAAAAAGTCTTGATCTTCGTGTTGAGTGATGTCATCGTATGGCGTAGTAGTATCAATAAGCTTTTTGTAAAACACATCCGACAGAGCCAACTGAACACCGTGTGCGATGCAAAGTTGATGCAAAGAATTGCCGAGAAGTTTGCCGATCTTCACCATAACACTACAACCGTCCGTGGTTTCCGCAATAATGTCAGACTCTAGTGAGATTCCAAATGTTTCAAGTCTTTGTCGAATCTGTTCCATAAATTTCTTTGCTGGTAATGAGCCGATAACCCTTATAAGACCTAGATTTTTAAATTTGAATGAACCACTGAGAGACGGTGAATGTATGTTTAGGCTTATATACCTGCGATTTTTGTTAGATGTCCATTCATCAAATGAAATGGCAAACTTCTCATTTCCATTCAATATTTTTTTTAGTTCCGTCTTTATTTCGTCTACTTTTTCTTGGTGATGTGCAAAAACGACCTCTCGAATTGTATTTGAAGACATCGGTATCAAATGTCCTGCCTTTTGAAATACGTCCCGTAGGTCTGTGGAGTTAGCCAGTGTGTGAAATGAGATTCCGTCTAACGCAACCATTCTACATATCCTATTTGCAGTTGAAGGGTTTTCATCTGAATCGGAATAATCTGTCTGTTTAGCTTTTTTGCTTATAGATGAAGATGGTTGAGACAGGTCAGTTTGTGTCCTTGATGGAGGATTTTTTTCTGTTTCTATGTGATGCACATTCTTATTGTGTTTATGCAGTCCACTCGTACTTCCTCCTACACACTTCAATATTTTATTGCAACTTTTACATTTTGCACTATTTTTATCTTTTGACCGGAGAAAGTGTCGCCAAATGTGTGCTTTTTCTAAAGAAATCTCTTCATATTCCATTAAAACAAATTTATTGTATCTTTTTATCAGTAAATGTGAAATAGAATTTTATATATTACGCTATCTGTCAATATAACAAATGTCATAAATGTCATAATTCAAAGATTCTTATTTTTAATAGCCAGGATTAGGTATACAGGTTTGATATCCGCATATTTACTCGATTTTATATATTTGGGAGCATTTCTCAAAAAATTTGTACACAAATAACAATGATCTTGGCAACCAAATTTGACTTTCCTATTGACGAATTAAAAAATCAAATAAAATTAGCTCATCATTTTTACCAATACTTATGCAAATATTGTATTCTTGATTCTTTAGTAGTAGAATCAGTGGCTTTTTATTTATTTATTTATTATCTATTTATACAGGGTGTGGCCTGTAATAGGAGCAAAAAATTAAAACGTAGATTCTCTATCTCAAACTTGACAACGTTTATTCAGCTACTTTTAATAATAACGTATGGTTTGATTTTTATTGCACTTTAAAGTTTGTTCGAACCCGCAATGTACTTTGAAATGAATTGTGTCAGTAGGATGAAAAGACTGACAGGCAATGCCAAATAGACGGATTTGAACGTCTATTGAAAATACTATTTAGTTTGTTTGAAAAAGAGACAACCTAAAGCCTACATATCTTTTATAAGATGTTAAACAAAAGTTGTCAAGCTTGAGAAAGAGAACCTACGTTTAAATTTATTGCTCTTATTACAGGCCACACCCTGTATAAGAGTCAAAAACATAATCATCTGCTATGTTTGTTATGATTATGACACAGCACATCACAGAAAAAACACGCATCTAGATTCTTGATCGTTTAACATGGAACCGGGAGAGAACCGAGAAATAATCTTCAGTACCGGTTCTCCCGGTACCAGAATTCCCGGGAATTCCCGGTACCGAAAGAACCGGGAGCAGGCCCTAGTCGTGTCGCATCTATGGACACTTCCCCCGAATACGTAGGCGGGATCGCAATTGTGTTAATATTGCTAGTACTATTTTCCACAGGCGCAGTTGCGTTCAAACCGTGTAGCAATTTATGGTGCCCAGCTTCGCGTCCCTTGACGCCACAAGCTACGTATTTGCACTTGAAGCGACCATAGTGCGACGCGTCCAGACACTTGTAACACAACTTTTCATTTTTAACACAATCCCAACGTTCGGCTACCGATGCATTCAAAAATTTAGTACATGCTTCTATTTTATGTTCGTGATTATGACATATTAAACACTTATTGCGAGACGTAAACCGTGCTGGCACCGAATGTTGGTTGGGCTTCGTTCCCATATACGCGGGCTTTTTAGCCTCGCGGGGCTTTGTTTGAGCTACTGTCGGCGACCTATACTCCGACTTGCGAGCTTCGACTTCATCGCTTCGCGGGTGAGTGCTCTGGTAGCTATATATTTTGAGTCCGAATCGCTCGAAGGATCGCGGGAAAACGCGGGAGCGGGAGCGTGGGCGGGGGCGTCACGACGCCCTGACCTGCTTTCCGGCTTAAAGGATATCGAGTTTACGCGCGACTTCGTATATCTACTTCGATTCGTTCTTTTAACCGCGGAACTGATTTCTAACAGAAATTCTGAGATCGCGACTAAATCGGGCGAGTCCAAATTTGCTTGTTTGAACTTGCCCCATTCGTACCTAACAATGAGGTTCAATTTATCTACGATCTTGTTGACTAGCTCTGGCGCATACAGATATTTTTCTTGTTTTAATGATTTTATCGTCGCTACTGCATTTGCGACGTGCGCGGCGAAAGACACAATATTGCTGTTATCTTCGGCTAGGCGCGGCATGCGTTTAACATTATGTAGCTCAGTCAACACGATCGCTTCAGGATCCCCGAACTGCCTTTCTAAGGCTTCCATTATTTCGTACGGATCCTTGGCGGTATACACGATGATTTTACCGCGGTACGCGCCTTGCCTTTTAACGCGCGCCTAAGCCCACTGACGTTATTCACGTGAATAAACATCGGCGCGGTATCTTCAAATTCGGCACGGAATGCGATCCACTCGGTGATATTACCGTCGAAATTGGGTAATTCTGGGGGCCTATGCAGATGGGAGCGTAATGAGTCGGAAATTCCAGCCGCTCGGGCGGCAGACGTGTGCTTATATGCGACTCGCGGGGCGCGAAATTACGCGTAGCGCGTGCGGCGGACGCTTCAATTTTAGTTACATCATTGCTTTGATCTAGCTGGGACTGTCGTTCTACCCATTTTCTCACACGTTGCTCGTCTTTATCGACTACAGATTCGGTCTTACCGCTAACAGATTGCGCCTCCTGCTGGGCAATCTGTAGCCTTAACTTGGCAGTTTCCGACTGTTTATTAGCAACGGCGAGAGCGGCTTTATGAACCTCGAGTTCCGCTAGTAACAAAGCTAACTTTTTGTCGCACTTTACACTATTCGCACTACGATTTTCGCGCACTTCACTATTAACGCGGTCGCGGCACTGAGAAACGCAGTCCTTTTCACGGACGGACGGGTTAACTTTAAACAATGTCCCCGGAGGACTTCTAACTGGCGTTTTTTCTACTTCGTCTCCCGATATAACCGAATACGCGGGCGCCGGCGCCTGTGCCGGCGGCGGCTCGACGATATGGCCGTTGTTATGGTTGCCGCTGGTGCCTATGTCCCTTGTATTAGTTTCGCCGGAGGTTGTTTTACCAGACGGCGGGGTAATGGCTCTGGCAGGTTGTCCCTTGTGTGAGCGAAGAGACATCTTGATTGTATGATAGGACATCTTCTTCCCTAACCTTACCTACATAATACCTAATGGCTGACACTGCCTAGTGCAGTGAAAGCGGCCCTACGTTCACTTTACTTACTTTTGGGCGTTAATCCCTGATGCACTGAATCTCTAGCAAAGGCTTAGTGCAAGTGCCAGAGCGTCCGAAAGCAGTGTGAAGACGTCAACCATGTGACGTTGCAACGAAAGTGCCAGGACACGAACGTGGAGTATGGCCTCTATACGAGCGGTCAGTCCAGCAAGCTGGTAAATAGCACAGGGCTCTTCCGCGAAAGCGGGCAGGTGTATCAGCGGTTAAGCCGGACACCGTATGAAGATTCTCAGCGAAATTAATCGAGCTCAGCGCGTACTTGTTTCTTTCTTCAATTGGCAGCAGTTTTCTGATATCCGGCTCGAAGGACCAGCTGTTGTGTCCAGACCGGATTACCACGTTGAACCAAGCAGCGCTGACCCGCTGTACCATTTACCAGGTCATGTAGGGAGATGAATAAAAACACTTATTTAGCTTTGTAAAGATTATGAGCAGTGTAGTTGCAGGTGTTTCCCCGCTGGGAGTTGTTGTAGAAGTGAGCAACGAGTACGAGTGCTGGCCTCTTTTATGGGTTTTTCTTAGTACTCGTACTAGTGGCTTATATGTGCAGAGTATGTCATTCGTTTATTAGCCAATAATCTTAAACTATTACATGATTGTAGGAGGGTGTAAATTGATATTATTATGGGACATTTCTTCATAGATTAGTACAAAATTCTTATAATCTAGACATTTTGGGTATTATGACATGATATCAATAAAATTAAGACATAAATCAGTACTTAAGAACTAGACATGTAAACACAAATTTATACACTTTATTAAATTACAAAAACAAACACATTGGTATAAATCGAGAAAATGATTATCTTAGATCTAGCTACACAAAAACAACAGTAATTTTAAGCTATCTGCGACAGTAACATTTAGAAATTTGCAAGAATGTAATACATAATTTAAGTCATGATGAAAAACAAACTATTAATGATATTTTTAGAATACCTATCAGAAAAATAAAACCGTTACAAGTTCACCGATTACGTCACAGATATACAAACACTAATGCGCAGGTACGGAAACTTAGACGAGTCAGAGAAACTACACCACATCCACGTGAATATGCTAAGAAGCTATAAGCAATACATCAAAAAACAAGACTTTAACAGTCTACCAGAACTGTTAAAACTCGGGACAGATTATGAAAACATAAATAGACCCTCGTACAGTACCTCACAACCAGCACAGACAGAACGATACACCAGGAACTACAACAAGTGGAGGACAATAGGCAACGGCGAATACACACAACCCCAAACAGGCCAGAACATCCAACCAACAGGACGAAGGGAAAGAGACACTACACACCAATCAGTACATCATCCAAAATATGATCCCAAAACCAGCTGCTGGTCATGCGGCAAAACGGGACACAACGCAGACGCCTGTAGAGGCAGACGCCAGATATTTTGCAGCCAGTGCGGGAAACTAGGAGTCCTAAGTATATCATGCTGCAAGAAAACAATGTGGAAAGACCACGAAAGCGTAGGAGCAGCCGACAATCCACAGAAGGAAGACAACAGGATATACACGAATATAAAGATAATGTGAAGGGAATACCAAGGCCTCATTGACACAGGGGCAACAAATACATATATTAACCAAAAAACATACGAAGAGTGCAAGATAGCTCACCAAGAAAAACGAAGACAAGACAAATAGTACTCGCAGACGGAACCAAAACCCAAGCCTACAATAACTTACTAGTCGACCTGAAAATCAACGGTATAACAAGAGTAAGAGTGATGCCAACAGCAATCGACATCATCATAGGGATGGACGTACTAAAACGACTGGGGATATTAGTACAGTGGGCAGAAGACAGAAATGAACAACAGGACGACACCGACTACCACCAACAGAGTACAAAGGAAAGGGGAGTGAGCAACATACACCAACAATCAATAACACCAGTTACAACAGAAGCAGCACAGAACCAACCAGACACACAGGTAACACAGAACGAGACAAACAGCCCGCCTTCGACAACACAACAATTACAATTACAAGAAATACTACAACAAGAATTCGAATCTTGCGACAAGTCCCCAAAAGGAGACAATTGGGTGCAACACACAATAAAACTCAAACATACAGAACCAGTGAAGCAGAAATACTACCCAGTCTACCCACAGAACCCGAAACAACAAGAAATCATAGAAAAATACGTGAGCGAAATGCTTTAACAAGGAGTGATAGAAAGATCGCACAGCCCATATAGCTCACCCGTAGTACTAGTAAAAAAGCTATCAGGTGAATACAGATTCTGTATAGATTACCGAAAGATAAACCAGATATCCGAGAAGGGCGCATACCCGTTACTACAGATAGACGACACACTAGAAAAACTACGACAAGCACAATGTTTCTCCAAATTCGACTAGAAAAATAGATACTGGAACGTAACCCTAGAAGAGAAAAGCAGGGAAGTCACAGCCGTTCACAGTCCCAGGAAGAGGACTATTTCATTTCAAAGTAATGCCATTCGGACTCCACTCGAGTGGTGCCACGTTCCAGAGGCTGCTAGATAGAGTAATCGGACCAGAGTTAGAACCAAATGCATACGTATATTTGGACGGGGTCTCTATCGCTTCCCATAAATTTTTACTTCCGTTTTTTTCAGTCCATAACGTTTTCCATCATATTTTTTATTAGTCATATTGTCAATAGTCATAAAATTTAACAATCTAAATTGCTGGTCCGATTTTTTAGGTCATTATTATTCTTAGTCATAAAATCTATTACTCATAATATTCAAAGTCCAGATGGTATCTGTTACATAATGTTGAAGGCAATAAACTTGCTTATAATAATTGTTTTAAGTTCTTTAATCACAGATTATAATGATAACTAGGGGTGTACATTGGTTTCCACAAATTTTAAGTTCGGATTTTGTATAGTCCATAACGTTAGCCATCATAAGTTTTATTAGTCATATTGTCAATAGTTATATAATTAAACAACACGAATTACATTTCCGATAACTCATTGCGTCGAGAACACGATACTAGGTAATTTGAACTGAGGTCTTTTAATTGGTGGTTGACTTATTTCAATAAAATTCATGTCATGGCTTTTCATTTCGGTTTTTTTACATCTTTTTTTTACATGTAATAATATTTCCGCATATAATTAATTTTCTTAGGGGTCGCAGTTCTAACCTAACCTAACCCACTTCTGGCAACAGTTCGATTTCTTGGGGGACGCAGTTCTAACGTAACCTAACCCACTTCTGGCAACAGTTCGTTTTCTTGGGGGTCGCAGTTCTAACCTAACCTAACCCACTTTTAACAACAGTTCGTTTTCTTGGGGGTTGCAGTTCTAACCTAACCTAACCCACTTCTGGCAACAGTTCGTTTTCTTGGGGGTCGCAGTTCTAACCTAACCTAACCCACTTCTGGCAACAGTTCGTTTTCTTGAGTGTCGCATTTAGTAAACGTTATACTTGAAAAAAATTATGACTATTGATGTTTATGTCCATAAATCATAATGGATATCATTTTATGACTATCGAAATTCGAAACAATACATTTATGGGAAACAAAGGGATGACATTAAAACGATATGATCAAGGACTATTAGTCCGATAAAATATATGCCTTAAAATATTTCTGAATAATTATTTTATGCCTTTTGCGATTATAGTGTTTAATATTATAGATCTTTATTATTAGAACTATGAAACGTTATGCTTTACAAAAATTATGACTATTGATGTTTATGCCCATAAATAATATGGATATCCATTTCTGACTATCGAAATTAGAAACAATACGTTTATGGGAAACAAAGGGATCCCATTTGGACGATATCATAGTGTGCAGCCCAACATTCGAAGAGCACACCAGACACCTAAAAGAAGTATTTCACAGAATAAGAGAAGCTGGACTCCGAATAAATAGAGACAAATGTGAGTTTGCCAAAGCAGAAATAGAATATCTAGGGCACACAGTGACTAGAGAAGGGATAAAAATGAATGAAGAAAAAATCAAAGCAATCACAAACCTAAAAACACCAAAAACAGTGAAACTATGCGTACCACAGACAGAAAAAGAGAATATAATACAACAAAACCACGATACACCAAGCGCAGGTCACCAGGGCATCGCAAGGACTATAACACGCATCGCACAGAGATATTACTGGCCACGACTGCAACAAGACGTAACGGAGTACATAAAAAATGCGACGCATGTCAAAAACATAAGCCATCACAGCAAAAACAACCAGGCCTCATGCACGTTAATAACGCAGACACACCATGGGAAACGGTCACATCAGACCTTATCGGATCACTACCAAGGTCAACGAAAGGGTATCAATGGATAATAGTATTTCATGATAAATTCACAAAATGGTCCGAAATCGCACCGCTTCGAAACGCCACAGCACCAAGCATATCACAAGCATTTGAACAGCTCATAGCACTACGCCACGGAGCACCGCAAAACCTAATATCAGAAAACGGACGCCAATACGTGTCAAAAATATTCAAACAAACATTGGAGAAATACGGAACCCAGCACCGACTTACCCCACCCTACTCAGCACACTGCAACCCGACAGAAAGAATAAATAGAAAATTAGGAACAATGATAGCAACCTTCGTAAATAATAATCACAGAACCTGGGATAAATACCTAGCAGAATTTAATTTTGCATTAAATACCTCAATACAACAATCAACAAAATATACACTAGCATTCCTGTTATACAGATGGAAGTTACGGAACCCTAACGACCAGAACGCGTTCCCGCCGCCACAAATAAAAGGATTCGCAAAATTACAAGAAATATACGAAATAGTACGGAAAAACCAAGAAAAAGCCTCAGCAACACCAAAAGGATACTACGACAAAAACAAACGCGCATGGCGCCCGGAATAAACGACCTGGTTCTCAAAAGAAACTTCACATTATCAAAAGCAGAAAAAAGCTACTTTGCAAAATTAGCACCAAAATATGCGGGTAATATAATATATTTATAGTACTAGAAAAGAAATCACCAGTAATTTATTTACTACAAGACAAAAGAAGGTCATAACCGCCCATATAAAAGATATCAAGCCATACACCTATTAAAAATTAAAGCTACTGCAATCCACCCGACAACCACGAGCATACAAAAAGGAGCCTTACGTAAACCACAGAAGGTTCACCAACAAAAAAGTCAACAACAGAAAAAAAATATAAAAACCTAAACCACACAAAATAAAAACAATCAAAAATCAGAAATGGAACACAGAACCCCGGAACGTAACTTTTACCACATAACATATATAACGGATAACAAAAAAAAATGAAAGAAAAACAACACACACCACAGTAATACGCGGTAGGCAAGTAATAAACTACTTATCGAAATGGACCTAATAGACTGCGAAATAAAGAACAAAATAGCATATAACTCAAAACTCCTAAGCAAAGCAAGTAAACGAATAACAAAGGGATACCCAGACATGGGAAGTATAGGGAACACTATAAAAACGAGGTCACATCAATGTTGCACTAATTAATCGTGCAAATGCAAACATGGACCCATGGACAAGACGCTCCACGAGACCCACACGCATACCAACCGGAACCAGACCGCGAGGAACCCAAGTGGCACCCCAAGGAACGCCAATAATGACACACCCCGGAAGAATAGCGTTATGGCCTGGGCGTATAAAAAGATACTTGGGCGTCCGAGAAGAAGAGGTAATTTGGACACGCTCATACCCAGACATAATAAACATGGACATTTATCCGACGCACCCACCATCGCCAACTCCAGCTGGAGATGGATCCCCGAACGCCCCACAGGCTACGGCAACGTCACCACCAGCGGAGGCAATAAATGAGGAGCCGGACGACATACTAGCAATGACCGCCGACTCGGACGAGTATGCGGCATTTATAACCGGAAACCAGAACCCAGTGAGCCCACAGCTAGTAAACCCAAGTGTCAGGCCGCCACCACAGTCGGCCCACCCAGACCTCCACCGAACGCCACTCACAACAACGCACACACACACAACCCACTAAGAAAAAAACGCGCAGGGGCGGACGAAGGAGGAACGGCGGCCAGAAACACGGTCTCGCCCGCATGCCACCGACACGCTAGGCACATCCACGAAATAAACGCCACCACCAAGAATAGTCCGGATTACGAAAAATAAAAGGAAAAAAATATATACTCGTATATATAAAAAAAAATTATAAAATAAAAAAAAAATATTCAAAAAAAACAGGGGAATAAGAAAATGGACAACATGTACTACCACGGTGATTTTTCCCATATAGGTAAAAATCTCCAGACGGGTGACGGGACTGTGATGACGTGCCCAGGCGCGCACACAATACCACGCCACCACCACAATACGGACATCGGAGCGACGCATGGAGCCAGCGCGCCAAGCGGGCGCACCGCGCCGCGGCCGGCGGACGACTGAGAGCAGCCGCCCCCCTCCCGCGCCCCGCGCTCCGATCCGTATATAAACGGGCGCGCGCCGTACATCAGGGTGCGCGCCCGTTTCCAGCTCCAACTTCAGCCCGAGACTCCAACACCGCGCCGACCGCCAACACCGCCGACCTTGCCGCTCTCGCGGCTCAACTAGCGGCCGTGGCGCAAGCGCTCACAGCAGCCCTGCACAACACCCAGCACGGAGCTCCGTAAACTGCGTGTTGTCTACTGGAACGCGCAGGGGCTCCGCTCCAAGACCGCACAGCTGCGTCACTTCCTCGCAGCACAGGAGGTGGATATAATGCTGCTGTGCGAGACGCTCCTGCGCGCCGAGATGCCGCTAAACATCCCCGGATACGCCATTTACCGGAAAGAAGACCTTCAGGAAAACGGCAACGCACGCATACCGAGGGCTCGCCATCCTGGTTAGAAGAACTATAGTGCACCAACCGGTGGACCTCCAGCCCCTCGACTCCCTCTACTCACTGGGAGTCGACATCAGAGTCTCGGGCCATGATCTTCGACTACTCCATATATCGACCTCCAGGCCGCGCGGCAAACCTCTCACGCGACCTCACCAAGCTGCTGGATACCCCCACACTGACCATCATGGCTGGGGACTGGAATGCCAGACACCCGGCGTGGAATGCCTCGAGGCAGTGCGCGGCAGGCCGCGTCATTTACCAAACCGCCGTGGACCACAACTTCGAGGTGTCCGGACCCTACGAGCCGACGCACCACGACGTCGCCTACGGATCCGAAGACATTATCGACTTCGTGGTCCACAAAAACGTGACAGCAGCATTAAGACAGGAGACCCTGCCCAATCTACCCTCGGACCACCGCCCAGTACTCCTGTCAATAGATGACCTGCCTATCCGGGCAAACCTTCCGAGACCTGGCCGACGCATCAACTGGGAGGCATATGCTGAAGCCATGGAGGGGAAACCCCAGACCATGGCCGTCACCTCTGCCGAAGAAGTGGAAGCCGCCAACAACGCCATCACCGCCGACATCCAGGACGCGCTTAACACAGCCTCGCACACCATCCAGAGCAGTGGGACGCGCCAGCTCCTACCGCGAAGGATCCTGGATCTTATCAAGCGGAAGCACGTCCTGCGGAGAAGATGGCGAACAACAAGATGCCCCACCCTCAAAACAGAGCTTAACGCTCTGGTCAGAAGGGTGCAGACGGAGCTCAGAGACCATGCCGCGGCTAGCTGGGAGAGCCACATCGCGTCCATAGACGGTGATATTCCCTCCATTCACCGTCTATGCCGTCAACTCGGCACGACGCGGTAAACGACTCGCCCACTAGATGACGCAACCGGAGCCCCGAGATACAAGGCGGAAGACAGGGCGGAGATCTTCGCCGAATGCCTTGGACGACAGAATCCCATCCAAGACAACGAACACCACCGCGAAGTCGAGGAACACCTGGAGAGGTACGTGGAGCAGCCGCTGGAGGCAGAAGTCGATCCGGTCTTCTTCTCACCCGGCCAAGTGCAGCGAGCTCTCCATCGCTGCAAACCCAGGAAAGCCCCGGGCGCCGACTAGATCCCGAACATGGCTCTTAGACACCTGCCGCAACGCTCTATTGCGGCGGTGACGCGCCTGTTCAACGGGATCCTGCGCTCGGGCCACTACCCGACAGCCTGGAGACTGGGCCGGGTGATAATGCTGCCAAAACCAGGAAAGAGCAGGAGGAAGCCGGAAAACTACAGACCCATCACTCTGCTCAGCACCCTCTCCAAGGTGTTCGAGCGGCTCATGTTGGGCAGGCTCCAGCCCCACATCGAGCTCCGGCCTGAGCAATTCGGCTTCCGGAAAGGCCACTCCACCACGCTGCAGCTGACGAGAGTACTCCACCTCATGACTGCGGCCAGCAACCGGAAGGAGCACACAGCCACCGCGTGCCTCGACATGGAAAAGGCCTTCGACAGAGTGTGGCACGAGGGGCTCATCTACAAACTGTCGAAGACCCCAGCACCCAGGCGCATTGTCCATGTCGTGGCCTCATTCCTGACGGACCGCCGCTTCTTCGTCGCAGTCGAGGACGCAAGTTCCAGAGAACGCCCGATTCACGCGGGCGTGCCCCAGGGCAGCGTCCTCACGCCAGCCCTGTACTGCCTCTACACGGACGACCTTCCAGTCATCGGGGATGTCAAGCTACGCAGCGTTTTTCGCCACGTCGATGAACGCACCGCACGTCGCAAAGAAGCTGCAGAGGACCCTCGACGCCATCCCCGAGTGGCTCGCCAGGTGAAAGTTGTCCGTGAACGTGGACAAAACACAGGCGATGATTACCGGCAGCACCCGCCTCCCGCCACCCCTGAAGATGCTCGGGCAAGAAATCGAATGGTCACCCTCGGTGAAATACCTGGGCGTGACCATAGATCGGAGGCTCACGATGAAGACCCACGTGGACGAAGTGGTTCGGCGCGTCAAGGGCGCGCGCACTCTACTGCGTCCAGTGCTCAGCAGCAGCCTCCCCCGCCGCACGAAGCTGGGGATATACAAGACATACCTACGGTCTCGCCTGACGTACGCAGCACCAGCCTGGTACGCCATGACGGCTGAAACACGCAAGAAAAGACTGCGTGCGCAGGAGAACCAAGCCCTACGCACAATAGTCAACGCTCCCCGCTTCGTGCGCAACGCTGATATACAGCGCGGACTCAAATGGCAGAGCCTGGACGCATTCGTGGGTCATCTCGCGAACTCTATGTTCGCACGCGCCGACCACTCCAGACACCAACATCTTCAGGGCATCGCGCCGCTCCACGCACGCCCGCCGGACCGCCGCAAGCCGCGCCCACTCCCCAGGGAGTTAGCGCAGCAACAGCAATTGGAATGAACACATCGAACCCACCCCTGGAGCACCAGGGACCCACACAGCCGCTGAGCGGCAACCAACCGCCCAAAGCCGCTGAGAGGCCACCAAAACACCAACAAAAGTTGGAAAATGAAGCCGCGCCTTTTTAAAGGCACAAATGCCCCCGCCCGTTGTTACGGGCGGGCGAATAGAAACAGCCAAAAATCAACAAAATTGATGGAAAGGCAACCCATGCCCCAGAAAGGGATTATGAAAGATATGACACGACATCAGGGCAGTGGTTCTCACCGCCTCCCGCCGTGAGGATCACTACACCCTGTAGTGGCCCCCTTCCGTCATGCCGCTCCCTAGAGTGCCGGCGCGTTTATAGGCGAGTAGGCACCTGGACTCCCGGTCCTACATCCCCCTCACTCTTGCAACCGCCGCCAGGGTTAGGGTTTACCTACTAGCTCCGCGTGGCACACGCCGCGTTAGAATAGGGATCCGCGTCGTCCCTCCGCGACTATCCCGAGTCGCACCTAGCCTAAGATACCTAGCTATAGATATTTAAGGGTCAATTATAAATAAATCTGTACTTCATCCGTGTTTCTCTTAATTGCCCTCTCTCTCCTCTAAGCTAACTAGGAAACCCGAGGTCCGCTCAGGACTAAGGGAGTTGTATGAGGTTACGCCCACCCCGGTGCGCGTGACCCCATCACAAACTTATTTAATTACTAAATAATTTTCTTCCGGAAAAATGAGTGAGTCTCCATTGGATCTCCTGGAGTTTCATTTTCCCATTTTATGGGGTTATGAACATCCGGATAATACTGACCGAGTCACGAGTCGTAGAGCCAAATCCGTGTTTATTCAGACGCTCTATGAACGTACTGGGGTCTTGTGCGACAATGATAACATACGAACGTGGGTGAGATTGTCGTGTTTATTTTTTATTTTTTTTTGTACCTCTAAGGAAAGCTCAAATAAATACCACCATTAAAATTACACGAACATTTAATGTAAACAACTAAAAATAAAATAATAACTAGGTCGCGGGTACGAAAACCAACTCTGTTGAACAGTCTATAATTATTAAAATAAGTCACTAGCACTTGGGATTCCGCAAAACGACACTTCCCTTATCTTATAGCAAGGCCGGCGGTTGGCGCCCCGGGCGCCAGTGGCAACGATGGCGCGGCACGTCAGTGGACTGTAAGCGTCGAAAACGGGATGTCGCATGCACTTCCCTCCAATCGGGAATTTGCCGAGATGTCCAGGATGTGGTTCCGTTGATCTCTAGAGCCAATCGTCGGAACCGTGTTCCTGTAACGTTCCGGGGTCACGGATTAGTAAAGAACCATTAATTGGCCTTTGTTCAACGCCATGTAAAAATGAAAAAGGAGAAGTGCCCAATACCTAATGGTTGAGTGTGGCGGTGAACAAACGGCAGAGCGGAGTATGACAAAACGAATAGTATATCAATGTAGAAAAAATGCACGAAGTTTGTAGCATACATTATCTAGAAACTTCATGCACAGACTGACACCTAAAACTATTAGTTACAAACGCTATAGTTTTGTATAGACAAAGCGGTCATTAGGAAAAGGCTAGGGTTAACTACGTGGCGATCAAATGTACCAGCACGTACAGTGACATAACGGTAGCACCTTTATGTACCTACATAGCAAGCGCAGGTAAATGTTCGGTGCTAGCAAATATTTAACGGCTAAGCAAGCATTTATCGGGTAAGTTAAACTTACCGACTCGAAACTATAGGTTTAACCTTAAAAGTACAACTTAATTAATGTTCACACTTACCCAAAAGTGGGGAAATAACACTAACACATAAAATTTACACTATCCACACATTATGTGTTTTAATCTCACGCTAGTACACACCTAGCACGGCTAACTAGCCTTTAGGAACTTATTATTCGTTTAGCAAACGGGCACAGACACCGCGAGAAAGCGACGCGGGGAGAGGTCTGTCACAGCTATTGCAGAGTGGCGCGAGCGCCCGGCGGAGGTCGCAGGAGGGATAACGGGCCCTCGAGTGCGCGGCCAATCATAGGCGATTGTGTCCGCTATTACCTTATACGGAGCGCGAGTGCAACTAATACCGGTTACTAAAGGTTGAACACGCCAAAACCTGGGCATATAAAAATAGCTATAGTTATTCGAAAAATGGAGACATTTAAACTTTTGAAACAACAATTTTCTTACAAGGAACTGGGCTATAAAATGATGATAGATTTATTTTCTTTTATTTATTCGTTGGCAAAATGTCGAGCGTACAATATCAAAAACGTGAACGCATTTTGCACGAACATGTAAAAAATCCCATGTTAAGCTACATAGATATCGCAAAAAGGCTGAAATATCCACAATGTACTGTTGGTCACGTATTAAAAAGTTTCCGTGAACGCTTGACAATAGATAGAAAGCCAGGAAGTGGTGGGTTGCAGGGAGTCAAGAATAAGAAACAGGAAAGAGTATTTTAAAGATTTTTGCCTCAAATCATACGATTTCATCTCGCGATGTTGCTAAAAAAGTGAAAATGTCTTAGTCCTATGTCGAAAAAGTGAAACAGATGGCAGGACTGAGGAGTTATAAAGCCCAGGCCGCACCAGGTCGAGACTCAAAACAGAACTTATCCGCAAAGATACGGTCGCGACAACTCTATGAAGATTCTCTTACAAAATTTAAATGCGCGGTGATGGACGACGAGACGTAGGTATATAAAATTGGATTGTAAACAAATACCTGGTCAAGAGTTTTATACTAGCAAATCTCGAACAGATACTCCTGAAGATTTTGAATTAAAAAAATGAGGGCAATTTCCAAAAAAATACCTTCTTTGGCAGGCAATATGTAGCTGTGGTAAAAGAAGTCGCTCGTTTAACACCACCGGGACAATAAACGGCGATATTTATCAGAAAGATTGTTTACAGAAGCGTTTGCTGCCTTTTATAAGACAGCATGCCTCACCACCGCTGTTTTGGCCAGATCTAGCCAGTTGCTAATACGCAAAATCAGTTATGGAATGGTACAACGCTAACAGGATAATGGTGGTACCCAAAATATGCAATCAGCCAAATAGTCCGGAACTGCGGCCTGTTGAAGAATACTGGAGTATTACACTGAGAAAAATAATGGCTAACAAAGTCACAAAATACGCTTTGTCAGGTTTTTTTTGTTGTAGGCACAATAAGTATTGCATTTGTAACAAAGCGGGTCTATTTACTATCACAACGTTTTTGTTGTCAAATATATATTGCAGTATTAACAAGTCGTATTTTGTCACCGAGACAATATTTTTGGGTTTGTTGACTTGACAATAGAATTTTGTGAATTTAACTAGTTTAACATTAGTACGGCAACAAAGTCAACAACTATTAACAAGTCGTATTTTGTCACCAAGACAATATTTTTGGGTTTGTTGACTTGACAATTGAATTTTGTGAATTTAACAAGTTTAACATTAGTACGGCAACAAAGTCAACTACTTAACAAAGCACATTTGTATCTGCATTAAATGGTTTTATTGTTAGATTGACAATGTAAAAAATTGACAAAATTACATTAACGCATTAACAAAATGCGCGGAATGGAGGGGAGGCGGGGAACGGAACGACGTTGTACAGGTCAGTTGCTAATGGATGCCGGAAGTGGAGGACGTGACGGAGCGCGGGCGGTGTAATAAGCGCTTAGTGTTGTGGTTTTTCAATAGGAATGTGTGTCGAGGTGGGCGTGTTTCTGCAAGATTGGTTTCTGCAAGGCTTGTACACCTAATCCCTAGCATGCTTGGTAAGTAACTACTCATTATTTTTTATTACTTAGGTAATGTTGTACTTCAATTCCATTTTACACGCATGCGCAGGACTGTCGAATGCAAAATTGTATGCATTCCAGATTGAACTCTTCATTAGGTTGCACAATTTTTCTTTAGTTCATTACATACAACACTATTTATATTAAACATTCGGTCTAACTGGGCAACCACGCGGCCGCGCGCCATTTTGCACACAAGTAATAGCACAAGTAGCTGATAATTTAACTTAATCTCTTAAATAGGTATTTACGATTTTATTTATGATTTGTAAGTACGTGGGTATCTGCCATCAACGAAATACTTTACTGACCATCGGCAGACTTTATTGGTATGAGTATGACAATAGTAACGTCCCGTATAAGTAATCTAATGTATCTAAATTACATACGGTGTAACCGTACCTACTGTATGTCAATAATCTTAGTAAAAAAATGCATGATAGTTGTAAGATGTATGTATTGAAAAAATATCTATGTAGGAGCTGTAGGGTTAGAATCGGAAGTAGTTTTATAGCGCGTGACCTTGACGACACGCCTGTTCGGCGTGTTTCCGTAAGAACCACTAGAGGTAGACCCCGGCTCGCTTCTTAATAAGCTAAACCGTGGGTCAACTAGACCTTGGCGTGAGCCGCCATCTTGTATCACCGCGGAGCGTTTCAAGTGCTCTCGCCAGTGGGTAGCGCACCGCCGCATGGTAAGCACGCTGTACTCGCGTGCCACCGACCTACGATACCCATTCGTTACTTTGTTAACCTAGACTTTAAAATATTAGCTAGACTTGTGTCTGTATAACCCATTTGTGTTCAATTTGTTTAAATAAACATTTTTAATATCAGTGCCGCTGTTTATATACAGCCAGACCCGCTATAGTTTCTTTTTGATTTTCATAAGTGCATTGTAAAGTACCTAAATTGAAGAATAATTAATAATTATTTTCATTTTCACTTTAACATTGCCATAAGGTCTACCGTGGTAATTAATATTTAAGTGTGTTGTTGTTTGTAGCATTATGATATATGTTTGTTTCAGGTGTCGCCTGACTTTCAATGTGTGTACCCAGCAGCAAATAAAACATATAAAGAAAGATTTCCTCTTATAAAGTTGAAGATTCTGAAACTACGAGTACTCGTTGAAAGAGGAGAATGTAACAAGGCTGACTTATCAACCATCGACCTTCTCGATTTGGCCTCTGGTAAGATCCTAAATATGTATTTTATGTTTTGTATTTCTTCAAATAATTTCTGCATTTTTAAAAGGTTGCTCATGACGACTTTATACAGTAGCACGTTTCGTAAAACAGTCAGGACAGTAGTATATTTAAGGTTTATGTATTAGTACACGGTTCAAAACTTGCATCTGAATTTTAAACCAGCTCCCGATTTCTGACCGATCTGAAAATTTTCATTCCTTCGTAACTCGGATAAAAATGCAATGTTTTGGTACCATCGAGCTGATCTGATTGTTGGACACTGGAGGTGACTATAAGTACTCTGCAATAAAACAACAAAACCTAATTGTGTTTGAGTCTGTTATAATTGTTTGGATGAGTAATATGACCCTAAAAGCTTATGTCAAAAATGAAACGTTTGACAAAAAACTTATATTAATTTATTTTTCAGTAGGCGAAGAGAAATGTGTGGAAATTATCCAAAGAAGAGCAAGACATGATTACCTGGCTCGTGTTGCGACAGTTTCAGACATAGGAACATACTGTTATCAAAGGGAAATGCTTTTCGGCACCAAAGAAGTCACCATCATGGAAGTTGCTGATATTATATTGAGGGCTCTGCAATATACTTTGAAACGTCCATTTTAAAATAAACGAAAATATATTACTTTTTGGTTTGATCTTACGTTTTATACTCCCTAAATATTTTTAGGTCACTGTTTTGCTAACGTGAAACGCTGTTTCTTGATGTAATAATCGCGCAACAGGAATATGCTTTGTTTCAGCATCATTTTTTTGGGTCGTAATGGTTTGCACTTGCTCGCAGTTTGGTCATGATTGGCACTGCTTTTTGTTTTTTCTGTTTCAACATAACATTTAGGTACATAATGTTATTCATACAACATTGGTTCCACCTTTAATAATGTCAACGGCCTTGAACCACCATTGATCGACATTTTAACTATTTGGTCTCTCGCAATTGAAAAATATGCAATTTATAGAAATTGGTCTTTTGCATAATTATCCAATTGCGAGATATAAATTAAAATGTCGAAAATTAAAGTTGAAGGTCGTTGTTATTAAAATATTGAACTAATGTTGTATGAATAACAATAAATTGTATCTTGAAACAGAAATACCAAATGGTTAGCACAACAAAGTGCCTTTGTCATTATGACTATAAAAAATGATGCCGAAACAAAGCATGTTGCTATTGCGACCACGTAAGATTTGGTTAATTTAACAACGTTAGCAGAATAGTGACCTAAAGATTTGATGCCAAAACAAAGCATTTTGCTGCTATGACAACGTTTAATTTGGTTAGATTAACTACGTTAGCAGAATAGTCACCTCAAAGATTTGATGCCAAAACAAAGCACATTGCTATTATAACAACGTTTATTTGGTTAGGTTAACAAAAACTATTTTGTGGTATTGCCACAATACAATACAAATTTGTTGCAAGAACATAATTTAAACAATACAATAACAAAGTTACTTTGTCATTTGCACAAAGCAATTTTGTTTAGGTAGCAACTTAAACCAGAACGTACTAGGTTAAAAGTTGCCAATATCACAAAGTTTATATTGTTGTAACGACAACATATAAAGCATTGTAATAATAACAAAGTGAAAATGTTATTTATATAATATTGTCAGATTAACAATAAGAGTTTGACAACATAAAAGTTGTACTATAGACCAAGCTCCATAGACGGTTGTATAGCGTTTAAGTTTTATTGTTACGCCCAACAACATTTTTTTCTCAGTGTATGAAAGGAATTCTAAAAAAGAAAGGTGGAGAAGTAAAATCGGTCCCTGAGCTACAAAAAATATGGACCTGGGCGACAAAAATCTTTTCTAAAGAGATGGTGCAAAGTCTTATGAGCCGTGTGCGTAGAAAAGTTCGATCTATGGCTTACTGTGTAAACATTAATTAAAATTAAAAATGTGATTTTAGAATTCATTAAATTTGTCATTGAATGTGGTATTCATAATGTAGTTATTTATTTTCAAACTGGTTTAAAAACAAATTTTGCGTGCCCAAGTTTTGGCGTGTTCAACCTTTAGGCGCGTCAGTTATCGCTGCGTTAAGCAAGAACGTAGAAATAGAAGCACCATACATACATATAAGTCTATGTACGTTATTAATAAATAAATAACGTTACAAGATCTCTCCAAACTCGAAAACTTCGCCGCCTAGTAAGTATCTATCCTTTCTTTTCATTCCTTTTAAATTAACCCTTAATAAGGCAGAGACGATTTGGAAACCACTTAGTTAATAAACATTTACGGAGAAGAACATCCTATTTTTTATCTAACTTTAATGGTATTATATAGCGAATATATCAGGCTTTCTTTCCTCATTCATATTTTCGGTCAGTATTTCATTTTAGTGTAATTAATTAATCTATAGTATGTGGTCAACTTATGCACTATGCCTGTCAAGGGAAGCAAGCTATCGTCATTGTTTCCATTATACTATTAAAAATATACACGTCGCTGTATCTAAAAATTTGAATTATAGCTCTTGCAATTCACGATGGCGAGTGGCGAGACTCTTATTGGTATGATGACAAGGTCTAATTTTGATAAATCCACTCTCCATCGTGAATTGCAATAACTGTACTACGTTGTTTGTAGTGTCAGGAAAGTGTATCATTTGCCACTTAAGCTTAATACAATTATAAAAGGTTACATGCTATATCTAGAGACCTGACGGAACACAATTTACAAGCGGAAGTCTCTTTCTAACTCCTTGATAGAAAGAGACTTCCGCTTGTAAATTGTATCGTGAAACGGGCCACGGGCCACGGGGTTATAATTTTTTCAGTGATATTCGTATATTAATCCTACCCACTAAAAGGTACACAATAATATTCGAGTACCGTATGTAGTCAATTAAACGCCAGTCTGTACAGAGCACCTTATATTTGTTATGTCAATGTCAATGAATAGGTGTATTGGAAACAGATCATCTGAAAACTCAAGTGCACTAACAGGCTGAGTGCATATATTGACCACATGTTTTTCTTAATGATTTCGTTTTTTTTTGCCGTAGATGTGTTCCCAAGTGCATTACAAACATGGTAGTGTATTTAACTTTCACGTAGCATATCTGTATAACTGGGGCCTTATAAAGGGTTAAGAACAGTTACTAGGCCAGGCAATAGAGGGTTAGACCTCGCATTAACTCCTCAGTCCAAAAAAACTTTACAGCATGATAAAGTGTCAGGAGTAAATGGTATATTAGTAGTTTATGTAACTGTTACGTAATAAGGGTCCTTAAAACATGAGTGTGGTTTTATGAAATGAGCCGCAGGCGAATTTCATAATAAGATCACACGAGTGTTTTAAGGCCTAATAACGTACAGTTGCATATACTGCTTTATCTACACTCATATTATATATATTAAATTAAGTGTTCGGAAACCATAGAATGACCGCCATTGTACCGTCATGGCCAACTCGATTGTGCCGGCGCTCGCGCGGGACCAATCGAGTTGGCCATGGCGGTAACATTATGTTATCAAATTCGATGTTCCAAATTTGAAACTCATTGCTTAACAATATTTGAGCATGCAAAGTTAAAATTACGTTACTGCCGCAGATAAGAAACTTATCATAGTTAAATCGTTTGTTGTAATGCTTGTCATTGTCTACGGTTTTTGAACGCATAGAGTACTTACAGTATGAGTGTAGATAAAATTATTTTTCCAAAAAAAAAAACAATTGTCCTAGTTGGGGTTTTTTACATAAACTCTTATATCGTCTATATTTACGTTTTGAAAAATGCTCAGTCTTATTTTATTTCACCAGAAATATTGACTTGAAGTATGTAGGGTCAGGGAGGGTACAGTCGCTCGGTGGGAACAGTGGCTAGAATGTGCTGTACGAGAAAGGGAAAGAGCTTTATGTCACTCCTCTACGTCAATCGGAAGCGTTCCGTACTCGATCATGTACAAACTAGTTAGTAAGCCGCTCCGGCGCCATGCGGATGTGTTGTCGTGCGTTTTTAAGTTCAACGCTATCAAAATTACATTTTCAGGTAAGTTTCACTTCTTTTTTTTCTTAATTCGTATGAGATATTTAATTGCTTATGGTTGTATCGAAGAGTGTGTCTAATCTACTTAGTATTGGCTCATAATTCAATGCCCTCGGTGTTTGTATTTATTTTTTGTTTGATCTAAAATACAAAATGGCGCCAAGGTCAACAGTCGTTCGTTTCGGAAAAGTACACGGTGGTTCGCGAGCCACCGTGTACCTTACAGAGTTGAGCTAAAATTAACTTAAGTATGAATAAGCATACCTAAAAATTCTGTTATTAATAAAAATATTTTTTTTAAATAACATGAAAGTGAATAATCATGCGACATTCAGGTAGGTAGGAGTAGGTACCTATTTTAAATGAAGAATAAAACACGGAACGATTATTTCGCAATTGGGCTTAGGTAGGTTACCTATCTATTCTAATTAACGTTTTATTCAACAATAATGTTATTTGGTGTAAAGTTAATTTTATAATACGATTGGTTACCTACCTATAGGTAGGGTAATTGTGCTAGCTTTCGTTCACTTATCGATTTTGTCAGCTTTGTGATGCAAAAAGAATAGGTATCTTGAATTAGGTACCCTTAGGTGTTTAAATGTATTATATTTCATTGTACAGCTTATATTGTCTTGTTTAGGTTCATATTACTTCACTTAGTTAGGTGGGCCAATAAACTTTTTTACCGACTTACAGTTTTGAGTGTCTCTTGCGTTACTCAAAATGTCTATGGAGTTACCAAGAAATCGGGCTTCTAATATACCTACATAGTTTCTGTTTATTAGGTTTAACAGCTGGGGCCTCGAATGTTTTAACATACACCATAAACTGAACCACAGATAAGCCAATATTTAAACGTCAAATTTAACAATGAAATTTCAAAGTTGAGGACGGATTTGTGTCGGTCAAAAAGTTGATTTGCCCAGGTACCTATTTATATTCAAGTATTTCCGTCCATACTTAGGTTGGTACCTATTTATGTTCATGTTTTTCTAAAATAAAAGCTAAAAATTAAAAAAATAACTCAGAAAATAGGTAGGTACATACCTACACTATAAATAGAAAATTTGGCCTTTCTAAAGTTTTTATCAGTTTAATCAGGTAGATGGCAAACTGAACCTGAACGGGAAATAACTTATTCTGTAAATAATGATTTATTTGAAATATAAAATTAAAATTAGGTAAATAAAATTGAACAAAATAAATAAATCTAAATGAAAAAAACGAATAAAATAAAATAAAATAAAATCAAATTAAATTTGAATAAAATTAAATAAAACTAAAAATAAATAGAAAGTTCAAAAAACCAAAGAAAATTCAAACAAGCAAAATAAAATAATAAAATTGAAATGAAATTGATTAAATTTATTATCCTCTAATTAACTTTCTTTATCACATTTTATTTGATGATTTTATTCTTGAATGTCAAACATTGCTGTGTGTGCCCCTTTACATTAAGTTATATTAAAAATGTATTTACAGAATGCCGCGTCGTGGTAGATCACCATCAAAGCCACGGAAAATTGGAAACCATACGGCAGAAGAAATTAAGAGCGGGCTAAACTTAATTAGGAATGGTATGTCTATTAAAAAAGCTGCCGAGACTACCGGAGTTCCATTTACAACACTGAAATCGTATCACAATAAAACTAAAACTTGCGTCTCTCTGGAAGACCAAAGACTGGAACCAAATTATTCAGTCAATAAAATCTTCACTTCTGAACAAGAGCAATCTCTAAAAGATTATTTTAGCCACTGTGCTCTATTGTTTTATGGTTTAACTAAAAACGAGTGCCTACAGATCGCGTTTCAATGTGCACAAATCAATAACTTAAAAATCCCGAAATCGTGGACTGAAAATCAAATGGCCGGTAAAGATTGGCTCATGGCATTCAGGAAGAGACATGATATTACACTCAGAAAACCAGAACCATGTAGTCTTGCGCGGGCCACCGCGTTTAACCAAAATAACGTTCAAAAGTTCTACGACAATTTGGAGAATCTCATCAGTCGACACCCTTCTTTTGGAGATGGCACACGAATCTACAATCTAGATGAAACGTCAACCACGACTGTTCAGAAGCCTCAGAAGGTTATAGCTCCGAAAGGGAAGAAGACTGTATCGAAAGTAACTAGTGGAGAAAGGGGCACATTAGTGACCACTTGTTGCATCATAAGTGCAAGTGGAAACTTTTTGCCTCCAGTGATGGTGTTTCCCAGAAAAGTCTTCAAAGACCACATGATTAAAAATACACCTCCAGGTACACTCGGTTTGGCAGCACCCACTGGATGGATGAATTCTTCAATTTTCCCAGAAGTCATGAAGCATTTCATTAAGCACACGAATTCCTCAAAAGAGAATCCATCCATCCTTATCATGGACAACCACGAGTCTCACTTGTGTATCGAGGCGTTGGACCTTGCGAAAAATTCTGGAGTTCACATTCTGACGTTACATCCCCACACTTCAGCAAAATTACAACCGTTAGATGTAGGCATATATAGCCCTTTCAAAGTTTACTACAACTCCGCCATCGACTCTTGGCTTCTAAGAAATCCTGGAAAGCCAGTGACGATTTATGATTTAGGAGAAATCATTGGCACGGCCTTCCAAAAAGCTATGACTCCAAGCAACATCATCCATGCATTTGCTAAATGTGGTATCGTCCCATTCGATAGACACCGATTCACAGAAGAAGACTTTCTTCCAAGTTCAGTTACTGATCGTCCCTGCCCAGATTGTTCACCCCGTGCACATGATACTGAACTAGTGCCGCGTAACTCGCGCCCACACAGTCCCGTGACGCGTACGATAACCACGCAGCACACAGCTCCTGTAGCAATGCCGCACCATTCAATGGAACCAAGCACGTCGTGGTCCCCAGAAACTCCTGTGTTGCTTACAACGACCACGCAAAACACAGCTCCTGAAGCAATACCGGATGCTTCAATGGGACCAAGCACGTCGTCGTCCACAGAAACTCCTATGTTGCTTACGACGAACACGCAATACACAGCTCCTGTAGCAGTGCCGGATGCATCAATGGAACCAAGAACGTCGTCGTCCCCAGAAACTCCTGTGTTGCTTACGACGACCACGCAACATTCAGCTCCTGTAGCAATGCCGGATGTTTCAATGGGACCAAGCACGTTGTCGTCCCCAGAAACTCCTATGTTGCTTACGACGACCACGCAATACACAGCTTCTGTAGCAGTGCCGGATGCATCAATGGAACCAAGAACGTCGTCGTCCCCAGAAACTCCTGTGTTGCTTACGACGACCACGCAACATTACGCTCCTGTAGCAATGCCGGATGTTTCAATGGGACCAAGCACGTTGTCGTCCCCAGAAACTCCTATGTTGCTTACGACGACCACGCAATACACAGCTTCTGTAGCAGTGCCGGATGCATCAATGGAACCAAGAACGTCGTCGTCCCCAGAAACTCCTGTGTTGCTTACGACGACCACGCAACATTCAGCTCCTGTAGCAATGCCGGATGTTTCAATGGGACCAAGCACGTTGTCGTCCCCAGAAACTCCTATGTTGCTTACGACGACCACGCAATACACAGCTTCTGTAGCAGTGCCGGATGCATCAATGGAACCAAGAACGTCGTCGTCCCCAGAAACTCCTGTGTTGCTTACGACGACCACGCAACATTCAGCTCCTGTAGCAATGCCGGATGTTTCAATGGGACCAAGCACGTTGTCGTCCCCAGAAACTCCTATGTTGCTTACGACGACCACGCAATACACAGCTTCTGTAGCAGTGCCGGATGCATCAATGGAACCAAGAATGTCGTCGTCCCCAGAAACTCCTGTGTTGCTTACGACGACCACGCAACATTCAGCTCCTGTAGCAATGCCGCATGCTTCAATGGTACCAAGCAAGTCGTCGTCCTCAGAGACTCGTCTGTTGCTTACGAAGACCACGCAACACACAGCTCCTGTAGCAATGCCGGTCTCTTCAATGGAAGCAAGCATGTCGTGCCTAGAAAAACCGGATGATTTAATGGAACTGCGTACGTTGGGTGTAGGAAGTCCTATGACTACTGCACAACATACGGCTCCTGTGTCGGGGTATTGCATGTCAAGTCCAGCAAGACTTACGAAATTAGCTTCTGCTGTTGTTTCAAGATTGATGAATTCTTATCAACAAACGGCCACCTTAGAAGAACCAGGTGAAATGAAGCTGCAACACTCAGCGTCACGTGAATTGTCCTCAAACAAGCTTGTTGCACTACGAATTCCAGCTGAAAATATATATGCACCGAAAGAGGCACAGGAACTAAATTCAACCGAAACACAACATACAGTGCAGGCAGCCGTCACTTCAAGTCCATTAAAATCGGTACAGAACACTTTTATATCTCCTTTTGCTTTCAGAAATCCGATCAAAGCTGGGCCAAGGCAATCAAAAAGAAAACGCAGGAAAGCTGGACGCAGCCTGATTGCAACAGATACACCTGAAAAACATCAATTAGAACAAGAGAAGATTGCTTCTAAAAAGAAAAAAGAGGTTAAAAAGAAAAAAGTTAATCGTAAAGTGTTGCAAAGTGAAGATGAAGAAGAGGAAGGGGAAATAGTTTTAGCAGATTCTGACAATGATTGGGATGAATTCGAAGAAGAAGATATTGAAGAACAAGAAAATATTATCATTCTAACTGAGAAATATCTACAAAAGCCACTTATTCGCCGGCCTCGTGAAGGTGAATACGTGTTGGTCGAATTTGCCACAAAGAAACGTAAATCTTGGTATATAGGAAAAGTATTGGACGAGAGGAATGATGATTTGGAATATTACATATCTTTTCTTCGATACAAAAATCCAAAATTTGTTCTCCCAGATAAACCCGACCTTTCTTTGATAAAAGAAAATGATATTAAATTTATTTGCCCTAAGCCTTCGATTGAAGGCACTTCATCAAGGCCGTTTTATAAATTTTCAATTGAATTTTCTGGTTTAAAAATGTGCTAAAATGTGATTTAATATTCTGTGACAACAATTTTTAAGTAGGTAGTAGATAAGCGATTTAAACCAAAAACGACAATTCTAAGAGTCACCGTTACAAATTTTTACCTTTATAAGATATGGTTATTAAATTATTTAATTCACAAGAAGATTGTGTAACTATGTTCTTTTTATTTTTGCCTTTAGAAGGCAAACTAGTTGACTTTATTTAATTCATAAGAAGTTTTTGCAACTATGTTTTTTTGTTGTTGTTGAGTTTATTTAATTCACAATTAGAAGTTTGTGTAACTATTTTCTTTTTATTTTTGCCTTTAGAAGGCAAACTTGTTGGCTTTATTCAATTCATAAGAAGTTTGTGCAACTATATTTTTTTGTTGTTGTTGAGTTTTTTTAATTCACAATTAGAAGTTTGTGTAACTATGTTTTTTTTGTGCCTTAACAAGGCAAACTTGTTGACTTTATTTAATTCATAAGAAGTTTGTGCAACTATGTTCTTTTGTTGTTGTTGAGTTTATTTAATTCACAATTAGAAGTTAGTGTAACTATGGTCTTTTGTACGTTTTGCCTATGGAAGAGATTATTAATTTAGTTCATTTGTTGATTTTGCCTTTAAAAGTAGGTAGGTACTTAAGATTTACTACATTTTTATACGAGTAATTACGAATTATCCAAAGATAACTTTAATAACAAAATCCCAATCCTTATCAGTTTTTTATTTTTCCTAAAAATTTCAGAACGTCTTAGCCTCATAATTGGGCGAATCAACTCTTTGACCGATACAAATCTGTCCTCAACTTTTAAATTTTGCTGTAAAATTCCACCTGATTTGTTCCAGTTAATGTTTTATGTTGAAATATTCGAGGCCCCAACTGTTAAACATAATAAACAGAAACTATGTATATTAGAAGTCTGATTTCTTGGTAACTCCAGATACATATTGAGTAACGCAAGAGACAGTCAAAAAGTTGATTGGCCCACATAATTGAGCAGCAGTACATAGTGGCTCGATCCTACGTAACCACTGTGTACTGATAGAACCACTGTGTACAGATCGTAGTACACAGTGGCTCGATTCCTACGTAGCCACTGTGTACTGTTAGAACCACTGTGTACTAGGGGGTCCTAGTCACTGTGTACAGCAACCAGTACACAGTGGCTCGATTCCCAATTTTAAAAAAATAATGGATATATATATATTGGTGAAAGTAATAGCAAATCTATTTGGTACATATGAAAGTTTAATCATGCACGGTGCTCTGTGCTTGTAACAATTAGTTCAAGGATTTATATTTTTCATGCAACAGCCTGTTGAAAAAATCCTAGCGACTGTACCCTCCCTGACCCTAATCAATATTTAAAATTAAAAAAAAAAATCCATAACAGACTATATTTTTTTTATAAAATATATTATGTTTGTGTAACTCACATCGGAAATTTGCTCCGTCACTTTTCTTTACTGAAGTGACATTAAATGTACGTTTTCTACTTAAGACAAACAATTTCCAAAAATTTCATTATCAAACTTTTTCAGTATAAAAATTAGCTTATTACTCGCAGTAGAATATTGCTCCGTCAATATATATTTTTTAATTATATTTCCTTTAAGACTTTTCTTTTGACTGCAAAAAAAAAAAAAAATATCCTGCGTATTAAAAAGTTAAATCATGTGACAAATAAAGATTTCCATTATTTCACTCGTTAGTGGAATGCGCACGTGCGGGACGCGGGAGCGGGGATGCCTCGCGAGGGGCCATGCGCAGCGTGTGTAAACACTTGGACTAAATAATGTTGCTCCAAGTACTTTCGCTCAAAGCGTGTGACTTCCTATACACTTTTTTAATGATCCTCTTTAATAAACTCAAACAAACAGTTAACATTTATGGTTTTGCACGTCACTAAAATATATATTAACACTACATGAATACACCCATACTGTTAGCAATTTTATCTTGATTTGATATAATTCGCAGTGGTGCTAAACGCCTAGTCACAGAGTAAATAAAAAAGTACGCCAGTTGTAATACATTTCACTTTAGACTACGGCGAAGATAAAAAGAAGGGTTATGATTTTAGCAGTCTATGCTCAATTGAGCCGTGGTAAAAGCCGAGACAAACGCTAGGGGAATCGATGATGAAATGTTGTAATTATAAAAAAAACCGGCCAAGTGCGAGTCGGACTCGCACCCTGATAGTTACGTACATCACACAATTTTAACAATCCCTGAACATTGCTGTAACGAATAGAAAAATTGGATTAAGGACAAACTTTGACTTTCCCTTGAAATCTGTTGCCTCCAAACAGCGACATAAATCGCGATTAGTTTACCAACTGCGTATAGGGTTGTACTTACAATTTTTGGATTCCGTACCTCAAAAGGAAAAGGAATTAGTATGCAGGGCGGGTGCTCGGGGGCCCGATTTTTGATATCATTCTTCGTTTCCAAAATATCGAACGCCAAAATCAAAAATTTGGAAAAAAAAATTTTTTTTCACTATTCCGGCCATAACTTTTTTCTTTTTTGATTTTCTCGAAAAAATATTTTTGTATCTTACAGCTCTCGTAATTATGAGTCTTTCGAGCCATTTTTGAATATCATATCTTTACAACTTTCCGAGTTGATTTTTGCGTTCGATATTCTAGAAACGAAGAATGATATCAAAAATTTGAGAAGAATTCCTCTGGACAATTTAGTCAGCTACAGTTTAAGCCTAAAAAAAGACGATCGGGTTAAGCGTCTGCCCTGTAGACTAACCTTTTTGAAAAAAGTCAGAACGACATTTTTCACATAATTTTTTTTTAACTGACTTTAAAATTTCAAAAGAGGAGGTTCTCAATTCGTCGTGTATGTTTTTTCTTATTTTGTTTTTTTTTTTTTTTTATGTTTGTTACTCCATAACTCCGTCATGTCTAAACCGATTTCGAAAATTCTTTTTTGATTTTAAGTATATATTGGTCCCGTTTTTGTCAATCTGATGAGGATCCATGAGCAATATGGGAACTCCTCAAATGTTAATGGCATACATGTAGTGATTTTTATCAACAAATCAATCATTTTCATTCAAAACAGTGACATTTGATTAAGCGGAACTGCTGATGATGATCAGAAGGGAACTCTTCAATGACGCATAGTTCACGTTTGGCGATTCCTCCTCTTATCGAACACACATCGGTGTTTGTTAAGCAGGTAAGATTGTCAGGACAAATTTTCGTCAACCTCAAGTTCTGATGATGGGATCCATGAGGAATCGAGGGAACTCCTCAAATCTTAAAGGCAATCACACAGTGATTTTTGTATTTTTATCAACAAATCAAGCATTTTCATTCAAAAGAGTGACATTTGATGAAGTGGAACTGCTGATGATGATCAGAACGGAACTCTTCAACGACGCATAATTCACGTTTGGCGATTTGTCCTCTTCGCTGTGTTTGTTAAGCAAGTTAGATTCTCAGGATAAATTTTCGTCAAGCTCCAGTTCTGATGATGAGATCCAGGGGGAATCGAGGAAACTTCTCAAATCTTAAAGGCATACATAAAGTGATTTTTGTATTTAAATCAACAAATCAAGCATTTTCATTGAAAACAAGTGACATATTGATGAAGTGGAACTGCGGCTGATGCCATAAACATGTGAAATGTAAAATGAGAAAGGAATTCTTCAACGATTCTACTGGTTTCCGAACACATCATTTAGGATTTATAATATATGTGTATGGGATCCATGAGGAATCGAGGGAACTCCTCAAATCTTAAAGGCAATCACATAGTGATTTTTGTATTTTTATCAACAAATCAAGCATTTTCATTCAAAAGAGTGACATTTGATGAAGTGGAACTGCTGATGATGATCAGAACGGAACTCTTCAACGACGCATAATTCACGTTTGGCGATTTGTCCTCTTCGCTGTGTTTGTTAAGCAAGTTAGATTCTCAGGATAAATTTTCGTCAAGCTCCAGTTCTGATGATGAGATCCAGGGGGAATCGAGGAAACTTCTCAAATCTTAAAGGCATACATAAAGTGATTTTTGTATTTAAATCAACAAATCAAGCATTTTCATTGAAAACAAGTGACATATTGATGAAGTGGAACTGCGGCTGATGCCATAAACATGTGAAATGTAAAATGAGAAAGGAATTCTTCAACGATTCTACTGGTTTCCGAACACATCATTTAGGATTTATAATATATGTGTAGATAAAGCAGTGTATGCAACCGTACGTAATTAGGCCTTAAAACACTCGTGAGATCTTATTATGAAACAGTTACGTAATAGTACATTACTTACCAAGGACTGTAAAAGAAAGAAAGCCCGAAATCGCAGGTATTTGTGACCCGAGGCGCAGGCGAGGGTTGTAAATATGCGATAGAGAGCTTTCTTTTTTACTGCCCGTGGTGAGTACACAATTTTACGTCTCCACCTGGCCATAATGCGAGTTTTACCGTGCGCGTAGCGTGCGGTAATACTCACATTATGGCCAGGTGTGACGCAAACTATTATTAATGTCTAATAATGTTTAAGTTATATCAACATAGGGGGATGCAAAGAAAATGAATTTAAAAAATCATACAGGTTGTAATAAAAATACTGGTGGTCCGTTTAAGGGCACTATTGATATCGTATTGCGACTAAGAAAAAGTAGGAGAAATTTTTTTTAGTGCGAAAAAAATTTTTTTTTGATTGGGCATGTCGTTTCGACCGGCTTACCCTCTATACAAAACCATTTTCTTCCAGTTTTTCATATTTAAGAAAAACTAAGGAAATATTTTTTTTCACGGGAAAAAAATGTGGTGGATTACACAATATTAATGTATGTCTATTGTCTATTTCACCTGTGATAACTGTAACTAGACTCTTGATTTCCCCGAATTTAAACATATTTATTTAACATAAGTTGTATTTTATTTATAAATGACTCTTAAATAAGATGCACTTTAATGTCATGAACATTTAGTAAATGTAATTATATAATATTAAGGTATTGTCTGTTCTATTGTCTATTTCACCTGTGACAACTGTATGTTTTTCTCTGTGTGTAATATTTAATCGTTTATTTGTTATAAGTAAACTGAAATAGATGTCATATGATAGAAATAATTTAAAACAACAAAAGAAACAAGAGAGATAGTGCTGCCTGCTGGCCTCGGACACCGGAGAACTTAGTTATTTTTTCTGAAGCATATGACAACTATTTCAGTTTCGGAGTTTCATTTGGGATCCCAAGCCGAGCGGACGCTTCCCGGAGCCCCACGAAACAATAGACGTCTTGTACCAGATGTTAACGCAATTTCGCTGACAAAAGTGACCTGAGTGCGCATACTATAGGCAAGCTCAAGTCTGCGCGACCGAACTCAGTGCTGCATTTTGCTATTTAAGTGTACATATTTACAACAGTCAGTTTAATACAATATTTAAGTGCTCCAGTGAGTGATATTAACTGACTGAGGCCGTGTTCACACCAACCGTGCTAGCTACGTGTAGCCGTCCCACAGCCTACCATCGCCACTCGCCCAACTGCTGACACGCGGCGCTATCTACATCTTCTACACTGGCAAACTCGGTGAGCCCGTTCCTGTACTGACACATTATAATCTATCTTGCCCATGTGACATACGAGTAACTGATTCCCAGAACGTAAACTTTATAAGGCATGCTCGCACAAGTCCGTTTTTTTTTTCACAATAGCAAACACGCTATTATTCGTCCACATAATTATAGCTCAAATAAGAGCAATGAATTAAATAAATAAACAAAAGCTCCCAAGTTTTGTGTACTATTTCTAGTAAACTGAATTCAGCTTGGCCACAAGGGAAATAAGGAAAACTCCGTGGATGACTGGACGTGTATAATATATACACGCGCGCACGGTCATACCAACGCCCAAAGCTTAACTCAGAGCAACGAAATTTTGATATCAAAAAATAAACGTGCGCAAGTTTGAAGTGCAAATATCATATCTAAAACCACCCCATAATCAGTGCCGTAAATAGGGCGGTGCCACCGGTGCCCAGGCACAGGGCGTAGACTTTGGGGGGCGCAAGAATGGCCAGACCAGGCAGTACTATTATTTTTTCGGTTTGCTCCTGGTCAGTTCCCGCTGCGCTCCTAGTGCTCGAATCCAACACATACGTACTAGTTAAAGCAATGGTGCGTAGTTACAGTGACCGCGAGGCAACCGCATGGCTCGTGGTATTTAAGCTCCTGAAGTGATGAGGAGCCGCCCTGTGCAACCCGAACTGACCCAACTTGGACTGGGGCGAAAATAGAAGGGGGGTGCAAAAAAAAAAATTTTATCGCGAGGCAACCGATTGAAACAGCGGTTGCCTGAAAGAATGTACGCTGATGGTTATATAATAAAATTTTAATGCCATCCTTCCTGGTTGGACTGGCGCCCCGTACGAATATTCGATAGAAAAATTCGCCAGTACCAAATACTTAAAATTAAATAAATTTTCACTGAAACTTTGCAGGGAGTTTTTTTATTATAGAAGTATGGATACCATAGTGGCCCAAAAATTTAATCTTAAGCATCAGGGTGGGCAATACATTTGCACCAGTGAACTTGCGTTTCATTGGTAGTGAGTGAGACAGGTGGTATAATAGGCGAAGGGTCCACTTAACATCAAATGGCTCGTCTGCTTGTTTGCCCACATCAGATCTTTAAAAAAATTGATTGTTCTTCCAAAATATTAGATAATTGGTCCACCAACACCAAGTTACTTGTGCTTTATTTTATCACCCTGAATGATATAAAGTAGGCCTACTTATATACATAGCATTGCTCTAGGGTACCTATAATATCAAAAAAACTGGCCGAGAGCATATCGGGCCATTCTCAGTGTAGGGTTCCGTAATTGCCGGCCTGCTACAATACATCCATTCAAGAGGTCATTTATTAAGGGATATTTTGCGGCTCTTACGTCATTTTACTATGCAGCACTTACGTCCTTTTACAATACGTTTTTGAGTTATAACT
Organism: Pammene aurita; assembly: GCA_947086415.1. NCBI lineage: Eukaryota > Metazoa > Arthropoda > Insecta > Lepidoptera > Tortricidae > Pammene > Pammene aurita. The sequence goes on along the minus strand of OX352295.1, from coordinate 3,233,074 downwards.
CAAAAAACCGGCCAAGTGCGTATCGGACCACACATAATGGAGGGTTCCGTAGCTTCAATAGAATAAGAACTAGGAACTGGAACAAACTATAGGGTCATTAGGTCGTATCTGATTTCTATAGAAGAAGTTTTTTGGAAATAACTCTAAAATGGCTGGACCGATAATGTTCAAAACAATTTTCGTAGAAAGTACATGATAACGCGCATCTTCTAAATTTTTTTTTCATATTTTTGGACTTACGGTTCAAAAGTTACAGGGGGGGACGCTATTCTTCAGACTTTCGAAGCGATTTTTTTCTGAAAACATTCACTTAATCACAAACCGTTCAAAGAAACCTCAACGTTATTTTTATAGACCCATCGATTAATGTGCAACATGATGTTATTCGGTAAAAAAATTTTTTGAAATTCAGATACATGTATGGAGCGCCCCCTGAAATTTTTTTTTTCTGCAATTTCACTACATAACTAAATAGCGGCATACAAAATACACCTCATGTCTAAATTTTATCAAGATACGTCTTATAGTTTCCGAGTAAAATGGCTGTGACATGCGGACGGACGGACGGGCGGAC